>JBBBDQ010001084.1:1587500-2312500 GCA_037127315.1 Ascarosepion bandense | reverse complement strand
AAAGTAGCTACTCTGGCATGTATGTATCACTCATTCAGTAGGCGGGTATAATGACAATATACATGCTAAAAAGTCTGCCTTCTTCTACCGAATGCCCATAATCCAGAGGTAGAATCGCCGACTGACGCCAATTCGGTTTCAATCCTGAGTTAAAAGCAATCGAAGTCTAACCGTACTGATGAGCTGTGATACAGTGAAACAGATCTGTCTGCGGGTGACTATATATATATATCTCATTAAATGTTATTTCTAGTGGATACCTGTATTTTGGCTCTGTTTCATTTTAAACAGTAAATGCTTACCTGTTTTTTCTGGTATTCTTTCATTGCATTTTCATATCCTTCTTCCAAACGTGCAAATGCCATATTAACATCAGATGCCCACCAAATCTGTATCCCAACTAAAGCTACCTGGGCAGGATAATCAAACAGCCATTGTTCACGAGGTTTTTCTTCATAACCTGCAATTGCTTCCTTCATATGGTAGCGTATTGTTGTCTGCATGACATCAAGAACACGATTTAACCAAATTTCTACCTGTGGAAACAAAACAAAAAAAAAACAACAGTGTCAATACAAAAGGTTAAAATTTGTGGTTTCTGTGTACCCGCAAATATTTAGACTTAGTTTTTTGTCAAAATGTAGAGTATAAACTTACACATTGATAATAATTCTGTTAGTTTGCAATCAATAATGCATAAAGGGAAAAGCCTCTGGACTTCAAATGTCAAAAATATGTATTTGTGGCATGATAGGTCCCCCATACATTAAGTCAAGTGGGTCCTAAATAATGTTATCAGAGATCAGAAGTGTTGGTTTGTTTTTGTGGCTGGAAGATAGTCTTTGATGTCTAAGGTTCAAAGCAACAACCAATTTAAGCAAATGGACAGAAAATAATAATGATATAAATAAAAAAGGGGATCAAGTGACACTTTGTCGGAAACCAAATATTTTTGCTGGCAGCCTTATATAAATAGTTCTAGTTAGGGCCATAGAGAGAGAAGAAATGTCCATCTAATCAATCATGTCAGTAACTGTTGCTCAGCTGAAGTAAGAAGAAAAGATGGAGACACCTATGTGTCATCTAAATACTACCAGAGAGAATACAAAGTCCAACCTAGGGAACCTAAATATTTTAAGATTTTTCTCTTAAGCGAGTTCACCCCAGTAAAGCCATTAAGACACATGGGGTTACTGATTGTAGAAGAGTTAGAAACAGAAACATTGCTAAAGAGTGAGAACAAAAAAAGTGTGATCAAGAAGACGGTAGGTAACGACGATAAGCATTGCATTTAAATTTTTGAAGATCAAATTTTGCAAGAAAGCATAGAGTGGGATGACAGTTTCACAAGCAGGAAGTGTAAATAAAGAAATGGTTAGCATAGAACTTACAGGTACATCTAGCCAACTCAACTGTAAATTGATGAGACTGTATCACCATTACAGCTAAATCCATAAAATCTAGGTAGCATTTTGAAGAGCCCAACCAAACAATTATCAAGAAAGTATTTATAAAAAAAGCCCAGGGAGGAAAATTTATGGCAGTTTTAATGTGACTCAAGTCCCCAGATCAGAACCACTGATATTGCTGATTGTTCTTTGGATTTTATCAAGGAGCTCAAGATAAATAGCAGGAGCACCAGACTATATGTGGTAACAATATTTAAGTATGAACAAGTGGTAGACTTATAGATATGCAATATAGGTTCTGGACGGAAAAATTATCTAGCACGACACAGTGAACCAACTTTCTTATTAGCTGACCTAGAAATGAACTCAAGTTTTCCACTTCATGTCAGCCGAGAATGTTAACCCAAAAACGTGCAACAAGTCTCACTCTCCTGGATAAAATAAACACTAAATTGTTGAAGACTGGATTAATGTTCTTCATTTCTTAATGTTATTTCATTTACCATTTCTTTTGAATGTAGTATCACAAGTTTTTTTCCCAGTCTTTGTACACACCAGTGCAAACAAGATAAAGTTAAAGTGCTCTTATCCCACTGCCCATGTCTAGGGATAGCTCATCTAGTTTTTAATTTTAGTACTGTTCAGTTATTGCTCACCCTGTTTCCACTGAGTTCAAGTACACAATACCTGGTCCAAGGATTGAACTTACAATCCCTGTAGAATAAATAAAGGGCTTAGTTCAGAATTCCCTGTAGGATACCCAGATTAATATACACTTGAGGAAAGTTGGCAGATACAATTGCTGAAATGCAGTGATGATAACAAAGATTAGGACACTAATCTGCATATAAATGCATGTAAATACTAAGTATTTTTTTTTAAACATTTCAACTTCCAGCAAAATTTTCATGATAAAAAATGGCAAATATTTTGACGCATTTGCTGAAGGCATCACCAACCATCAGATCATAAAATCTTTTGGGACATGAACTGAAAGGAAATACTAAATATTTTTGTTCAAGGTATTAATGGTTATAAGATGCTCCCATAATAATGCCATCTATTTCTTTTCACAGAAACCGCAACAATATATGAATGAGATATATAAGATATATATATATATATATATATATATATATCTGAGTGGGTACAGAACGAAGAAATAATTTTTTTTCCGTCCAAAACATTAATTTAAAACAGTGCTCGATATATGATGTATAGAGCTGTGAATACATGGAAAAAATTATGTACATGTTCTAAAACATAATTTATAATAAATATATATATATATATATATATATATATATATATATTTCAGCCACAAGACTAATTTTTTCTGCACAGTCGCCATACTGGCTTTGGTGACAATCTTCTTTTTGACAACTGTGCAAGTCTATCCAACATCTACATCAATCTAATGAAAAAAACCCCAAAAAAACTCAAACTGAATTTGGAATTTCTGAAATATGAAAAAAAAGTTTACCTGGCCTGAACAATCACACATTCTGTCTAAATCAACATATTCTCCATCTTTACTGTACATTCCATTTGCAATTTTATCTTCACTGGAATCTGGATTTCTGAACTTCAACTTGGCTAAACTGTCAAAAAGCTTTGTCAGATGAGTAGAAACCTGAAAAATGTTAAACAAATAAGAAATAATTTAAACAAAATTATTTAATACAGTTTATTTCTTAACATTTTCATCATTTCACTGCAAGCAAGGCAGTAAAGCCACTAAGACATAAGGGGGTCGAGTGAGTGTGAAAGAAGAAGAAAAAAGAAAAACATTATTAAGGAGTGAGAACAATAAAAAAAAGAGGAATCAAGATAATGATTAACATAGAATTTAAATTTTTGAATATCATAATTGCCTGGAAAGCAAGAAACCAGAAAAGAGTTCCACAAGCAAGAAGTGCAAAAGAAGAAACTGTTAACATAGAAATTATGATTACATCTAACCAATTAACTGTAAATTGGTGAAACCTTGTTGCCAATCTAGTACCGCACTTAGATTCATAAAGTCTAAGTACCATAGAGGAAAGTTCACCAGAAAATATTTATAGAAAAAGGCACAGGGAAGCTATATAATGGTAGTGGGAAAGTGAGGGAAGCCAAGTTGCCAGGTCAAGACCATTAACATTGCAAATTCTTCTTTGGATTTTATCAAGAACCTCTAAAGATATAACAAGAATACTGGACCATATGTGTCAGTAATATTCAAAGCAGGAATGAATGGTAGATTTATAAATATTCAAGATAAATTCAGAGAAAGATTGTTTAGCACATTACAGTGAACCAACTTTTCTAGCAGCAGACAAAACAACTGATTCAATATAATTTTCTACTTTTGCACAATGATTCCAAATTCGAAAATGTAAAAGAGACTATTTTTTTCCTTCAAAATAAGTCTTAAAATTTGTCCTACATTCTACTGACCAGAGGTTAGTTTGGTTATTTTTTTTTAAATGTTATGCTTTCTTTTTTAACTTTTTTAAAAGTCAAAGTTGTGGTGAATCCTCAAAGCCAGGAAATCAAACAATCATTTCCAAGTCTCTATTAATCATTTTTGACTGATTTTTCTTTCATATTAATTTTAGTAGCTTTTTATTGCCACTTTAAAAATCATCAAACTACAGGCGTAGAGACAAGAAATAAAGAGGTTTTCATAGTGTTCTTCAAACCTGTGTCAGCTGGGGAGTTTCTTTTTCTAGATCAACTGTTCTATTACTTGAGCTGCAAGACTTTCATGGTTAGCACAAAATAAAACTTAACCATTTATGCATACTTTTGTTTTTGTTTTATTTTTGACCAATTGCTTGACACCATATTTGATGCTATTGTCTTTTTTGCAGAATAATTGTTGCAGAAGAACATTTGTTGTAATGAAAAGCAACCAAAATTAAGATAATAATATTAATAAAAAATGCTTCATCTATTAAAAATTTTGAAATAATATTTCTCTTTACTCTGTAAAAAATATTATTTGCTAATCAATAAACATATTCCTTTTCTTACAACAAAAATTGCTCTTATCTATCAAATACACTCACCACAAAAATGTGTAATCAGGTGGCCAATGCAGATAAATGATGTGTGGACTAATGAATAACATGAGGCTTGAATTTTTCATATTTAACATTTTATTCAACTTCTGATTTTGTATGTTACTCTTGGCCAGTGTGTGTGTGTGAGAAAGAGAAAGAGATGTCTCATCACCTCCCACCACCACTGGTCAAAAACATGAACTTTATATTCTTGTTTGCGACTCACCAACTTCTCTTTAAAGTTGTTGTTTATATAATTCTCCCATGCATGTAAAACCAGATCAAGCAGTGAAGTTGGAAGATTTTGCATTTAACAATGCACCCGATGATCTGGTGTGATAGTGAATGCAAGTTCAATTTTGTCATAATGCTATAAATGCAACCATTTATTAAATATTGTTTGATATTTGTGAGCCTACAATGTGGTGAAGTGGATATCAGCTCAGAACGAGAAATCAGGGAGCCAAGTTCAAATTCCAATTGAATTCCTTGTATTTACGCATGTGCAAATACCCTTGGGAAAGGTATTAATCTGTCTCTTCCCTCCATTTATGCATTAAATAACAAGACAGATTGGGTTCTATAGCCTTGGCTGGCAACCAGTCTACCGCAGAAAGTAATGGCAACCTACTGCAGGATAATCTTCTGCCCAGTCAGTCAAGTGTCAATTAGTGAAGAAACTAACTTTTTTTTATCGAAATGTCCATAAAAAAAATGAACTATGGCTCGCACTTTTTCTCCTGTAACTCTCATGAAGTCATGTAATTAACCGCAGAATGACGGACTGCGTAAGGCAGCGAAATTTCACCTGTTTACATCCGCCTGTTTACTTCCAGTCAGGGAATCAATGCGCTTGTTTTATTTGGTACACAATTTCAGCAGAAAGTTGCATGTTTTTTTGAAAAAAGCGCATGTGAACAGGCGAAATTTCTTAGCCTATGCAATCCATCATTCTGCAGTTAATTACATGACTTCATGAGAGTTACGCGAGAGAAAAAGTGCGAGATATAGTTCGTTTTTTTAATAGACATTCAAAGCAAAAAAGGAAAGTTTCTTCACTAACTAACACTTGATTTGAGTTTGGCATATACATTTGCACAGAGATAATGCTATTTTGGGTAAGTTTGAAGGGGAAAAGCGACGGGAATTAAAAGGAAAATTTACCAAAAAATCTTATTTTTCTAATAGCAAAAGAAAATTTGGTAATAATTCAAAACAAAATTCAATCTTCTAAAAATCGCCAGAAAGAAAAATATTGTAAGCTGAGATTGCTCTGATCTATGGCAAGAACCAACCTTCTTTGGCCGCATTTGATGTTACTTCTGTTAATCTTTATTTTGGACCTAATTTATAAATTAAAATTTATGATTAAAAAAAAAAAGTAGATATTCTAAATTGGGTTCAGTATTATATGTGGTTTCAGCCATCTGCTGAGACTCTTGGAATCTTCTATAGATATAGGCGGATGGGGGAGCAATTATATAACTGTCCATTAAAGGAAAATGAAAGTGGGAAAACAATGCAAAGGGAAGAGTAAATAAAAATCAAATAGCAACTTAATGTTAATATTAAGTAAATCAGGTTTCTTAACTTCAACAACAAAAAAAGAGGAGAACTTACAGCAACCGGATTGTTTCCATTTGACAGAATATCAAGGAGATCTGCTGATGACACAAAATAAAATCGAGGAAATGCTAAGCGTTTAGTCTCGAGGTACTCTGCCAAAGCCTTTTCACATTTTGTCAGTTCTTCCTGAATTGTTTCCAGCCTTTCATACAATTTTGGCTGACCGGTTGCTTCAATAACATTTTTGGTAACTTCAACTTCAGAGACAATTTTCTGCAAAATAAAATAAAAATTCAACTCAGTTTAGCAACTAAAAAAGTCTCTGATTATTGTCACTGCTTAAATTTTTAAAATGACTTATGATTAAACAATTCAGACCAAAGACATTAGTATTCCTTAAAATTAGATGAATATCTGTGTATGTGTGTGTTTATATATATATATATATATATATATATATATATATATGATGGACTCTCCCGTCGATTACGATGTATGAGGTCTAGACAACCGTTTAATTCGATGTAGCATGCCTGCACTTACTCAATCATAAGTGGCATTTGAGTCCTGCAAGAGATTTACAAACAAGTCCACAATGGAGGCAAGAAGGGAGATTGCACGAATGATTGGCTGGGACACTTGCAGATGCTTTGGTTCTCTCACGTCCTATGCGCAGTTGGTCAATCTCAGTCTCAGAGAACTGCTTGATGCTCCTCCGGCAGGCAGATCTCCATTCAATTCATTGAGAAGCAATTTGTTATATAAGTAAATTAACCTAGTGAGCCAACAACCTACCAAGGTTTCACCTAAATGGATCTCCAGGGGATGTTCCCTGAAGATCCGTTTAGGTGAAACCTTGGTAGGTTTGTTGGCTCACTAGGTTAATTTACTTATTCTGCTCTGCTTAAGTACTGAGCGCTTTTTTGTTATTGATTAGTCGTCTTGGGTTTTTTTCTTTGGGCTACGTACTGGCTCGGTCCAAATTACTTTGGCTGAGGTTCATGTGCTTAGCTCTTTCTTTTTTTACAACCATTTTTTCCTTTCGTGTATATACACGGACGGGTTTATATATATATGTATGACAGAAGTAATAAGATTTGAACAATTATTAAGTAATACATCAAGCTTTTTATTCGACCTCAACAGAATGCAGAAAGCACTGGATGGCCGTTTCGTCTTATATTTGGGTCACTTCAGAAGAATCTCCTGAGAACACTTTTGAGCAGACTAAATTGGTGAATGCTATCATAATCCTTGCTTTCAGTTCATCTTTGATGTTACAAAGAATTTTGTTGGTTTCTCTCTTGACTGTGTCCCACACATAATAATCAAGGGGGGTTGCAATCTGGGGAGTTAGGTGGTCAGATGTAAGAGGTGATCTGGTCACAGAAATTGTCTGACAGCAATAACTGAGTTCTTCAGCTTGTGTGGCATAGTGCAGAGTCCTGTTACTAGACATAGCAGCTTCCAGCAGCCACCCTCTTGACCCAGAGCAGCACTACATTCTCAGGCATTTGATGTAGGTATCCATGATGAGTCTGAGGCCCTGTGGGAAGATGAATGGAGGCAAAATGTCGCCATCACTCCAAACACCATGATGTTGATTAGATATATCATCAAACTCTTTCTGAATCCTCTGTACTGTCCTCAGATTGATACTAAAACATTCTGGAATGTTCATATTAGAGCTTCCAGCACAAATGCCAAGCAGTACAGCATGCCATTTTCAAATTTCTCATGGAATGAATTGCATTATAATGTTCTTTTACTCACAGACAGTGCCTAACTGACCCTACTATACCATGCAGTTGGCAAAATCGAAGACAAGCAATGTGTATGTGTGAAATTAAAAATATAAAATGATGACAATTTACCCATTGAAACCTGTGTGTATATATATATATTTTTTTTTCATATATATATATATATATAAACTTATTAATGAATGGAACTTTGTCTGTGTGTATATGTATGTGTGTCCATTACCTACAGACTCCGAAACAGCTGAACCCATTTTCTTGAAATTTTATACAGCTGTGCTATAAGTGTCTGCGAGTGTTCTTAGCTAGGTTTGTGTCGAGGTACCCCTGATAAATATTGAAGATTGATAATCGAAAAAATCGGGTTATAGAAGGAGTGGTCCGATTTTAATCAAATTTGATACACACAAAGTCAAAGACATAAGAAACGATATTCAGAAGTTTCAAGGTTGCAGTTCTTACAATGGTGCAGAAAATCAATAATATATATATATATATATATATATATATATATATATAAAACACAAGATGTTTGTATGTGTGTGTGTCTGTTTATCTGTCTGTATGTCCTTTATACAAATCCACAATTTTTATCCGATTCTCACCAAACTTCACACAAATATTCTTTAGGCTGAGTCTGAGCTCCAGGACCATGGATTAGTTTAAAAGCTTTCATTACACCTGAGCAATGCCGGGCTATACTGCTAGTATATAAATAAAAAGAAAGGACAGGAATGATAATGAAAGAAAGCTTTATCTGTAGGGCTTACTTTAAAGTCATGATCAATTCTTTGAAATCTTTGTGAGTCCTCCGGCAATTGTTCCTTAATATCATCTGATTCAGTAAAGATACTTTCCAAGTGGGACCACGTTCGCTGTACTTTCATCCAAATAGAAATGACTTGATCAGCAATGGTCAGCTTCTTTTGCCAATCGCTAACTTCCATCAAAAAGAAGTCAATAAATTTAGAAGCAAGCATATTTTGGAGTTGAACCTAAAATGAGAAGACATCTTGTCAAAAATTTGCTTTTTCAATTTTTCATTAATTTTTACACTTTATATGATTCACTGAATTAATTAGTTTGCATTCATTTCACATGATGCCCTTGAGAAAAGCAAGAATCTACTTCTCCCTACCTCACTCATTATGGATAAATAGAGCAGTTGGATACTTGGACATTCAATAATAGTGTAAGTCATGGACTGCTTTTTGCTTGTTACCTTATAACTCAATACAACCCATAACGTTACTTAGAGAGAACAGATCAACATCTGCAAGTAACCCTCCCTGAAAGATGTTATGAAGAGCTTAATTGTTTTTTATAGATTATCAACTCTTATAAAAGCCAAAAAATAAATTGAATTGTAAGAATATATATATATATATATATATATATATATATATATATATATATATATATATTGTTAGGAAGCTGAGAGGGCAATAATTAGAGGGGTCTGAGTGTTCCCCAGTGTTCTTAAAAACAGGAATCACAGAGGAGGACTTCCAACAGGCAGGAAATGGCGCTAATCTCAAAACCCTCCAAGCAGATTAACACTCAGATGCGCAGATTCATACTCTATTGAGAGAATAACACTGAGGAGGCCAATGGGGAGGCAGGCTGAGCTTGAGGACAAATCCTGAAGCAATAAGTGGTGATCAAGATGCAACCTCATTCATGTGATAATCAAAGGATTCAAAGGTCAATCCTTTTGCAGAACTTGTAACATACTTGGCTTCATAGGAATCAATTAGCTAAAGGTGTGTAAGTTGACCACCCAGGCAGTGAAGTTGCATCAAGTTGGCTGGAGGGCAGAGTTTTGGGTGAGGTAGTTAGCTGGACACAAGTCAGGTTTTGAACAACCCTATCTGAGTCGCTTGAGGATAAAGTTGGCTGATTGCTGAAAGACCTGAAATGACCCCAAATTTTACTGATGATATATCCAAGATGTATTGCAAGCTGGTATTATTCAAGAAGCTGTATCAAATTCTACTTTCATCAACAAATATTAATCATCATCATCTTCATTTTGCGGCCTCAGCTGAGATTCAAAATCTTGTCAGTAGCTGAATACTTGATGCTTCGCCCGAGCTACCAAGGGTGTTTTTATCGTAACACCATCACTAGATGGGTTGCCTACCATGACTTAAGAGAGGCCCATTCACCCTCATTAAGAGAAGCATATCCCATGCCAGTTTCCAAACCTGGTGTTTTTTACAACCGCATGGTAAAAAAAGATATTATACATAAACTACTGCTTGTAGAAAACAGTAATTTTTTTTTAATGTGTTTTTTTTTTTTTTTTTTTTTTTTTTTTTTTTTTTTTTTTTTTTTTTTAACGTTGGTTGCAATGCCTGTTCCTCTTTGGTCATTAAAGATATTATACATAAACTACTGCTTGTAGAAAACAGTAATTTTCGAAAGGAATTTTTTTTTATCTATCTTCCCGCTATAACGTCTGTTGCAACACCCATTCCTCCCTGATCATGAAATATATTATACACAAACTAAATATTAATAACTCAACCTGATTTTCTTCCAAAGTTTCAATCAATTTTTCACTCGTATGCAGCATTGTAATTTTGGTGCGAGGATGCTTTTCATGGTCAAATTCCATTGTTGCCCAGGTTTTGTAAATATTACTTAGCACTTTTTCCATGCTAGCTTCTTTTACAGCTTTATCCACAATATTTTTCACTTCCTCTTCAAATTTATGCAAATTTAGTGATAACAGATCAGCCAAAGTTGTTGAATCATCCATTACAAACCAAACCTAAAAAGAGATGACAATACTTATAAATTTTTTATTTGATTCTATGTGCAATTGTACAAATTCAATCTCAGAAATACTGGCTCATTTAGATCAAATCTTTTGTAGACTCAGTCAGTTTTCTATAAATAGTTTAATTCCCTATTTAGCTACTTTAATATCTTGAAATTGTTAACAGTGAACAAAATAGATATACAACTTCAGTAACCATCTTTTAATCTTACTAATTTTTGATTAGTTTATCTTTTTTTACTTTTCATTGCAATATATTATATGACCAAATAAGTGACAGGGATCCATAATAAAGAATAGCAGCTAACAATAGATTCTCAGGTCATATCCCTTGGAGAGTCTCTAAAATAGACAGCTTCTTACCAATTAAGCTAAAGAGGCCAAGCAGTAGAACATTCAAATTTAGTCATACAGCTACCGACTCCTTTAATATTTTTTTCTATATTCTAGCTTACATTAATGGGTAGACATTAGATTGCAATCTAGAACTTTTTCTTCATTTATATTTTATATTTCAATTCCTCAATCAGTCAGTTAAGTGCCATGCGCGATACATGCTTTGGGCGATCATGTCTCTTTTGAGACATGACTGACTGAGCAGAAGATTATCCCGCAGTAGGTTACCATTGCTTTCTGCGGTAGACTGGTTGCTGACCAAGGCTATAGAACCCAATCTGTCCTGCTATTTAACCCATAACTGGAGGGAAGAGATGGATTAATACCTTTCCCAAGGGTATTTGTGCGTAAGTGAATGCAAGGAATTCAACTGGAATTCGAACTCTGTTCCTTGATTTCTCATTCCAAGCCGATATCCACTGCGCCACAACACACATCTTAAACGTGTTTTTCTCTATGACTGTGCATGTTAAAACTTTTGTGCCAATGATTAAATTTCTTCACTTTTTGATTGTGATATTTTCAATGCCTAACTCGCATCTTGAACCACTTCTTTTGATCTCTGCCACTATGCATTCTGTCTTTTAACAATATTTATTTCTTTTCACTTTCATATACTAATTTGTCCAAAAGTTATTTCAGTTTTCCTTCTGAATCTCTTGTTAACAATGTGTCTTCTGTGTAGTGTATGTTGGTAAGATAATGTCTGTTAATAATAAATCCTGATTAGTAAAATAGATTTCATGCCAGAAACCAAAATGAAGAAGATTTCAGCCTGAAACATCTTAGCCTAAACGGAATATAATGGGGAGGGGAGTGGTTAATGTTTAGAGTTAATTGAAAAAAAAAAGATCTTTATCACGAATTTCTAGAAACCAGAAAAAAAATATCTATATATATAATATGCAATTTTGCTGAAAGCTAACATTTTGTTACAGAAAGCTAAAGAAAATATTTTGATAACTAAATAATAATGCTATAAATTTATATGAATGAAAATTTTTTACTCAAATACTGGAAACTTCTACATCTACCTTATATGATAGAATACACAATTTAGCTGAAAAGTAACATGAGGTAAGAGAAAGCCTAAGAAAATTATACAATGATAAGATTGTGATACAATGAATTTATACGAAATGGTGTCAAAAATGCTTGAAAATTTCACACATAAATTTAACTTGCAAATAACCTAAAAGCATAAATATTTATACTAAAAGTTTCTACATTTTTAACTATGTAACAGTTTTCTTAGGAATGTTGTCTAATGGCTAAGATGGTTGCATATTTGGCATCAACAGCAGACATTGTATCAATTGAAAATCCTCTCTATTATAATAAAAACCGTTTTGTATTTATGTATGTGTGTGTGTGAAATATATATATATATATATATATATATATATATATATATATATATATATTTCTCTTCTGTCATGCTCATAAAGAGGAAGACAATAGCAAGGCAAGACAGCATCTGATCAGTTCATTAAAGAGATAACAGAGACACAATAAATGCACAAGTCTTTATTATAATAGAGTATTACGCTCTCACACCCTGATTGAGCACTCTGGAAGAATGGCAAACTTTGAAAAACAGTATCTACTCTGGCATGTACGCATCACTCATTCAGTAAAATGAATTAGAGAACTCTGGCTATTGGGCGCGTATAATGATAATATACACGCAAAAAAGTCTGCCTTCTTCTACCGAACGCACATAGCCCAAAGGTAGAACCGCCGACTGACGCCAATTTGGTCAGGTTTGAATCCTGGGTTAAAAAGCAATCGGAGTCTAACCGTACTGATGAGCTGTGATACAGCGAAACAGATCTGTCTGCGGATGACTATATATATAGGAAAAAATGACAAACCCATAAAAATGGAGGATAATCCAAAAACTTTTATCTAATTAATCTATAATATTAAATAGATAAGAAAAGAGAACTCAATAGATATTATCCAGAGCAATATGAAATTTAGAGAGGAAAACTCAATACATAATTAAATGGTTATAAATCCAGAATTTATTTTGGCAGTTGTAAAAATTACACACTGCTTTGTGAAACCCAAAAAATCAAATGTTACATTTAACTCAGAATATTAAAAAAAATCTTTGCACAGTGTTGTATTGTGACTCGTACCATGTGACATTTGATCGCCCGGATGTATAAAAGACAATGTGCATTTAGCACAAGGAGTTGTCATTATCACAGACTTCATGAAGTAACACCTACTACTGCGAGAGACTGTAAATATAGTATATACCACTTGGTTGTACCACTCTGGTAATAAAGTAGTTTATTTACATTTCACTGTGTATCTCTTCATTCCACACTACAAGACACAGAGAGGAAATAAGGTTAGGTGAAGGATAGGGGTGCATAGTGTTAAACATTGCAACAATAGATACAGGAAGGAAGTGTCAAAAAAATTTAAAAAAAACATACACCAAATCACACATACACAAACAATTCTTAAAGAAAAAAATATATACAAACACAAAACAGGGGAATAGATATAATCATAGACAAAATAAGCACACACAGACATATAATTATAAGAGGACATATATGCACACAATAATAACACAAAACTAAAAATAAAATAACTAAACTAAAGAGTTACAAATAAAAATTCAAAAAAGAAAGAAATAAAAAGGGTCTATATAATATATTTACAGTCACAAATAATTAGGAATCACTTTAATTTTTATAACTGCTGAAATAAATTTTGGATTTATAACCATTTAATTATGTGCTGAATTTTTTTCTCTAATTTTTTTTTTATTTCCCTCCTGTCACACTCACATTTGGATTATCTCATTTTTTTTTCTTATATCTTAATGTAAGATACTCAATAGTAAGTACTTCAATATATATGCTGCCGTCATTTTAGAAGGTATATTGATATAATATTTTACTGTCAGTTTTTAGGGTATGGGCCCACTCGTAAATAAATAAAAAATTATCTTGTCACTTTATCATTGTTTCTAAACCAATGAGAATCAACTGCACTCTTTTCCTCTTGCCAACATCAAGGTTGACCAAAATTTCAGCTACTTTACTTTTTAGGCCACAAATGTGTCTCTTAACCCTTATAGCCAAAATTCAAAGTAAGAAAACTTCAGACTTCTTTTTTTCTCTCCAAATAAATTATCCGGACACTCACTGCACACATTATATACAAAAAACATACAAAAAATACTATATACCATTCACTGTTTCTCATATTATTCATATTACTGTTTCTCATGTCTCTCCAGATAATAAACAATACTGCTGCTTCCACATCTTGCTGTTTCTCATTTTCTACAAGTATTTTTGTATGTATAAATGTTAGGGGCTTTATAATTAATTACCAATGTTATAACTCTCCTACAAGGTTGATAGTCAACATACCTATTCAAATATGTTAATTTTCAATACAATTCACAAATCATTATATAAGCCTGTTACTTTCTTCAGCTTGATTTGAAAATAGTCTTCTTTCTTCTATATACATACACTTGTGGCCAATACATCCACACTTTGTTAAATGAAATTACTTCAAATGAAACACTGTTACATTAATCAGTCCTCTAAGCAAATACATAATTTATACAACAAATAAACTAACATTTGTGGCTTGCATCAGCTGGTGCCAGTGACGATCACGGATAGCAGTGTTTTGCAAATCAGAGACAGCATGAAGAGAAGTGATCATGTTTTTGACAGTCAGTTCTGAATTGATAAAGGCATCCCATGTCCGCATGTCTTTATCCAGTTGGCGAATATCTTTGGCAAATCTTTTGCAGTCCATGTCCATTTGTTCAACATTGATGTCTGACCAAAAAGTTGTTTTCCAATCCTCAAATGAGCTACTGATGATATTAATGTAATCCCAAAGTTGCTTCAATAGCCTTAACTCTTTATTACACTGTTTCAGTTGCTTAAAGTCAACAACACCCACTCCAAATAGCAGAGCAGATTCAACAAGTGTTTTCATTTCTGACTCCAGCTGAATAATCTGTTGATGTTTCTGCAAATCATAAAAAAGTAGTTATCATCAGTATTTTCAAAACAAGTGGAAGCTACACCAAAAATACATGACAAGAAACATGTACAAAAATCTCAAAACAAAAATAGATAACCATTAATACTTTATGCAGAGAAAGATGCTCATTATAATCACATATAATGTTCTCAAGTGGATTCTGTCATTAAAATCCCACACTTAATGCGAAACAATTTAAAAATTATATGTTTATTATAATCAAAGTCTGAGATATCTTTTTTATACAAAGTTGTTTATAACAATAACAATATCCAATTTTTATATCTTATTATCAGTGGATTATTGGCACTGGGAAAACCCTGTACTGACGTAATCAAAATAAAAAGGTTCCTCTGTATTTATTTAGAGAATACAACACTTTATATATATAAAATATAATATATATATATATATAAAATAATAATGTTTCCAGAACAAAAAATCTAACTAAATGAAAGCTCTGAAATAAAGGTAATGTCCAGATGTAATCACAAAATACATCCTAGAATCATATAAACCTGGATGAAAGTATTTAAGATTCTTAACTCCTCCCTAATTTTGACATTTTCAGTTGTTTAAAAATTACAGTTGTGCATTTGTAAACATCTCTGTTGCATGTTTGAAAATGTTAGAAAATCAGTTATTATAAATTGCCTGGAGATACCAAAAGGTTGAAATGTAGGTTGCAGAAATAACTTTTTTCAAATGAAAAATATTCAAAAGCTCTACAATATATATGTATTTGGTACTTTTTAACACAACTGTGTACTGGTCTAATTTAATTATGACCAAAAAACTGATTAACAATAATTATATATATATATATCATTAATGATAATACATTGTCTGTCATTTTCAGTGAAATCTGTATAAAAGAGAGATTGTTGCCCAAATACACAATTTTTAAATTACATGACCCGGCAGCCAACAAGAAAAGCAATACTATATAAAAAAAACTTGATGATAATACCTTGTCTGTCATTTTCAATGAAATCTGTGTGTGTGTGTGTGTGTGTGTGTGTGTTAGTTGTTTAGGAAATGTTTCTTGTCAGTTGTATACAAGCAAATAAAGCAGGAGGGTCTTCACAAAGATCATTCTGCTTTGAACATTGTGAACTTGTGCTACAGAATCACAAAGAAAGAACTACCAAATAATAGAAACCATATTCCTTGAAGACCTTCGAGAGCAGCAACTACTGACTGTGGATGTGATTTCAGCCAGTCTGACTTGTTTGCTACAACAGACAATTCTAGCCAGATACTTCTAAGGGTCCATGGTTGCTCACTGCACTATCAATAGTGTTAGCAACTCTTTCCATCAGATATTCTCAGTAGACAAGTGACATCCAAAATTGAAGTATATCAAATGTCCTCATAATTTCAGAAATGTCATGTCCAATCCATTTAGCACAAACTATCACACCTGTACAAACTCTGATAATTTACACTGACACACCAGATATTCAAACAAATTGATATAGTTTTGGGCATTTCTATGACATCAATGTACAGTGGTGCTACCTACCATTAACTTTGCATACTTTTATCCTATGACATTTGGCACATTAGAGATTTCATTCTATTCTGAAGATTGTCATCAAATAAAAACTGGAGTGGAAGCTAAGAAACATTTTGCTGACTATGACAGATTATCATTGCATATAAAAAGTCACCTTATCTCTGAAAGTGTTTGGCTTATTTTTTATAAACATGTTTATGTGTGCCTTCAGCAATTTAATGCATGACTTAGCTGTCATCTTAAATTCTTTATGAAGCTTGTTCATGCTAATAAGTAGTGAGACCAAGTTTCTAATAATTGCCTTACAATTATTATTATTAAACAAACAAAAAAAATAATTACATTATGAACAAAGAAAAAGCTCAGGCCTTTCATTATCAAATATAATTATATTTAAGTAATATTTTTTATACAGTCTATATGTAAATTTTATTAATGTTGATAAAATATGAAGAAGCATAAATATAATTTTTCATTCAACTTCTGAAAAGGCTGTTTAACTTATTGTGAAAAATAAAATTATAACTCTGCAATTGTAGTGATTATATTTTCTCCCTGTGTAGAATTTTTATTTAACTCTTTTGTCATTTGTCAGAAAGAATTCTAATAAGTGATGAAATATATGCAACACCTGGTGTTGATAATGGCTATAAAATTACCTTAATGAGTAATGGACACATCATACAAATTGGAAAATCATGTCATATCTTTTAATAGTTGACAAAGTGGAGAGTGCAATAAACATGAAAATAATTGAAAAAAAAAAAAAATATATATATATATATATATATAGAATAAATAAGTAAAATTAATAAGAAAAAGAAATATTAAAATACACATAAAAAGTCAGTTTGACTGTTGAAATAACATCAACTTGAGTTAATTGAATTTGGTTCTAGCAAATGAGCAAATGTTGGAATTAAGTAAAAACAGTTACATAACCATGCACAAAACACAATACTTGAAAATGAATGTAGCCATATTGAAAAGTGCTCAAGTGGGGGAAAAAAACGAAAATGAACTTTGGTAAATTTAATGCTTACATAAAACAACTAATTCATAAATTTGAAAAAATTAATAAAAAATTGGATAGAGAAAACTTGTTGATATTATTCAACTAAACATGTTTGAAATGAAAATAATACACACACATACATTTTGCCTATAAAAATATAGGACTTTATCACACATGAAAATAAAATATATCTAAACTGAAAATAGGGACTTTATTACATGCCAAAAATGTATTTCCATGCATTATTTGTAAAAATAGTGAATAGCATCACATATGAGGACGGCATTAAATATTGGAACCAAATATATTCACAAATTTTCCGTATAAAAATAAATAACATTATTCTAAAAATTGCTTTGATTTAAAAAATTACCCTAATAAGATAGGAATATGCATTACTATGAAGAAAATATTTATAAGGGACACTAATAAACACTTTCTGAACATTTTTTCATATCACCAACTTCCATAAAATCTAAACTTAAAGAATCTAAGATCCGTTTACCTGAGGACAATGTAACCAAAATCTTTAACTTCCGTACCAAATATCCCCAATCAACAAAAGAACACTACTAGACAGAAATAAAAATTTCCATTAAATGAATGCATGCCGAAAACCTGCAAGACCAACTAGAAATCTGATAGATAAACATACAAGTACACCGACATCCGACTATCATATTCAGGAGTTATACTCATGGACACTATCAGAGTGACACAAAAATGCCTGCTTGAATTCAAATGCAGATACAAGCACACAAATTAACACCACAAAACAACAAGATATGAGATCTACCTAACCAATAAAATCAAACGCAGGTCTAAAAGTAACCAGAACTTTCTCTTCCATAGTTCTTGACCTGAGACACTTTTCAAAATATGTATTTCAACATCCAAATGCCATTAAAATACTGAGAAGTGGATGGGGTAAAACATTTTCCATTATCCTCTTCTCTCACACACACATGGTTCTCATATACATGTTTTTTACAATTTCTAATGAAGAAATAAAAGTGAAACATGTTAGATT
Organism: Ascarosepion bandense; assembly: GCA_037127315.1. Classification (NCBI taxonomy): domain Eukaryota; kingdom Metazoa; phylum Mollusca; class Cephalopoda; order Sepiida; family Sepiidae; genus Ascarosepion; species Ascarosepion bandense. The sequence goes on along the minus strand of JBBBDQ010001084.1, from coordinate 2,293,938 downwards.
TATAAACTTTTCCTATTTATTCCTTATGCTTTCATAAGTAAATATGGCAACCCATTTTAATTACATACATCATGAAAGTAAATAAGGCAACTGATTTTACCTTATCCAAAAGCTCATAAGGATTCTCGCAGTCATAAAAATATGTTCGCATTTTGAGGAAGGCTTTTCTGAATGTAATCAACGTTGCATCAAAAGAAGACAGTTTTTTACGAATGTTTATAAATTCATTAACTTGGAGTGGAGCCACTTGTTGCTTCTTCACAATCTCTTGTTTCTTGATGTCATTCCATTTCTCTGGAAGTTCCTTCAATCAAAACAAATTTAAAATAATTACAATTTTTCAGTGATGATTTATAAAAAACAGTCTAAATTTATGATAACATTAAAATTTTAAAATTATTTAAATAATGATGAATTCTAAATCTTTGTTACGAAAAGGAAAATATAAAACAGTAACACAAACTATATGCAGAAAATTTGGTAGTGACCAAAATACCTTCATGACAGGAACAGGGGTTTTTTTGTTTTTTTTTAATCATATCACCCCGAGCAAGGCGGTAACACCACTGATGTGCCGGGAACTACGTAAGAATGAAAAGATTAGAAGAGAGAAAGCCGGAAACCACATCCTAAACAGGAAACAAGGGATGAGCCTCTATAAAACAAGTGATTTTATTTTGTATTATTTTGAATTAATCAGTCACTCTAAAAACACCTTACTACATAAAAAGGTGTTTTTTATGTAGTTACTAAACTGTATATTTAATCTGCCACACAAGCCTCAGTTTGCTTAAAGTACCTGCTGATCCTAAGTGGTTAGTTTTTGCTTAACCTTAGGAGCCAATGACTATCATTAATCCAATCTGTTTCTCTAATTCATGTTTTTCTATTTCGTATCAAACATGTTTATATTAATGCCAACAGCTTCACAATAGATTTTTAGTTTTGAAAGAAATTCACAAAATAAGATGGATCGGTAAGTTCATAGACTAACACAGTTAATAATTAAAGTTTGATTTTTCACTGTAAAATGTTCAATGTATATGGCTAATAAAAAAGTTAGGTTCAGAGCATTGACGAGGAGGAAGATTATGTTGGGAATTTATTATTTATTGTTTAAAATATATTACTACAATCAAGTTAATTAAAGTTTGCACAAGAGAATAAAGTTTTGGAACTACGTACTGAAACAAAAATCAACCTATTTGGATTTGATGGTATCTGTGGGTTTGTTAGCATTATGTATAAAAGAAAAGTGTTTGGTTTCAATATTTAATCAAGATGGATGAAATGTCATTGCTTGGTGGGGTATGAATTTTAATGGCTTTGGTAAACTACATTTTATCAAAGAAATTGTAAATGTTAAAGATTATGTGAAAATACGGAAATAAAACAATGCCTTCGCTTAAGCATTTGATGTTTCATCATGATAATGATCGAAAACATCTCACTAAGTGTTATTGTGAAACACACCTATTCTATAGTGAATAGACTCTCCCACCTAATTTAAGTAGGAGTAGTAAGAGGAATGAGGGTCAGTTGATGTTGGATGATAGTAGTCGACAGTTAGTCGAATACGAAAGTAGTCAGCAACCTGGCAAAATTACACTGTGTAATACATATTATATCAAGTTTCTAATGTTTTGCATGTAGAACCTATTAGGACCAATTTTAGCACAAATACTAGCCTCCATTGTGAAAATAATTCCACAACACTAAGTAGACAACAGATTTTCTGAAGAAGTGAAAGATAAAAGTACCTAATTGGCCTACCATGTCATTGGAATTAAATCTAACTAAACAACTGTGAAATGTACTTCTACAGAAAGTAGAAAAATGTTAACCACCTTACAAGATAGAATTCTGTTGAGTTTTAGCAAGGCTAATGGTATCAAGACTTGAAACATCATTACCATTAAAACCCAGGACACTTCAGCAATGCATCAGACTTTGTTGGCTTTCTATCACAATGTGGCTATGCCAGATCCATAATCCAAGTGTAATTTCTCTTTGAACTTGGATCCACTTAACATATTTTATATGTTCTGTTGCTGACAAAAAAATATCAACTCCAGACTTTGATAGCAAATGTATTGATTTCACAGCCATTTCTTATGCATTGTTTTTGCCAATCTTCATAGTTTTCAAACTTCTCTTCACGAGTCCAGTTGACATTTATCATCTCAAAAGGAATTAAGTATACTGCATGGATGGAATAAGCAAAGTGGGGGAGTTAAAAAATCTGAGGAATGGGTAGGATTAATGCAGAATTTTTAGTTGATGTGAATAAAGAATGTGAAAAAATGTAATCGGATGTGTGTCGTGGTGCAGTGGATCTCGGCTCGGAATGAGAAATTGGGAAGCCGAGTTTGAAATCCAGTCGAATTCCTTGCATTCACTTAGGTGCAAATTCCCTTGGGAAAGGTATTAATCTGTCTCTTCCCTCCAGTTATGGGTTAAATAATAGGACAGATTGGGTTCTGTAGCCTTGGTCGGCAACCAGTCTACCACAGAAAACAATGGCAACCTACTGCGTGATAATCTTCTGCCTAGTCAGTCATGACTCTTTCGAGACATGATCGCCCAAGCATGTATCACGTATGGCACTTAACTGACTGACTGAATAAAGAAACGTTAGATAAACATACACAAATTATTGAAAGAAATTTGAAACAATTTTATTCTAAAAGAAAATTTTTTACGACTAATAAATATAAATCTTACAAAACATGTTTCTAATGTTGTTTATTTGTTATTCATTTTCTATATGGATTGTCGAGATATATAACCAAGAACCGATCATTAAAAGGCACGAGTAATATCCAACTTTTACAGTTGTTAAGCCATCCAAATGTTCTTTTCTCAGTAATATCTTTTGAATAATTTTTTTTAAATACTGAGGAAATAAAATATTTTGACTTGTTATGATTCAACTTATTTTTTTAAATCAGAATGAACTTTTAGAATCTGTATAAAATTATGTTCATAATTCTAAATGATCATTTTTTAAGAACTGCAATTATTTTCTCGGTAGATTCCATGAAAATAAATAAAAAAGGCTATTGGATGAAAAGTGAGGGTGTTGGAATACTTTACAAAAATAAATAAGTGGGTATATTGGGGAAGTCCAATTATTACAAATTTAAAAGTGTGTATATATATATATATATATATATATATATAGGTAATGATGTCAAGTCCGTGAATGGCGAGGATAATCCAACAAGATCTACTTGATATAAAATATATTTATAACCACTTGAAATGATGTGCTGAGCTTTCTTTTATATATGTTCACACACACACACACACACAGTGCGATGGATCAACTGCCTTCTAAATTGTGCAAAAATAAAAAAAATACAGACATCTCATTTTAACAGATGTATTTACCAAAATTATGCAAAAATATCTTGAAATACTAAAGAGTAAATTTATTCAATAAAAATTACCACTGGCTTTAATCACAGCCTCTATATGACTTTGGAATCTCCTGTATCTCTTTTGGACAATCTCATTGTTTAAATTGGTGAAAGCTACTATAATCCTTGCCTTCAGTTCATTTTTTGTGTTACCAGGAGTATTGTTAGTCCCTCACTGAACTGCATCCCAAATATAATAATAAAAGGGGGTTGCAGACTGGGAAAATAGGTGACCAAATATAAGGGGTGATGCGGTTGCAGAAATTGTTTGACAGCCATGACTACATATTCTCGCTTGTGTGACATGGTGCAGAATTTTGTTACCAGACATAGGAACTTCCAGTAGCCACCCTCTTGACTCAGAGCAGTACTACTTCCCCAAGGCACTTGATATAGACCTCCGTGTTGAGTCTGAGTCTTTGTGGGAAGATGAATAGAGGCATAACATTGCCATCTAAATACCTTCGTAATCACCATTAGACTCAGCCAACTCTTTCTAAATCCTCTGCACTTCCTCAGATTGACACCCAAACATTTTGAAATATTCATGTTGAAGCTTCCAGGATGAATATCAAGACATACAGCATGCCATTTCTAAATTTCTGGTCGTGTGAATTTTGTCATGGTGCCCAACTGATCCTACTACACTGTGCAGTTGATAAAATCAAAAAACAAACAATGGGCATATGCCAAATTAAAAATATTAAATGGCAATAATTTATTCATTGTACCCTTATATATATATATATATATATATATATATATATATATATATATACACACTATCTACAGAGTTTGGACTGTTGACTTCATTTTTTATTGCCATATTCGCAATGTTTTGGCCTGTTATACTCTGGCCTTCTTCATTGAAAATTCAAACCAAACACTTCATTTAGTCCACATGCCCTAACTTTTCTGGATATCTCAGTTTCAGTTAATTCCCTTTAGTAAGTCAACTCTCTAAGCCTTTGTTCCCACTGCTGTGGCCAGGTATTAAACTCCTAACTCTTTGGGTCAAGTTACTTTTTGGATCACTCAACCAATGCTTTTATCCCCTGGGTGTATAATAGTCAAAATATCATGAATATTACAATAAAGATTAGGATAACAGTCAGAACAATGCAAATAGTGTATAGTTACAAAACCTCATCTCAGAAATATATGATGTTCAGGCCGTTCACGTTGGCTGGTAGTTCAACTATATAATGCTGTTCAATGGGGTATTATGAGTTATTTCTGGTTGTGTTGTCCTAATATTTATTGAATAGGCAATGATGGTTGCATTTTAAATTATTCTAAAGGCTATTGTGTAGAAATAATTGTGAACAAGATTGTGGTTATTTTATAGCTATTGTATATGGTTGGTTGTTAACTTTTAACTTGTTATTTATTATTAATTACTTAGTGTATTCTGTATTTATTCATTAATTATTCACTGTTGATTATTATTGTTAAATTTACTTAGTTGTGGTTTTGCGTGCATTAATACAGTTTGTTAATTTGCTTATTATTTATTTACTATTTTATTTATTTAATCATTTCTTTTTTTCTTTTTTGGGGGTTGAGCTTATTTGTTTAGTTTAAAGTATTAACTTTTTCTAAAGTATTATACATTATCTGCATTGAATATAGTGCATATATTTACATTGTTCTTGATAATTTACAAGGTATTCATTTTTAGTTTTTGATTTTTAAGTAACAGTAAAAATTTGTTTTCATGTCAACATTTTGAGATGAGTTCTTATTCAATTTGTAATTTGTGTTGATCTGGGAAGAGGTGATTATAGTTATTTTCTCTTCCAGACAAACTTTACAGTTTTTGAATTTATTGTTGCAGTTTGGTACTGATTTTCTTATTTTCCATGGTATTTTTGGTACATTTTGTTTTTAAGTTATTGTAGTTTGATGCTGTTTTCCCATACATGTTTTTAGTAGGTTGTGGTGTTTGCATATTTACTATTAGTGAAAGACGTTTTGTGTGCGTAGTTCTTCTGCTTCAAGAGTCCTTCAGTTACTCCTCTGTATACTTTTTATCTGTTATCTGCAGTTTTTACAGTGGCTTGGTATATTATAATGCTTTGTAGGCAATTACTGTTTAATGAACATTTATGCTTTGCTTTGCAGTTAGAGGTGGTTTTGATTTGTGTGTGTGATGTGTTGGTTATTTTTTTGTTGCACTTTGTTATCATGTGTGTTGTTCTCGATCCAACTATAGCTAATTTTTACTGTCTCTGTTGAATATTTTGTAGAGTGTTTGATGAAAGGAATTGTTAATTGATGAGTTTAATGAATATTTTTTATGTTTATTTTTATGTTTTTACTGTACAATGGGTTAAACTATATGAGGTCTCTTTTTTTTGTGTGTGTTTTTTGTACTATATGGTGCATATATAAGTGTTGCTGAAGGTCCACAATTTTTTGGAGCTTGTTTTCAATCTTTTTTAGTTTCATTATAAGAATTGTCAGATAACCTATCGTTAATTGATTGTGAGATCTATTTGATTATTATAGGCAGGTATATATAAATTGGTTTGTCATTGGATTTTCTATATGGCTGATATGTGCCTTTTGTTAGGTTGAGTATGACATTTAGGAAATCTACTTCTTTTAAGGATGTACGTTGTAGCGCATCCTTAAATCGACTCGGAACGAGAAATCGGGGAGCTGAGTTCAAATTTCAGTTGAATATATAGATGAATTCATTGCATTCACTTTTGTGCAAATACCCTTGGGAAAGGTATTAATCCGTCTCTTCCTTCCAGTTATGGGTTAAATAACAGGACAGATTGGGTTCTATAGCCGTGGCTGGCAACCAGTCTACCGCAGAAAGCAATGGCAACCTACTGCGGGATAATCTTCTGCCCAGTCAGTCATGTCTCTTTTGAGACATGATCGCCCAAGCGTGTTTCACGTATGGCACTTAACTGACTGACTTCATTTAAGCTTGTTTTTATGTCGATGTCAAACCCTAATTTTTTAAAAGTTTGAGGAGAAAGGAATTTGCCACAAGATATCTTGATTGTTGTTTCATATATATTTTCCAACACAAGTTTTTAAGGAAAAATTAAAGAATAGGTAAAGGAGTCTATTTAGAGAAAGATTATAGAATACAAACCTCTAATTTTGCTTCGATTTCAGGTGGTATTGGCTGATCATATGATTTAAGAAGCTGTATGGTATCTTTAAGAGGATCAAACATGTTGTCGGTAGCAACCTGGCGCTGATTGATAGCTCTTAAATGGCCCATCACAGCGACCAAGGCATCATAGTCTCCTTCATTTACAACTATAGCTAAGCCTTCATTGGCAATTAGGATAAACTCTGTCAGTTCTGTCACACTGCAAAAGAAATAAGAATGTCAGAACAAACATTTAGAAATTTGAAATTATTAATTCATAACATAAAATATTGTATTGTTGAAAAATAATTAGACTTTGGTAATTTTTTTATTTGTTCCCCGAAGGCCTTTACCCCTTCAAATCTTTCCAAAACCTCCTTATTTCTGTGCAAATGAAAATGCTGAACTCAAATCGATAATTGTTTATTGACAAAACCTACCTTTTTTCAAGTTTACAACCAGAAAAATATCGAACTTCTTTTAGCTGCTTATCTCACCCCGTAACCACGCTTCAAAAAATGTTATTCACTGCAGAATGACTTCACACGTAGTTTGCCGATTTTTTGACCAATTTATTTCCTTTTTGCAATTACTACGCGGAAATTAATTTCCGAAACCAAACAAATCGTGGAGTATTTGCACAAATGAAGTAACAGGCCTAAATAAGTATCCTACACCTCAAGTCGTTCAACGGTGAATCAGATATGAGAACAGTGGTAAGGGGTGAGATATAGTCTGATTTTTTTCTGGTAGATAACATGAAAAAAGGTAGATTTCTTCAATAAACAATTATTGATTTGAGTTCAGCATATACATTTGCACTAAATTAAGGAAGTTTAAGAAAGATTTGACAGGGTAAAGGCCTTTGGGGAACAAATCAAAAATTTACCTAGATTTCTTTTTAAATAAAGGGATAAAAAAAATTTTTTTCATCTTGTTGATTTTTATTATAAAGCTGTAAACAAGTAACAAGTGGATGAAAATTGTCAAGAATTAATAATGAAAATATTTAAAAAATTCAGATAATTGTTATTACCCTTAAACAATGAGGATATGTGGGTGGTATAAATGATAGAGATTCAGAATGAGAAATCAGAGAGCCAAGTTCAAATCCCAATCAAATTTGTTACATCGACTTATGCACGGATACTCATTTGAACCCATCTTCTCAGGCTAGCTACATATAAAATAGTAGGTTTTGTATCTTGAGTAATCATTGTCATTCTCAAACAAATTGTTAATGCAATTGTCACTTGCAAGAAAAAAAAAAAAGATACAATAGGTTTCAGCTTTAGATAACCCAGAAAAGGTTCATAAGCTGTAAAATGATAAAATCAAACTAATTTTACTAAAGAGATAATTTGACATGAATACATTTTTCTTTGATTTTCAATGTCAATGTTTTAACAGTAAAAACATGTGCAATGCATTGACATTATATATATAACTGCCATATTCAATCAATAATGTTTGTATTAGTTCCTGAAAAAAAACACATCACTTCATAAATCCAGGGCTTAACTAATAAAACTACAACTTTTCCATAAAATTCAACTTTATTCATCAACATAGTCTCCTTCTAGGGTGATACAGAGATTCCAATGCTTCTCTAACAATTTGATGTCTTTTTTGTAGAATGATTTCTCCTCTTGCCCCACCCAAATACCAGCCTGCCATCCACCTACTCATGCCTGTCAAAATATGTTATCCACTGCTTTCCCCTGTGTCTCTTTCCCTATCTGACCTGTGAGTATCAGATTCTCCAAGCTTTCCTTCTTCATCACGGGTCCCAGGAACTTCAGCTTTCTTTTCCTGATGCTCAGTATTAATTTCTTTTTCATTTCCCTCCTTTCTAAAACCTCATCATTGCTCACATGCTCAATCCATAATATCTGCAGCATCCTTCAATAGAATCACATTTCAGTTGCTTCAAGTTTTTCCTTCATCTTTGATGATAATGTCTAGCATTCACTGTCATATTGAAGAACAGACAACACAGCAATCCAGTACTCTCTTCTTTGTTTCTAGCAAAATTTTCCTGTTTCTTAATATTCTGCTCAACTTCTGGAATGCATTTCTTGGCCGTGCCAATAATTAATCTATATTCAAGTGTTTTGGGTATTTTTTACATCATCATCAGTAATCAAAAGACAATCTCAGCAGAAAGAATGGAAAACAATGGCGTGAAGTAACTCTTTAAACCTTTAATTATTCAAAATTTGTACTTAAGGTTGCTAGTTTTACCAAATAGAAACAACAGAGAATACTTTAAATTCAAATGTTATCTAATTTTCGAATATATATTTAAATTGAGATGCAATAATATTACAGCATGGAACAATCTTATATAGCAAATAATAAAAAAAGAAATTAAATTGCTACTAACAGTGTTTTAACATAATAGATTTTACCATGCATTCTGAAACAATAAAGGCTATGTCCAGCTAGTTTAGCAAAATGCACATAACAAGCATGCAAGCATAAAGAACTGAATGATTTAACCTAATATTATCTTTGGCTTACAGTCATATGTTACAACACTGATTCTCGCACATTCACCAAAGTTAAGCCTGGTCAGTACCTAGATGAGTAACTACTTAGAAATAACTGCTGTGAACTGCCCTGAAAAATGCTTAAGTTTTACTCTCAACCTCCGAACACATAAGACCATTGTTTCGTCAGTGTCCAAACCGAAGGCATCCACTGATTTGCTGTTCCATAGAATAATTTTTTGCTACACAAAGGCAGACTAGGAGATCTTTAAAACCTATATGGCAGAAACTCCTCTCACAATCTTCTCCAAAACTGCTGTTCTCATCTTAGAATAGGCTTACGGCCTATTATGTTGAATACACCAGTTCTCGCTCAATCACCAAAGTTAAGCAACGTTGAGCCTGGTCAGTACTTAGATGGGTGACTGCTTGGGAATACCAGGTGCTGTAAGCGTTTAGTGATGGATGTTCATTGTGATGCAGTGGATATCAGCTTGGAAAGAGAAATCAGTGAGCCGAGTTCGAATTCCACTTGAATGCCCTGCATTCACTTAAGCACTGGTACCCTTGGGAAAGGTATTAATCCATCCCTTCCCTCCAGTTATGAGTTAAATAACAAGGGTAGGACTTGGGGACCCTGCCATTAAAAAAAAACAAAAAAACAAACCCCAATGACTCTTGATACTCGAAAAGAAAAAAGTATTACTAGACACAAAACTTCTATAAAAACAACAATAAATTGTTGAAAGAAAAAGGTATTACGAGCAATAAATAAATAAAATGACCCGTCGAGGTTGATTTGCCATAAAACAAAACAATCAACCAATAATCATCTTAGAATAGATCCTTTCTGGAATGGAGAGTTTTATAACCAAAAAAAAATTACAGCAAAAATCAAACAGCCAGTCCTGGTTCACCCCGAATATGCTGCAGCAATAACATAGCATCAACATTACTTCAATATCTATCACAAGGGGCAGTGTAGCTTCACTCTTTGACAACTACCTTCATTAGGAGTCTTAACTATTGAGAAGAATCTTCCAGTGATTCCACAACCTATACTGCTTGTTGTTCAAGAGATTTTTCCTATTTCGGTGATCAACAACCTTTTAGATTATAGCCTCAAAAAGCTTGCTAATAACTCTGACTGATGGATTTATACTGAGGAGGAGATAAGCGCTTAACCACATTCTTGAAAGGTCAGTCTTCTGGGGTTCTAACAATCAACACAGGCATACCCTAGGGGTTGCTTCTCAGACCAACACTTTTTTTTACTTTAGATAAATGATTTATCTATCTGATCATTTGTGAATATTTATGCTGATAATACAATGGTATATGGGTACACCGCCAAAACTCTATATGACCAAAGATTGGTAGCTGATTTCTTTTCTAACCTAACAGCTTAGTTGGGGGAAAAACTGGCTGGTTACATTCAATATCTTGAAAACTAAACTAGTTACATTTCATCATTGCCAATTAAACCTTGAAATACCACCAGTCAAAATGAATGCATGTTTCCTTAGAGAAACCTTATGCTTTGAGTGACTGTTGAGCCTCAAACTCAACCCAGACCTGAAGTGGAACTTATACATATGATCCATAACTAAAGATGCAGGAAAAATGGTTGTTTTCCTGTACCACTCCAGTAAGTTTTTGGCTCATCTTGCTATCCTCTAACTTTACAAGATCCAGATCGGGCTTAAAATGGAGTACTGCTGTCATAATTGGGTAGGAGCTGCCCAGTCCTCACTTTTCCAAATGCTCTCTGTATTCATGAGGGTGACAAATTATTTTCTACCCTGCAACCCCTCTCTCAGATGAAATTGTGCAAGCCTATCACTGCTCTATCGTAGCTTCTATGGACAGTACTCAAATGAGTACTTAATTCCACCAGTTCTAATCTTCACAACTAGGACCTGTCATATTGTGCATATTGTAGTGAACCACCCTTATTTCTTTCATATTTCACTGGTGAGAAGTTTCACTTGAGCAGTGTCTTCTTACAAATCACTGTTCTGTGGAAACAACTTCCAAGGATGTTTTCACTGCAATCTTAACCTGTTCAAGTCTATCTTCCCCACCCTCTCACTCTAACATTCTACCTCAAATGACTCTTGGGCCTTGTACAGAGTGAACCTCACTGTGAAAAAACAAAAAAAGTTTGGATGTGAAGGTGATGCAATATATAACAGCTTGGAATGAGAAATCAGAGAGCCAAGTTTGAATTCCAGTTGGGTTCATTACATTCACTTATGCAAATATCTTTGAGTGATCATAAATCAAAAAGAGGTATGATCAACAAAACATGTCACATCCACTCATACCAATGCACATTGGGTCAGTCCAGTCTTCCCCACAAATCAAAGAAAGGCCCATATCTAATAAAGAACCTTCACAGGCTGAGAAAAATCTGTTCTGATTGTTTGTTAAATCCAGTTAATATTGATGGAAATCTGGCTGATGTGGTAACAAAACTTTTACTCATGTGAGAACAGCTATTAAACTTCCCATCAGTGGTACAAACTACAAACCTGTTCATCACATGATTGACAAGGTGTTGCTTGAACATATAACTCCATTTTTTGATGGTGTTGAGCAAGGCTTGCTTGAATGGTTGAACATCAACACGAAACCACTTATCAAAGACAGTAGTTTTCTTAATAGCTTCTGCTTCTTCATAAATTGCCTCATATTTGTCAATCTGTCAAAAGGAAAGTCATACCATTCATATAGATCAGTATCATAAACAATATATATTCATAGATAAAATACAAACTGAAACAAAAAAAAAGATTATTAGAATATCAAACATTTATGAGGTGAGGCAGAGAAACACCTAAGGAAACAATTGGTAAACCTCCTTCAAGCCCAAAGGTATATTTCTAGGTGTTTTTTAACAATGATGTTCCCTCTCTACAAGGCCCAAGAGCTACTCAAGGTAGAAAGTTACAGTGTAAGAGGAACAGTTTATGGAGCTATGTGCAAAAGATGATAGTTAACTCTAGACTTGAACAGGTTGTGAATACTTTCTATAAATAGTGATAGAGTAACAAAAGGCTTGTAATATGTCATCTATTGGAAAGGAGCTCTAGAGTGGAAAATAATTTATCATCCACAAGAACATGCAGACGCTTTTGAATTCTTTCAAAACTGAGAAGTGATAACTGGGCAGTTTCTCCATTTTTGACCTGATCTGGCTCTTGCAAAGGTGGAGGATAACTTACTGGAGTGGTGCAGGAAACCAAACTTTTTTCCAGCACCTTAGCAATGGATTGTATGTACATGTTCCATTTGAGGCTTGGGTTGATACTTAAGGCATGGAAGCCTCCCTGAGAGAACCTCTGTTCATTGAGATAGGCAAAAATTCAGGATCTCCTTGGTGATGAGTTGTAATTAATAAATGTTTTTTTGGACCTTTCTTTATTGAAAACTACTTAAACATGTAGGGCTATTATTTTTCGTTTGTTTTTTATTCATAGCTCTTTAGATAGGGTTTGGAAACAATGTTCTGCACACCTGTACATTACTCACATGTTAGATGTTTTTTGCCTTTTAACTGCATTAAAAAATGAGTAAATTGATGATTTGAGTTCACTAATTTGTGGAACAAAATCCCCAGCTAATTTTTTTTTTTTGTTAGAGGCTCTATTAAGTACATGGTTTCCAATAGACAATCCAAAACAAGGCAGTCTTTAGGGTAATTAATTAAAAAGAAAGCAGGTACAATAGCATTTGGCTGTTTTCACAGAAAGTGAAAATTCATAATGTTTGTTTATTTGTTGAGAAATATCAATCTTTGTTTAATTTGTTAACAACAACAATTTCTTTATATCTCTTTTCACTTTTCATCAATTTTGAGTTTCAAAATGCAGTGATCACTATTTTTACTCTGTATTTTACACTATGTATTTCTATGTATTTACACTATTTTTACTTCATATGTTGAACGTATAACAACAATCTTATCCCATCATTTGTTCAAAGTGCATTTTGGGCTCGGATTAATGAACACAGACTGCTTGAATTGATATTTTCACTATTTTGTATTTTTTTTTTTAATCATATTACCCCGAGCAAGGTGGTAACGCCGCTGATGTGCAGGGGGCTACATAGGAGTCAGAAGTTTGGAAGCGAGAAAACCAGAAACCACATCCTAAACAGGGAACAAGAGATGAGCCTCTTCACCTGTTCAATAGACATGGGTGGAGTGTGAACCAGGCGATAGTTTAGTATGTATCTAAATTTGGAAAAGTATGCCAGAAGACTGCCAGTGTATTTAGAATTTTGCCTAAAAGACACAGAATTTTTATATCTTTAGCTGAGCCACAAGTGGTCATAAGGAATCATCCATGAGACCCAAATTCTAACTGTGGGGACAAAAAAAGAAAAAGGACCGGAAAGAAAAAGGACATCTGCCCTTGAGCAGTGTAAGATTGGGTGTGCGTCCTTCGACAAAGAGATGAACGATCGTAAAAAAATCCAACATGAGTTGAGTTAAACGAACATTAATTCTTCCACCTTTTCGTGAGTCGTATAAACTTTAATTGTTTCCGTTTAATGTAAATGTTCAGTCTTATGTTTGTTGACCATTTGACCTATAATAAATGTGTAAAGTAACTTGGGTTTAGTTTCTTTTCCTGTTGTTTTAGTTTAAATAAATTACTTTAGACCAAACAACATAACCATACATCTTCAACAGGTGAGGAAGATAATTACGGAACATACCTGGTTTTATTATGCAGCTAAGCACCGGAGAGAGTATCTTCTCAAACATTCCTGCTATCTACTCCAGAGAATGATGTATTCAAGTGAAAAAGTTTGCTTGTATGGCTGATGCTAACCTCCCGAAGAACAACTCAATACACCTTCTTAATCTCTTGTTTTCCACTGACATGAAGTTGAATGATTATATTGAGCTAATTGGTGATGGTTCCTTATATTCTGCTAGAAAATTTTTCTCACTAGAATCTATCTAGCACATTTGTAAGTTTACTATTCATCCATGCAATATTGTTGCCACATCTCGTCTGTGATATATCTTGAGATTTTTGATAAACTCCAGAAAAGAATCTGCACTGTTATTTTTCTCAGCTTCAGTCACTTTCCAAACGCCTTAATATCATTTTGCTGTGCCTTTTCTATATTTTTTCTCCTCTAGCTTTCTTATTTATCCCTCCTATCTCTTCTACCTTACTTTCCTGTTGTGTGAAAAGAAACAGTTGTGTTCGTATAATGACTGGCTGCTCATATCTGAGTATCCCTGTTGCAACATACAGAAAGACCACCTGTTGTTTATACTTGCAGTATAAGAAGGCCTTATTTACAGTTAGAGAGAGTGTATCATCTCAGTCATGATGACTTTTGACTTTCTGCTAGCACAACCATTGGCAAACAGTTCCATCTATCCTATTTCACTCACAAGGCTTCTACCAATCCATGATATGGTTTTCAAGCACTTTCTATTGCCTCTTGATGCTGATGAAAATCTTCATGGAAAGATTTAACCCAGGTTTCATGGTTAGAACCAGTTACACTATTTACATTATTCGGTCTATTGTCCTCATCTTTGTTGCCATTTGTACAATGTTTTGGTTGTTGTACATTCTGGCCTTCTTTAAACCAAACCCTAAATTACAATCACTAAGGTATATCATTTCATTCCTTTCTGTGAAGCCTTTCTTGAAGAGTCCCACTAATCCGACTCTAAGTTACTTGTTCACTTCTGCTGTAGCCAGGTATTGAACTCACAACTCTTTGAGTCAAGTCACTAGAACTACCCAATGTCTGTATGCACTGGGCCATGTGTAACTGAATTTCTAGGATTTATAAACCAAATGTTCAGTAACCATTTTTTACCAGAGTTCATATTGTAATTTTTTGGTATTAATGGTTTTCACTGGTATTTTTTACCAGAGCTCATATTGCAATTTTTGACACTAATGATTTTCTCCAGCATTCCATATTACTGGTTCCCATATTGCATTCATCTCTATGCTTGGTTGGCTTAGAAGATTTTTGTAGCCTAGCATATGTTCTAATTCCTTAAGTTTACATAGTTTCCAGTGGCAAAATTCTTAGCACTTAAAGAAGGCCAGAGTGTACAACGTCCAAAATGTCATAGAAATGACAACAAAGATGAGGATAATAGGCTGCATAATGTTAATAGTGTAAATACTACCTCAACTTAGAAATATAGACAAATTCTAATTATTTGGTTATATTATATATATCCAGGTGTGTAACACTTTTCAAAGTGTACAGATATTACTGATGCCAGAAAGAACGAACAGCTACTACACTGATCCTAGGGATAAGTGCCAATCCACACATAAATAATCCTATCAGGTACTTTTGCTAGTTACTATGATTTTATCACTAGTTTTATTCCATCATATTATTGTTACTTTTTATCTGGACACTCAGGGTCAATACACACTTCATTATTCTACAATTTTATTAACCCTCTAGGGCCATTCGTATCATATTAGTGGGGGATCTGTTTATTACTTCATAACAATATAGAACTGATCCCCCACTTTATGACAAGTAGAAGCCTTAATCATATTATATTATTAACCCTCTAGGGCCATTCGCATCATATTTGATACAGTATGAAAACAAGCCTTGAAAGAAATATTTTCCTGAAAAATTTTTTAAGAGAAATATTTTATAAATTTCAAATGAAAGCAGTACTGACTGCTCAAGTCAATGAATACCAAATGTTTCCTTATAGGGAAATACCAAATGTTTCCTTATAGGGAAATACTGTATCAAATATGATACGAATGGCCCTAGAGGGTTAAGTAGTAATTAGTGGGGGATCTGTTTATTACTTCATAACAATATAGAACTGATCCCCCACTTTATGACAAGTAGAAGCCTTAATCATATTATATTATTAACCCTCTAGGGCCATTCGTATCATATTTGATACAGTATGAAAACAAGCCTTGAAAGAAATATTTTCCTGAAAAATTTTTATTTTTTAAGGGAAATATTTTATAAATTTCAAATGAAAGCAGTACTGACTGCTCAGTCAATGAATACCAAATGTTTCCTTATAGGGAAATACCAAATGTTTCCTTATAGGGAAATACTGTATCAAATATGATACGAATGGCCCTAGAGGGTTAAGATTTACACCTCATTACTTAACTTTACAACAAAAGTTCCAAATATGTCATAGCACTATTTTACTAAAAAGACAACTTTTTAGTAAAGAAAAATGATCCATGTATATATCTTTATATATCATTTTATGAGCCATGTATATATCTTTATATATCATTTTATGATCCATGTATATATCTTTATATATCATTTTATGACCCATTTATATATCTTTATATATCATTTTATGACCCATGTATATATCTTTATATATCATTTTATGACCCATGTATATATCTTTATATATCATTTTATGATCCATGTATATATCTTTATACATAAAGATATATATATGGATCATAAAATGAATTTGACACTAAATACAATGTCTTAATTATGTGAAACTTGAGACATGTTGAAGAAAATGAATACCTGGCTTTTGAATTGTTCAAGTGTTGGTGGACTCTCTGGAATATTGCCTGCTTCTAATTCTTCTTTGGTGGGAATATGGTTGTAGAGGAGAAAATTTTCCATAAATTTTGTCCTATCTTCTTTCCACAAATAAGAAAAATAGTCAAATGAATCACGATAATCACACGCTCTTGCCATAACACTTTCCACATTTTCCATTAGAAGATTTCTCATCTTACTAAGGTCTGCCATTGATTCCAAATCTCGCTGAAATTATAAGAAAATATTCTTTATTTTTGAGTTCAACAAAAAAAAACAAAAAAACAGCAGATTTCTTCATTATTTCCACATCAAATACATTCAAAAGCATTTTTTAAAAATTCAAACATTGTTAGAAGGAAGTTATAAGTATTTATTTTGTAAAAATATGTTTAACAGAAAGTCAGTATTTTGTGCAAGACTTCTCCCTATACATACTCTTAGGCAAAACATCTTGACTCTAGATGCCAAAATCTATTTTCCGATATCACAGACTCCCCCTCCCCTATGCATGCAGAGAAACTCTCCCCATGGTTACGCAGACATCACAGAGTTATCTAGTGCACCATTTGACTGTAACATTTACAATGGCTGTGTTTGTCAATCGTGTGATTTTTCTTGTTTTTGGGAAAGACATCAAATCATCAAAGTCTGCTGACATGATAATGATCTCAAATGTATCACTCAGGTATGTCAGCCTCCCTACAGTCTAGATTTGACTATTAATGAGATTAAGGAGAACAAGATGAGGCAGTTGATGGTAATCCCAAAAAGATAAACATACAGCTTCCCTACAGTGCAGATTTATCTCTCTTCAGACAAGACTAAGAGCACAACATATCAGCTGATGGTGATCCTGAATAATGACTTTGTGGGTTGATTTGAAAGTGGAATTGTGTGAGGTCCCAAGGAGAATACTTTGAAAGAGGTTCTCATGGCACTGCCCTTAATATGTTACTTTTTCATTAATATTAAATAGGTGGACATTTTTCACACAGACCTTGTGTTTGAACCTTTATACCAACCAGCTGAATAATTCTTTCAACTGAAAAATATTCCCAAAAAGATATTGACTGAAAAAGTAAAAACAAAAAAGTAAATCATTAATTAAAAAAGTATTACAAGATTTATTACCAGATAATCCACTTGGCCTGTATGGTCTGCTAAGCGAGGGATATAAGTCGTTTCTGCAAAGATGGCTTCTACAAGTTCATCCACAAGATCGTAGAATCCTTTTTCTTGAGAAATGTTCAATGAAGGAGTAAAGACCAGATCTGGAGCACATAAGTCTAATTGTGTTTGGAAGAGAGGATCAATTGAATTCTTGAAATCAGTGTTATCCAATAGAAATTGCAAGTTGGTGTGGATAATATTAAAAAAGCCATCAATAACCTTCTCGTCCACATACTCTACATAATTCTGCCAGGTAACATCTGTTGGGTCAGCTTTGAAGTATTCAAGGTTTTCCTAGATTTTAGAAATGTAAATTAACAAATATCAAGAATACTTTCAATACAGTTTTTATTAAACAAAACATTTCTAAATAAATTCCTGGTGAACAGTGAATAACCACAACATTTTAGGCACTCTTTTAAAATTCATTTTGGTGTCTGGGTTTTTGGTATTTTCTTTTTTTGCCAAGTAATTTTTAGGCATATCCCTCCACAGTGAGTTTGGTTGGTGTGTGTATAGTAAGTACATATCAATTATCTTAGTTTCAACATTTTGAACTTACCAAGGGAGTTTAAAGGTCTATTTTCACAAATAACAGTTGCTGACTGCCCATTGATTGTATAAAAATGCATGAATCCTTTAGTTGTGGGCAGTCACTGTTCACTGGGAATTTATTTATAAATATTAAGACTTTGTTATTTAATATGGCATTGAGTTCTTTTTTTCTGATGTGCTTTTGGAAGCTGCTTACTTTATATTTTATTTAATATATATATATATATATATATATATATGAAACCCCTACTTTTTCCAGAACCATTCGAAGTAGAGGGTTATCAATAAGATCTATGATATGAATGTAAGAAAAGACAAAAGGAAGTGAAGATTATGAGGATAAGGAGGATAGATAATGACTGACTTGAAACAAGTTCGGATTGTAGCAGTCAGGAGTCTTTTTCACAAAGCTATTTGGGTGGAATTTCCAACTTACAATTAGAAAATGGAGAAAATACAGATGATTTGATTCCATGGACATAGCATGACAAGTACTAGCTGTAAAAGTTGATACTGGTGGAACTAAAGAATGGAGCGCTGATCTGAACATTTGGCATGAAAATAGTGACAGAGTAGTGATAGGCTTGCCACATTGCATCTGTGAGAAAGAGGCTGTAGAGTGGAGAATAAGTCTTTCCCCATAAAACTGTGTAATATAGTATGAGATGTCCTAGCTGTAATGGTCTGAACGGGTAGAACTAAAAAATAGAGCACTAATCTGAACATCTGTAGCCTGATATATACAATTTATATCTAATTCTCCAGTTGTGTTTAGGCTTATGGCTGTATCATGTTGAAACACTAGTTCTCATACAATCTCCAGAGTTAAGCAATGTTAAGCATGGTCAGTACCTAGATGAGTGACTGCTTAGGAATACCAGATGCTGTAAACTTGGATGTGCAGGTGGTATGGCTTATGGCTATTCATATATATTTTATTTCATATATATATATATATATATATATTTATATATATCGCTCATTCACTGATGAATTAAAGTACTCTGGCTATTGGGCGTGTATGGTGATAATATACATGCTAAAAAAGTCTGCCTTTTTCTACCGTGCGCCTATGGCCCAGAGGTAGAATCACTGACTGACATCACTTCGGTCAGGTTTCAATCCTGGGTCAGAAGCAATCGGAGTCTAACTGTACTGATGAGCTGTGATACAGCGAAACAGATCTGTCTGCGGATGACTATATATATATATATATATATATATATATATATTTTAATTCAGATACTTCAATCCAAGGGAAAAAAGCAGGAAGGTAAATTCCAAAAACCTGATCCTAATTAATATTAAAAATTTTTTTTAATATTAAAAAATGATACAGGAAGAGAGCTCCATGTAATAAAATATTACAGAGCAAATATATATTAAAAAAGGATTAATTCAAAGATGTTGAATGGCCATTTCGATATGAAGATCCCCACGGGGGATAACACATCACCTCAGCAACAGAAAAATCCTTTCAGAAACTGGAGAAAAATTAGTCTACTTTTCCTTTTTACATAGATTGCAAAGAAATTAAAAAAGAAAATAAAAATAAAAATAAAAAGGAAAAATAAAGGAAAAGAAAAAGAAAAAGAAAAAGATAAAATAAAATCAAATAAATAAGAAAAGAAAAAATTGACATCGTCTGGGTTCGCAAAAAAAGAAAGAGAATTGTAACCAAAATTAACAGACAGCCGTGTTAAATCGACATAAGTTTAAGCAACACGGAAAAAAGGTGGTAAGAGAGATAAAAGAAGGAAGGGAGGGAAAAAGAAAAGAAAAGACAGAAAAAATTTTTTTTAAATATTACAGATGCTGGACAAATTCAAAAACCTAATTTATATATATATATATATTAAATAAAATATAAATATTACATTGAAACACTGGTTCTCGTATGATCACCAAAGTTAAGAAACATCAAACCAAGTCAGCATTTAGGTGACTGCTAGAGAATACCAGGTACTGTGAATGTGTGACTTGTATAATAAATAATGGCATGGGATTAAAAATCTGTGAGCTGAGTTCTAATTACAGTCAAGTTCATTATATCCACCTAAGCACAGATACACTTTGGAAAAGGTATGAATCCAATTCTCCACCCCCGGTATGAGTTAATTAGTAGGACTTGTATCAATAAATCATTTTTATCTCAAAAACATTCTTATAATCTAAAAAAAAATTTCTGACTTTAAATAATTAGCAAAAGGTTGATAAGCCATGAAAATCAAATCAATGCTGTAGAAATATTGAACATCAATAACAAATATGTAGAGTAACATCAAAGTGTTGATATTATACAACTAAAATTCAAATGTTTTTTAACAGTATTATAGATATGTTAGTGAGTAAAAATGAAAAACACGTTTTTAAGCAAAATTTATTTACCTGGACAAGTTTGTGTATAGTTTCTCCAGTTTGTTTTATTTCAGTATAGCACTTTGATAACCGTTCCTTTTTGTCATCAAGGTTAAGTAGTGACCCAAACTTTTCTTCTTTCCGTTCAAATAAAGTTTTGTTACGGGCTGCCATTAATTTCATTATCTTTGCCACATTAGCTTTTGAGTTTTGTACATTGGATGTCAATTGATACACCATATTCTTTGTTGTTTCAATGTACTCCATCATACCTAATAGAAAACAAATGCAAGAGTTTCAAGTCAATTTATGTTGGCAATGTAAACAAATATTTGAAAAACTGGTTGCATCTTTCTAATGTTTTGTTGTTTGGCAACTCCTATTTTGAAGCAAGATTTGAGGATTTACTACTAGAAGTCTTTGATTAGGCTTTAAACTGTGGCTTAAAGAAGCATTATTAAGAAGTTTAGGAACAGATTTGTTAAACTAAATATGTCAGATTCAAACACAATTTAAAATTCAGTCAAAAAACTCAATTTGACAATTTATGTTTATTTTAGCATAAAATTCAAACACTTAAAAAGTGTAAGTAAAGATAATTTTCACTTATAAACATTTAAAATTGTGCAATATATGGCAAGAATGACAGTTATGATCTCATAACAACTTCACAAATCAGGACCAGAGGTATATAAGCTCTTACACTGACTGAGTACTTCATTTAGATCTTTTGAATACCCGTAGTCATACACAAGAAAAAAAGATGTGACTTTGATAAAGGCTAAATTGTTATGGCCAGAAGACTAGGTCAGAGCATTTCTGGAATAGAACTCTTTGTGAGGTTCTCCTGTTCAATCATGGTCAGTACTTATTGGCAGAAAGCTAAAGAGGCAACAATTACCAACAAGTGCATAAAGGAGATAAGAATTAGCAATACAAAAAGTGCATGGGAAGGGTTTCCTACTAAATATAAACTAATAGATACAAATTGTAAGTAGCCTTAATCAAGTTAAAAGAATGCATCACAATACACCATATATGAATTTCTGTTGCATATGTGGCTGAAAGCCAGTCCATAGTAAACTGCTACAAATCCGAATATCTGCAAAATCAATCATGCATCTTGTTGACTTGCCTGACTTGTTTACTGCCACTGATTTTGTATACATTCAAAGATAATCTGTAGCCAGAACATCTGGGCTATTCCATCTATCCCCTAGGTAGCACATGCAGGCTATTCTATTAACTGTTTTCTTTTATAAACAATGTAATGATTTTCCCTTGTTTTTTATTTGCAACATGGAGTCAATGAGATTGACATGCGTACACCCTCAGTTTTTTGAAAGTGTATTTCTTCTACACACAGTCAGTGTACCCCTGTTAACCAATGTCCATCTCTGAAATCATTTTCAATGAGCAAATCTGAACTCACTTGCTCTTGAATCAGAAGGATGGCAGAGAACTTGCACCACAATGCAAATCCGAGCATAAATATAACATTCTTTATTCCACTGTTTTTGTTCTATTTACAGTCTGATTGACCCAAATGTTTGCTGTGGATTCTACTCATCAAGATTTGAATAATAATTTTTGTTACGTGACTCATTAGACTGATTGTTTGATGGAGTTCACATTTGTTTGCACCTGGTTTCTTAGGTAGTGCTGCAAACATGGATTTACTTAGGCCTTTCACTACTGTTGTAGATTTCATCTATTATTTCTGTAATCTTGTCAAATGCTGAAATTATCCAAAGCTGTCAGCATCTCTATTACGGTTCTGTCATGTTCTGCTGCTTTGTTTCTGATCAATTTGGTCATTGCTGATTCCACTTCAGATTTTAATATTTCTGGTCTTTTGTTATTTCTGTGTATTGTCAGTTCATTGTGGAAAAGTTCTTCAATGTATTCGTTCCATCTCTGTAATATTTCTTCTTTCTCTAATATCAGCGTCTTGTCTTTGGATTTTATGTAACATTCTGATGAGCGTCACTGTTGTCCTCTTAGTTCTCTTTTTTTATGCCTATTTGCTTTATCTGTGATACTCATTCTTTTTTCATTGAGCCAGATATTTTCATCAGAGCTCGGTATTCTGTGTAATACCCTAGCACTGTTTTTTTGTCTCCTTTTCATTATGTTGAGCATTTCATGTCATCCGTTCTTTTTTTTTCTTTCTCGTCAGACCACATTTATTTATGTGTGCTGCTAAATTGGCTTCCAGGTTTTCTACAAATTAAATGGTTAAATGTAACAGGCACTTCTACTCTAACAGTTTCTTTTCTCACACTTCTGCTTACTTGCTTCCCTGATAGTTACAATCTCCAAAAGTTTAAATGCAGCATCAATTGCCATCTTCAATCTCCTTGATTCCCATTCTTCTCTTATCCTTTCTTCAACATCCCTTGTACCTTGTTTTTTCTCTTACTGTTACCCCCGGCACACCAGTGGCAGTCCTGCCTTGCTTGGGGTGAAATCATCATGAAAAGTAAAAAAAAAAATTCTGTGGGATGATCTCAACAGTTGACATTACTAAAGCCTCTCTTAATGTGTTTCACTTTGAATTGTTTGCATTCGCTTTTTATCCATGGTATCTAATTTTAAAACTGTCCATATATTTTGCTTTGACATTTGGGTCAATCAGAAATAACATGGTCTATCTCCCACATAACAAAGTTCAGATAATCCATTTTCAAAAAACTATTCTTCCTATGGTGCCACTATGCCTTAATTAAAAAAAACAAAAACATATGACCCAATGATTGAATGATGTAATTTATGTAAAGCCAATTCTGCAAACTTATTTGCCAATCACTCCAAGCTTATTTTGATCACACTCACTCACACTCCAAAAAGAAGAGCATAGCTGAACATTTTTGTTGTAGCAACACACTAGCATTTCTTACAAAACTAATTTATATTTCTGTTGTAATTTCTGTACAGGTGGGGCCCATATAAATGTAAAAGGTGTGAAATAAATCTAAAAATGAATAAAACAGATGTCTTACTGTCCATCAGATAGCTAAGTAGATAAGCACTAGTTCTGGCTCAGTTCATACTGTTTTTAACTGAGAACTTAGGGATGATTAAGCTGTCTGCAAGATGGGTCCCAAGAATGCTGACTCCAGAGCAGAAGCTGAAAAGGGTTGGCACTCCCAGGACATCTCTGACTTGTTTCCAAGCTGACTTTGAGAATCTCAATCACAGATTACTAACTCAAGATGGGACCTGGGTTCACCACATCAAGACTGAATCAAAAATTCAAAGTAAACAATGGAAACATTCTGGTTCTCTACCACTGAGAAAGTTCAAGCTGGTAGTATCTGTTGGTAAGATGATGGCTTCTGGTTTTTTTAGGATTCTGAAGGCATAATCATGAAAGACTAAGTGGAAAATGGAAAAAATCTTATGCACCAGAATTTAGACAACTGAAGGAAGGAATCAAGCCTAAATGCTGAGGAAAGCTGAGGGCAGGTGTGCTCTTGCTTCAAAATAACACACCCATTCACATTGCTCATATTGTAGTGCTCAGGAAGCAGTCAACTGTGGCTTGGAATTGCTTATGCATCCCCCTTACTCACCAGACTTAGCTCCATCTGACTTCTTCCTATTTTTTAAATTCAAATTCCACCTGTGGTCGCTATTTTAGAAACAATGATGAGATCATATATGCTGTGGAGGAGTTTCTAGAGGACCACTCTCTTCCATTATGTGACTGCAATGTTTAAGCATTTTTGGACCAAGGTAGGGACTATATTGAAAAATAATGAAAAACAATCTTGTTTCTCCAACTCTTCTGGGTGAGACATAAAACTTTCTGAACAACCCTCATATTGTTTGTTTAGTATTATTTTGTCCTGTTATTTTTCTTCCTTTTCTTATTGTTTATTGAGAATATTGCTATTTCTGCTCGTTCAGCATTTTGTCAATAACACTTAACTATATCAAACCCCTCTACAGGAATTAATACAAGTATTACTATCTCAACAGGGTTATTTTCTGCATAATAAAAGTTCTTATAAGGTAAATAACTGGCTAAATCTACTCATCCATTTTAAAAGAATGTATTTATTAATCTTATTAATCAAAAGCAGACAAGAAATATACCTTCATTGTTCCAGTCCATATCTTTTTCGGCTTTTAGCAATTGAAGATCAATCTCCTCCAGCTGGCTCTGAATTAGAGGCCGTTCTTCATCAATCACAGATGTCAGAATACCATTATACCAAAAAACTATCAAATCCAAATTTGTCTTATAGATGTATAAATCATCATTTCTGTTATATAAATCCATTGCACAAGCAGGGATATTTTCAATACCTCGAATCTTCATGTACTTGACTTCTGATAATATGGCACTTAACTAAGGAGAGAGAGAGAGAGAAAAAAATTTAGAAAATCAAAATATGTATCAATGAAATGATCCTAAGGTTGAGAATAAAATTTTATAATGTTTTTGCTTATTTTATTTAACCATTAAATTTGAAGTTATTGTCTTTTTTGAACAGCTTTAATTAAAATGCATAAATAACAAAATAGTCCAAAGTGAAAAACTCTGAATAAATCAATCAAAATTAGTTACATATTTAATTTCCAGATATACTTGAAAAATTTTCCCTTATCAAATAGTTTTATATATTTATGTCATGAATCAACCATTTACTGATATTTTTAGCAGCATAAGAACTAACCTTTTTTTACTTACATATATAAACCAAGAATAAAACAATGAAAAACTAAAGCTGTATTAATGATGGCAAGCATTAGTGACAGCAGTATGGGATTGACATAATGAGGACAAGGCACACATTTCTGAGTATAATTTAACATTTTTTGGCATTGAACAGTTAACGTTGTGAAAATTTTCATTAGAATCTGATAGAATGATAGAATAAGGAACAAATGGGAAATGTTTATAAATTTAACATTTTCACTTTTATTTAAATGTCATTAGAAATTTTTTGGAAATGAGTTATGGAAGGGAAATTTCTGGTAGTCTTAGTTCTATGTTGATAGTTTTTCATTGGCCAGTAAGATCTCATATGTCTATGTCATGCAGTGTTAATGTGTGTGTGTCTGTGCATGTTTAGATTTAAGTGAGCACTGCATTTTTATGTTAGTCTGGTAGTGTTCATGTGTATAATTCTTAACGATGGTAGTGGGATGTTGGCATGCTTGTATGTTTTGCAGAAACTTTGGTGATAATGAGTGCATGTCTAATGGGTATTTTTGTTTCTGTCTGATAGTGTATGTATGTTGATTGGGAAATGTTTAGCGTGGGAGTGAAAGACTCAGGTTACATTAACTGCAGGCATGCAGATCTTAGATTTTTTTTTTTTTGAAGATCTAAGTTGGCTGGAAAGAATGAAGCTGGAAGTTCCACAAGCAAGAAGTGCAAGAAAAAGAAACTGTTAGCAAAAGAATTTTTCAGCTTCCATGCTGCAATGTTATTTTCTGTTTTTTGTTATCCGTCAGTTAAGTGCCATACGTGAAACACGCTTGGGTAATCATGTCTTGAAAGAGACATGACTGACTGGGCAGAATATTATCCCGCAGTAGGTTGCCATTTATTTTTGTGGTAGACTGGTTGCCAGCCAAGGCTATAGAACCCAATCTGTCCTGTTAGTTAATTCATAACTGGAAGGAAGAGATGGATTAATACCTTTCCCAATGGTATTTGCGTGTAAGTGAATGCAATGAATTCAACTGGAATTCGAACTTGGCTCCCTGATTTCTCATTCCGAGTCAATATCCACTGCACCACAATGCACATCCAAACCTAAATATTTCACCATTAACTGCTTACCCATTAATACACTAAGAATCGTTTTCTTAATATTTCTTTCTGAAATAGATAGGAGGTCATCTTATACAACCATGGGTATTCAACTGGAATTCAAACTTGGCTCCCTGATTTCTCATTCCGAGCCAATATCCACTGCACCACAACACACATCCAAACCTAAATATTTCACCATTAACTGCTTACCCATTAATACACTAAGAATCGTTTTCTTAATATTTCTTTCTGAAATAGATAGGAGATCATCTTATACAACTATGGGTATTTTTTGTTATTAAATACAGTAATTTACTTGGCTCTCTATAACTTTATGTTACCATTCAGTTAAATTGTGTAATCTGTCATAAAATAATGATATTGATTCTGATTTGGTTAATTCATCGAGGAATATTTTGGTATATTCAGAAAACATGTGCTGCATGTGGCTAAATAACTTAGTCTGAATATAACAAACCAGGAAACTATACAACATGTAGAAAAATTTACAATTCCAGCTCCATATTCATTGACTGCATTGCTAATATGTCTTCACTGGACAATGCATTAAATAGTAATTATCTATCCAGCAATTTGTAATAAAAGTGTTCCTTTGAATTCTACTCTTTATCATTTCACGCCAAGAAAGGCAATAAAGTCACTAATATTCAAGGGGGTTACTGAGTATTAAAGAATATGAGGAAAAGGTACTATTAAGGAGAAAGAACAACAAATAAACAAGAATTAAGAAGACATAATATAATGGTTAACATTGTATTGAAGATCAAAGTTGACTGGGAAGCAAAAAGCTGGAAGAGATTTCCACAAGCAAGGAGTGTTTGCCTAGAACTTATGGTTACATTTAGCCATTTCAATTGTAAAATGATGGGACACTGCCACCAAATTTAGTACTGTGCTTAAATTCATAAAGTCTAGGTACCATAGAGCAAAGTTCATTAAAACAATTATCATGAAAGTATTTATAGAAAAGGTAGTGGGGAAACTATATTATGGCAGTGAGAAATAAACAGAAGTTGAGATGCCAGGTCAGGATTAATAACACTGAAAATTCTTTGGATTTTATCAAAAATCTCTAAATATATATAGCAGGAACATCGGACCATGTATGGTAAAGTTCAAAGCATGGATGAATGGTAAACTTATGTATATTTAAGAGAGATTCGGAAGAGAAAAATTGTCTAGCACAACAAAGTAAGCCAATTTTCCTATCAGTAACACAGCAATGGCAAATAATCTTTTTATTTTATGTCAGCAGAAAATGTTAGCCTGAGAAAGAGCAACAAGTTACTCCCCATGAGATTAGCATTAGCCTGTGGTGATACTGAGCAAAAGCAATGGACCAGATGTTTGCGCTTTCACAACCAAAAAGCAAATGACCAAAAGTCATTGCTGCGCCACTGGCTCCGCACAGATGTTCCGGTTGAAAACTAAAAATTAATTAAATATTAAATTTCCTATGCGAATTTTATTTATCAACCAATGGGAAGCCCAGAATCAAATACAAGTGTGAAAACCCAAATGAGCTGCTGTGATCCAAAAAGAAGATATAAAAAGCGAATACAGACAGCATCGACAGGCAGACCAACTTGAGGAGAAGAGAATAATTAGTATCTCCCTTGACCGAAGTCAAGTGGCTTACTACGCTGGCCTCCCTTACCTCTTTCCTTCTTCCCTGTCTCAAAACTACTTACTGACCTAAGGAGCGACTACATCAAAGACATTCCTTACTCATAGCGCTCCCCACATTCCTAAGTATTAATTCTCTTTCAGCATTTTATTACCATGAACATTTCAACCTCCGTTGGACCTATATTTAAAGTATTACTTCAACTGTAAAAACATTAATTGATATGTGTATATATAAAATGTTATTTTTCAACTCAATTTGCTTTTCTTGGTTTATAACCTTTCTTTATGACTTATAGTGGGCTATCTACAACAAGGCCAAATTCCGTTAATCTTCAACAATATACAACTACCCTTTACTAGAACGGACTCCCACTACAAATGGGAAAAGAATAAATACCTGCCACTATAAGCCATGATGATAAAAGGCAGAAAAGGGTTTCTCAGATGATTGATAAAGAGCATTCTGTTTTGGAGGCAGTAAAATTAACAAATCATTCCTTGCCCCGGTTAACAGCAGATTTATGAGAACAGCTGCCAATTTGACCTCATTGAACTGATTAGATTTAATGTTAAAAAAGGAGTAAATAGTTGTATTATCTGCATGTGAACAGCTTAAGCTTTACCGTTCTCATTAGAAACTTGATAAAATCCTTCAGCATTCATCATTAAAACATCAGCTGCTGACCTAGAGAAGCAAAAGCCATATTTATTATCTGAAAGAAGATCCTGCAATGCAAGATGCTTAATTAATTCAGTGTTGATTAGGGTCTCTAGAGGTAAAAGACTAATAGGCTGAGAGAAGGACCAGATAAGTTCTTAAAGACTCGAACTACAGAAGAAGATTTCCAACAAGCTGGAAAGCAAGAAGCAGCAAAGCATCTATTGTAGAGTTTAGAGAGAATAGGTGCCAGTTCAGGAGCACATTTCTTAAAGACCACTGCAGGTCCATGTATTTTGTGTGGATCCAGTGTAGAGATGATAGCAGAAACCACAGAGAAAGTTATATGCATATTTCTCAACAGGGATTCAATCCTAAGGGGTATCTCAGTAAATTCTACTTAGGTTATATAATATTGGAGTTACAAATATTTACAATTTTGAATTCTAGTAATAAATCATGTCATCTGCAGTGATAACCTCATATTCAAAATGACTTATTTTATATGTCAAAGAATAAGAAAAAAAAACAACTGCTGACAATTAAATTATATAAAACCCACTTTTCTAGTTGTTAAACTCTTCCTAATATTTGTAAATAATGTACTACAGTTGATTGATGGCACAAGCAACTAAAAATAGAGAAAATCTAAAAGACACTTCAAAGATTTCCCTAACACTGTATAAAAGATGTTGTTGGAAACTTTTGCATCAACAAAATATACAATTAGAAAAATTTACACTGATTTTTTCATTCACTTACTGCTAGATCAAAATTCACAGAAATCAAACGAGTTTTTTCATTTCTGCTTATTAAGGGTCGTTGCAGGTTGGTCTGACACAGAGAGAGCAAACTTTCAGTCCATACAGCATATTGTTTTTCTTCAAATCTACATTTATTAAATACAAAAAATAATGTCAATTATTTAAATTTAAACTTATTCAATAAAGAGTTGCTGATAGAGTTAATAATTTCATGGCTAGTTTTACACCTTTTATTGCTTTTTATAACGATACCACAGAATAGCATTCAAAGTTTTAAGATGATAAATGGTAAGTTATTATCATTTTTATTAGTATTGTATTTGATGACAAATAAGATCTACTTCCCACCACCACCTGCTCACAATTTTTCTCCCCAAATGGCTGAAAAAATATCCCTTGGATTTTATATACAAAGCTGAATTATCTGGTAAGCTCATGCTAACTAAGTCCCTATAAACTACCAGTCAGTCAGTTAAGTGTCATAC
Organism: Ascarosepion bandense; assembly: GCA_037127315.1. Taxonomy (NCBI): domain Eukaryota; kingdom Metazoa; phylum Mollusca; class Cephalopoda; order Sepiida; family Sepiidae; genus Ascarosepion; species Ascarosepion bandense. The sequence continues at coordinate 2,263,927 of JBBBDQ010001084.1, read as the reverse complement.
GTGATACACTTTTTAGGCAATCATGTCTCCAGAGAGACATGACTGACTGGGCAGAATATTATCCCGCAGTAGGTTGCCATTTCTTTCTGCGGTAGACTGGTTGCAAACCAAGGCTATAGAACCCAATCTGTCCTGTTATTTAACCCATAGCTGGAGGGAAGAGATGGATGAATACCTTTCCCAAGGGTATTTGTGCATAAGTGAATGCAATGAATTCAACTGGAATTCGAACTCGGTTCCCCGATTTCTAGTTCCGAGTCGATATCTAATGCACCACAACGCACATCCAGTATTTATACTAAATTTAATGTTACAATATTTATGTAAATTAGAAGCCATTGAAAGCAGTACCTTTAAAATTTTGCATTTTATTCTAACTCTCACACTATCATTTGATAACAAAAAGTCATGAAAATCAGAAATAAAGGCTTTTTTTGGCTCCAATCCATTGTTTATTTAACAATCATAATCTGAAAATTGTGGCTTGTCAAAATTAACTAATATTGACTTTATAAATATACAATGAATAAAAATTTGGTTTTATTTGAAAAAAAAAAAGTAAAAAATTTATAAAATTTTACATTTTGAAAGAATACTTTAAAAACTTTTAGAAAACAGTACATTTTTTTACTTACAGGCAAAATATACATGTAAAAGGAAAATAGAGAATAAGATTATAAAAGAAATCAAAACATACATTATGTTTAAATCACTCAGTCTGTAGGCAATGTGAACACAATATGGAATACATTGATTAGTAATGAATCGATATTAGCTTTAAGACTTCAGAAATTACACCGATTTTCCTATGGCACTCAACTTAATGGATAAATACATGTTATACACTTTTTGAGGGTCACTCCTTATTTTATTCTATAACGTTTTTTCTTTATTATGAAATGGTTTAATTTTATACCATAACCACAGCTGCTCTTAAACCAACAAACTGTCTCTATATTTTGGGAGACAGCCTGTATTTTACAAAAATGCATTTTCTATTATGAAAAGGGTTAATTTCAGATCATAACCTTCTTCTTCTAAGTGCCATGTCCCTTCAGGACTTAGGCGATCATAGCCTCCCCATTCCTTGTAACTTTTAACACCCTTTCTCTTGTTATCCCTCCCAAACTCTACTCTGTTATCCATTTGCTCAAGCTTAGCAAATATGTCATGCATTGCTTTCCCCTGTATCTCTTGCTCTCTATCTGTCCTGTGAGTATCAGATTCTTCAAGCCCTCCTTCCTCGTTATATGCCCTGAAGACTTCAACTGTCCTTTCCTGATGTGAAATATCAGTTTCCTTTTTGTTTTTATCCTCTCCAAAACCTTGTCATTGCTCACATGTTCAATCTGTGGCATTCCCAGCAACCTTCTGTAGCACTACATTTTGGCTACTTCAAGTCTTTGCTTCATGCTTGATGAGATTGTCCAGCATTTGCTCCTGTACTGAAGGACAGACATCATATAACAATCCAGCACTCACCTTGTTTTCAGAAATTTTTCCTGTCTCTTGGTACTCTACTCAGCTTCTGGAGGGCATCTTTCCATACTCTGTGAGAACACTAACCAGATATTTGTTTTTCTGTACTTGTTTGATTTTAGTATTCCCAGCCTGTAGGTCGTATTTTGGGCTCCTCTTTTTACTGATGACTATGCATTCTGTTTCCTTATAGTTTATATGTAGTCCTTTCCTCCCACTTTCTTTAGTTTTGTAGTTTCTTTTCTGCATCTGCAATCAACCCTGTATCAGCTGTGTATCTTATATTGTTGAGATTATGGCCACCAATGAAATATTCGCACAGGACTTCTAGAACTCTCAGAATTATCTTGCTGTATAAGTTGAATAGATCTGATGAGAAGACACATCCTCTTTCTATCTTCGTATATCTGCTGAACTTGTTTCCTGTCTGTTTGTGGGTGATTTGCTGCCAGTACAGGTTCTTGATTACTCTAATAGTTTTTTCCAAATATGTCCAGGTTGCAGAGTATCACTATTTAGTCTTTGTCATGTACTTTGTCAAATGCCTTTGCATAGTCTCTGAAACACAGATAAATATCCCTCTGCATCTGTATTGGCCCCTCTGATAGCATTCTAAGTATAAATATCGCATTCCTTGTTTCAATGTTCTTGATGAAACTGCACTGTTCTTGTCATATCTCTGGCCTATTTCTGCTACACACTCTATTCATCAGAATTTGGATGATGAGTTTTGTTATGTGACTTATTAAGTTGAGTGTTCAGTGGAGTTCACATTCTTTCGTGCCTGGCTTCTTAGGCAGTGCTATGAAAATAAATCTTCTTAGGTCTTCCAGCATATTGCCACTGTTGTAGATTTAATTTATTAATTCTGTAATTTTGTCTACACTGAAATCTTCTAAGGCTTCTAGCATCTCTATTACAATGCTGTCTGGTCCTGCTGCTTTGTTTCTATTCAGTTTGGCCAGTGCAGCTTCTGATTTTAATATTTCCGATCCATTTGTATTCCTGGTCCTGCTGCTTTGTTTCTATTCCTGTGTATTGTTGGTTGCTCTCTCTTGTCATGGAAGAAATCTTCTATATATTCTTCTCATTGCTGTAGTATTTTCTTTTTTTCTAATATGAGCATTCCCTCCTTGAATTGTATATATTCTGTTGAGGAGCATGTCTTTTGTTCTGTTAGTTCTCTTACTGTTGCTATGAACAAACAAAATATCAACCCATTTTTGTTATTACAATGTTTTGTCTGTTGTATTCTCTGGCCTTCATCAGGTGTATATCTATTTAAGCAAACTCCAAGTAATTTTTAAATGAATCCTTTATTAAATCTACAGAGATAGATTGTTTCTTTTTTGCTGCCCATTTTTTTCAAGGGATATCTCATATGGTTCTTATTTTGAGTACTGTACGTAGAACAATAAGCTAGTGAACTGAAGTGGTGGTTGGTGAATTTGGTGACATAGTAATTGTGCATTCAATCCCTGGGCAGTGTATACTCAGAGGAAATAGAGCAAGCAATAATTAAACAGTACTATAAATAAGAACTAGGTGAGATATCCCTAGACATGGGCAATCGATCAAGAACAATTAACTGAAGGGTTTAGTTTGGAATTTCTTGTAGATTACCTGATAAAGACTAGAGGGTACAATGACCCAAAAGTGAAAACAACAACAAAAACAAGCTAATAGTCTGAATTTAAATAATGAGAGTTATATACTGATAGGTTTTACTGAAATAATAAGTTATAACTGTAGTGGCTATTAACAAAGTGTGTATATATTTTTTTGTAGGATTTCCTTTACATAAAAGTGTCTATACTCTATTAACTAAATCAGATTTCATTTGTGTGGCCATATAAATAACTCCCAAATTAGATCATTATGAAATCATAGTTTTGATTAATTTTCAAGCTTTTGAGACACAAATGAATTTTGAGTTTTATGTGTTAGATACAATACCCAAATGGAAATTTTGAATTCAGTATCTGAGTCAGTGCAGGGAAAAGTAAATTTCTTTTTCAATGGCATTAGTATAAAGTGGTCCTAAGTAGTTTCAGCCAAATTTGAAACTCAGTTTATCAACTGCATTTTCTGCTACATAACTCTTAATCTCATTCTGCGGCATTTATAAATACACTAGCAGTATAGCCCGGCGTTGCTCGGGTGTAATGAAAGCTTTAGAATTAATCCATGGTCCTGGAGCTCAGACTCTTTGGACGTTGGCATGAAAGACTAAAAAGCAATAGTTGTTTTCAGTTAAAGTGAAACTGTGGACTGAAAAAAAATGAATGGATGTAAGTAAAATTTTGATTTCCTGGTATCGATATCAAATAAGTTTTTTCGTCGTAAACTGAATTTTGAAGGCTAAATAAGTCCTCTGATTAAATGGTATCATGGCTGAGACTAAGAACTACAATTATACCTACCTAGAGCCAAACTCGAAGCAAAAACTAAAATAAAAGGGCTGAAAAAATACAGACATACAGGCAGATAAACTGACACACACACACACACAAACATCTTGCTTTATATATATATATATATATATATATATATATATTATTGATTTTCTGCACTATTGTAAGAACTGCAACCTTGAAACTTCTGAATATCGTTTCTTATGTCTTTGTCTATGAGTGTATCAAATTTGATTAAAATCGGACCACTCCTTCTATAACCCAATTTTTTCGATTATCGATTTTCGATATTTATTGGGGGTACCTCGACACAAAACATAGCTAAGAACACTCACAGATGCTTATAGTACAACTGTGTAAATTTTCAAGAAAATCGGTTCAGCCGTTTCGGAGTCTATAGGCAACGGACACAGACACATGCACACAGACAAAGTTCCATTTATAAATAAGTTTAGACAATGCAAACTAGTAAGACTAATGTATACAAGTTATAAGACTTAAAAAAACAAAGAGATTAACAAACAAAATCTGGAACAAAAAACATTAATTAAATGTAGTTTCTGTTTTAGCTAATTGCTAATCACCTAATTATCAAGTTCTGTGTAATTACTAGATAAAAAAAAATAACATTGGAATGAATCTGTTTGTAGCATACATTTATCATTTGCCTAAACAGAAAAAATAGCTTTAATTTTTGTTTGTTTAAATAAAAAGTAGAAACAATTACTTGAAAAATTTGACTTAAGCTTTATTCTCATTAAACTTTATATCGCGTTTCAATTAAGATACTGATCATTAAGTTGCTGGATTTTTATCCTGTCCATGATGTCCATGATGCTTCCCCAACCAATAGAATCTTAACCTTTTCAAGTTTCGGATTAACCATTATCTTCCCTCATAAACTGTGCCCTTTATATCTCACTCTGTAACCCTCTACTTCAAGTTGCTCTTGGGCCTTGTATAGAGTGAACATCATTGTAAAAAACAAAAAGGGGGGCAGTAATTCAGTGTCAATGTAACATATTTTTGTAGATTCCATTTTCTGTAGTGAAAACCATCCTGTTACTTTACAACCTTATGAACTGACAAATAATCAACCAGTTTAACATGATGAGTTTAGATTTCTCTCAAACAAAGGACTACAATTTCATCTTTCATTATTTCTGACAATATTGCTTAAACTTGAAAAGAATTCTGTATTGTGTAATGAAATGATTTGGGTAACAATAAAGCCATTGAGATGATTGTTTCCAGAAAAGGATGTTTTTCACATCACAAGCCCCTATTCAATCAAGAAATGGATCGTTTGAATTTTGCAGATGCAGCATCGAATGCACTTCAAAATGTCAAACTATTTGGCTTTCACACGGTTTATGTAGAACACATCTATCATATTTTTTGCCAATTCTCTTGAGATTGTCCAGTATTGTTGAAATACTGATACCTATAATCTGAAACATTTCTTTGACACTATGTTTATTTTGTTTGACTAGATGATTGTCTATTACAGATGGACGTTCTCTGCCACTTTGATCATCAAGACTTGTATCCCTACTGTGGAACTTTAGAAACCAGTGATGTTCTATCTGGTCACAAGTAGATCCTCCACTCTATGTTCTGTTAATATCAGTAGCAGTTTGAGAGGCATTATCACCAAGCCTGAATACATGTTACAAAAAATGTAAATGCTTCTTTCTTTTTCATGTTCAAGATGAGGGGTATATAATGTTTTAAGTCAAATTCTGAAATTAACAAAGAGGACACTTTAATCATTATGAATGAGAAATATATTTTTGTGCATGGTATAAAGTAATATATTAGGACACAATTGAAAGTTTCTTCTAAAATTGGACATTATTTTCTGAACAGCCTAATATTTAAGAGAAACTTTTTACATAAGACTCACTCTGTTAATAAATCCATCATTTCTTCATATTTTTTATATATGCCAACAGCTTCTTCATTTTCAACACAACTAGAAAAGAAGAGAACGTGACAAGGTAAAACTCAAAAACAGTATTCCAAAACCTTTTAAATTAGGTCATCATAAGTTGAAATCTATAATTAACATTGTTACTTTTTTCTGAGAGACATATAAAATATTTACAAGTGCATTTTACTCTACACTGATTTGAACAAAGTACAACAACCAGCTGCCCCTGTGAAAGTTAAATTTGAAAAAAACAGGAAAGCTATATCTAAAAAGAAAATAGAAGAGTCACTGATGAAGAGAAAAGCAATCACCTTATCTTTGATTGATTGATTGATTGATTGATTGATTGATAGGTTTAACAGAATTTCAACCATGGTGGTCAGTTCATGCTAGTAAAGGGTTTATGGGGATATGATTATTGCATATAGTCTATGATATTGATTTGGGTTAATCTTAGTAAGTATCTCCATCAGTAAGATTATGTTTTGATTTTGTGTATTTGGGTGAGGGCATTAAATTTTGTTGTATATTCCTATTTTTTTTAAGAAAGTTCATGATCTTTTCAGTTTCTACTTTTTTTTAAAATTTTTTTTAGATTTATTTTATTAAAAAATTCTTCTCTCATAGGGACTGTGTTTTTACAATCCTCAAATATGTGTTTTATAGTCAATATGGATCCACATATATACTTAGGTTGTTGTTGTTCTTGTTTCAGTCGATAGTTATGCATAAGTTGTGTATGTCCTATGTGGAGTCGATTTAATATGATCTCTTCTCTTCTGTTCGTTTTGTCTTCCTGCTTCCATTTTTCTAAGTTAGATCTTATTTTGTAGAGTTTATTTTCTCTGTTTCCCATGTCTGTTGCCATTTCTTTTTTAGGTGTTTGTTTATTGTTGGTTTTATGTTTGCAAAGGGAATTTTTATTTTTTTTGTCTATAGTCATTTTCAGGGATGATTTTGCTGTTTGATCCATTTTGTCTCCTCCTTTTATCCCAATATGGCTGGGTATCCAGCAGATTATAATTTGTTTTTTTTTTTGTTCTAGGTTCTTTGAGGAGAAGGATCAAATAACAGACAGAAGAAAATATTAGAAGGTAAAAAAATAAAAACAAGTAGCTTATATGGATTTTTTTGCTTAACTTGGACAGCAGTCAGCATATATAAAAAAACACTGAATTTTACATGGACTGCAGTGAGTGAACTTCATTTTTTTCCCGCAAGTGGTGAGAATAATTCTATTGGCTTCAAGTCAATCTAAGTGATTTAAGCAACATCAAGGCTGGTTAGTACCTAAATGGGTGACCACTTTGGAATACTAGGTGTTGGAAGCTTGGATGTGTGGGTAGGGTAATGGATGATGGCTTGGAATCGAGAGCCAACAGAGAGCCAAGTTCCAAACCCAGTTGGGTTTGTTATATTCACTTATGCACAAGTACCATTTGGAAAGGTATGAATCCGCCTCTTCTCCCTCAAGCTATGAGTTAATTAGCAGGATGTCAGTAAATCATTACTATCTCTAATCTGTTAAACCTACCAATCAATTCTGGCTTTGAATAACCTGCAAAATGTTGAAAAGCCATAAAAATAATCAATCAAATGTGATTTAAATACTTAACTCTGAATAAAGCATATACAAATATCAAATTTGTCAGACAGAGAAGAGGTAAATCAAATTGTAATAAAGGAAAGAATACAAGTTTAAGGAAAAAACATTTTTACTCACTTATGTTCCAAATGCTTGAAATCACTGATGAAAGTGCTGATTCGAATTCTTATTTCTTCCGCCCACTTTAGACTGCCAGAGACTTTTGGCATAAATTTGTGCATCTGAATTCTTCCGTGTATTTTTTGGTGCAACATTTGTTCATCATACATTTTTCTAACCATTCTCATCTCATCTTGCATAAGATTTGCAATATTCGCGTATTTCTTATCAAATGATTTTTTTATTAAAGGACGTTCAAGTAGGCTGCCCAGTGTCTCAATCAGCTGTAACAGGTATAAATAATTCACACGATAGAGACCAGAAAAACAAAATTTGCTAGAAACAAATTTATTGAATATATTTACAACAAAAACTAGTTAGCCAATTTATCCAAATTTTCAACTCAATTGTTTATCAAACGTTTGCTAAAAGCGTGACATTATGAGAATATAAAAATAACTTTCGGAATTTAGAGAAGCATCATTATCATTCTAAATTCTGTTTGTATTACTGAACTCTTTCTTTTGCTTTCCACTTTTATTTTTATTTAACAGGGAAATGTTCCTGGTTGATTGATTGGTTTGTTTAACAGCATATCAATTCCTTATAGGTCATTTAATGCCAACATTTAATTTTCTTTAAAGCTTTAGAGTAATACAAATATTATATATGTTATTCTGCTTTCACAATAGAATACATGGTAGATGATACTCAGCTTTTGCACATATACATGTTTTATTTTTATACTTTCATAGCATTTGGGGTTCCACTATTTGCCCATCACTAATAAGTGCTATCAATCTGGGTCAGGGTTGACTTGGGAACAACAGTAAATGAGAGATGGTTCCATGCTCCTCAAAACCACCAATCTCCTGATTAAAGCCCCTTGTTCCCAGATGTAGCTTATAATAATACCCAGGACAAAAACCGGGTTGAGTTATATTGGTGCATGGAAAGTGGTTAGTGACTTGAAATATTAAAAGACTTGAGAATTCTGAATGAAGAGTTAGCAATATTAGAAGGAGAAAAAATATGGGAGTATGTTTATTCAGATTGGTGTCTAATGAAAAAAAGTTTGGCTTAAAAATATTAATTCAGACCCACAAAATACTTATGAGGGCTTTGAAAGAGTTTGAACTCAAATTTAAAAATGGAGGATTTAGTAAGATTCAATGTAGCTGACTGGGTTGGCATGACATAATTAATAGTTTTTCCAGGTTTACAGTTTTTCTGTCACTCTAAGGTTTGTTTGTTTATTTAGAGATTTATTTGTTGTATTTGCATTGATTTCAATGTAATTTTCTATTTTAAACCATCAGGCCAAAACTGAAAAACACTTGTTCACTGGCCATCTGTATTTTTTGGTTTTTTTTTATACAGAAGATATTTTGTTTCAGATGCTAATTAATGTTGTCTATTTCCCAGACAAAAGTCTATATAAATGGAATATGTATGCGCATAAATTAGTGAGTGCACAAGAAAAGTTGCATATCAGTTGAACTCAGACACTCACAGAGAGAAAATTCCGTATGCCCTGTTCAAACATTGGGCATTAGAAAATGTTCTCCGTAAACTTAAGACTTTTCTTGGTATGTCAAAGGGTAAAAACAAATGATAAGGGAGATAAAGCAGCTCTATAGTTTTTGTACGATTTTACATTTCACCTCTAATTGTTAATAATTTTGCAACAACAGTTTCTTCCAATTGGCATATTTATCCTTTTTTAGCTGGATCACTTAACATCAAAGAAAGAGTCAATCAAATTCTTGCTCAGATCAACAAAAACCTCATGTTTACTTTTCACGAGTAAACACAATGAACCGAGTCCACGAGATGGCACATCCTAGTGAAGCAAAATTTATTGCGCTGAACATAAGCCATCATGGTAAGCTCCATTAGCCTGCCTGTCGTAGACAATATTCTTTCTTTCTGTTACTACATGAATAGCAGAATGCCATTCACTATGAGTGCCACTTAAAATCTACAAATACCTTATATAAATGAAGAATTAACAATGTTTTTTTCTTTTTTCAATTTGTGTTCATCTTCATTCGCACATATTTTAAATCGCTGAATTATTTCATTTCTAATGATACACTTTTTGTCGTATATGATTCCATAAAAAGCAGATTCGGGATATGAGAGTTACCATATACAGGCATGAACGAAAAGCAAAAGTATGGTATCTAAATCTTCATATCAGATATGTTCAGTAATTTTTTTTATTTTACCATTTTTGGGTAGCTTTAAACAAAAGAGAGTGAAGACCATTTATTTACTATAAAACTAGCAGTATAGCTCGGCGTTGCTCGGGTATAATGAAAGCTTTAAAACTAATCCATGGTACTGGAGCTCAGACTCAGCCTAAAGAATATTTTTGTGAAGTTTAGTGAGAATTGGATAAAAATTGTGAATTTGTATAAAAGGACATACAGACAGATAAACAGACACACACACACAAACATATTGCCTTTTATATATATATATATATATATATATATATATATATATATATATATATATCAATTTTCTGCACTATTGTAAGAACTGCAACCTTGAAACTTCTGAATATCATTTATGTCTTTGTCTATGAGTGTATCAAATTTGATTAAAATTGGACCACTCTTTCTATAACCCGATTTTTTCGATTATCAATTTTCAATATTTATTGGGGGTACCTCGACACAAAACCTAGCTAAGAACACTCGCAGACGCTTATAGTACAACTGTGTAAATTTTCAAGAAAATCGGTTCAGCCATTTCAGAGTCTATAGGTAACAGACACACACATACACACAGACAAACTTCCATTTATAAATAAGTTTAGATATATCCGTAATGATACCCAGTACTACAATATTTATCTATGGTAGGCCTACTAGTATTGCCCAAGAACTGTGATTGCATTATACACAAACTACATGTAAAACAAAAATAAAAAATAAAATTTTAAAAATACACAAAAAAATTCAGGGTTCACACTTTATATGAAGTAAGTTTATACATGAGTTTAAACAACTGTGTTTAAGTAAATTTCAAGCTGAAAAAATTTATTTTTTTTACCCTGAAACAAGAATCTAATCCAGAGCAGTCATCAAATGCTTGACAAATGATTGTTGCTAATCTGTGGTCCAAATCAGAAATGTTTTCACGAAATACATTATAATCTTGCAGGAACTCCTGTTGAAAAAAAATCAGAACAAATATTGTTAATATAAGTCATCACATCAGCAACAGCCATTTCAAATCAACTGCTGGAAAAATATCCATTCCTAATTCCTTCTATGACAACTGTGACTGTGCTATTTTGTATCATGTCTTTTTAGTAGAACCCTCTATCTCATGCTATAACACAACCCCTGGTTGAGTCCAGCAAACTTTCCTGACCTTCGGTTGATTCCGCCCACATTGTGCTTGTTAATTTCAGATCCAAAGCAGGATCTCTTGTCATCACCCGACTACGTTAGCACAGACATGTGAAGGAACGGTTTATAATGAAAAACCAGATTTAAGACTGCTATGCCACACTGTATATTTATATATATTTATGCATATCAAATAGATATAAAATATATCAGTTAGCTGGTATTTCAGGAGCATGCTAATATTTATGACAGTGGTTTGCTCAATTTGTAGATTGCTGAATTTGGACAGATATCTCTGGTGGCAGGCTATTTTTGCTTGACAGCATCAATTCATAGCTGGTCCTTGCCTCCTTGAATTTTGTTTTCCACCCCAGTTTTATTAAAAAGGCACAAAACTGGGTATTGAAGTTAGGTACAGGACTTCTATTTCCTCCTCCCTATATATGTCTTAGCTCCTTGAAATGTAAGTAATATCATTTAACCATATCAACTCCCAATGGAAAGGGAGAAAACTTACTCTTTGTTATTATCTGCCTGTTCCTACCAGCAGTCTTGGTAGTCAGTAAACAGGAACTCCTCAAGGCTGGATTTTGACCTTGGGTTACAAATCGTCAAAACCTAATGACAGTATTTTGACTAACTAGCTTTAATAAATTTGCTTACTTCTCCCAACAAAAGCAATTTTACACTCATTGTATCTTTGAATCTGTATTTTCCACTTTTTATCACTTCAGCTACTTCTTCTGGCAAAAATAATTGTATTCTCCAGTTTTTAGAAAAATTTCTTCTCATCCTTCAAAACATTTAAAATTAATACCAGCCATCTGGAAATAGGCTTACAATTAATTCTTCTATCTGGTTTGTTCCTACTGCAGCAATCTTTTGCTCCATCTATTATCCTTTCTTCTTACTGTGTGTCCCACTGACGCCCATCTCTTCCTCTGCTTTCTGATCCGTGTTTATCTCTCTATCTGCTGTATTGCTCTTTCCATTGATCTTACTGGGTCTTTTGGTTTGGTTTCTAACATTTTTGTTAATTTTCATGTTTTGCTCCCATTATAACTCATTTTGACATTGTTTACTGTTTAAGCATATTAGCAACATCTGTTTCAATTTATTTCTATGAGTGAGCCTGTGTCATCAAAAATGATGGCAAAATATATCAATATAGTGTCTAAAATGATGGCACCATATATATTGATGTATATATTATGGAGTATCTTACATTAAGACATAAAAAAAAAGAAAAAATCCAAACACCTGAGTGTGACAAGAGGAATATATACACAACAGTCTTTATTATAATAGAGAGTATATATATATATATATATATATATATATATACTTCATTTGTAAAAGAGTAATTATGCAACCTAAGTTTCTACCAAATGGTGTCTTCAGGCAATTTGCAATAAAGTTATTGCAAATTACCTGAAGACACCACGGGGTAGAAATAGATTGTATAATAACTCATTTACAAATGAAGAATATTCAAAAGTTCTACAATATAATTGTATTGAACACTTTAATACAACTGTGTACTGGTCTAATTTTCTTATGAGCAAAAAATAAGTAATTAAATAATCAATATCTATATATATATATATATAGAGAGAGAGAGAGAGAGAGAGAGAAAGAGAGATATGTGTGTGTGTTCTTCATTACTCGACAACATAATTATTGCAAAAGAATAAAATAAGGCACTGTTAAAGAGAAAACTCATGGCAAGAGCTTTAATAACTAATAGTAAAGAGAATGAACTGAGCCGACGCTGCCTTGTTATTGCTTCTCTAATGAACTGAGCCAACACTGTTTCTCTATGAGGATGATAGAAGGTATATATATATATATATATATATATATATATATATATATATATCAGTAAAAAATCCAGAAAATTGATAAACAATCCTAGAGGATCCTAGTAATATTGTTTAAATATTAAAACTGATCCAACAGAGAGCTCAATGTAAATTTGATTTACAGAGCAGATATTCATTTATTGATCTGTAAATTCAGAGACATGCATTGTCAACCCCAATTAATTGTTGCTTAAAATATGCAAGTGGTTTTCATTATTTGTTAAACTTCTTTATGTTCTCAGGGATTGTCTTTTTTCTTTTTTTAGTTTATCAACTTTTTGCAGGTTATTTAAGGCTAGAAAATATTTTTAGATTGTAAGAATTTGAGAGGAATTATAATGATTTACTAATAGAAGTCCTACTAATTAACCTATTGCTGGGTGGGGTGGGGGTATAGGCAGATTCATATTTTTTTCTAACAATATTTGCATGTAATTTAATATAACGACTGACTGGAATTGGAACTTGGCTCTCTGACTTCCAATTCCAAGCTATTATCCATTACACCACCTGCACATCCAAGCTTACAGCTTCTGGTATTCCTAAGGCCTAATTGTACAAGAAAAGGTGTTTCAACATGATGTGCCTGTAAACCTACTTTCTTGGTATTTTATATTAGATGACAAATTCTTTAATATGACTTTTTTTATTCAGTCAGTTAAGTGCTATACGTGATACCCGCATGGACAATCATGTCTCAAAAGAGACATGACTGACTGGGCAGAAGATTATCCCGCAGTAGGTTGCCATTGTTTTCTGCAGTAGACCCAATCTGTCCTGTTATTTAACCCATAACTGGAAGGAATAGGCGGATTAATACCTTTCCCAGGGTATTTGCATGTAAGTGAATGCAATGAATTCAGCTGGAATTCGAACTCGGCTCCCCGATTTCTCATTCCGAGCCGATATCCAATGTCCCACAATGCACATCCGACTTTTTTATTACACAAACCAATAAAACATTTAATTTTCTTTTAAACAAGAATAAAATTTATAAATATTCTTAAGCAATTAGTGTTTTTCTTACCGGATCATTAAAATCAGTTGTATCATAATTTTTCTCTTGGAATACTCTGTATTGCTCTTTAAATTCATCACAGATTTGTTCCACTTGCTTGTCTAAAATTTTACCTTCAATGCCACCAAGAGCTACTTTTTCTAATTTGATGAATTCTATGTAGGTTTCCATGATTTTCTGAAATTTAAAAAAAGTCTCAAAGTTAATCTAAAATTTCATTGGTTTCCACGCTCATACCTTTCTACATTTTCAATTACAATCCCCAGAAATAAACAAGTTTTACTTCCTTAGTTATGGTTTCAAGGCATAAAAATAATATTGTTGTTAATTCAAATATACCAGACAAAAACCATGAAGCATTTCCATTTAAGTGCAAAGTTGCAAGTTCTCAACTTAATAAGTAAGAGAAAAATATCATGGGTTGAGATTGCCAAGATCTACAATAAAAGTCAAATAATTTGAAAAAAGAAATTTTTTAATTGGTTATTGTTATTAATCTCATACTGGACATGTGTATGGATGTATAGAAAATATATATATATATATATATATATATTTTATAATCGTTTCACCCTGAGCAAGGCATTCCACTGCCACTATTGCGCAGGGGGTTACATAGGGGGAGGGGAAAGTGGTGAGAAAGGGTGGTTAGATATAGGAAATATATATATTTGTGAGGGTCAGTACTATCCATGATTTCAAAAGGGTGATGAGGTCTTTCATATATCAAATATGGATAAAAGTAATGGTAATATTAGCCATTTCCCTACAAAAAAACATTAGGCATTCATTGACTGAGCAGCCAATATGGTTGTCAGTTGAAATTTATAAAAACTTTAAACGATTTTTAAAAAAAACTGGTTTCTCAACTTCAGCAGATGTTATAGTATAAGCAGGATATAAGAGAAACCCGGATATAAGATAGATATTCTCTGGCCACAAATTCTAGCCTGTGGTAATGTATATAAAATATACCAAACCTGAATATAAGAGAAACCCCGGATATAAGAGAAACATTATCTAGTCCTGGCATGTTTCTTATATCCGGGTTACACTGTACTTTTTCCAGTATTGAGGGGATTTCTTTACTGATCTTTTTTATTACAAGTGGTGCAAAACATTAATAGACTGATTATGTTATTATTTTCTCTTCAAGTTACATGTGCTATAGTTACTGCTGCTGAGTCCTCAAGTGATGTAGTTTCTGCTATTTGGTACAATTCTTTAATGTCAGTCTACCATGTTCAAAGAAGAATAGTCTTGACCAAATTCTACAGGCTTCACTTGCTCAAAGCCATTTTCAACCACTGATCTTAGAAATTGGTTGTATACAGCTGATAGTTTAGACATTTTTAAATGGCTTTGGCACCATGGATGACATCCGCAAGAAAGTCTTGATCTGATGAGGCTAATTAATAACACTAAATTTGTTATAACTAATCTATATACCAAGATATTTGAAGGGTTTAGTATTTACAAATTTCACATCCTGAATTTTTATGATGGATTCAGGATAGGTGCTAACACTGCTTTTATTCCAATTCCAGATAATAATTTTTCTTTTTTGGAAAGTAGATTGGAGTTGTCTTTCTTGGAACACTTGGTAGTGCTGGTGTTCTATATTTCTTTAACTGTTATTTTTAATTTTTCGCACGCTTTTTATGTTAGGTGTGTGAGAAAATATTTATATTTTTGTTTGACTTATGACATCAAAAGCTTCAGTCAGTTAAGTGCCATACGTGATACACGCTTGGGGGATCATGTCTCCAAAGAGACATGACTGACTGGGCAGAAGATTATTCCGCAGTAGGTTGCCATTGCTTTCTGCGGAAGACTGGTTACCAGCCAAGGCTATAGAACCCAATCTATCCTGTTGTTTAACTCATAACTGGAAGGAAGAGACGGATTAATACCTTTCCCAAGGGTATTTGTGCATAAGTGAATGCAATGAATTCAACTGGAATTCGAACTCAGCTCCCCGATTTCTCGTTCTGAGCTGATATCCACTGCACCACAATGCACATCCAACACTTGGTAGAGGATACTGATTTTTTTTTGAGGATGTTGGCAATCATAGCTCTACACAATTTCCTATCCTTTTTGGCTCTTAACAAATTTTGTCTTTTTGTAATCTCTCTATACACTACTGTTATTAACGCCTGCTGCATTACATGAATGCTGTTTAATCTCCTTGGGCTCACTACTGAATAAAGCACTAAAGATATGAAGGTATTAAATGTATATATTTGTATTGCTCCAGTAAAAGGCCGTGAGAAAAATAATTCAGTTTGTCTATTGAATTAATTTTTATGTTGAACTAAAGTACAATTCGTACACACCATACATTTCCATGAAAAAAAAAAAAAAAAATTAGGCTGGTTTCTTTAATATTTTGCCCATAATTTGGAAATAATGCACCAATTATGTTATTAATATGCAAAAAAAATAAGAATATGATAGAGTAGATAAATGATTAAAATGATCACTTGCAGCAATATTCAATTGTTTAATATTGGTAATCCGTAATCACTATGCTTCTTCCAAACCTCAATAATTCATAATTCCTGAAAACAGTGAATGTGAGAGTTATCTCTCAGATTTCAGAATAAATATTTAGCAATAAAATTTATGCAATCCTCATTATTAGCATTGTACCTTTATCAGTTGAACTCTTAGGTAAAATTTGTCAAAAATGTCAAAAACTAAATCCGGATTGAAGTTCCACAAGTTAGGCTCAACATTTTCAGGAAAGTATTGGCTGATATTGTTTTGTTGTTCTGTGTAGAGATCTTTAAAACACTTTAAGATGTGTTCAGCATCATCCACTTTTAGAATCTTTTCTTCAGTTTCACCTTTGAAAATGTCTGTGGGTTCCAAATAAGTTCTTGTCTGAAAGAGAAAACCAATTTAAGTGATGTAACAATGATGGATAGATGATAAAAAAATAAAAGAAATAAATAAATCACTGAGATATAAATAAAAATATTTTAAAAATCTTATTTGTTCTTTGTATTGATATTGATTAAAATTATTTTTTTAATTATTGTCAAATAAAACATACATTCAGTCAAAACAAATGATTCACATTGATTTTATTATATCAAGGACTATTAAATGTGCACATGTAAATTATTTCACTATTTAAATGCATTGGAAATCAGAAAGGATGAAATAGTCAGTGATGAAGAATTAATGCAAACATTACCGAGAGAAGAGAGTTATTATATGCAATATTTTATAGTTGTATTTTACTTTAGAAATACATTGCAAATGAGAAAAAATGGGAACACTATAGGTCAGGAATCACTGCCAGCTTTATTAACAGAATCCAAATTCAAGGCCTTCACAATACTTTCGGAGGAACACTTCACTGGTTGACTATGTCCTCAAGATTATAGCCATACTCGGCACATTTGGCCAGTTGCAGGTTTGTGAGGATATTTAACATATTTGGGGTGGATGGCCATTGACTCTGAGGATAAAAGCTCTTGATTTCTGCACTGAAAGGGTTCCACTTTACTTCCTCACAAGACCAGATGATGGAATAAAGTAAAAGAACAAAGTAGGAAACATATCTCAATCTAACATTAAAGCTTCTTCAGAGTCAGTCAGTCAGTTAAGTGCCATACGTGAAACATGCTTGGGCGATCATGTCTCAAAAGAGACATGACTGACTGGGCAGAAGATTATCCCGCAGTAGGTTGCCATTGCTTTCTGCGGTAGACTGGTTGCCAGCCAAGGATATAGAATCCAATCTGCCCTGTTATTTAACGCATAACTGGAAGGAAGAGATGGATTAATACCTTTCCCAATGGTATTTGCGGGTAAGTGAATACAATGAATTCGAACTCAGCTCCCCGATTTCTTGTTCTGAGCCAATATCCACTGCACCACAACGCATATCCCTTCTCGTGGCCCAGAGGTAGAATCTCCGACTGACGCCGATTCAGTTGGGTTTCAATCCTGGGTTAGGAAGCGATCGGAGTCTAACTGTACTGATGAGCTGTGATACAGCGAAACAGATCTGTCTGCAGATGACTTCTTCAGAGACCATGGTAAAAATGAAAAAGTTTTTACAAAGAGACAGTATACTGCTATGTTGTGATTTGTGGATGATTCTTATTGGTCAGTTGCATGTCACATATATTAAAGCAATATTTTGTAGTATTATTTTATTTATTTTTATATCTTGCTTAAAAAACATTACATACCATCTTTTTACAGATCCATTCTTCATGAATCTAACTTATGTCAACTAAGAAGAATAATATATAAAATATAATATTTATAATATATAATAGAAGAATATATAATATAAATTATAATATATAATTATAATATGTAATATATAATACATTTATAGTATATAAATATAATATATAAATTAAAAAATATATATGTCTACTAATACATAAAGGTAAATAAAAAAGATAGATGCCTACTTACCAAATCAATGATCATATTGCAAATTTCTTTTAACAGAGCAATAATGCGAGATGGTGTGTTGTAATATTTGGAATTGACCCACACTAAACAAATGAGATGCAAGATGGCTCGAAAATGCTTTTCCAGTTTTGTGAAATCTGCCATTTCCATTTCCTCAAAAAAAGGCCGCAATATCTTCAAGTACATGTTAATATCTTCTGCTTCTTCCAAAGCTGACAAAGAAACAATTCAAATATTCAGTATCTATGATTTGAAAGACTGAAATTTATTTTAAGGCAACACAAGAGTTTATTGTCAATAATTTGATAATTTTGCAATTATTTATCCTAGTGATGAGAAAATCATACATGAATTGTGCTCAGTTTTAAAGTGTTTTATATTTTAATGCTATATTTAAGAAACTTACAAGAAAACCTTTCATACTTTTGTTTCTAAACAAACCCTTTATACTGAATTGATTTTCATAGTTTTTGTTGTGGAGGAATATCTTGTCCTACCCAGGAATGGGTATGGCCCGGGTTATAAGAGACCTAGATGAGAACGAACTACAGAGAGCACTCGAGAGAGATCGAGTGTGTTCGTGACTATATGAGAGTCTTCATCATTACCTGGGAATGATCGAGATTATTCGTCATTAGACGAGAGTTAGACGTCATTAGACGGAAGCCTACTTCTCAAGACGGACGCATGCATCCAATACAGAGACATTGCCTTCTTAATTGTTATTCGTGTTAACTGTTCGTTGGGTGTACTTATATTTGGTTTATTGTACTGAGGTATAATAAATCTCTATTTATATATCCACAATGTTAAGAGTTATTTCTTGCACTATTCTTTCTCTGTTTATCCCCTCCCGGGATACAACAGTTTTAAATGTTTCATTGAAGTTGTAAGATAGAACTAGGTTCAATTTCTATGCAACAAAATAAATCTTGATAATAAATAATGTGACCATTTCTAATCTGCTGCTTCTCTGTCTAACTTGTATACCAGATAGCATTTTGCAACCTGATCTCACAACTGGTTTTTAAAAAATTCCATGAAGAATGATCTAGACCATTCAAAGCAAACACTATATTACCATAGCAACAAAATTTTACAGAAAATTAAAGAATTATAAAAAAAAAATTTCTAAATAGTAACTCAGGAGATGGTCATTGCCACTGGAACAATAACACTGATAAAATTTTAAAACTTTTAATTATCTATCATATATAGTGCGCCACAGAAATAACTCCCACATATACCCCTCACATATTCATAAGACATCAGTGACAATGGCAACTTCATCTAGCTAATCTGTTACCATTATGTGGGAAATATTTCTGGAACACTAATGTGATTAGTATTTCTGCTGCAATAAATGATACTAGTATAAATATGTTATTTAGTTTCATAATCTCATCAATATTCAAATATATTCATTAATTTTTTCAATGACAGCTAATAATGATAGATTCCACAAACATAGTAAATGACATTTTTTGAAAATGATCATCATACAATGCAGAAAATAGTCAAAATATCAAAATCAAGTGTTGAAAATCAGTTGTACGATCTTGCTTATGTTGACCGCTTTGATGTGTAGCTTCCCTACAAGTTCACTACTTAAATGTAACAAAGTGTTCCATGAAACAAACTTTGTGGATCATTAAATATGGCTGACTTGGAATGATTTTCTTGCCATTCTTGTTTAAAACAAACAAAAATAAGTAGTAATCAATGAAAGCCAACCTTGTGTATTTATTAAAATACCATTTTTAACAAGAAATTGTGATTGGTAATGCAAAGTGAGTATTTTACAACAATGTAGAATACAAGATACCAGAGAACAAGCAAAACAGACTATTATCAACTGAAACAAAGGTAGGGCCTTCATTCAAAGAATATGTTGCTCTGCATATGATAAGATTGGAAAGAAGTACTCTATTATGAGCACTTTTCAGAGAACCAGATGAGTGCTGTTCTCTTTTAGGTAACTGAAAGTAGGAATGAATTAAATGTATTTTGAATTATTTTAAGGTTGTAATATTTCAGCAAGATAAAGCTAGACTGCAGGCTTCTTTGTTTAGCAGGCAAAAATTATGGCAGCTTGGCTGGGAAAATTTTTCTTTTTATCCTCCATATTCACCAAATATTGTTTCTTTGAAAAACTATTTATTTCAGCCTTTACAGAATGATCATAATAAAAATTAAGTTCTTGTGAAGGCTGCAAAAAACACTTTAGGTAGGATAAAATTATTTTCTGAAAGACGGCAGAAAGATTATAAAACAAAATAGTAAATATGTTGTTTGATAAAGTTAATATCAAAAACAAAACAAAAAAATGTCTTATTTTTATTAATAAATCAACTGAACTCTTAGGGCCCAAGCTAGCATGACCCATATATGGTGAAAGCTAAAATTATCTTGATAGGTATGTGTTATACTACTTTAATCAAGATCTCTTTTTGATTCATAAATACATTTCACTTGGATGTGAGTGCTAAGAAAAAAATAAATTTAAAAAATAAGACAACTTCTGTGCAGAGAATCTGAACATCATATTCAGTCAACAAAACAAATCCCTGCAAAAATCTAAAATACAATAGCCAATCATAAATGTTGCTGCTCCCTCCACCCCCACTAAAAAAGGTTATGAGCCTGGGAGCCCATATCTGTTGAATCACAGATACAAAAACACATGCCTCTCCAACAACAGGCAGTTAGGCTGAACACGCCAACCTCATCACACAATTACAAGCCCATGCACACACCTCACTGGTGTAAAATGTTTTTCTTTAAGATTAATAAATAACACAGACATTGAGATAAATATGAATAAACAGATACTTTTTGTAACATAAGATACAAATCTACAGTCATCTCTCTAAATTTGAAGCCATATTATTTGTTTCCATACCTAGTTAGTAAGTTAAGTGCCATACATGATACACGCTTGGGTGATTATGTCTTGAAAGAGACATGACTGACTGGGCAGATTTTCCCGCAGTGGGTTGCCATTACTTTTTGCGGTAGACTGGTTGCCAACCAAAGCTATAGAACTTAATCTTTACTACTATTTAACCCATAGCTGGAGAAAGAAAAGACAGATTAATACCTTTCCCAAAGGTATTTGTGCATAAGTGAATACAACGAATTCAAATGGGATTTAAACTCAGCTGTGATTTTTCATTCCAAGCTGATATCCACACAATGTGCATCCCTACCTAGTACGAGTCTGAAATTAATTGAAATTCAAGATGAAGGATTTTCATTATTCATTTTTGGCTAGGGTTTCATAGATGAATTGTTTAAAGTGTGTTCCATAAAAATACTAGTTACCAAGATATGGGGTGTGAATTTCAGTCTCAGAAGCTTTTGCATAGTATTGTAACAGGTATAAAAGTTATGGTAAAAAGTAACAAGATGAAAGAAAGATGAGACAAAAGTTAACAGTCACAAATTTCTCTATTCAATAGTAAGTCACCAAGATTAAACATACCTGTGCCAATTTCTTGAAACAAATTTTCAAAGGAATAATAATAAACACTGTTGGTTAACTTCAATAAATCAGATATTTTAGTTGCTTGAGGAGTTTTCAGCTAGAAAGAAAAATAGAATAATATTAATAATCTTTGTGACTAGTTAAAATAGACATTTATTTAGTATTAGGTTCGAATTCTGAAGCCTAATGTTTAGGCAAAAATGGTTTGATCCCTATGTGGGTCATTTTTGTTAGATGAAAGCAGAACACAATGAAAAAGGCCAGGAGTAAAGTAAGTTCAAACAAAAAAATATTCACTATTATAGTTGCTACTAATAAATGATGGAGATATAAAATACTTAGCAATTGGTAGCAAAAAGCTGTGCCCTGCTTTCAGCAGATGAAGTTCACCAATCAGGAGCATAGATAGCAGAAGGGCAGTCACTCAGTACATTCTTCAAAAGGCAAATTTTCCACAATATTTTAAGTTTTCTGTTTTCTGTGAGAAAAGTCAAACTTCATTACTTTTGTTTGGATTTTGTGCTTTCTAGATAACCACACTTTTATTATATCTTGATTTTAAATACAAAATAACAATTAAATCCTGCCTTTAAAATGACATATTCATTGCGTTCTGATTTTAAACAGAAAATGAACTTAACATTATTTGTAATGTGTTCTCATGCCTTTTTTATATGCTTACTTTTACCAACTTTAGATATGACCCTGTCAATAATTGATATGACCCTGTCAATAATTGATATGGCCCTGTCAATAACTTCTCATTTACCATAGAATGTTCTTTCGGTTATAATAATTTTGCTATTCAAATAATCAATTATGCTATAATTATGCTATTAAATAATAATTAATAATATAATTTTTCAGTTAATAATAATTTTGCTGAAATGTGTGTTTTTTACAAAAATAAGTAGGATAGGATAAAATCAATCTGAAAACAATTGTATTTTTTTTCTGCCATTGTTCAAGAGACACTATTGATCGTGTTCTTTTGTTGTTTTCTTTTTTATTGTGTTTTTCTCCTTGTTGGGACGCCCGCGCCTATTCAGCTACAATGGACTATTCCATTACTATGTAAAGTAATGGTGGTATCTACGTGAGGAGAGTGTGCCGAGCAGCTGATCGACAAGTCAGTCGTAGACTTCCGGTGACGACACGGAAGTACCCATTGCTCATACTACGTCTTCCGACGGTTGAGACGATTAACCTCTATTCTTGTATTGTATACTAATAACCTTTGTAAATACTATTTTCACGGAATACAACAATTAACCTATTCCTGTTGTTGAGTTATTTATTCTTACTCATGACATAACACCTTTATAGTATAAAAAAGAATTACGCCATTTTGATAATTTGATAGAAAACAATTATTTATTAAGTTATCAACAGATTGAAATTCTGTTCTCATCATATTTCTCTTCAGAAGTATGATGTTTTTTGACTCTAGGTGACGTCAGCTGTGTTATGGCCTCTTAACCACATTCGAACTGAATCGCTACTGTCCCAAAAACAATTAACCTATTCCTGTTGTTGAGTTATTTATTCTTACTCACGACATAAAACTCCTACAAGAAATTTTGAACAAATAATTAAGGGCAAAAAATAGGGTCCATATTGTAAATAGTGAGGCAGCACAATTCTTTCTTTCCTTGATCATATTCACTTAACTTTCCACTAGCACTGTTTTGTTGCTAAATCTGACCGTCTCAGGTGATACGGTATTTATATCAGTGTGGCTCATTTCTGATTGGTTGTTGAAACCAATCAGCATGACCAACTAATTACATAGTTGGAATATTCTCTCACGAACCTCTTTTTGTCATGCCCAGTTTCACAGGAGGCAAGCCATATTTTCTTTTCTGGCATCTTGGCAACACCCTACCTAAATTATGGACCTACATGCAAGACAAGTACTTGCCCACTTCCATAAGGCAAGTCTCTTCCTTTGCTACACATATTGTACAAAAGTATGTTTTCTAAATTTTTCACACAGCTAAAAAAATCCCTCTTATTTGAAACAGCCAAACTTCAAATGCACTCAGAACTATGAATAATAAAACAATGTATGTAAATGTTGATAACAACTATTTGCAAAAGTTATTTGATATGTTGGCAAATATCTATTTATTGGAAATCCGCATAATTGAATATAATTTGTCACAAAGAAAGGTAATTCAACAAAAGTTATTAAAAAAGTTTATGAAGGGAATACACAAGATCTCTCATGTTTTGATATTAAAGTTACCTTCCCCACAAAATTGAAAATATATTTTGAAATGAAAATGGAGAGGAAAAACATCCGATGACTAAAAATTCAGTTTATTTTCATTCTTTTATATCATGAAAAATTAAATATTCTAGTGAAATATCTTTACCTACGATATGGACGATATGATACAATTTTTTTTATTAATTTGCATTGGGATGGCCATACTAAGGGGTCATATTATATTCAAGGATTTAATTTGTTCTCTGTTTTTGAAATACAGGGTCCTATTTATACACAAGAAGATACAGTAAGTATCTCCATCTTGAAAAAATATTCTGTCATAATAATATTCAATCCTAACTGATTCAAATAGTTCTCAACTTGAATAAATAAATGATTCAGATTTGGTTTTGGATGCTTAGTGCTTCAGGCTCATGGATTTTCAGTTTAAAGAATATAGAGGATTAAAGGATTTTAGTAAATATTTCTTGGAGTGTAATATCATTTTTGATTTTTATTATTATTAGAAGAAGCATTGGCTACCATGCTTGAGATAGAGAGAGAGAGAAAAGTTCATACCTCAGCAAAGGACCATATGTTAATTGTGCTTGTCTCTTAGTCAGCAGGTACATTAAACCCTGCTAATAACTCATAAACAATGAACTCTTCCTTTTTGATTGCAAGCAAAGATGGAAAAGTTGCCTTTTAGTTTTGATGAGAAAAAGAAATATTAAAGAAAGAAATGCCCTGCCAATACCTCATAAATAATGGACTATTCTATTTTGATTTCAAGGAAAAAAACAATAAAAACCTGTCAGAGATGCTGTTCGATTTTGGTGAGAAAAAGAAAGCAAGATAGATAGATAGATAGATAGATATGGAAAGAGTGAGATAGATAGATAGATATGGAAAGAGTGAGATAGATAGATAGATATGGAAAGAGTGAGATAGATAGATAGATATGGAAAGAGTGAGATAGATAGATAGATATGGAAAGAGTGAGATAGATAGATAGATATGGAAAGAGTGAGATAGATAGATAGATATGGAAAGAGTGAGATAGATAGATAGATAGATATGGAAAGAGTGAGATAGATAGATAGATATGGAAAGAGTGAGATAGATAGATAGATATGGAAAGAGTGAGATAGATAGATATGGAAAGAGTGAGATAGATAGATATGGAAAGAGTGAGATAGATAGATATGGAAAGAGTGAGATAGATAGATATGGAAAGAGTGAGATAGATAGATAGATAGATAGATAGATAGATAGATAGATAGATATGAACAGACTGAGATAGATAGATAGATAGATAGATAGATAGATAGCAGAGGCAATGATGCTTGTCAGTTTTAAATCCTACTTCTTTAAATAATAACCAGCATTCATACTTATGATCATTATTTCAATATTTAGTTAAAGCTGTTATACTGAAATATTAAAAGATGCAATAAAGGAATTCTATGAGTATTTTATAGTCATGGAACTTGTAAGGAGCTTATTGAATCATTAAGTTTTATGATACATTAGAAAATTCAAGTAGAAAAATCCTGAGTACTATGGTAATCTTTTCTATCTGCACTAATTAATAAATAATGGCTATAGAATATCAGTTTGAGTAAATGTGATGAAAAGCAAGTGAAAATCAAATGAAAAAAATAAACAGAAGTGCTGAAAAAGTTAGAGACTGCAACATCCTGCTAGACTTCTCCCTCCTTCACTTATAGAAATGGATTCAGCTGGATGACACAGATGTAACATAATATGTAAAGGTGTGGTGTAGCTGTGGCAGCAGTGAGATGTAGACAGGACTAAAGCACCATTTTGTCATAGAATGATTATTGGGGCCAGAATGATAGCACATACTAGCAACTTCTCTAGTCTTTACTTTGGTAACAGTGGCAAGGGAATACATGAATTTCAAATGGACATCACTGGCACATAAAAACTGCACAGGTGATACAAGAACAGAAACATCAACAACAGATAAGAATGGTAACCACTCAATAGATTTGATTAAAATAGATTTTTATACATTTGCAATTCATCTGTGTATTGAATATTGTTGCCACAATTGGTCTAATACTTCTGCTCTGTATCTAGAGATTCTTGACAAAATATAAAGAAGAATCTACAATGGTATCTGTTCTGACAACATGACTTGCCAATTTTCCGCCACCATAACATAGCTTCTCTGCCATTTCTATAAATATTTTCATGACAATTGTTCTGATGATCTTTCTTCTTTGGTATCCTGGGTTTTATGAGTTTAAGCCCAGTACTAGAGGCTTATGGCCTATCACGTTGAATGCACCAGTTCTCGCTCGATCACCGAACTTAAGCAATGTTGAGCCTGGTCAGTACTTAGATGGGTGACCATTTGAGAATACCAGGTGTTGTAAGCGTTTAGTGACGGATGTGCTTGCTTATGGTCATATCACGTTGAATACACCGGTTCTCGCTCGATCACCGAACTTAAGTAATGTTGAGCCTGGTCAGTACTTAGATGGGTGACCGCTTGGAAATACCAGGTGCTGTAAGCGTATAGTGACGGATGTGCATTGTGGTGCAGTGGATATCAGCTCGGAAAGGGAAATCGGTGAGCCAAGTTCAAATTCCAGTTGAATAGCCTGCATTCACTTAAGCACTGGTACCCTTGGGAAAGGTATTAATTCGACCCTTCCCTCCAGTTATGGGTTAAATAACAAGGGTAGGACTTGTGAACCCTGCCCTTAAAAAAAAAAAAAAATCCCAATGAATCTTGATACTCGAAAAGAAAAAGTATTACCAGACACAAAACTTATATAAAAAACAACAATAAATTGTTGAAAGAAAAAAGGTATTACCAGCAATAAATAAATAAAATTTAGTTGGCAATAAATGACCCGCCGAGGTTGATTTGACATAAAAACAAAACAACCAACCAACAACTTAGCACTAGATTGATTGCTAGGTTTCATCATTTTACTGCTGGACTGGCTAGATATTATAACTCTAAGTTCTATTCTAATAGTTTTTCCTTTTGCACTTCTTGTTTGTGGAGCTCTCTTCTGGTTTCTTGTTTTCCTGTCAGCTACGATCTTCAAAAATTTAAATGCAATAAAAATTACCATCTGTTTTGTTTATTGTTGTTTCTCCTCAATAATGTTTTCTCAATTTCTTTCACTCTCAGTAAACTCTTAGTCCTTTATTGCCTTGTTTGGGGTCAAATGAAGGGAAAAATCCCAACAAGTGTAGATGTTATAGATCACAGTAATTTCTCCGTAGTAAAACCAAACAAACAGCTTAGACCTAAAATTTGCCTAGATATGTATATCCAATATATGTAATGTCTCCAGTACTGTTACGATAGATCCCGGATGAGCCCCATTTATGTTACATGTTAGTGTAACAAAAGGAAAAATAAAAATGATGGACCAAAACTCAGAATTAAAATACAGACAAATATTTAATTCACAAAACATTAGCTAAAAATATTTACAAATATACAGTTTAGCATTCAAATCAATTGACATAGAAAACATATAGTTTACTACTACCTGTCGAAGTGTTACAAGGAAGAGAAGGGGAGGGAAGGTGTCAAATATCTTTATCCAATTAAGTTGGCAGGGAAGTTGAGTGCTATACTTTTTGATGCATCAGTTTACTAGGTGTTTTATGGCCTCATACCACCTTTCAACTAAATTGTTTATCCATTTCAAAATTCAATTAAATTAATGTTTTATTAGAAAAATTGTTGAACTGCTGATCAGACAATCATGTATTAAGAGAAATAATTGATAGTGTGAAATACCAGGATCAGAAGTGATGGTATTGCTCACTGAGAGTAGTGGCAAAAGTCTCTACTATAGAAGTCCTCCCTAAGAATAAAAAAGTCCAATGCTTGGTCAATTCATTAGATTTTGGAAAGCGGGTTATGTCAAGAATTTTTCAGCACCTCCTTCATACACATCTATCTAAACGTATTTATAAATGGAATTTTGTCTGTGTGTGTGTGTGTCTGTGTGTGTGTGTGTCCGTTACCTATAGACTCCGAAACAGTTGAACTGATTTTCATGAAAATTTACACAGTTGTACTATAAGCATCTGCGAGTGTTCTTAGCTAGATTTTGTGTCGAGGTACACCCAATGAAAATCGAAAAAAAATCAGGTTATAGAAGGATTGGTCCGATTTTAATCAAGTTTGATACACTCATAGACAAAGACATAAGAAAAGATATTCAGAAGTTTCAAGGTTGCAGTTCTTATAATAATGCAGAAAATCGATAATATATATTATCGATTTTTATATATAAAAGGCAAGATGTTTCTGTGTGTGTCTGTTTATCTGCCTGTATGCTTGTATTTTTTTCAACCCTTTTATTTAAGTTTTGGCTTTGGGTTTGGCTCTAAGTAGGTATAATTGTAGTTCTTAGTCTCAGCCATGATACCATTTACTCAGAGGACTTATTTAGCCCTCAAAATTCAGTTTACAACGAAAAAAACTTATTTGATATCAATACCAGGAAAAAAAATTTGACTTACATCCATTCATTTTTCTTTCAATTTACAGTTTCGCTTTGCCTGCAAACAACTATTGCTTTTTAGTCTTTCGTGCCAACGTCCAAAGAGTCTGAGCTCCAGGACCATGGATTAGTTTTAAAGCTTTCATTACACCCAAGCAATGCCGGGCTATACTGCTAGTTGTTATTAGTTGTGAATACTTTACCTGGTTATAGATATGTTCTAAATCATTGACTCTGTCTTTCCAAAAATCAAGTTCCACAAATGGATTCGGATTCTGTCCCTCTCGGATCAAATGTGATGAATCCTTCTTTAAAACATCTCGGATTAGTTGTGACCATTCAATTACAGCAGATTCAAATGAGTGGACAAGTGGTCGGATAACAGAACTATCTCTGGCAAATTAAGAAGACAGAGATTTGAAACAAAATTAAAATAATTTCTGAGTAAAATGGGTGTAAAGATTTTTCTTCTTTTATCAAAAAAAATTATAAATTATAAAATTTGCTATTTAATCAAGTTCACAAAAACAAAGATAACATTTACATCTAAATGGTTGCAGGTGGAAGATGGTACAACTCAGTATTCATGTTAATTCAGACAGCCTATTTTTGAGCAAAGCATTTTTTTAATTTGGACAAAATAAAAAATTTGCTGTACTGTAGCTTTATTGGAAGACTGCAAATTCTTATCCTAAAACTGAACTGTTGTTTACAAATGTATATATAGTCGACTTACTATCAAACTGTACATCAGTTATCAAACCCTAGGATTGGAGAATATTGTAATCTATGGAGCCTGAGCATTGCTCACTTTTCATGAAATCTTAAATTATATGCAATTAATTCTGCTAAACTTAGTGTAATTTATCAAAGTATATGATTTGAAAAATATTTATTTCAGTTTCTAACAATCCCAATACTTTAAAGATAATATACGTCATAGGTGAATTATTGATTTTTTCTTTTACAGCAAAATTCAGCTTGTACAAAGCCTGGAGGTGGAGGTCACTTGAGATAGAGAATAACAGTAAGAGGCAGTTTATGCGAATAGAAGGGGAAGATAATGGTTGACCCTAGATTGAACAGGTCAAGATTGTAGTGATCAGGGAAACATCATCTTGGAAGTTGGTTCCACAGATCAATGGTTCGTGAGAAGCTGTTTGGGTTGAATTTACTTTTACCTAAAGGAATACAGAGGAAAAGAAGTTGGTTTGCTACAATGTGAGTGGCATAGTGAGTCCTAGCCGTGACAGAACTGGCAGAACCAAGGAATGTAGTTCATCCAAGCCATTTCCATCATTATATAACCTTTGTTGCTTCTGAAAAATGGATGTGCCAGAAAATTGATGATTTGCTTATATTAAGCTTATATATATATATATATATACACAAATAATGATTTGTACCCACAGAATACACTAATAACCTTAAACAGAATAGACATCATAATTATCCCAACCCATTAATATATATATAAACGAATTTTAACAAAATTTGGTTGTAAACAACCGACAATTTGAAATGAATTGTTTGAACATTATATATATATATATATATATATATATAAACATTTTAATTTCTAAAATATGAATATTTTACCAGGTTGAGCCTGTTGCAAAACTGCTTGTAGTTAAACTAAAAAGAGTGGAAACAATAACAGGTATAAGGAAATGGAACACAATTTCAACAAGGTGATATTTTTTGTTTTTATATGACTGAGTAAAGGGAGAAACAATATACAATGATTGTAAAAAAAAAAATTAAAAGTTAGTAATAGTGTATGTGTATGAAAATGTTAATTATGGATGTGTGTTGTTACAGCATGCTGGCTGGAAAAGAGTGATAAGAGAATGAAATTGTCTCATTTATACAGCAGTTTGACAGCACCCCCTAATGACTTCCTGGTAAAAATAGTGAAGCTATATGGAGGGTACCACACAAATCATAAACTTTAAAGTTTGATAAAGCATTTGATAAAGTATGACAAAGAACTATTTGAACTGCTAGGTAAGCTTGATTTATTTGGGAAAGATTAATCCAAAACTTATACTGGAAGCAAACAAACTGCATGTGGAAAGAAAATAAATTTAGTAAATATACAAAAATAGAAATTAGCATAAGACAAGGAGATGTCTTCTCATTGAACTTATTCAACCGATACAACAAAGCAATTCTAAAAGAATTAGAAATCTTATCAGAATTCATTATTGGCATCCCCAACAATCTTAACAATATTAGATATGCAGATGACAGTTTTAATAGCAGACACAGAAAGAAAACTTGTGGTGATACCAACCAAGCAAAAGCGAGGGACCAGATGTTTGCCCTATAGCGGCCAGAAGGCAAATGAACAAAACTCGTCGTGCGCATCCGAGTTCGCGCAGATGTTCTGGTTGAAAAATAAAAATTAATCAAATATCAAATTTCCATTTCGCGAACCTACGCGAATTTTATTTACCAGCCAATGGGAAGCCCAGAATCAAATACAAGTATGAAAATCTCAAATGAGCTACTTTTGATCCAAAAAGCAGATATAAAAAGCGGAGACACAAAGTATAGACAGACAGACTGACACAGAGACCAAGGAGAGGAATGTAATTAATATCCCCTTGACTTAAGTCGAGTGGCTATTCGCCTCCCTTCACTTCTCATCACTTCTTCCCTGTCTCAAAAGTACTTACTGACTTCAGGAGCGACCACTTCAAAGACTGTTTCCTCACAAACCAACTTAGTGACTTACGGACCCTAGAAGTAGCAACTTAAAAATGAACATTCCTTACCTACAAGGCACCTCCACATTCCTAAGCCTTTTATCTCTTTCAGCTCATTATTTACCATGAACATTCTAACCTCTGTTGGACCTTTATATTCAAGTATTACTTTATTTGTAAAAACATTAATTGATATATTTATATATAAATGTTATTTTCTACTCAAATTGCCTTTCTTGATTTTATAATCATTTTATGACTTATAGTGGGCTATCTATCACAAGGCCAAATTCCGTTAACCTGCAACGGTATACAATTACTGTTTGCTAGTACGGAATCTTACTACAACTAGAAAAAGGAATAAATAAGATACCCCGCTATAAACTACAGGAACATTTATGTAAGGTTTATGAAGGAAAGCGAGAAGAAAGAACTAAACATCAATTTCAAGTAGATAATGTATAAGAAAAAGTGTGTTAGCAAAAGGAACAGCCCAACATGTGAATTACAAATTGTAGATCCCAAAATCAAGCAAGTATATAAATTTTAATATCTTGAAAGTGATTTTAATACAATAGTAATGCAACGTTGAAATCCAAAGGCGCAGTGGAATAGTCAAAATAACTTCCAAAAAAGCTAAGCACAGTATTAAAAATGAGAAAATTTAATTAAAAACAAAGTAAGAGTACTGAACTGTTATGCAATATCAGTACTCCTATATGGTAGTGAATGCTGGACAATATCAAAGATGAAGAAGAGACATAAGATGACAGAAATGTGTTTCTATATAAGGATGCTGAGAATAGCATGGACTGAACATGTGATTAATGAAGAAGTTTTGGGAAAAATGGAAATGAAAAGGATATTTATACTTAGAAAGAGATGATTGAAATTTCTTAGACACATAATGAGGAAAGAGAGCTTGGAGAATTCAACACTCACAGGACATATTGATGGCAAGAGGGACAGAGGAAAATAGTGAATAACCTATCTAATGTGCTTGTATAAATGATTGGCAGAACAGAACTTAGAAGAGATAGCAAAAAGATAAACTTTTCTAAGAGCTACAAAGGACAGTATGTGGAGAGCCATGATTATCCATGTCCTGAAGGGAGAAAAGACACAGAAGAACTGGACTCAAACCCAGCTTTAGTAGTCAAAGTAAGCACCATGAGAATCCACACAATGTCACCAAATACTCAGCAGTGAATTGATTGCATTGCAATAATAACTAGGATCATATGATTTCAGAAACTTTCATAAAATTAAGTAAAACGAAGGTGGTAACTAATGTTATGAAAATTTTTCTTAAAAGATATATTTTTCATGAATAAATTTATTCATAACTGAATAATTACTGAAAATGTTATTAAAATCCAAATTGGCACTTTTTTAAGAATTTCATGTAGTTTACTTGTCACTGTGGTCACAAGTATTCACACGAGTACTGAAAGTTCAAACTATAATAAATATCCTGGAACAGAAGCGAACAAAATGAAAAATTTGTTTTTATCACAAACTATTTTGAATTAACCCTTAATTTTTACAGAGTTCCTGATGTACATTTTACCAGTAAGTGAATCTAGAATTAGTAGCAGGCTGTCTTTGCCACCTCCTCCACCACAAGATACTGCCAAAAAGAATTTAATCAACTGAAGAAATTTTTACTTGCTTAAGAAGTTTATATGTTGCAGACTGACAAGTGAGTGAAAAGGTTAACAATTACTTTATCTGCAGGCCCAAGATAAAAATTCACTGATTGAATTGCTGAACCAACTACCAGGCCATGGCATTGCTGTTGTCAATAAGGCTTATGCCTCCTAACTTACAAACTGGTTAGACCGTATCACAGCATTTTAGAGGGTCAACTGTAACTATTAACAAATAACACTAAATAAGCAAGAGTAGGTTGTCTGTTCTGAAATTCACTTCTTTCTTTACTTTTAACTTTCCTCTTTTTTCCTGAGAGCATTTCAACCAGCTTTGCCTTAAAATTCCTCAGATCAAAAAATTTCAACCAGCTTTGCCTTAGACTTCCTCAGATCAAAAAATTAAAACAAACTGTAGGTGGGCAGGATCAACTAGCATAGTGAGATATCCAGGACAAGAATTGAGAATGCATTTGGTTATGTAATCAAATTGAATTTATGGGCACACTATTAGATGTTTTGAAAATAAATTATTAGAAAGTTAATAAGGAATACAGTCATTGGAAGAACATTAATCAAGGTTTTTCTATCATATCAGATGTCATTCAAAATTTTAACAATTATATCTGTCTTATGTTGTAAAAACTTAAGTAAAATTTTAATATTTTCTTTTGCTTTGTTCTGAGTATTATTTTTAACGAAACATGATCCCCAAAATTTCATTCAAACTGTGGCCCTCTTCAGCTGCTGTACCCTTGAACATTCTGCAGGTGCTTGTCATATTTTGGTCTTCAACTTCTGTACCCTTGGGCCCTTCTTCACGTACCTGTCATATTTTGGTCTTCAACTTCTGTACCCTTGGGCCTTCTTCACGTACCTGTCATATTTTGCTCTTCAACTGCTGTACCCTTGGGCCTTCTTCAGGTTCCTGTCATATTTGGTCTTCATGAATGCATATTAGTCATTCTATCCAATTGAACAGAGAGAAAAATGTTGGGCTATCACAAAATAAATAGTGACCTCAAGTAGTTTGCAGGACTTTTCTACACAATGATCACTCGCTGTATTTAATTGATTGGAATAAACAGAAATAAGATTACAAAGACTGATTGCAGCAAACCCTTGAAGAAAGGCAGATGGTACTGTGGTTGAAATTGCAAATAAAAGAATAGTCCAGATGAGGACAACAGTTAGTATGAATAAATATATTATGATAATTACTCATTCTGAAAATTGAAACAGAAATAAATTTATTTTTAATTATTAGTTTCAAATGTTTTAGCCCACCACATACAATGTATATGTTAGGGTTGTATTCTCTTGAGTAGAACAAATAATTTCAACTTACTCAACATCTTTTATGTCAAAATCTTCAATACCAAGGGGAAACGAAAGTACAGTTTTGCCTTTGACTTGACCAGTAACTACATCAACATTTTTCTTGAGTTGCTGAACTTCATGTATAATATCCTTTGACACAATCAAAGGCCAATCTGCATGGTTTTTCACATTTGTCAAGATAGGCACAAGAACCTGAAATAAAAGGGAGTATTTAAGAAACTTTCAGGCATCATTTTGTTTCACATTATATCTTTCAATTTTGGTAACTCTAATTAAACCAAGAACATGCTAAATCAAAGGTAATATTTTAAATGCCAAGATCTGATTGATTAGTGAAAATTTATTCATTCATGGAATAGTTTTTCTACTCTTATGTGGAATCCACATAACAAAAAGATTAACATAACCAATCTAGTACAAATCATTTTCCAAACCTAATTTGGATATTGCAAATATGTCAGTTGTCACTTGTGATTGACAATGTTGATTATTATCAAGTAATGTTTTCATTTAATCTCTGTCAATATAACCTGTCTACCCAATTGCAGAGAATTGTTCAGTATGAAATTTTACAAACTACTTTGATGTCACAACACCTTTTCTATGAATTGAACAAATCTTTTCCATGTTTGAGTTACATTTTTACCTTTCTTAAAATAAAAAAAACTATAATGTGCCAATATTTTATTCTGTTTTAAGAGTTAGAATCAAAATGAACCAGTTTTGATATCTTTTAATACACATCAATATGGCAGCTGTCCTAATTCAATGAAGTTAATTAAAACTAAGTGAGACACTAGACAAAAAATCTGTCTCAAAACTAGTGATATTCCAACATCACCAAGTGAACCCTGAATTTTAACTTATTGTGATGAGCAACTGTTCTCTCAGAGAGGCTTTGTCTTGAGCTCCTATAGGGACTTCAGCTCAACCCAGACCTCAAGTGGAACTCATACATGCAATCTATTGGTATAGATGCTGGAAAAATGATCAGTTCTTGTACCACTCCTGTAAATACCAGATTCTTCCTGCTATCCACTACATTCACAAGAATCAGATCAGGCCCAAAATGGTGTACTGCTGCCATATATGAACAGGAACTGTCCAGTGTTTACTTTCTATTTTTAATAGAGTTCAAAAGTGTCTTCATGTTCTTGTGAGTGATGAATCATTTTCTGCCCTACACCCCTTTCCTACAGACAAAATTTGGTGTCACACAATATTTATTCTGTTTTTAGAAAATTTAAATGCAAAGTCAATTGTGATCTATTGTCTTTTTGATTACTCTTCTTTTATTGTTCTCATTCTTTAATAATCTTTTTCTTACACACTCAGTAACCACCTGTGTCTTTGTGGCCTTCACTCTTTGGGGTGAAAAGATTAAAAAAAAAAATTGTTGATCCGGTGATAATCATTTATCTGTTACTCATATATTGAAATACTATATATTGTGAGATTCTTGACAAAATCCAAAGAAGGGTCAGTATTGTAATTGGTCATAAGCTGGCGTTTCAACCAGTCACTTTCTCACGTCTTCCCTTTGTCTTTTCTAAAAATATTTTCATGACAATTGTTTTGAGAAGCTTTTCTCATTGGCACTGTAACTGCAAGTGTACTACTAGATTGGTAACTAGGTCTCATCATTTTATTGTTAAAAATAGCTAGATGTAACCATAAGTTCTATTCTTAGTTAATTTTCTCATGCTTAATCTCTCTTTTGGTTTCTTGCTACCTCAGTCAGTTAAATGCCATACATGATACACGCTTGGGCGAGCATGACTTGAAAGAGACATGACTGACTGGGCAGAAGATTATCCTGCAGTAGGTTGCTATTGCTTTCTGTAGTAAACTGGTTGCCAACCAAGGCTATAGAAACCAATCTGTCCTGTTATTTTACCCATAACTGAAAGGAAGAGATGGATTAATACCCAAGGGTTTTTGCGTGTAAGTGAATGCAACATATTCAACTGGGATTCGAACTCGGCTCCCCGAGTTGTCGTTCCAAGCGGATATCCACTGCACCACAATGCACATCTTGCCACCTACAATCTACAAAAACTTAAATGCAACATCCATCACCATATTTTGTCTTACTCAGCCCTGTTCTTTTATTGTCTTTTCTTCTCACTAATGATATCTTTCATTTTCAGTAAACGCAAGCATCTTAGTAGTATTATTATATTGCTTAGGGTGAAATGATTAATAACAATAAAACTGCATTTCAATTTAGTATATGGCAGAAAAACTTCAATCTTTCTTATTCATATGAACTAAATTTATTGCTACTCTATCACTTCTCCAATTAATTTTAATTATTTTCTGTACTAACAAAATATTTTTGTTTCATCCCAAGCAAGGCAATAAAGCCATTAAGACCCATGGAATGTTAGAGAATATGAGAAAGATAGAACACTATGAAAGAGAGAGAATAATAAAAGAGCAACCAAAACAGAAGATAACCCTTGACATTGCATTTAATTTTTTGAAGATCAAAGTCAGTTGAGAAACAGGAAGCAAAAAGCCAGAAGAAAGTTCCATAAGCACAAAGTGCAAGAGAAGAAACTGTTAGTATAGAACTTACAGTTACATCTAGCAATTTTGACCATAAATTCATAAGAGTTTGCCACCAATCTAGTACTGCACTTAAATTCATAAAGTCTAGGTACCACAAGGGAAAGTTCATCAAAACAATTATCATGAAAATATTTATAGAGTTGTCACAGAAGTGGTGAGAAAAAATTTAACTACTGAGTTTTGCCATATGTTGGTACTCAGTGTGTACATAAATCAAAATGAAAAGAACTACCTGTGCTCAGAAATTAATGAAACCATTATTGATATTTTTTGATTCATTCATTTGTTACTTTACTGGTTATCAACCTCTAAAAATATTTAGATTGTAAGAATTTTTAAAGATAATAATGATTTTACTAATACAAGTCCTACAAATTAACCCATAGCTGGGGGAAGGAGTGGTTGATTCATACCTTTTCCAAGAGTATTTTCATGTAAGTATAAAAATATAACAAACCTCACTGGAATTTGAACTCTGCCCTCCAATTTCCAATTCCAGGCCATTATCCATTACAACACTCTCACAACCAAGCTTACAGCACCTGGTATTCCCAAGTGGTCACCCATCTAGGTACTGACCAGGATCAATGTTGCTCCATTACTGATAGAATATGATTATTATATGCATAATGTAAATGCATTTCCAATGATTTTGCTATAGGATTACCTACTGTCTGGTTTTCATACCTACCTGATCTTTTGAACAGGGTTAGGTGTTTTTTCCCTTGTTTCCTTTTGAGGATTGAGTTTCCAGTTACTTCTAAATCTTATTTTAATTCTATACTTCTAATGTCTCCACCTAAACTCTGAAATTTATACTATTATAATGTTTTTGATTCTTTCTTATCTTTCTCTTTCATATCCAGTAGCCAATTACATCTTAGTGGCATTATCATCTTGCTTGGGGTGGATTGAGTTAAGAAAAAAAAAAAGATAAAAAAGAGAATGCATTAAAAATCAGAAGGATTGTCAATGGTCAGAAATTAAAGTAAGGAAGATAGAATAGAAAGTAGGAGTGCAAAGAAAATTGGTAATTACTCACTGTATTAACGAATACAGAGAAATAATCTAAGGATGCTCCTGGCAAATCTCCATAATAAAGGGATTCAATCATCATACCAGTTTTTGTAACGGGCTCTTTGCTCTTTCTTATAAAATAGCAAAATTTTCCTTGGGGAGCAGGAGGCCAAGTATCAAGAACCTGGAGAAAAGAAAAATTATTTTAAACAAATATATTCCAATTTTTTTTAAGTAAAGAAATAAAAATATTTTTCTTGCATTGAAAGCTGAATCATTTAAGCAACATCAAACAATATGACACTTTCATATTTATTATTTACTAATGTTTCCATCTTGTTCATTATAGTCACAATATTTTAGCTGCTATACTCTCCGACCTTCTTCAGGTGCATGTTGAAGATTGTAACTTTCTTGAAATTTCTAACCAAAACCCCTTATTCAATCCATTATCCCTTTATTCTTATTCAACTATCCATACCAGACAATATCTTATATAAGTTAATTTTTCCCCATTAATTCTTCCTTGTGATGTCATTTGTCTCTTCCAGTAAACCAGAAGATGTGACATTTTATGCACTGTCTGAGCCCAAAGATTGAACTCATGATCACTAGATATCAGGAGAAGGCTGGGAGTAGCGGGCACCAAACACTGAGACTATAAAAACTAAGATGAAGACAAGTTCAAGTAAATCACTGTATTATTATCATCATCATCATCATTATTATTATAATACTGAAATTCAATCAAAAGGTTTCATATTTGATTGACTTACAGCAAACACAATGGTTATTTTGTTACTGCTAATAAATCTGTAGACACAAACAGTGTCTATAAAAATAAATGGAGTTGTTAACTGATTTTGGAGCTTTTATTTCTAAATATGAAATAAGTGTTTCATTTATGTATATAAATTATTTTTCAAATATTCTATTGAATATGCAACATATCCCAAAAAAAGATTTCAGGAAAAGTAACAAAGAAAAAGTTTCATAGTTTGTAAGGGTAGAGAAAATGGCTTGTAGCTAGTAAAATATCGAAGAAAATAAGTAAAATAACTAATATCGTTAAAACTATAGCCTATCCCATATAAAAATATCTTATTTATAACATTGTTCCTTGCAGCAATCTCAGGTTATGATTATTTGAGAGAGAGAGAGAGAGAGAAAGAAAATATTAAATTAATCAAGCAAAGAAAAGCTGAACAAAACTTTTCTTGAGAGAACATGAGGTTTAAAAAAAAATTCATATATAGCTCACAATATGTTGAAATCTAATGTAAAAAGCTCAAAGCTTATGTTTACCCACTCAAAATACTGAAAAATACTTGTATATATATATGTGTGTGTGTGTATATATATATATATATATATGACATAGAGAGATAAATAAAACAGGAAAAAAACATCCCCCTTCCACACTAAGCTGAGTGGCGATAGTGGTGAGGACTGACTGACTGACAAAAAGACACAATCACCAGTGAATTAGAAAATAGAGACCCTTTTGTTCTATTGAAAGCTGCGATCACCCATGGGATAGAAATCAGAGAGCCTTTTACCCATGTGATTGGTAAAAAAGGCCCAAAACATAAGAGAGAGACAGAAAGGACATCAAACTGTTCAGACATACAATTTGAGCCTTGCAGAAGAGATAGAACAGAGTTGAAAGAAATGAATAATTGATTCCGGTTTTGTGAAAGAAAAAGAAAACGGAAAAAGAAAGAAACCAAACATACAGACTTTTAGCTTCAGTATTGTCTTCTATTTAAATTAATCGTCTCTCTGGAACGATATTTATCTTTTCACTTGAAGCATGATGAAAATCCCATACAAGTAAGAACATTGTTTTATTTGCAATCAGATTTGAACAAACATCCAGTAGTCAAATAAGGATGATCTTTAACATAGTTTTGTTTGCAATCAGATCTGAATGAACATTAAGCAGTCAGATAAGGCTGACAACCTTAATCTTTTGGACAGTATATTTCTTTATCCCAGACACAAGTGTAATATCTTTATATTTATTGCATACAGGACATAACACAGAATACATTCCCTTCCTGCTACCAAATATCACTCACTGGAAGTGTATGTATATTAAAAACTTGTTTCTATTAATCAAACGGTTAATTGTCCCTTCATTCTGTTGTTGCTGAATCATTTTTTATTTCCTTGTTTATTTTTCTACTAATCATTGATATCAACAATACTAAAAATAGAACTTGAACCAAGCCAGACTAAATATATTTTATTTTCTTTCTGTTACAATCTGAGTCCAAGTCTGGGACTTCAATGGAATTAAAGTCCACTCCTTTAAGACAATGTCAGGAGCTGATCAAAGATTTGTAACAAAATGTGTGTGTGTGTGTGTGTGTGTGAGATGACTGCCACCTTGTAATTGAGTATGACTAATTAAAGATATCATTGCAAATCTCAATTGTGACTTATGATATCAAGCAATACCTGTGCATGACAGTTTATTTTTAGTTTGGAGAAAGATGTTGTATTGGGCTGTCCCACTCTCTGAACAAGAACAGCATGTACTCATAAAAAAAAAAAAACAGTCAACATGAAGCTGCCAAGCTACTGGAGTTACATCAGAGTTTTTCTTCTAGTTAGATACCTTAATGAAGGTTAAGAGAGGCTAACACTCTCAGTGAGTTTATCATGAGTTTATCAAACCAGGTATTTCTATATCCCTGCACTTATTAAAAGACATGGTGCGATAGGTAAATTGTCACCATTTAATCTTGTGCATATGCATTGTTTGTTTTTTATTTTGTTCACATACAAAGTGAAGTAGGGTCAGTTGGGCACCGCCTGCAAGAAAGGTTTACTATGAAGCAATTCACTCCTCCAAAAATTTGGAAACAGCATGCTGTACTGCTTGGTATTCATACCAGGAGCTTCAATTTGAATATTTCAGAGTGTTTAGGTGTGAATCTGAGGACAGTGCAGAGGATTCGGAATAAGTTGGATGAGTTTAATGGTGATTATAAAGGTATGGCAGCTCGGAAAGCTCACTCTGATCATTCCGAAAAAAGAACTCATAAATTTGTTTGCGAGGACCTCAGACTCAACATAGAGTGCCTTGAGGAAATAGTACTGCTCTGGATCAAGAGGGTGGCTGCTGGAAGACCCTATGTCTAGCAGCAGGACTCTGCACTATGCTACACAAACAGGAGAGAGAACAAATTCAAGGATGTCAAACAATTTCTGTGACTACATTACCCCTTACATTTGGTTACCTAACTCTCCAGATTGCAACCCCTTTGATTATTAAGTTTGGAGTGTAGTTGAGCGAGAGAACAACAAAACTCCTTGTAATACCAAAGATGAACTGAAGGCAAGGAATTAGGCAGCATTTACCAACTTAAACAAAGGGATTATCCAGAAGAGATGAAGGAGATTCTAAAGTTGTCTGGAAGCTGTGGCTGAAGCCAATTTTCATTTTTGCATAATTTAGCCAATTTATCCATTGCACCCTCTGTGTGTGCGTGGTGTGTGTGCGCATATATTTTCTGTATACTCTAAACATTAGTTTAAAAATACTCATGTTTGAGTAGATGCACTGCCTTTTTTTAACAGTGTGAATTACATCTACTAGCAATCAAGAGGCTTGATAGAGAAAACATACTCTCCATCAGTGTGTGAATCTGCATCATCTTTTGTCAAAGAACCCACCAACTGATTTGGTGTACTTTAGACTGCTCAGCCACAGAAAGCATCACAGTGCAGCAAATTTCAGTTACACTTTTGAAGAATACACATATTGTTCAGAGTTTGTCAAAAGCCTATTTATGCTCATTTTTTTTTTTTATTAGGTCAGGTCAGACTTAAGCCTGCTACTGCTAAAATGTAACCTCGTACAACCTCCCATAGGAACAGGTGGTTGGCATCTAAATCAGCTCCCCAATGATCCACTAGCCTTTCTGTTGGTGGGGAGGGTAGCATATCATCCCATGTGATGAAAAAAATAAATAAAGCCTGTTACTCAGCAGATGAACTTCTTATAGAAGCCAACATATGTGTATATATATATTTATATTAGGACCTCAAATAAGTTATCACTGTTTTCCAACAGGTGGTGTTTGCAAAACTGCATGCATATAGTTTCAATTAGTAACATATCTATAAGAAAGTACTTGAAATTCAGTGTATGAAATTTCACCAAAGTGTAAACAACTTTGTTTTTCATAGCATTAAACATATTGGATTTTGTACCAAAGAAAGTGTATTTGCGAGGAATTTTACTGCACTACTTTATTAAAAACAAATTTGTAGCTGAAACACACAGAATTCTTGTTGAGACTTATGGCAACCATGCTCTGTCAGAAATATGCAGAAATTGGTTTAGATACTTCAAAAATAATGATTTTGATGTTGAAGATAAAGAATGCTCTGGCACACTGAAAAAGTTTGAGACAAAGAATTGGAGGCATTACTTTGTACAGATTCATACCAGGTGCAAACTGAACTTGAAGAACCATTGGGAGTTAATCACACATCAGTTTCAAAATGTTTGAAAGCATTAGGATTGATTCAAAACCAATGACAATGAGTGCCATACAAACTGAAGCCGAGAGACATCAAGTGGCATCTTGTTACATGTGAGCAGCTGCTTCAAAAGCTGAAAAAGGTGTTTTGCATTGTACTGTGATCGATGATGAAAAGTAGATACATTATTATAACCCTAAGCACAGAAGATCATTGGGTAAGCCTGGCCATGAATCAACAGCGGCAACAAAGTTGAATATCCATGGTTCAAAGTGGGTGAAAACCTACTTGAAAACCCTTAAATGGGAAGTCCTACCCCATCCACCATATTCACCAAACATTGTCCCATCTGATCAATGGTACATAGCCTGGCTGAGCAGCATTTTCATTCTTATGAAGATGCCAAAAATATGGGTTAACTTGTGGTTAGCCTCAAAAGACATGTTGTTTTTTTCCAACATGGAATTCAAATGCTGCCAGAAAGATGAGAAAAAGTAATGGCTAGCAATGGACAATACTTTCAGTGACGTGTTTCTTACTAAATTTTGTAAATAAAACATTACTTTTCATGAAAAATCAACAAGATTGAATTCAAGGTCCTAATATATAAATAAAAAAGGCTAGAATGGGGTCTCAAGACTTGAATGGCAACCTTGCTAAAAAAAGTGTCTTGATAAAAAAACAGTGCACTTGAACTGCTGTGAGTGTCTGTTGGGGCGTCAGGAAGAGCATCTGACCTTGTAAAAGCTTGCCTCAAATCCTTATGACAAGAGATCCTCTGTTAGGCAGGACCTACCTTGCTTTGTGTGTGATTAATTCTGATACTTACTCAACAAAAAAATATAAAAAAAAACAACTATCTATATATGTTTCTTTTCAAAAACTTAAACATTACAATTCCTATGGAATATGGAATCAAGGGCTTTTTTATCTAATATTATTTTCTAATACACTAAATTTTATTATATTGACACCCATTTTTGAGTACATGGCTTTTTCTAAAATTTTTCTTTTTCAAACAGTGGGAATTATGTCTCAAGAAAAAAAGAAAAAAATGAGTGTCTCCTTAAACATGAGTGTCCACAAAATAATGCTTTGAGTACTAGAAAATATTTTTATAAAAAATCCACTCATTCCTTAGATATATGATAATGATAAAATTAACTGTTTCCTTATAAATAAACATTCAGTATTTATTGACTGAGCAACCTGTGCTGTTGTCAGTTGAAATTTATAAAAACTTTCTCTTTTTTACATTGACACATTTTGAATATAGTCGCATTTGAATTATCAAATCCTGTATTTGATGGTATAGAAAACATAATTACTCAGACACCATTGACTACTAGTTATTGTACCTAGCTTAACTAGGTACTACGCTAATATTAAATGTAAAATAAAACAGGGGAGGAGGTTTTATGCATCATCACATACAATAATCTATTTATAGTTATAGAGAAATGGTTGTTCTTACTATTACCATTAATAAGGAAACATTTGGTATTCAGTGACCAAACAGTTAACATACCATTAGTATTGGCTAGTTACGTGCGCTATCCATTTTAGTTGTTACTACTGTTGAAGTCCTCAGCAGTTTCTGTTATCTGGTGCAGTTATTTGTTTGTGATTTTGTAATACAAGTCTGCAATGTTTGGGGAAAAATGATCCTCAAGGTAACCTATATACTTCACTTGTTGAAAACTATTTTTAACCTAAGAAAGCAGTTGTGTACATCTGACAGTTTAGATATTTCTGAACAAGTTTGACACCATGCATGGCATCCATATGAAAATATCAATTTTTACAAGATTATTTAAAAACATGACTCTAGTTATTATATTATGTGTGTATACACATATATAATTCTGGTTGTCTGTCCATATTGATGTGAGAGTGTTCAACTCTTATATAAAAATGTAACATCAAATAAATACATTTTCATCATTGAGACTTTTGCATGTGTTCATGTGAAGAGAATATAAGACAAGATCAAGTTTTAAGTGGGAGTGTATATTGGCTAGAGAGGAAAATTGCCATGCTTCCTTGGCAATTTTCTTTTTAGGGAGGCCTCAGGTACTAAATAATGACCCTAGATCCTACTGAGGAGAGGAAATGCTTGGGGAGGCAGATTTTATGATTTATATCTAACAGCATGTATAACTTAGGAGTTCTTGTTTAACAAGAATAGCTAATTTGTATATTCAGCTTTAAAAATAAAGATAAAATACAAAAAAATAACTATTATTCATTTCCAATCTGATTTTTTGTAGTTTTTATAAATAAGCCACTGTCTTGTTGAGAGCTTTTATAATTAAATTGCTTGATTATTTATTTTTGCCCCGAAAGTGGTAACTACCTTAGTATTTAAATCATAGCTTAAGAACAAAGTAAGCAATTTTGACATTTTTTATGTGTTAACACATACATTACACCCTGCAAATACCTCATAAATAATGAATTATTCTGTTTTGATCATGAGGAAAGATGGAA
Organism: Ascarosepion bandense; assembly: GCA_037127315.1. Taxonomy (NCBI): domain Eukaryota; kingdom Metazoa; phylum Mollusca; class Cephalopoda; order Sepiida; family Sepiidae; genus Ascarosepion; species Ascarosepion bandense. The sequence continues at coordinate 2,219,219 of JBBBDQ010001084.1, read as the reverse complement.
AAGATATATCAAAGACAGTTTGCTTTCAATGAGGAAAAAACAAAGAAAGAGAAAGTAGATAGAGGAAATATTTAAGGTCAGTGAAACAGAAAACTTAACTGTTTTTAATTTGTACCCTCTTACAGGTTTAAGCAATGATCTACATCCATACTTATGATTGTTATTGCAATATTTAAAGTTGTTAAACTCAAATATGTAATGATGCAACAGAAATTTCCATGGGTATTTTATAGTTACAGAGCTTACAATGAGCTATTGAGAATTCAAATAGGAAAACTGCAAAGTTTTGTTGATACCTTGTAAATCTTAACTATTATAAACTGCAATAGCATTCTGTTTATAAAATAAACAAGAACCAAAATGCTTAAACCTCTCAAACTGCTTTAATTATGACAATTTTACTAATAGCATTTTATGGTGTATGCAAATCACTCAAGCAAATAAATGAGAACAAAGGAAAAAAGACTTGATCAATGTCAAATATCCTTGCTAGTCATAAGCTACAATCTCAGTCTTTATCGCTGCTGCCATCTTGTATCAATTATATAATTTTAAATATTTTTGCACTGTAATTTAATCTAAGTGTGGGAATGAATTTGCAACCAGACCAAAAAAAATGAGTGCAAACTTAATAAAAATCTGTGTCATGGTTCAGTTGTTTAGCAAACGTGTTGTACGCAAAATGTTATTGCATGTGAATTGTCACAAGGGAAGGAACAATTTTTTTTCTTTATATTAACCTTCTTTCATCTAACATGCAATATCAGACTCATAAAAACGCTGGGCTGACTCAGTTAATGACTTTTATAACGGAAAAAAAATTCATGTCTAATTTTAGATAGCAAAAACTGAATACAACCAGTTCTAACTTAGGCATTTCAAATTTTTCTTCTTTTTTTTTTTGGTTAGCAAACATTTTCTAATCTAAGACAGATGAACAGATCTTTTCTTGGTTATATGTTCAACCTCAAATTGAGCATATGTAACAGATGGCTAATTAAAAGGAATGTGGGTGATATTGGTCTTTACTATCTTCCTCTTAATTAGTTTCTTTTCATAACTTATTCACCTCTTTTTGCATCTTAAAATGTCTTACTTGTCCTTCTTTTAGATGCCATATTTTGAAACTACAATACATTTGGGTTTACAATATTTCATATAAGCTTAAAGAAGATGCAGTTAATAATAGGTATTTCCAAAATCAGGCACATGTTAAACTCATGTAACATATATATATATATATATGTTACATGATATATATTGCTCTGCTTACGTATTGAGTACTTTTTTGTTATAGATTACTTGTCTTGGGTTTTGTCTTTGGGCTATATACTTTGACTGATGTTCACGTGCTTAGCTCTTTCTTTTTTTTACAACCATTTTTTCCTTCTGCATATATACGTATTTTTTGAAACGAGTATAGTGATAGGTTTACAATTATATATATATATATATATATATATATATATATATAGGGTGGCCCATAAGTCACTTTACATATCAAAAATTAAATAACTTTTTTTCTATTAATATAATTTTATTCCTTTTTTCAGAATTATTAAATAGAAACTTTGGACATTTTTGGTATGGATAAGTTTACAAGAAAACAATGAGTGAAGATAATTGAATTTTACTTTAAAAATAGATGGTCAATTGTTGCAACGCAAAGATCTTATATGCACCATTTCAATGTTCGACATCCTCCTAGTAGGCCTGAAATAATGAACTTAGTGACATGTTTTCAAGAGCAGGGCTCTGTAAATGATAGGTCTAGATGTGGACGAGGTCGCTCAGTACATACACCTGAAAATACTGAAGATGTGAGGCGTAGCATTGAACCCAACCACATCCACTTGAAGGCGGCCTCAAGAAGTTGGCATTTCACGGAGTTCTCTGCAGCGCATTCAAAGAGACATGCACATGTATCCCTACAAGGTTCAATTAGTGCAATCTTTTCAAATAGCAGACTTTCAGAAACGACTAAATTACGCTGTCAGGTTTCAGGAAACTGCAAGAAATGACAATGAGTTTATTCACAAGTTGATCATGGGAGATGAGGCTCATTTCCATTTGAATGGGTATATCAATAAGCAGAATACCAGATTCTAGGGCACTGAAAATCCACGCCAAGTTCATGCGAGTCCAATGCACCCAGTAAAAGTCACAGTATGGTGTGGAGTAAGCTCAGAAAGGGTTATTGGGCCCTTCTTCTTTGAAGATGCGAATGAAAATGCTGTGACTGTAACTGCTGAGAGATATAGAGATATGCTAGTGAATTTTGTTCAACCTCAGTTAGCAAACATGCCAGGGTATTGGTGGCAACAAGATGGAGCAACTGCACATACAGCTAGAGCCACAATGCAGTTATTAACTGCGATGTTTCAGGATCAAAAAATCTCTCAAAATTCCGATTTTGAATGGCCTCCACGTTCACCTGATTTGACAGCACCAGACTTTTGGCTTTGGGGATATCTTAAAGACAAATTGTATGCAAATAAGCCTCGAACCATCCAAGAACTTAAGGCAAACATACGACAGGAAATTCTTTCCCTACAACCTCCAATGTTAAGAACTGTCATGGAGAATAGCTTAGAAAGAGCTTGACATTGCTAAGCCGAGAATGGAGGCTACTTAAGAGACATTATCTCTCATCCTTAAGTCAGAACAAATTTTCACACTCTAAACTGTGTAATAAAAAAACAATTAATTAAATGCACTCATTTAAGAAACAGTTGTTTCATTTTCAAACTGTAAAGTGACTTATGGGCCACCCTGTATATACACTCAGTTTTAAAAAAATTTTGAAAAATCAGAAAATTTCATTGAAATTTTCAGTATTTATCCATTAATGAATGAACTTTATATTCAATTTTTATTTTCAAGTTTTTTGTAATTATTTTTGGGGTCAGTTATACTCCCATTTTACTTTACTTTACTTGTGGCTAATCCATAGTAATGAATTTTGGAATAATCCTAAGTTTTATGTTTTTATAAAGCTAAATCCCCAAAGCTAGCCTATCATTTAAAAAAAAAAAAAATGAACATGGAGTGCAAATACAGGACAATTGTGATTCAAAATTAAAAAAAAAAATTCAAATCCATTTTCAAGCATTAACTTTTTTTAAAATAATATTTTTTACTTTTACTTTTACAACCGTCTTATTTTATTTTATTTTATGGATCATCAAAAAATAAAATTCTGAATTATGTCCCTTGACATAAAAAATTAACAGCCCTTTCAGGACTATTAAAATTATTGATAACTAGTACAATATAACCCGGTAAAAGAAATAAAGAGTTAAGTTCTAAATTTTAGCCACCTGAAGAAAGCCAGAGCGTACAATAAACGAAACGTTGTCAATATCGGGACAAAGATGAGGTCAGCAATCCATACAATATAAATAGTGTAAATAAATACAATAGCCTATGTCAGAAATAGAGAAAAATTTTACAAAGTCTTTGATGAAATAATCTTGTTTGTAGATAAAAATTTAACATGCTCAAGAAAGTTTTTTTTAAAAATTCTAAAAATCCAAATCTCTTTTCCCAGATTTATTGATATTTTATGAGAGTTTTTCACTTTAAAAACTGTCTACTGAATAAAAGAGGGAAAGTTTACGTGTGTGTCAAGGTGAGCCTTCAGAAAAAACAAAATGTTGTGGGCGTAAGCATTGAGGTGTGGCAGAATCAACCATATATTTGTTTAACAACAATGAACCCTACCGAAAGACACAGCATTTTTATTAAATTTTCATTACCTAAGACCTGTAGATGTCAGTTACATTGTTTTCTATAAAAAAAGATATATATCAAATTCAAATATAACGTTTATATCTTATTTTAATTCAGCATGTCCCTCCTATAATTCCGTAATCATTACGTACGTTACGCTCAGCAAATAATTTATAAATAAGAGACTATTCCGTTTTGATAGCGAGGAAAGGAGACGCTACTTGTTTTCATGGAATAAATGATTAAAGAAGGAACGAAAGAAAAAAAAGAAAGCTAACAGTGTTTAACGTCTGTTTCAGTGAAATGGAAAAATAATTTATGAATGTTATTGAAATGTTTTGTTAATAAGTTCAAATATTTAATGGATATCAAAAAAGACAATGCTTGATTTCAGTGAGAATATAACAGAAAGAAAGAAATAATGAAAGAGAAATAAAAGTCGTTTGCTGATTTTTTTTTATTAAGAGAAATGGTCAGAAGACAAGGACTTGGCTAAAAAAAAAAAGAAATAAGGGAATTATGGGAAAAGACACTACTTGATTTCAGTGAGAAAAACAAAGAAATATATACATTACAGTTCCAGTGAAATGAAACGCTGTCATTCTCCTTCCTTCCAAGACATCAAAGGATTTAAACGCAGCGACAAATATCAGCCATTCCTTCAGCTCACCTCTCGCATCTTTCAAGAAAGATTGACCTATCTCTCTTCTCACTACTAAGGTCTTGTGACGGAATGGCCACACACGGCTCTTAAATAGATTATGACTAATTGATAATATTTTAATTTTTATCTGTTTAATAAAGTTAATTGATGCCATTAGAAATACACTGCCAGTAAAGATTTTTTTTTTAAAAAGTACTCGATTAAGGAGTTGTAACTGACTTGATAAATTGAATATTTTCACAAAGTTTTCTAATCAATGGGCTTCCATATATATTTGGATTTATGGCGCGAACTTTTAAAAAATTAAAGTGGTGTTAAGATTATTACAATTTGGCAAGAAGTGAGACCATACCTTACTGGGAAAACTGTATTTTTGTTTGCTTTTTTTTTTCCTTTTTACAGAATATAAACTTTTTTTTTTACGAAATGAATAACTGAAACAAATATTGAATTTTTAAGAGATTTTTAAAATATAATTTCTTTTGTGGGAGTTCATCAAATTTGCTAATCGAACGGGTTGGGGGTCCATTTTTTTTTTAAATGACTAAAAATCTTTAAGGACGTAAATATATATATATATATATATATATATTTTAATTTTTTTTTACGGATTAGCTTTTTTTATTATCTTTCAAATAAAACCACAATTTAATTTCCAAGAAGACATAAATTTAAATTATTTAAATTAAATACTTTAAAGAACTAAAAAAAAAAACATTTTAGTTTGGTTGAGGGGATTAACACAAGAAACAAACGTTTGGTTCTATAAATAATTCCCTTTTTTTAATTAAAATCAATGAATGAAGTAGTTTTATTATTATTATTATTATTATTATTTATTAATAGAACGTGAATGCCGAAAGAAAAATATTAAACGTTTTAAGAAGCTTTTTTTTTTCATAGCAACTTAAAATTTGGTATAAAAAAAGAACAAAAAATTTGAAAAGTTACGTTTAGATTTATTTGTAAATTCAAACTGAGAGTTGAATTTTTTGTCTTAAAAGTTGAACTTAAATTAACGTAAATAAGAAGAATTATTTCTGATTCGAAATATCGAAATGAAACATTTATTATTTTTTTTACCTGTAGCATTCCGCTCGATGATATTGAAAATGTAATCAATGAAACGTCGTGATCTAAGAAACCATCAATTAATTCTTTGACTTTTTCATTGCTATACATTTTATTCCATTTATCCGGTTTTTGGTTCAATGATATAAGGACATATTTTGCAAAGTTAAGTACTCGGGAATCGTTAATATCGACAAGTTCGTTAACGAACGACATTTTTGTTTTAAGTGTCAGTTAAAAATGGTCAGCGTTTCAAGAGAATTTCGATTTCAAAAAATGGAAATTATAAGCGATAAAGGTAAAAGTAAAAGCAGTCACGTGTATGCGTGTTAAAAGGAAAAATTTAGTTATTAGTTGAAAGTTGATAATATTTGTTTTGTTTTTTTTTTTTAGTTTAAAAATTTAAAACACATGAACAGATTAATGAATGATAAGAAAATTATTTTTGTTTGAAGAACATGAAAGAAAGCAGAACAATAACGACTACTAATTTCTTATTATTTATTTCTTCTTCTGGTAAAATTAAAAAAATGAAAATAGAAGAGATTTATTGATTTTATTTTCAGATTTAATGGGGCTTCTTTGGACTAAATTCCAAACAATTTAGTCCTGAAGTTGCTAATGAATTAGAAATTGGATGAGTTCCATAATCATTAAAAAGTTTAGTTGAAGTGCTTCATGTTTACACCAAAAAATAGCATCATCTAAAAAAGATATCTTATTATTATTTTTTTTTTTCATTTGGGGTATAGTGGGCCCCAAAATACTTTGCCCTTAAAGCCTAAATAAATCTGGCTCTATACCACGACCTCAAGGTCGTGTCTATACCCAACCAAAGCGTCAATTTGTTGGCATACTGGGAATTAAGATTGACTACCTTTCGATACTACAAATTTATGATTTGTTTCTCAGCTTCCTCTCGGGGCAGACACAACGCATCTGTCTTCATAAAAAACAGAAATAATAATGGGGAGCATCTGGAGTCAGAAGGTTGCGTGTTCAAATCACGTCGGGGTCACCAATTTTGTGGGGGATTTGGTATTTGCTGGGTTGTATGTTGATTATTTCCCCCACAAATACAACACTCAATTTTGCAATCGCGCAAAGTGAAGGAATAAATTACAACGGACATTCAACAACAAACAATTTATTCTGTGACAAAAAATGGTATGTAGAAACCAAACATAATACACGTTTTTGGACAAAAATTAACTTCTTGCCAAGTTTTATATTCCTCAAAAAGGCAATTTTCCAATCATGTATTTTGTTGGTTTCTACATACCATTTTATTTGTCACAGAATAAATTGTTTGTTGTTGAATGTCCGTTGTAATTTATTCCTTCACTTTGCGCGATTGCAAAATTGAGTGTTGTATTTGTGGGGGAAATAATCAACATACAACCCAGCAAATACCAAATCCCCCACAAGCATCAGAATCAGTTGGGTATTATTGAGAAAGTTTTTTTGTTTTTCTAAGTTTAAAGGTGGAGGTAATCAAAGTGTCTTACTCTTAGTTAGAAGTCATATTTTTAAATTGTATTTTGTATATTTGGGAACACTCTCAATTGAAGAAAGTCTGAACAGCCTGAGTTACCCTATAGCGGCGTCACACTACAAATCACTACAACTCCACACACATTTGTTTTTTATATTTAAGTTAAATTATTCAACATTCAATTGAGAAAACCAACAAATTGTTATAATAACAAATAATAATGTGTATTTCGATAAAAATAAAGATGAAAGACGGTTCAGTTGCAAGCAATGAGGAGATTAAAAATGTTCTTAAAAAATTCACAAATGTGAGTCAAGGTGAAAATATGAATTGCGCAAATTAAGAGTTGTCTCGCTTAGACATTATTGCAATGTTTTGCTGAATTGCAAATGGATTTGCAGAAAATATATGTTTTGTTTGAATATTCAAGATGTACAATTAGTATTGAATATTTCTGTGAATCTTTTGAATGCTGAAAAGTTTGTTGAAAAATATTTTGATGAAAAGTTTGAATACTATTTTGAATTATCTTATACCCAGCTAATCACATTCGCGATCCAAACACTCATTACAATGTATTCATTCACCAAAAGAACTCATCCATCACCTCACAATCCTCTATATACCACAATACCACATATTACAAAAATATATTTAAAAATTTAATGATACGAAAATGAAAAGGGAAGGGGATGAAAAGCCCCCCCCCCCAACCTAAAATATAACAAAATATTAAAGCTAAAATAAACAAATGTTAGTAAGACCCGTCCAGAAAATTGCCCGGATTTATTAGTTGACAATGTGATGATGTCATCAGTGTCATCCGTTTCCAGAAACTATGATTTTTGCGAATTTTGGGGGCTATTCCAATGGAAATTAGGCACAGAACGTGAACGAAAGCAGGAAATCGGGTTCGGACTTTCTGAGTATAACCAGACTTTTCTCTCAAAATTAATAAACAAACAGATTTTTACTGCGTTCATTCGGATGTTTTCTTCGTTTTTCTTTCTTTCTTTCTTTCTTTCTTTCTTCCTGAATTATTTAGTTTGATTTCTGACGAAGACATTTTTCCTTGCCCGGATTTTCACTATGATTGCACGGATCGGCCCGGACCCGTGCCCGGTGTGCCCGGTAGTCAGATACGGCCATGCTCACATTAACTAGGTACACAAAAATATGTGGGATGTACTAATGCTCACACCCAACGATTGTATGGCCATGGTCAACAGGAAGTTGATCACTAAGGACACCATCCTCCGGACCGAATACAGAGAAATGAGAAAGACAACAGTGGTTGCCGATGAAGTCCCTGTACATGTAAAAGGCGAAGCGCTGACTGCTTATTTTAAGCAGTTTGGCGCGATCCTCAGCGTCTCCTCGGATCGGAAACTTGGGGGATGAAGCTTCAACAAACCTTCAGCTCTGTACCCAATGTCTTGGACATCGGCTGTCAATCAATGCTAGTCTTTGTTGCTGGGAGAAAACCTGCTTGCTGGAAGTGCGGCAGATCTGGACACTTAGTCTCGTCATGCCCGGAGAAAAAGACCGCAGCCCTACAACCCACAGCCGACCTGAACCCGACCCAGACCCTGGAGACAAAGAAGACCAGCAGTGGGACGCCGCCTGCCTCTGATGCACCAGACACCCTTTTGCCAAAGAAAGGGGAAGACGGTTGGCAGATGGTAGGCAAGGGACGACGGAAATTCTTGGAAACTGTGCTTGTGTTTCCGGAAAATGAAGAAAAAAAGAAAAAAAGGAAGACAGTCTAGCCCTGCGCACCTGTAAGGAGGATGCCCCGAACGCTGGTCTCTGGACGGAGAACAACCTGTCTTTCCAGAAGATTCGGGACATCCAGAAGCTGAAGGTAGTCTTGTGGGAAAAAAAAACAGTAGGACCGGCATCCTCCAGACTGCTCGCCCCACTTCTTCCGTCCTATCTTCCCTTTCGAAAATGAAAAAAATCGACGCCTTCTTGCAGAAGGGCCTTCTCTTCATCACCCCCAAGAAGGAAATTACCCCTCTGCAGGAAGCGAAAACTCCAGAACCATACCCTACCAAAAAGAGCAGCAGTGCAACCGAGAAAAGGCAGAGGAGTTCTGTGGAGGAGACTGGAAGAAAGGGAAGAAAACCCAGACGACCCTACAACACAAAGAAACCATTTGCAGGGTAATGACTGCAGCTGCGGAGGGAGCCAAGGAGTATGGCAAAATGATTTGTCATCTCAAGACCCTCCTCGCCATGAATAAATGCGAAGAAAAAGACAGAAGACCCGATCAATTTTTCACGAGCCAAGATGCTAATCACAATGGTCTGCTATGGAAAAGGATCAAGACATACTTGGAGGCGATAAAGAGTTCCCCGAAATCAGCACCACTCATTATAACAGACAATAACAAACTCTATAAGCTGAAACATTTTCCTGGTGGAAGGACCCCTGTTTTTATTCACCCATCCTTTATGAAAGGATTTGAAAATAACATTTCTCATGGACGTCAGTGGCATATCCCAAGATGGCACCATCAAGACTGAGATGAGCTGCGGCAACATGAGAGAAGCCGTCGGCATCTCATCCCCGACCATGTGTCAGGACGAGGCCTAACCCTAAGGTAAGTTTCTCTTAATGGCTCGTTGCTTAGCTACTTTGAATGGCCAAGGACTGAGGTTGGAGTCACGCAGGGCAAGGCTCGTATACGACCTTCGGCATCTCGGGGTGAATGCCTGTTGTTTATGGGAGACCCATCTGATTGCCAGTGACTGTAAAGATATTCTGTCGAGGAGGTTTCGCCTCTTCTCAGTCTATTTTGATAGTCGCTCCAGGGATGTTTCTTGGCTGATCAGCAGGTCCTTAACAGCGACGTGTGCCTTTGTTCGCGGATCAGGAGGGCAGGATTTGTGTTCTGGACATCACCATAAAAGGTAAGTCTCTTCGCTTCATCGGGGTTTATGCGCCCAACGACCAAGCGGAGTGCAAATCTTTTTTTCGGTAGGTAGTTCTAGCGGGTGACTGAAACGCCGTCCTTGATCCCAACTTAGATCGTATTAGGGCTAGACGGGGTAATTTTAACTCTGACATGAAACCATTTCGCGACTTTATCAACAGATCCAATCTCGTCGATAACTTTAGAAATGAACACCCAGGGCAGGCAGTATGGACTTGGACAAATAGGGGCGGCCCGGACACGGTAGTTCGTACGAGCTACATCGATGGAGTGCTAGTTAGGAGAGTCGACGTAGGGCTCTTAGGGTGTCTAAGTTTCCATTTAGTAGTTTACACGGACCATAGGTTCATCCAGGTACCGGTAAACTTAGAGAAGTCTAAACCTAGGATAACTTGTTAATGGAAATTTAAAACATCCTTGTTGGATTTGAAGGATTTCCGTAAACAGTTGCTACTAACCATTCAGAGGAAACTGACGGGGGCCGTAGTGGGGAACATGTGTAGGAGCCACATCAGGTCGTTTGCAGCTGACTTTAGTTGACGACGCAACTGAAATAAATTAGCAACGCAAACGGCGGCCAAATCTAGTTTAGAGGCGGTTATCCAATCAGGAGATAGTGGAGCTGTATTTGTAGCTAGAGTCAAAACCAAGCTCTAGTAGTCAGGGCTAGGTTAAAGAGAATGTCTTCCGAGGCAAGAGGAGTTGCGGAGCACGTCTGACCGATACTTCCCGAGCATCACAACACCGGACGAACAAGTGACCACAAGCGAAGGCATCTGCGAGGCCTTTCAGACTTACTTCCGCGAGCCGTTCATCAAGGAACCTAGTTAAGGAAGGAGAATATACTCCAACGCTTCACCAGAGAAGTCATCAAGTTGCTATGCAAGGACAAAAGCGGAAGGGATGGGTTAGGTAATTTTCGCCCTTTGACTATGCTAAATGCAGACTTGAAGATTTTGGCGAAGGTTTTGGCCAACCGTTTGCAGCTTGTCCTGTCTAGTCTGATTGGCCTCGAACAGACTTGTGCTGTGAAGGGTAGGACTATTCAGGGCAACCTTCATTTGCTTCGCCAGATCATAGAAAAAGTCGACGGTGAAACCGCTGATCAATTTGGATCAGTTCAAGGCATCGCTTTCTCGGGCTTTTAGAGTCCGCTGGGTCCAGACCGCTATTTCACTCCTGGATCCGACTCATCTACAAATCTCCGGGGGCCTTGGTGGAGGTAAACGACGTGAAGTCAGAGCCTTTCACCTTATGTCGCTCCATTCATCAGGACTGTCCGCTTTCGCCTTTTCTGTACGTTCTTGCGCTAAAGCCCTTCTTGCGCAAGCTAAAGGTGAATCCAGTGCTTCAGGGGATCACTTTGTCTGGTGTCTCCAGACCGGCAAAGCATTCTGCTTATGTTGACGATGTATCCCTGTTCATAAAGAACGTCGCCGAGATACATAAAGTCGGTAAGGAAATTTACAGATCTGGGAAGGTGGCGGGGTCCAAGTTCAACTGCGACAAGTTTGTCGGTTTGTGATTGGGCGAGTGAGAGGAAGTTTCTCTACCCGAGTCCCTCGCCTGGACAGACGGGTTAGTCAAGTTACTCGATGTCGGGTTCGGTCCCGGCCTCCAACTGGAGTTGAATTGGTCGGAAGTTCGGAAGCGGGTCGAGGAAGCAGTGTGACTGTGGACTCGAAGGAATCTTTCCTTGAAAAAGAGAGTGGAGGTGCGCGGCTCGCATATCTACCCTTTCATCCTTTATCTGCTTTCTGTTCTTCCACTGCTATTTACTGAACGAAGTCAATTCGTTGGGGTCTTCTCCAGCTCCATTTGGAGAGACAAGTCTCCCTTGGTAGATCGCTAAGTCTGCTACCTCCATCCTGCTAAAAGCGGTCTGGAATTGCCAAGCGTTGAGACCCGCCAACATATTCTCTGCTTGAATTTCCTGGGTCGGATGTATACGCAAGAGGAAGAGGAAGAACGTGAACTTTAGAAGAAGGGTGCCAGCTGATTGTTCTCGTCCTTAGAAAGTGTGCATATGGGCGAGACAGAGGCCAAGAGATCCCCCCCCCCAGACGAATGCGCATTCTACAAGAGGTGCTGTAAAGCGCTAAGCTGCCTCTTAAAGGTGAACAGTTGTCTCTCTGACATCCAGTCGTCTCTTAAGGCATTGTATCATGTGATAGTGAGGGGGCTAAGATAAACTCTCTAACAGAATCGGCTTTACGAACAAGGAGTTTTGCTCTGCCTTGCCTTGAGCGCCTGGGCTGAAATGTTTCAACAACAATGAGGCATCACTCACCTGACTGGTGATGCGAGAGGCTCTCTGGTAATTTTCGCCGAGTGCGTGCACGGCAGTGATTGGGAGGAGTCCCTGGAACATGCCTTCTTTCACTGCGGTGTCGTACGCCCTTTGTGCAGGCTGATTGAAAGTTACATCGCTCGCGTCCTGGACGGAAAATTCTTTGTCCTGGAAGTCAGTACTGTCTGTTTTCATGTGGTATCGTCAATAAAAACGGATCAGCATTACGCGCTCTTGGGTTTGCTCGGGGTTATGGACGACACGACAGAAGAAGTTTCATGGAATTCGACAAAAGGTGGGTGGGTGTTTCGCGCCTGGTGCTTATGAGAGATGCTGACTTGAAGTGGTCGTTGGATGCTATTTAGGAAAGAGGATTTTGGTCCTCTAACTGAAATTTAGTCATCCCAGCCCTTGTTTTAAGTTAGATTAGGATATTAATGGTGAAACTTTTTTGACTTCCTGGGAACTTAGCTAATGTGTGAATGCTTAAATCCCTTTTTGTCCCCACTTTTTGTTTTCTCCTTCCCTCCCTTTGCATAGGTGACAGATGGCTTTGTTATCTCTCAGTTCCAGACACGTTTTGGGTCTGGAATTTCATCTAGGTAACCGAGTTCTTCTGTCACACACTGCTCATTTTTGGTAGGGTCACATTACTAACAGTTGATCATTTTCATGTGTATATATATTTATTTCATTGTATAAATCACTATTTGTAATATTATTACCCCACGCCTTTTATGTAAATGAAATTTTCATGCTAGGGTTTTAAACGAGCGAGTGGATTTTTTATTCTAGTGTGACAATCAAGTGTGCGTGCCTTATGGTGGATGAGATATTGTCAGCATGAATAGGTCAGCCGAAGAGACTAGCTAAGTTTAGATTAAGACTAGAGATGACCAAACAATTCCCAATCATCTATTTAGCCCATGTGGCACATTTGTATCTTAAAATTTATGCAATAAATATTAGGATCAAAGTGTAATACCTGCTCTCTGATACTCACTGCTCGCCGCCGCTATTGAAATTATTACGGAGCCGACAACTGGGTGCCCCGTGATTGGATGAAAAACAACCAATCACGGGCTACCTTTTTAGATTTTCAACAAACTCCCCACGTGAGCGGGTTTTACAAACTCCCTTCCTCTTTTGCTTGTTGGGACCTTACAGACAAGACGTTTCCGTCTGCTTTCTGTCATCTAGACCCAGGATACGTGAGGGGATTTGACAGCAACTGAAGCACAGAAGTCATGGCTCTATTTCTGCAACCCAGCCATAACGACACAGGAAATATAAACTGTTAAAAGAACGCATCTTTAAGATAAGTTCCGCAAACCCGACTATTTGCAAGAGACTACCCTTTCTTCTTTTCTCTCTTTTCCTGTAAATACAAGTTTATAACATCTTCATCCGTGTTTGTGTTCCTTTTTTCTCGCCGGCGTCACAATATTGTTACCAATTAAAACTGGGAAATTGCCAATACCGACTGCAGCACTCACCACCTGGTAGCAGCTGGGTAGGTTTGGAAGTAATGACTAGCTAAGACTAGCTTTGTACTCAGTTTCTGCATAAGCGAGGCCTGGGTAATCTTTGAACAGTTATACAAGTGTTTGTGCCCGGGTCAACACTTTAAAAACCCGATGGGTAAATAAATCTTCCGTGGCCTGGGGAGTAGGAGCATATGTAGTATCTGTTCTCAGATACTCGCTTTCCGCTCTCCGGCCACCTCCAGCTAGTCGTTTGCGACCTCGCTACTTGCGGTTGATTCCTGGAGCGCATCACGTTTTAGTTAGCAGCCTGTCCCGCTTTAGGTTTGAGTCTGCTTCGGAGGTGGGACGGTCTAGTCGGCTTGAGATCGTTACCCACGGTTGATCCGGCAAAGGAGACGACGGCTGTTCAAGTCTGTGGTGGTGTTTTAACGTAACTGAAGACGGAAACAAAACCTCTTTAATATGCTTTACAGAACTAATTTCGCAACACAAGAGCATGCAGTAAACGCAAGAGCAGGTAAACAAAATGCCGAAGAAAGAAAAGAACTCAGCCTTTTTAAAGGAAAAGGAACGTGTGCAAAATCACGTGCAATAGAAATTTTTACGAAAATATAACAATCTCCCCCCACTAGTAAGAGAGATTGCAAGGTGGGTGTATATATTATTTTATTTATAAGTCCAGTCGCTGAACTGGTCTACGAATCCTGCTAGACCGCCGCGGGGGCAGTTCACTATTCGAAGGACTGGCAGGTCTCTGGGAAGGCTGATTCTCTATTTCCTCCGCATTAAGTGTAGTGTCAGCTGGACTTGTTTCAATCAAATGGGCCGGGTCTGCATTTGCAAGGTCGGGTCGAGTATTCTCAGCAGGACCCTGATGTTCATCAGAGCGTGGAAAGCGAGCCAAATGTCTTAGCGTCACTGAATCCTCCCGGCCGTCATCATGCCGTATTCTTGCATGAGTAGGGTTGGCCTCAAGGAGTTCCACCACCTCTACGATCGGGTCATACTTGCTCCTGTTGCCAAACCGTTTCAGCAGTACCCTTCCAGGTTCGCAGAGCCAAACAGGTAAGGCAGTACCGGTAGAAGAGCGCCTTTCAAATTTGAACAAGCGTTCGTGGGGAGTCACATTTGTACTAGTGCATAGTAGGGAACGAATAGAATTTAAAACATCGAGCAGAACTTCCTGCCAAGCACTAAGGGGTAACCGTTTAGATTCCAAGGCCAATAATATTGAGTGCCAAATAACGCCGTTGTAACGCTCGCACTGACCGTTGCCTCTTGGGTTGTATGCAGTGGTGTTACTGCACCCAACCCCAAGTCTCGTCAGGAAATTTCTGAACTCCTCGGACACGAACGACGTTCCTCTATCAGAATGGATGAAAGTGGGGAGTCCAAAAATAGAAAAAATATTCGTCAAGCACTTGATTGCGGTTTGCGAAGAACAATCACGGCACGGGAATGCAAAGGGAAATTGACTGTACTCATCGACGATAGTAAATATGTAACGACATCCTTTCGATGATGCCGGGACAGGCCCTTTGAAGTCTACGGAGAGGCGCTGAAAGGGAGCAGTAGAGCGGATTAGCGTATTATTAGTAGGGCTGGAAAATTGAGGTTTTATTTTTGCACAAGTTGTACACTCGGATGTCACGCGCCGAACTTCATCAATTGAGTATGGCATATTTTGTGATCGTATAAAGTGCCAAAAACATTGAACCCCAGGGTGTATTAATGAACTGTGTATGGTCCTTAGCTCCTCCAAGGAGGAAGCAGCAGCACCACACACTCTCGACAAAGCATCGGCAACGGTGTTTTCACTTCCGGGACGGTGTTTTATATCGTACGAGAACGGGAGAAGCTCCATTTTCCACCGAATGATTTTATTATTTTTAATTTTTCCTCGGTTAGCTGGCTTATACATAAAAGATACGGCTTGCTGGTCTGTTATGATAGTAAAGTGCTTCCCAACAAGGAGGTCCCTCCATTTTCGGACACATTCAACTATCGCGTAAGCCTCTTTTTCAACTATGTGTAGTCGTATTTCAGATGGGTTTAATGATCGGGAAAAGAATGCTACAGGCCTATCAGCCTGTAAGAGAGTGCCTCCTATAGCTTTCTCTGAGGCATCGGTTTCAATAGTAAATGGTAGTTCGTCGTCGATAACCTTTACAGATGATTCGGCAACGTCTTTCTTAAGTTTTTCGAAAGAATTCACAACTATAGGAGGCATGGGAAATTGTTTATTTTCAACCAGGGGACGAATTTTGTGTGAATACTTAGGTATCCATTTCGCGTAGTAAGAAAACATACCAAGGCACCTCTTTAACGAATTTGAATCCGAAGGAGGAGGCATTTGCAAAAGAGGTTTCAAACGCTCAGGGTCAGGTTGAATAGTTCCGTCACAGATTTGGTATCCAAGCAAATTGATAGAACGAAGCGAAAACTTTGATTTTTCTCGGTTTATTTCGAGGTTGTATGTTGAGGCAGCCTTTAAGAAACGTTCCAAGTTAGCGTCATGCTCCTCTTGAGTTTTACCACAAATAGTAATGTCATCAATGTAAGAAAAAGTTCCGGATAACTTATTTTCAGAAATAAAGGAATTCATAAATCGTTGAAAGGCAGAAACCCCATTAGTGACACCCATGGGTATTCGTTTGAATTGATACAAACGATTCCCAGCTTGAAAAGCCGTGTAAGGCCGATCTTCGGGACAAATTTCGATCTGGTAGTAAGCTTTAGACAAATCAATCGTACTAAAAATATGATACTGGGCAATTTGGTTTACGAGATCCTCAATCCGAGGCAAAGGGTACGCGTCAAGTAGTGTGAAACGGTTAATGGTTTGGGAAAAATCAACCACCAATCGTTTCTTTCTATTAGGCGACGAAGTCACAACAATTTGAGCACGCCACGGTGAATAGCTGGTTTCAATGACATCGTCTTCAAGCAGTTGAAGAATTTCTTTTTCAATAAATCGGGCATCCTCCGCACGGTAGTTTCGGGATTTAGTAGCAATGGGTCTGCAATCAGGGGTCAGGTTTCGGAACAATTTTACAGGGGCACAACTGATCCTGGTTAGCGCGCAGATTTTTAAAACTTCCTGAGATCCACCAAAAGAAATAGTAATACCCCGGTGTAGTTTCAAAAACGGCATTCCGAGTATAATGTCCATACAGGAGTCAGGAAGCACAGTAAGGTCAATCTCTTTATATTCGCAACCATTGAAGAAAACGTTCTCGGTGCAATATTCAGACAGTTTAAGGGAAACGGCGGATGATGCCATAGAAATTACGGAGTTCCGTTTTAAAGTGGGCAGTCTCATTTTTTTGACAATACGGGCACTGATAAAATTATCAGAACTGCCGGTGTCTATAAGGGCAGTTAACTTTTTCCCTTTTAACTCCACAGTTTCGGTGATAGGAGGGCAACTATCACCACCTTTAGCACGGGCCCCTATGATAGCAGAAGAAGAACGTGAATGTGTCGGTAGAGTAGAACGGCAAACTTTAGAAAAATGCCCGAGTTTACCACAGCTTCGACATACCTTATTGCGGACAGGGCAGAGGCGGCGGTCGTCCTTAAAGTGACGTCTCCCTCCACAGTTGTAACACTTGCCACGAACAGGAAGGGCAGGAGAGAACAGTACAGAGTCACACTTCATTGGAGAATCAGTGAGAGCAGAATTTTTAGAAATACCAGTGGCCTCCTCGGCAGAATCGGTCAACACATTTTTAGTTCCAGTAATAGAAGTAACGGCGGCTGCTCCAATCTGGGTGGCATACGATTCCGCGCGAAAGTGAGCTTGTTCTAAAGCCCTAGCACATTGAGTAGCTTCTGCGAGAGTTAGAGTGTCAGTTTCAAGGAGCCTAGCACGTATCAATGATGACCGAGGACCACGAATAAATGCATCACGGACAGATTCATCCCTGTAAGTGGTGGCCGTTACGTCTTTAAAGCAACAGTCAGCGGCAAGTCGATTCAAGGCCTGAAGGTATTGGTCGACAGACTCGCTTTCTTGTTGCAAACGCGTAGAAAGCAGATGTCTAGCATGAATAACACTTGGAGACTTGTCGTAGACACCTTTCAGTACGTCAACAGCATGTTCAAAGCCAGAACAACCCTCGATAACGTCAGCAACAGTGGGACCGATGTTTAAATAGAGAACTTCGAGTTTATCAGGGTTTAACGAAGCAATAGTTGAGAGGTAGTAATTAAAGTTACGATACCATAATCTCCAAAGCTTGCTGGCTTGTAGGTCTGCCGAGGAAACGTCAAATTTGTCCAGGCGAATTATTTTCTCCATGAGGAAAATAGAAAATTAGTTCTGTAAATTGTGGTGGTGTTTTAACGTAACTGAAGACGGAAACAAAACCTCTTTAATAGGCTTTACAGAACTAATTTCGCAACACAAGAGCATGCAGTAAACGCAAGAGCAGGTAAACAAAATGCCGAAGAAAGAAAAGAACTCAGCCTTTTTAAAGGAAAAGGAACGTGTGCAAAATCACGTGCAATAGAAATTTTTACGAAAATATAACATTAAAATATAAAATATATCCGATTGTCGTGGCTTTTCGCACGTGCTAGCATTCCTGCAGTAAATGCAAAACATGAGCCAGACCACAGCCGCAGCGAACACGTGCTAGCTCACCCACTTCCCTGTGTATGTACACGTGCTAAGCCGCAACTGAACTTGAACTTGTCCTCCTCAGAGTACGTTCAATTGCAGCCGAGACTCGCCCTCAACGTTCCAGCCTACGACTTCCCGCTTGCGCCGTGCCTGCTGGCCGACGACATTTCAGTCTGTGTCGATCCTGACAGACCCTGACGACTTTCAAGCCTGGACCTTTCATACTGACGACAACAATCGAGTCTGAGCTAATCCTGCTAGACTCGACCACCACGTTCCAGCCTTATTCCGATTTTTCATTCTGTAGTGTTTGCTCGTCGATTTTACCGGTACAAAATTGACCTAGAAACTCAACATCTTCACCTCCGTCTACTTATTGTCTTTGCTTGTATTTCTTACTTTTTATCTGTTTATTTTTACAACTCAGTGTGTTGTAGTTAATTAAAAGGAAAATATTCGGAAAAATAATTATAGATTTGAGTTCAGCATATACATTTGCATGGAAATAAGGATGTTTTGGAAATATTTGAAGGGGTAAAGGCCTTCGGGGAACAAATCAAAAATTTACCAAACATTCTATAAATGAAAACAATAAAAATATTAAATATTTTATAGTTTTTTTTTTACAAATTCAAAACATATTTTTTTTTAAAACACATTTTTAATATGCCAAAAGTGATTTTTTTAATTTCAAAGAATAAACGTTTAAAATATGAAAAATATTTTTAAAATAGACTTTTATAATATTTTTAATGCATTTAAAACAGAATAGAGTTGAAAAATAGTCAAACAGGTTTTTACTCAAAGAAAGATGTATGTATTTTTTAAATGCGCCTACTTGTTGCCGACAAACTCAGAAAATCACAGCTCATGCGAACCATTGTCATGACTATATTGTTTTTTTCTGGTGTGCTATGTAAAGTAAAACGAGTTTAATATATATAAATTATATTTTAGAACATGTACATCATTTTTTTTATATATATCCACTACAAATCGTACATTTGTTTCGACATTGAAACTTCAATGTCTCATCAGGCAGTATGTAAAGGAATGGAAAGTCTCTTTTATTATATTTGGTCAGTTGTGTGTGGGATGTTGGTGGGGGCTAGTAATAAGGGAACAAGCCTCGGGGATTGACCGTTAGAATTTCGAAGAAAGTGGTGTGGGTAGTTAAAATGGTTGATTAATGAGAGTCTTTGATTTCTAGACAGATTTAACATTAGCAGTTAGATTGTAAGTTTTTATTATCTTGCGACTATCGCAGTGTTACTTATCGCAACTGTATAAATGAGTTTATCAATTATTCTGGTAGTATCTCGTGCGAAGTTTTATACGAAATTATGTTGATTTTGGTCGAGAAGAACGGCTCACATTAGGCGTTCAGAATATATAGTTACTTTTTATTTCCAGCATTTTATTTTTAACAGAATTGAGTAAGAAGAAAAATGAATATAGATTAACTAATTGGTCGGATATTTTATAAAGACTGTTACTTTATTTTTGGTAATTTAAAAAAAATGGCTCAAGTTTAATTTCATTGATTGTTAAACGAAGAAAACATGATCCAGACTTAAAATTCAAATGCTAAGCACTGACTGGTATATTTTGTTAGAAATTAAAGACTCGAATTTACAAACTTTGCTTAGCACACACGCAAAAGCGGATAGAAAACACAACTCGAGAAGTTTTTTCTATATTTAATTTCACAGGTACCTCCACTTATCGCTTAAAAAAAAATCATATATATAAAAAAGACCCCAAACATAATAAAAACGAACTTTTTCCATTAAAATGCTTATTTAAGAGGAAAGATCAAAGTAATTTTCAATTATTTTTTTGTAATATTTTAAATCCCTTTTAACACGTTCGAAATTTTGATAAAAATAAATAAATCTTTTTGTTTGATTTGTTGAGTTAGCGTGTAAACCAAAACGTTACGACTATTTACATTTACAACTGAAAAAACGTAATGATGACATCACCCACTTTTTTTCCGGTGACAAACTCATTAATTTTGAAATCCTTGCAAGTATCAAATAACTGTCAGATTTTAATGAAACTTTCAGCACTCATTCACAAATGAATGAAATTATTTTTGAAATTATTATTTTTTTTTAAATTTTGGTAAAAATATATTTATTTTTACCTCTGCTACCCACCTCCACGTAAATCCATGAAATTTTAATAAATTTTACTTTGTTGCGGGCTATGGTTTTTACTTAAACGCAGGACTCATTGGGGAATATAAACCATTTTTTAAAAATTGGCCTCTGTATCTGAAAATCAGGTACCACTATCATTCACACCCACATACTTACATGCAGTAACACAACATGTCACTTTATTCAACAGTGATTGGTCAATACATCGCCAATGCAAACTATTACGAGACAATTTACAGATCGCAGTAATTCTTGTATACCCTCGAGAAGAAGATTAATTCAACAAACAGACCCTTTTAGTCTGCATTTTCTCTTACTGGTTTAAAATTAACCAATCAAATATTTTGATGTGAAAATCGAGTTTTCCGAGAAGTTCTCCGGAGCCTACCTGCTTGAATAAATAATAAAAATGAAGGACATTATAGTCTGAAAAAGAAACTTCGATTACTAATGGAATTTTAAAAGAATTGTTTCTATTTTTAATTATAATAATCTATAAAGTTTCAAAAATATATTAAAAATACTTTAAGCATTTGTTGCGATCTGATTTTTAAGTTAATAATTATATTGAAGATTATATTGCCTATTGAAAATTGAAAACATTTTATACAAATTGTTTGGCCTTCATATTTTTAAAATAATTAAATTTTTTCTTTTTGTATGGTAATTGTTATGTGCAAATTAAAAAAAAGTCAGAGTTTCCTCCTTACCCGAAAAAAAAATTTGTACAATTTTGTCACTTATGAACGCCATACACTTTTTATCTTATCTCTAATCGGGAACCTGTCAACACGTTTTGGTACACGGTGGACAGGTCAAAAAGTTCAAATCTGTGATTAAGAAATAGTTTTCTAAATTTCACGCTATAAATAAGTAATACTTGTTTAAATCAGATTAACTTAACATAAAATTTGCTAATTTTCCAAAAATAATATGTCATATATATATATTTTATTTTTGAAAAAAATTTTAAAACCGAGGATTAACCTTTGTTTACAAATGTGTCGATCATTAAAAAATGGCGGCAAAATTCAAAAATTGAAAAAAAAAATCTCAAACTTGTATATTCTAATCAATATAATTTATGTTTTAAATAAATCAGAGTATTTTGCTTACTGGAAATTTAATCATTTAGATTTCAATTAAAACTAAAACTAAAAGTTTCAAGAAGTCTTTTTCATTTTTAAAAATTCAGTTTAAAAGTTAGATATCGAAAATGACGAGAGGTACCCATGCGAAATGTTTTTTCGACCAATAGAAAGCCAGGAAATATCTAAAAACAAAAATTCAAATAATCCTTTTACGGATCTTTTCGCAAGCCGACGCGAAGTTTGTTCGTCATTCAATGGAAAGGTCGTAATCACAAGTGAAGCCCCTCATACTGAATAAAAACACGGGCAAGTTCGCTTGTCACCAGAGAGAAAAAGGCCAGCGTATTAACACGTCCCTCGACAAACGTCAAGCGATCGTTATTATCTCTATCTTTCCTCACGTCCACCCATCTGCCACTTATACTTAATGACTGAACGGAACACTAAGACTCAGTGATTACTTCAAATACATTTCGACCCAACAATAACGCTTATACATACATACATACATACATTCATTCCTGCCTACATATACATAAATTAATTCTTACAAGGACTACTACGAACGTTTTAACGACCTTGCATCAACTACAAATACATATTAATTTTATTTGTAAAAAAACCTTTATTGGTTTATGTATATAAATTGTTGTTTCTATTTACAATTTTCTTGTTTTATACCCCTCTTATGGTGGGCTATCTAACTAACAAGGCCAAAATGAAACTAAAAAAAATGTACAATTTTGACACTTATGAATGCCATGTACTTGATTTTTTCTGGTCGTTAACATCAATAAAGGTAGGTTTCTTCAATAAATAATTCTAGATTTGAGTTCAGCATATACATTTGCACGGAAATAAGGATGTTTTGTTAAGATTTGAAGGGGTAAAGGCCTTCGGGGAACAAATCAAAAAATTACCAAACATTCTATAAATGAAAACAATAAAAATTGTACAATTTTGTCACTTATAATTCAATATAAGAACAAACTTTGATTTAAAAATGAAAAAAGTGTCTTGAAGCTTTTATTTTAGTTTTAATCGAAAGCTAAATGATTAAATTTCCAGTAAGCAAAATACTCTGGTTTATTTCAAACATAAATTATATTGATTGAAATATAAAAGTTTGAGATTTTTTCGTTGGTTTGTTTTTTGCGGGTTATTTAAAGGCAGAAATATTTTTAGAAGATTGTAAGAGTTTTTTGTGAATCTTTTGTACTTTTCTGTTAGTGTTACTTATTACAAATAAATTTACCTCAACAAATTATAAATTTTAAATCAAAGTTTGTTCTTATATTGAATTCTTGGCTCTCTTTTGAAATTATAAATCAAAATTTGTTTAGCTTGCCTTGAAACAAAATAGAATGAAGAATCACAAAAAATCAAGGAGTTATTCACATTTTGTGAGTGTGGATGATAGAAGACATATATATATTAAATTAATTATTATATATATATATATATATATATATATAATATATTAAATTATATATATATTAAATTAATTATTATATATATATATATATATATATATATATATATATCCGCGAAGACCATCTCAAGGCAGGCGTGAAATGAGTTACACGCTTTGAAGATCATGTCCTTGTCCATAGCGGCCAACGCCTCCACGATTGCAGCTTTCAGAGCCGACCGTGTTGTGGGCGTGCTTGTTGGTCTTGGCCTCGATTACGACCCAGAAGAAATAGTCGGGTTGCAGTTGGATGAAGAGGGCGGTCACCGTTGAGATCTACCAGGAGGTGCTGAGGAGCGTGGTGAAACTCTGGATGGACGAGATCGCCGCTCAACGCCTCTTCCAACAGGACTTCGCTCCTGCACACAAGGCCAAGACGACCCAGGTGTGGCTGCTCAACATTAACAGTGTTCCTCACTACTAGTCGCCGGACTTGTGGCCACCCTCCTTTGAAAAATAATGTAGTATGTATCTCTAACTGTTGCTAAGTAAACTGTTGGGTCTCTGTATATACAACTCTTGTTTTTATTGCCTATTTCGTTTTCTTTTTGTCAACTGTCGGATTTTGCTGCAACACCCTGCAAGTATATATATATATATATATAATAAAAAGAAGAAAAAATCTGTTTTTGGCTTGTTTATCGGGGTGAGCGCTTATGTAGACCCCACAGTCACACTTAAGAATAGCGCACCTGAATCGCCCATATTTGGGGTGATTGCAAAGGTCAACCCAACCGGAATGCAATTAATAGAAGGGCCTCGTTCTGGGAGAATTTAGTTAGTGTGGAGTCTTAGTAAATATAAATTCTTTTTATTTTGGGGTGAATTAATAGAAAAATCTTTAAGATGATAAAAATTTGCATGTACAAGCTCTACTAATTAACCCATATTAGGAAAAAATGGTAAATTCATACTATAGGGGTTATGGGAAATGCTTAATTTCCCCAACACTATATTTTTTTGGCACACAAATGAATGACGAAACTTGCTTTTAGAATAACAACAAAGAATGGTTTATTACATAGTAAACGTACAAGGTTGGTAGTATGTAAGTGTCCATGGTGAAGCTAGCAGCAGATAGTATGTAAGTGTCCATGGTGAAGCTAGCAGCAGATAGTATGTAAGTGTCCATGGTGAAGCTAGCAGCAGATAGTATGTAAGTGTCCATGGTGAAGCTAGCAGCAGATAGTATGTAAGTGTCCATGGTGAAGCTAGCAGCAGCGTATTCCGCGGAAGCATTCCATGGGGAATCAGTGGCAGCGATGTGAAAGAGACGTCCGTTACTGCCGCGGGCTCATGGCTCTCTGGCTTTCCTCCGTTCTACCAACAGGACTAGGAAAAATAGTTCTAGAGAGGAATCAATGCGCTCCGCCCGTTGATTGGTCAGTGAGTGACCGAATCTCCAGTCGGGGGCACTGATTCGCTAAAGGAAATAGATCTGTGGCTGCTACATCACCCCCTGCTTAGGCGGAAAGCCGACAGAGAAAAAGATAGCGGCCATAAAACAAAGAAGGGTACAATTTATATATAAACAGTTTTACAGAGCTTTTTTCGGCCAATGTACTCGTCGACCACTGCGTGTGGTGGTGACATAGTTGTCTGTTGGCATCGTATTTTTTTCAACGGGTGTAAAGATATGTTCATGTATGTAAGTAGGGGGAATATGTGGCTCTTGTGTGTTTGTGTTAAGAAAGGCTCTTTTCACTCTGTCAATAGATACAGTTTCTTTTTTTGCCACTAATGTCAAGGGTGAGAAGTTTGTCAGTGCGTGAAAGCACGCGGTAAGGGCCAGTGTAAGGTGGAGTGAGAGGGGCTTTGACAGAGTCCCTTCTTAGAAAAACGTGAGTCCATGAAGAAATATCTTTTGGGACTGATGATTTGATGGTCTGTTCCCTAGGGTGCATTGGTGGGAGATTACCAAAATAAGATCGCAGTCTGTTTATATACAAGGCAGGATCTGTTCCTGTTAAATCTATAGGGTTCAACATCTGACCTGGTAATGATAGAGGTACTCCATAGACAAGTTCTGCTGGAGAGTATCCTAGGTCCTCTTTGATAGCTGCACGACAGCCAAGAAGGACAACAGGTACATATTCGCTCCATCGCTGTTGGTCAGGATAGGCACGTAATGCGGCCTTTAATTGGCGATGAAAGCGTTCTATCATCCCGTTAGAAGCAGGGTGATAGCTCGTAGTTCGAATTCGATTGATCCCTAAAATTCTGGAAAGTTCCTGGAATAGGTGGGATTCAAATTGTCTGCCACGGTCAGTGGTAATTGTTGTAGGAACTCCGTAACGTGTTTTCCAGCCTGATATAAGGGCTTGCGCTACGGATTCAGCTGAAATGTTCTTTAGGGGAATAGCTTCGGGCCACCGTGTAAAGCGATCTATACAGGTCAAGAGGTAAGTAAATCCCTGACTGACCGGCCATGGTCCAACCAGATCAATATGGGCATGGCTGAACCGAGCGTCTGGGGTGCTGAATGTTCCGAGGGGTGCACGGATATGTTTGTGCACCTTTGATTTTTGGCAGGATACGCAAGAACGTGTCCAGGCAGTGATATCACGCCTCATGTTTGGCCAGAAAAATCTAGCTGCAATCAGCTTCACTGTGGCTTTGGGTCCGGGGTGTGCCAATTGGTGTAGTGTGTCAAAAACAACCCTACGATGTGTCATCGGAACAAAAGGTCGAGGTGCGTCTGTTGAGGTGTCACAGATGATCTGCGTATCTGCAGTAGGCACTGGTAAGTATGCGAACTTGCAAGTTGCAAATTCAGGTGATGATAGATCAAAGGTGTCCAGGTGTGGTTGGTCAAAGGCCATCTGTCGTAAGTCGATATCTGAAGGTGAGAACAGTGAATTAATGGGAAGGCGAGACAAGGCCTCTACCGCAGCATTCTGTTCACCAGAGATATGTCGGATATCGTTTGTAAATTGCGAAACAAAATCCAAGTGGCGAGTTTCGCGAGGAGAATATCTGTCCGGCTTTGAGCGCAGAGCGAAAGTAAGCGGACGGTGATCGGTGTAGATCACAAATTGTCGGCCCTCTAGTGAATGCTGAAAGTGTTTCACTGCGAGGTACATTGCCAGGAGTTCACGGCCAAACGTGCTGTAACGTTGTTCTGCCGGTTTCAGCTGTCTCGAAAAATAAGCGAGAGGTTGTAGCTGTTGTTGGTGTTGCTGTTGCAAAACTGCACCTACAGCTGTGCCCGATGCATCAACGACCAATGAAAACTGGGAGTCGGGTACAGGATGTGCAAGTAGCGATGTTGTCGCTAATTTCTTCTTCACTTCGTTAAAGGCTTTTAGCTGTATGTCATTCAACGAAATCTGCTCATTTTTCTTTTTCCTGTTACATAACATGTCAGACAGAGGAGACAGGAGATCCGCACAGTGTGGGATGAAACGTCTGTAATAGTTAAGCAGACCGAGAAAGTGCCTCAGTTGGCGAAGTGAAGTGGGTGGTTGAAAGTCTTGTAGAGCCTTCACTTTTTCAGGTAAGGGAGATATCCCTTCGGGGCTTATAATGTGTCCCAAGAAAGTTAGCGACGAAGCACCGAAAACACATTTACCAGGGTTAATCCTCACCTGGTACTTTTGAAACCGTTCGAACAGTAGGCGGAGGTGAGTAACATGTTCCTCAGGTGAGGCACTTGCTACGAGGATGTCATCTATATAATTATAGACGAAGTCCAAATCACGCACTACTTCGTCCATGAAGCGTTGGAAGGTACTAGCCGCGTTTCGCAAACCAAAAGGCATAGTTAAAAATTCAAACGCTCCAAATGGAGTAGTTACTGCAGTTTTGGGTATGTCGTCTGGGTTCACTGGTATCTGATGGTAAGCCTTAACGAGGTCTAGTTTGGAGAAGGTCTTACAACCATGCAGGGATGAAGCGAAGTCTTGTATATGTGGGATTGGGTAACGATCAGGTACCGTAATGGCATTTAGTCGTCGATAGTCCCCAGTCGGACGCCAATCTCCAGAACGCTTTGGAACCATATGCAAAGGGGAAGCCCATGGACTGGACGAGGGGCGTATAATTCCCAGCTGCAGCATATGGTTAAATTCTGCCTTCGCCGCCTTTAGTTTATCAGCAGGGAGGCGGCGAGGGCGTGAGAACACCGGAGCGCCTGTGGTCTCGATGTGGTGTTTTGTAGAGTGAGTTGATTTGCTCACAACGAAATTTAAGTTAGTTAACTCTGGGTAAGAGCGTAGTAATGTTTGGTATGGGTCGTCAGTGGCGCAATGAAAAATACCGGGCTGATAGGTGAGATATTTGCCTTAAAACCCATGACGGAAAGTTCCGTATTGCCGTCAATAAGTCGTCGCTTGCGCATATCCACTAAAAGGTTGAAGTGGTGCAGAAAGTCCGAGCCTAGAATGGGGTATGGTAAATCAGCTACAGTAAAAATCCATGTAAAGTCTCTCCGTAATTCCAAGTCCAGAGAACGAGAAATTTGACCGTACGTGGGAATAGGGGAGTGATTTACCGCTTGCAGTGTGATGGGCGACAGTGGCGGCTTCTCAGTGAGGAGCTTTAGTGGCCAGATACTGCAAGCTGCTCCTGTGTCAACCAAACAACGTGCTTGGGACCTGGAGTCAGTGATAAAATAGGCACGGTTGTTACATAGATCTTGTGGAGAGTGTGCCGTGCTCAGCTCTCCAGATTTAAGTTTCCCTGGTTTGAAAAGGAGCAGGGCATTTTGCACCTCCGAGCCTTAGCGCCAAAATAACTGTGATAATAGCATAGTCCTGGCTTGCTTGAATGGCGGCGGTGGTGTGGGGATGGCGAACGACTTTTATATCCACGTCTAGGCTGTTGTGAATTAAGTACGGTTAATTTACTTACTTCATTGGTAAGCTGCACTATTGCTTTGAGTATCGCCACTTGTGTGGTACCTTCGCTTGTGTTCCCAGCAGCAGAGAGGGTAGAGACTTCAGCCTTTGGCTGAAGAATGGACGCGGTAATAGGCCCCTTGGTGAATTCCATCACTTTATCTGCAGAGGATGCTATTACGTCTACTGAGCTTTTCTCTACCATGGGTGCCAGAATTGCCTTTACTTGAGGGGGCAATCTTAAGAAGAAAAGTTGCTTTATAATGGCACTATCAGCAGGGACATCTTCTGCCAGCTCTCTCATTCTGCGGAGCAATTCGCTTGGCATGCGGTCTCCCAACAGCTCGTCATTAATTAAAGTTTGGAACCGCTTTTCCGCTGATAGCGACGTCCGGAGCAGAACTTCCCGCTTAATACTGTCATAAGTAGCATTAAGGGGGGTGTTAGTTATCAAATCTTTGACAACTGGTGTCAATGACGCGGGAAATGCACTAAATAAAATAGGCAATTGCCGCTCCTCCACGACGTTGTTCGCTATAAAATATGACCCGAGTTGGGCAAACCAAACTCGAACGTCGCCAGCGAAAGCAGGTAAAGTAGTCGCCATTTTCTTTTTAATATATAGCGTGACGACAGACCAACAAAAAAAATATCAAAGAAACATGTCTCAATGAGAAAGAAACGAAAGAGAAAACCTTTCAAAAGACACAAGAAAATAGTGGTATTCGTGTTAAACGAGAGAAAGGTGCTGCTTTAAGGTTCCTTAGTAAGGGAGATAACTGTCAGTTTCAAGGCCTGTCTTAAAAACAAAAGTTGGAATTAAAGATGGCGTCGCCCAATCACCATTTAGGCGGGAAAGTTAAATGTTAAGGAAGGAGGCGCTCTATTAGCTTTAACTTTCGAAAAAATAAAATGTAAACGTGTATTACTCACTTTTTTTTTGTTATTGCAATCAAAATATTTTTGTTTGCACCACGTGGTCAGTTGAACAGAGCAGAGTAGTAAGTTTCTTCTTTTTTTGAACTTTCTTTGAACAAAATATAATGTTCGTTATTCTTGCTTGAGTTGGTGTTTTTCTTGTGTACGGGCTGAAAAGAAGATACTTCCTCGTCGGAAAGTTTTTGGGTTTTTTTTTGTGAAGGCACGTGTTCAAAAAAATGTTATTTGAGTAAAGGGAGAATCTTTTATCTTCCTATTTGACCACTTGGGAATGGGCGTCGGTATGTCTAGCAAAACGAAAGATGATATCTCTGTTTAGAAAGATTGTTTTACTGAGGGCAAAAATTTTTGCCAATGTCTTCTCAGCCGACGAATGAATTTAACGCACACGTGTATCACAAACAAAATTCGTGGGTGGTTGTATTTTTTTTTTTTTTTTTTAGGTTCTTTGAGTCAGGAAGCTTTTTCTCTCTCTCCTTTTAACTTTGCTTGTACTGTTGTCCGAAAGTGGAGGCCGAGTTTCGTGTTGTTATTTTTTTAAAAATTTGTTTCGTCATCTTAAGGTGCCATTGGGGGTCACCATTTTATAGGGTTTATGGGAAATGCTTAATTTCCCCAACACTATATTTTTTTGGCACACAAATGAATGACGAAACTTGCTTTTAGAATAACAACAAAGAATGGTTTATTACATAGTAAACGTACAAGGTTGGTAGTATGTAAGTGTCCATGGTGAAGCTAGCAGCAGATAGTATGTAAGTGTCCATGGTGAAGCTAGCAGCAGATAGTATGTAAGTGTCCATGGTGAAGCTAGCAGCAGCGTATTCCGCGGAAGCATTCCATGGGGAATCAGTGGCAGCGATGTGAAAGAGACGTCCGTTACTGCCGCGGGCTCATGGCTCTCTGGCTTTCCTCCGTTCTACCAACAGGACTAGGAAAAATAGTTCTAGAGAGGAATCAATGCGCTCCGCCCGTTGATTGGTCAGTGAGTGACCGAATCTCCAGTCGGGGGCACTGATTCGCTAAAGGAAATAGATCTGTGGCTGCTACAATACATTTTCCAAGGATATTTGTGCGTAAGTGAACATAACGAACTTGACTGGGATTGGAACTCGGTTCTCCGATTTCCAATTCTCAGCTGTTATCCATTACATCATCGCTTCCTGCACCTGGTATTTCCAAGTGGTCACCCATGGTACTGACCAAGCTCAACTTCGCTTAACTTAGTTGATGGTACAATAAAATCCGGTGTTTCAACGTGATATGGCCGTAAGCAAGTTTAGACCGTAAACGTGACCTGTTGATGGCAGTATGACGTAAAATCAAATTATTAGATTGCAATTTTTAAATTAAAATATTTGAAATAAATTATATAATCAGCAAAACATTATTATACAATAAATACAAGATATACAGAACATTTCTACTTTTTACAACTACTGACTGAATTATGTTCCTATTGCAATTTTTATATAGACTGTGTTAAAAAGA
Source organism: Ascarosepion bandense (assembly GCA_037127315.1). Lineage (NCBI taxonomy): Eukaryota > Metazoa > Mollusca > Cephalopoda > Sepiida > Sepiidae > Ascarosepion > Ascarosepion bandense. The sequence goes on along the minus strand of JBBBDQ010001084.1, from coordinate 2,188,920 downwards.
AAGAAAGTTTATTTTTGTGTGCAATGAAAACAATTTTTTGCTTTGTTTTGAACTATAAATAACATATGGTTATGATGAATTGTTTTCAATCATGAACCAATGCACATTATGCTGGTCTAGAGGAGATAAAAAAGAAAGAAAAACATTTATTACCGACTTGCAGCTGTGACACACCTAGTTTTATTTTCACTTTTAGCAATAACAATTAGCAGTTTGACACTACGTTTGTTGAATTTGTAAATCGAAAATTTTTGCTTTGAAAAAGAAAACTAAAACGATTATAAAGTTAAAGATGTGTGATCAATCAGCAAATCCTCCCAAAAAACACTGCTCTTTGTCCTGTGGGTAAGTTTTCTTCGTTACCAATTGTCTTCTTAAACTCTTTTTTTTCTCATTATTCGACGTAGTTTCTTAACTTTTTCAATATTGCTCCTAAGAAGCAAAGATTCGGTTAAATACAAATGAATAGTTTTCGAGAGAATAGATATTTTTTTACGCTAACGATGTAAATGTAGTTTGTTCTGCTTTTGTGAAAAATTCCTTTGGCACCTGTTCATTTTTTGAGAAAAAATGTTTAAAAGAGGAAACGAATAAAATTAATAAAAACTGTTTCTAAGACAGGGCTTCTATTTTACACGAGATGTCAAAGAGTTATAGACACTGACTTCATGTCCGACATTAAACATCAAAAGTTTTAAGTTTTATGTTTAATGTCGGACATAAATGTTTTGTTGATTAATGTTTCAAATGTACTCATTTTCTCACATTGTCTATTTATTTGCTGTCATAAGAAAATGTTAATCGATGCACAAAACCTCCACTAAATCGCTAAAAAAAAAAAAAAAAGAAAAAAAAAAGAATAGCATGAATAAAAAAAGGCTCCAAACTTAATAAAAACAAACTTTTTCAAAAAAAAAAATGTTTATATCATTATTAAGAGGAAAGAAAGATCAAAGTAATTTTTAATTATTTTTTAAAATATTTTAAATCTCTTTTTTTAACACATCCGAAATTTTGATAAAAAAAAAAAAAAAATCTTGTTTGATTTGCATTTGACGAGTTAGCGGGTAACCAAATCGTTACAAGAGTTTTACAATGGAAAAATGTATTGTAATAACTCAGTTTTTTTTTTCTTCCGGTGACAAACACATTAATTTGGAAATTCTTGCAAAAATCAAAGAATTGTCAGATTTTAATGAAACTTTCAGGACTTATTCACAAATGAATGAAATTATTTTTGAAACTATTATTTTTAAAAGATCTTGGTAAAAATATATTTTTACATCTGTTACCCCCACCCACTACTTCACGTAAAATTCATGAAATTTTAAGAAATTAAATTTGTTGCAATAAATGATTTTATTAGTTAAACGCAGGACTCATTAGGGAATGTATTGTAAATCATCTATTTAATTTTTAAATTTTCCTCTATTTCCGAAAATCTGCTCCCAATAATAGTATAGTTAAATAAAAAATGTAATATAATTATGACATTAATTAACTTGATAAGCTTTTAATTGCTTGAAAAAATTAACAATATTATAGTCTGAAGAAAAAATGTTTTGATTACTAATGAAATTTTAAAAGAATATTCATTTTTTTTAATTATATAAAGTTTCAAAAATATTTTTAAAATACTTCAAGGATTTGTTGGGGTTAGTTTAAGAACTAAGTGAAGATTATTGACTATTGAGTAATCAAAAATTAAAAAGTTTAATACAAATCGTTCTGCCTTCCATCTTTTTAAGATAATTTTTAATCTTTTTTGTGTGTGTATTTGAAGTTTTTTTGTTATAAGGCAATTTTCAAGTGCAAACTAAAACATCATGTTATTCTGAGTTTACTCCTCTTATCCCCTCCAAAAAAATGGACAAATGTGTCACTCGTGATCGCCATACATTTATCTTATCTCTAATCTGACAACCTGTCAACACATTTGATATACGGCGGACAGGTCAAAAAGTTCAACTCCGTGATTAAAAAATAGTTTTATTCTAAATTTCATGCTATAAATAAGTAATATTTGTGTAAATCAGATTAATTTAACATTATATTTGCTAGTTTTCCAAAAATAATGTCTCACAGATGTATATTTTATTTTTTGCAAGATTTTTAAAACCGAGAATTATCTTTTGTTTACAAATATGTTGATTGCTTAAAAATTGCCGAAAAATTGAAAGATTAAAAAAAATCGAAACATTTTAGATTAATAAATAATAATAAAATATCATTTCTGTTTGAAATACACTAGTGATAACTGGAAATAGTAAATTTAATCATTCAGCTTTCAATTAAAACTAAAATAAAAGTTTCAATAATTTTGTTTTTATTTCTACAAATTCAATTTAAAATTTAGTTATCAAAAATGAGTGGAGGTACCTATGCAAAAGTAGCATCTTTCTCTCAGAATTATCAAGAAGCACTGAATGCCACTTAAATTAAAGCAAAAAGAGCTGTTGATTAAATTTTAGTTATAAAAAAAATTGTATAAATAATGTTGACATAACGGCCCTCAAAAAAAAAAAAATAACGAATACATGCAAATTTATGTTTAAGGAACTAAATACGAATTTTTAGCAAATTAAAATTTCAGTTAGTTCGTACCAAAAATTATTTTCTTCCAAGAAATTAAAGTAATTCAATAGGAAAAAAGGTAATACATTTAATTTATAAAAGATTTAAAAAAATGACCAATGACGACAACACCTATTTACATTTGAAAGTTTATATCAAGTTTGTTTTTTTTTTAAATTTGAAAAACCAATAACATTTTTGCTCTTGTATATAAATATTTGTTACAAAATAAAATCTTTGCATTTGCTTTGATGAAGTCCTTCAGAGAATAAAACCTGTTGGCTAAGATAAGGTTTCTATTTATGGTAATATTTTTATTATAAGTTTTTAATAAAAACATAGTTTACTGCAACACAAGAGTTGTTGTGTTTCGGTACTATCTTATTAGCACCTAATCAAATAGTGAAATATTTTTTCTGTTAGAAATCATTATATATCTTCTTCTATGTGCCACGTCCTTTCAAGACATAAGCGATCATGGCCCTTCATGTGTCCCTATTCCTGGTAGCTCTTAGCACACTTTCTCCTGTAACACCACACAACACCTGTTCTATCATCCACTTGCTCAGGCCCTTCAAATATGTTATCCACTGCTTTCCTCTATCTGGCCTGTTAGTAACAGATTCTCCAAACCCTCTGTTATGGTGAAACACACCTATTCCTCTGATAATGAACTCTCCCTCCTATACTAATAAGAGTTAACAGGAAGTTAACTCGAGAAGTTCTTGAGAAGTTCTAGAGAGTTCTTTAGAGTTCTATTGGAGTTCAGTAGAACTACCAAGCAGTTGTTATTAGTCGGCAGTTAGCCAAATACTAAGGAGCCAGCTTTCAGTGAAAGATTACCAAGTTCCTAACATTTAGGGTGCGTTAAGTTGATTAGCAACCGACATAGCATGATTATAATTTTCAGTGTGAAAATTACTCCACAACACCCTCCTTCTTTTTTGCATGTCCATAAGCTTTAGTTGTCTCTTTCTGATGCTAATTTCCTTTTTGTTTCCATCCTTTCCAAAACCTCATCATTGCTCACATGCTCAGTCCACGATATCCGCCGCATCCTTCTGTAGAACTGCATTTCAGCTGCTTCAAGTTTTTCCTTCATCTTTGATAATATTGTCCAGCATTCACTGCCATATTGAAGAACTGACATCACATAGCAATCCAGTACACGCTTCTTTGTTTCTAGTGAAATTTTCCTGTCTCTTAATACTTTACTCAGCTTCTGGAACGCATCCTTCGCTATGCCAATTCACCTTTGGATCTCTGTATCACACTTTCCATCTTCTGTTAGCACACTTCCTAGGTATTTAAATTTTTGTACCTGCTTGATTTTAGTATTCCCCACCTGTATTTGGCATTTTGGGCTGCTCTTTTTGCTGATGACTATGCATTCGGTTTTCTTGCAGTCTATTTGTAGTCCTTTCTTATCATTTATTTCAACTACCTTCTGTAAGAGCTGCTTTTGTTTCTATTCAGTTTGGCTATTGCAGCTTCTACTTCAGACTCTAATATTTCCAATCCATCCTCATCTTTGTGTATTAACAGTTGCTCTCTCTTGTCATGAAAAAGATCTTTTATATATTCTTCTCATTGCTGGAGTATTTCCTCTTTTCCCAATATTATTCTTCCATTCTTAGATTTTATACATCCTGTTCAGGAGCAGGTTTTTTGTTCTGTCAGTTCTCTTACTTCATTGTGCATGTCTGCTTTATTAGTCCTGCTCAATCTCTCTACCTCTGCACATTTGTCACTGAGCCATTCCTCTTTAGCCTGTCTTCATTTGTTCCTTATTTCCTTGCGCAGTTTCCTGTATTCCATTCCATGTCTTGGTATCATTTTCTGTCTCCTTTGGATGACTGAAGAGATTCTTCACATGATGCATTCATTTTTTCTTTAGCGTCTGATTTCCTAGAAACTTAAAGACAACACAATTTTTTTTAAATCGCTACAAACAGTGGACTGCCAACCCATTAGTTTGTACTACATCTAAGGTATATATATATATATATATATATACAGGGGCCCGACAATATTTTTCGGACACTTTGAAAAAAGTACTTCAAGGTGGTTACTAGTGCCAAAAACTTTTGAGATTGTAAGTACGTAGTTGAGGAGTGAAAATCCACTACTAGTGTAATCATTTTTTTTAGTTTGGCTTTGATAATTTTAGTTTTTTGTGATTTTTGCGAAAACTTGCGTGACACTATTTTTCGGACATGACAAAAAATCCTATTTTATTAAGAGCTAAGTTCATGTATATGTTGCTGTATGCAAATTTTCTGCTTGTACACTTAGCTGCCATCATTAGAATCAATTATCTGTTCTATTTTACTGGCAAATCAATTAAGTTCAATGAGGTAAAATGCATTCAAAAGATGTCATTTGTTTGGCACGGAAGAAGTGGGATGATGGCCTCAGCATCAGAAGGATCGCCATGGATTTGAAGCTGTCGAAATCAACGGTCGAATACATGCTGAAGACAAACTCTGAGCGGAAAAAGAAGAGAGGACGGAAAAGATCAATTGGCAAGAAGATTGAAAGTAGAACGAAGAGGACTGTGACACGGCTTTTGACATCTGGAGAAAAAGTTACAGCAAGAAAAGTGAAGGAGAAATGTGAATTGGATGTAAACATCTGAACAGTACAAAGAACGCTGCATAGGATTGGTTTGAAGTATGCAAAGGCTAAGAAAAAAATTACACTAACAAAGAAACACAAAGGAGCAAGACTGGAGTGTGCTAAAAGGTGGTTAACAAAGCATGTTGACTTTAAGAAGGTTATATTTACTGATGAGAAGCGTTTCAAGTTTGATGGGCCCGATGGATGGTGTACTTGGTCGAGAAGGGGTGAGCTTGCTGTACTGAACAAACAACAGATGGGAGGAGGAGGAGTTATGGTTTGGGGTATGATCTTTGCTAATGGAAATATATGGTTGGAGTGGCTGAAAGGACGACAGAACAGCGAAAGCTACAAACAGTTGCTGGACGAGAAAGCCCTACCAAGGATAAGAAGAGAGATAGGGAATGATTTCATTCTACAGCAAGACAATTGAAACATCTATGTGTCAAAACTCATGAAAGAATGGATGGCTAAAGTGAATATGACTACTTTGGAATGGCCTGCAAAGAGCCCAGATCTAAATTTAATAGAAAATGTTTGGAAATGCTTGCACAACTTGTCTATGATGGACCTGAAATAACGAAAGAGGCTCAACTATAGGAACGGATACTAGAGGCCAAAAAACAACTAATAGAAACACGTAGAGATGTTATTGTGCATATGTTTGATCATTATGAAGAGAGATTGATAAAAGTTATTGAGAAGAAAGGTGATATTACAGACTATTAACAGTTTTTCAACGATGTCCGAAAAATAATGTCACGTGTGTTTTGTAAAAAATGATGAAAAATAAATATTTTTCCTTACCTAACCGATTTTCTTCCATTTTTATTACAGGTATTGTCTTTATATGTTTATGCTATTCTATTGAAGGAATTTCGCCACTCTATGGTACTCGGAAAGTTGAATACTAAAGTGTCCGAAAAATATTGTCAAGCCCCTGTATATATATATATATATATATATATATATATATATACACACACACACACACACACACACACACATATATATATATATATGTATGTATATATAAAATATGGTTGGTAGTACAAGATTCCATAACTGACATTAAAAACAATCATTTTTTATTTTTATTACCACTCATGATAACATTAAAAAAATAAATTTGAAAAACGGACTAACTGGTTTAAATATAAGCACACAATTTCGGTTACATTATGTAGAAAACTATCAGAATATAATACAATTTTAGGATGTAAAAATCACTATTCCAATTGTAAAAAATAAATATATTAGGGAAAAATTGTATAAAGTTTGTCAAAATGTACCATTTTATAGCAACTTAATATCAGTTGGATAAAACTGTGAAAAGCAGTTACTTGTGTGCTAAATACTGGGAGTGCCCTGGTATATCATTCTTATTTAGACCATGTTGACCCAGACTATGCTTGTGAAGATAAAAATAACCATTGATTGCTGATAGATATACACCATCAGATGATCAACGAAGCATAACATCAAATATCTAGGTTGCAGATGTCTCTCGTTCTTTGTTCGTTTTTCATGCAACTGATTAAATCTTTAGATTGGTCAGACAAATGAATCTCTAAATGATCAATAATGTGGTTAATCTTTATTATATTGACACAACAAGAAGTCCCTAACCTAAGAATCAGTGAAACTTTTCAATAAAATTTTTCTAGTTGCAAATGACTGTTTCTTTTTATAAACAAGTAAATAAATATAGGATCAGTGAAATAAAACATTTCTATCAAATTATTAACTCAGTTAAATTTTATGTGACTATTTCAATAAGTCCATAGCCAAACAATGAAAAAAGTTGATGCTGTCTGATGCCGAATGTTCACATAGTGTTGCACAAGATATGAATGATTAATTGTGAAGATATCATCAATACTCAAGAGATTGGGTGAGAAAACCTCCCCATTCACTGCAGCCTGTCTGGTGGCTGTTTTTCTGCAGAAAGTGGGCAACCATTATATATTTTAAACTGGAAGTAACAGCAACAACTGGTAAATGTATTTTTTCATAAATTGGTTTAAATGTTATTAGAAATAATAATATAAACACAGTAGGTGCAATATTGAAAATTTCAATTTTTGCTCACCTTTCATTAGTTTGCTTTAAGATTTAAAAAGCAAATGACAACTGTCAGATTTAAAATGTAGCAATATGAAGTTGTTGGCAAGACAAAGAGGCATTTTTTAAGTAATCAAAAGAAAAATAGACTGACATGAAAATTATTATGCAAAAGATGAAATATTAAAATTTGTTTTGGTATAACCGTTACAAAGCTGGTCATATAGATCTTTATGATTAAGTAGGTAGTTTAATCTTCATTTGTTGTTCCATATTTGTGAACTTGTTCCGTACTGAGCCAAGTTTGATAAATAATTATGAAACAGTGGATTTGCTGATATTAAGAAAAATCTATTCTATTTGCCATATTTTCATACAAGAAAGCAACAAGAATGAACATTTGAAATGTGACAAAGGGAATTTCATTGAGATTTATAACATAGGTTTGTTATTTAATTTGTCATATTAAGTCTTCTTACTTGGTTGCTTTGCAAACTGAAACAGATTTTGAAGGTGCATAGAAAAAGCAAAAGAGGTTTTTCATAAACTGAACAAAGTATTAAGGGATTGAAAGGACTGTTGGACTGTGTTGCCTGATCTATATAGCAGTGGATGCTGAACATCAAAATAATAGTTTTGCTCTTACTTTAATATAAATAAAATAAAAACTATTCTTTTTATTTAGTGTGAGTTTTCTTTTTCTTAATCTAATAATCCAATTTCACTTTTTTATTGTTATTTTAACTTATAAAAGGTTTTAATTATTTAACAACCACTATTTGAACTTGACAGGTTTATGCTCCAGATATTTTGAGCATCTCATTCTGGGTCACAGATTATTACGACTGCTTTGATTTTGTTCTTCATTGGATATTACTGCTCATTTATCTTTATTCCAGATTATGATAAACTTATTAAGTTTAGGTTCTTCACTGGGTAATAATGGTCAATGAGCTAGTCAAGCTGACCATCACTACTTTAGAGCAAATGTGATCCTTTCTGGGTGTTCCATGCTTGTAGCCTTATACCAGACTAAATAAGCCTTAGTAAATACCAATGTTACAACATTGAGGAATGTCTGTTTAGTACTTCCCAAGCTGATACATTTTGACACGTTAGTTTAATTTCCCTTTTCATTCATTAATTAATAATAACGTTCTAATTGAATTATTTCTTTTCATCTAATTTCTTACAAAACTTAAGAACGACATGAAAAAGTGGATAACTGTTGAAAATTAATATCAAAACTTGAGTGGCCAGCTTTTTGATCAAACCCTTATCAAAGAGAAATTTTAGAATATTTAATTTAATGAGGGTTCATTGAAAAGCTCAAATGGACTGATAATCAGATTTTATGTTTCTATTCTTATAGTGATTTTCAATATGTCTATGCTTCTTCTGCCATTCCTTTTCTAACACATCACTCAATAAGTTCCAGGCCTGACATATAGATGGCCCCACTAATAAAAAATCCATATGATTTTTATGAATTCAGTCAGTTAAGTGCCATATGTGATACACGCTTTGGGCGATCATGTCTCAAACGAGACATGACTGACTGGGCAGAAGATTATCCCGCAGTAGGTTGCCATTGCTTTCTGTGGTAAATTGGTTACCAGCCAAGGCTATAGAACCCAATCTGTCTTATTATTTAACCCATAACTGGAGGGAAGTGATGGATTAATATCTTTCCCAAGGGTATTTATGCATAAGTGAATGCAGGGAATTCAACTAGAATTCAAACTTGTCTCCCCGATTTGTCGTTCCGAGCCAATATCCACTGTACCACAACACACATCCATCTTTTATGAAGTACTAACCTTCAAATGGGGCGTGACAAAATTTGAGCCTAATGAGATTATTAGTTTACAAATTACAGTTATTTAAACAATGGAAAAATCTGAATTTCATGTGTTGATAACATATTGTTTTCTGATAGGCAAAAATACTATTCAAGCAAAGTAATAGCTTGATAACTGTTATTTGGAATCTGCTCCATTGGGAGCAACAGTTAAGAGGTGGTATGCTGACTTTAAACATGGTCTTACATCCACAAATGATGCTGAATACTCAGGTTGCCCAAAATTGGCAGTTGTTCTGGAAAAACAATAAAATAATCCACAAACTTGTTTTGGCCGATTGTAAATTGAAGTTGCATGAAATAGCAAATTAGTTGAACATTCACCATTTTGCATGAACATTTCACAGTGGGTGCCACGTTTGCTCACAGTTGATCAAAAACATCAAAGCATTGATGATTCAGAGCATTGTTTGCAACTGTTTCAATGTAATAATGAGTTTTGTGTAAATATGTTAGAATGTTACAATGGATAAAACATGGATCCACCACTTCACTCTGAAGTCAAATCAGCAGTCAGCTGAGTGAACAGCAGCATGTGAAAGCTGTCCAAAGCAACCAAAGATGCAAACATCAGTAGGCAAGGTTTTGGCCTATGTATTTTGGGATGTGCAAGGTATTTTGTTCATTGATTACCTTGAAAAAGGAAGAACCATCAATAGCGAATATTATATAGCATTATTAGTACATTTGAAGGAAAAAAAATCACCAAAAAACGGTCACAAATGAAGAAGAAAAAAGTGATCTTCCACCAAAACTATACACCATGTCACAAGCCAATCGCAATGATAGCAAAATTACATGAATTGCATTTCAAATTGTTTCTACATTCACCTTATTCTTCAGATCTGGCCTCCTCAGTGACTACTGTCTGTTTGCAGACCTCAAAAGAATGCTCCAGGGAAAAAGATTTGGCTCCAATAAAGAAGTGATATCAGAAAATGAGATGTATTTTGAGGCCAAAGACAAATTGTTCTACAAAAAAGGCATTGAATTGTTAGAGAAGGGTTGGAATCAGTTTATCACTCTAGAAGGAGACTATGTTGATAAATAAAATCGAATTTTGCCTAAAAGCTGTTGTTTTATTAGTTAGGCTTGGGATTTATTGAGTGATGTGTTGTTATAGTGTGAATTATAGGAAGGAATACTGGAAAAGTTCTCAGTTAAGTAAACTTTCACAAGTTTGACCAAGTGAACAAACACTGGAAGTTTTTTCTCAGTACTCTTTTGCATATTTGAATTATTCAACAAAAATCAAGTAATGTAGCACCCAAAATATTTTTTAAAACGTATCTAGCCAAGGTAAAAGTTTGAAAATCTCTAGGCCACTGAGCTATTCTAATATCTATTAATTTTTTGGATGCCCAAAACTTAAAGTCTGTTGTGGCCACAAATAGCCGTTCCCAAAAAGAAATGAGCATAACGGCAGCAGCAGTCGTAGCTATTAGCCGTTCCCTGACCTTTTACAAACAATGGCGGATTTTAAGACATGCCGTAAAGAAAATCCAGCTGCACGTGCGACACAAAACAATTTAGCGAATACGTCCGAGCCTAAAACAGTTGTAATATGCATCGAATTAGGCTGCGCTCCCCAAAACACCTAACGACATGGGGAGCAATTATTATTTAGCGTTTTTCTACTCCCACCGATCTGGGAGTAGTTGACCGAACACTTTATCACCAGCCTCGTTTTGCCCAAAACTTTCGTGCTTTCAGCATTGATCTTGCCTCCCAGCAGTCGAATCGGTCATCAAAGTCGCAATACCAGCTTCTGGCATTGATCCTGCTTCCCGGCAGTCGATCAGCCATCGAAGCCGCAATACCAGCTTCTGGCACTGATCCTGCTTTGGTAGTCAAATCGGCCACTCAGAGTCACAGCTGTGATGACTCTACTTCTACTCAGCCCTGTTTAGAGATTCCGCTTCCGTAACCCCTCGGTATGGTCTCGCATCCACGACAACCTTAGCTCAACTTGGCCCTGTGTAGGGATTCCACTGTAATGTAACCTCTCGGTACGGTTTCGCATCGCGACGACCTTAACTCGACTTGGGCCTGTTTAGGGACTCTACCTCTCGTCAAGTGCCTCCCACCAATACGAGCTCATTTCCACGCTCACCACTTCAACCCAGGCCCAAAGACGGACACGTTCCAACCAGCCAGGCGATTCTTCCAGCTACTGCTACTCCCCCACCTAGACCTGGCACTGGACATAACCTGATGCTCGCTATACCAACTCCATAGAGGCTGCTACCCTCCAAACCAGGAGCCTACCCAAACAACAACTTGTATCACCTTACATAAATAAACACCAAAGTTGTTATTGTTTTCACCTCTGCCTTTGTCTCCTCATTGTCTTGGCTGTTCGCACTTATGAAAATTTAGGTTTGCAGGGTTGACTTCTTCCAATGACCCTGCAACAAGTCTAAGATGGCCTCAATAGTTACTAAGAATTGTGACCATTGTAGTCAGCAAAATGAGTTTAGATTTAATCCTAATTTGCTTTCCAGGTCTGGAAGGAAGACAAAGAACCAGGCAGCTCTGGAACAGGAAGGAAGAGTAGAAAATATTTCAAGTGAGGAATTTAGGAAGAAAGATGCAACTTTGAAAAACTCTAAATCGAAATATGGTAAGTATCCAATGGCAGATATGATATGCGTTCTGGGTATCATTTGAAAAGTGATGTTGTGCATAACTTAACAACTTTGATAGTGAAAAAGAAATTTTAACATTCTAATTATATTTATTTTTATTAGCTGAAACATTCTTTATTATTTTTGTAGTTATTTATCCTTTATTTTGATCCAAAGTTATCCACCGATTGCTGCAGTATGACAGCCCACATAAAGTTGCCATAAATAAATTAAAAATATGAAATGGAAAAATAAATTGTCTAACAGTTGTAGGTGAGAGCAAGCATACATTTAAAATTAATGTTGGTTATTTATTTTTTTAATTATATCAATATATCCTTATTGCAGCAAATAAATAATTTCTGGGTCCTTGGAACTATGACAATTGTTCCAATAACTGGAATTTTCAAATCATTGTTCAGAGCTGTCATTATGAATTTCAAATAACACTTGTCATTTTTAGGGTCCATTTCCCAGAAATAATTCAGGGTTTGTTTTTTCTTCAATGATGATTGTTTAAATTTGTTACATTTATAGGGAGGGGGAATTCATTATCATTAATACAGCACTTATAGATATAGGAATCATACTACTTGATTATTATCAGTTACAGGTTTCAAGTCCCAATTCCTGATTGTTTTAAAATCATTTTAATTAATTTAAACATTTTAATTTAGATGTTTTTTGGCTTCAAAAGAAAATTTGGTTTTATTATTTTTGCATTTAACCTTTATAAAAATTCATTTTTAATAAAAGTAATATTGAAATTTTATGAAAGAAATAATTAAAATGTTGGAATTACTAATGTGTTTTTTTTTCAAAGACATTGCTAAAATTAAGCAGATGGCTTATGTAAAAAAATATGAATAAAAATTGATGGGTAAAGATTTGAAAAAATAATATGCCCTAAATTACTGTTATAAAATCCCACTAAAATCAAGTTAGATGGTTTAAACATTCTGTGGCAAAAATTTACAATATGAGATTCGACTTTGGTGGTGTAAAAAAACAGCCAAATTTAAATCTCTAATGGACATGATTTGATTTTATAGCGATTCTCAAATTTTTAAGTAATTGAGATAAAATGTATAGCACCCCCAGCACAAGGAGAAGAGTATTTTTTTGTTTTTTCTTGTTTTTGTTAGCCAATTTTGAGTCACTAGTTTGTTATGTAAATGTGACAATTTTCATTGCAAAGTCAAAAATGAATAGACCACATTTGGGTAAAAGACTCACTCGGGAGAATTATTGACTTTCTGAGATGTATTTAGTTTGCCCTTTCTACAAACTAATGCTGTAAAAGGATTAGCACCTGGGTGAGAAATGTTGTGAAAACAGAATGATAAAAGACTGCTTCTGCTACTACTACTGTCATTGAAGAAGAAGAACCATGAAAAATCTATTAGAATTCTCTTTAAAAAGAATTACTTTTATAAACCTATGAGAGTTTATCTCATGTTTGAAACACCTGTTTTGAAACCTTGAATATTTTATTTAAAGGACCCATAAAATTAGCTTTGTCCAAGATAGATCAGCCTTTTTTTATCCTGTTTGATTTTGAAACCTTGACATTTTGAAGTGTGAACTTTTTGAAGTGAACGTTTTTTATTGCTAAGAAATTGATTTATATAAACTGTTGCTCTAAAAGAAAGCCATTAAAATTTCTTTGTTAAGAAAAATATTTTACATGAACTATTGTTTCCTAAGAGATTTGTATTTTGAAGCAACTGTTAATCTACTCTGATACACCCTTGTGCAAATTAACTGAAACAAAACAAATATCTTCTTAGGAACTTTAACACTTCCCCTGATCACATATACATCATCTCTTGTTTTTCTATTCCAACCACATTTTCCTTTACTTTTTGGACTAATGGATCCAGTTTGTTTCTTCACCTTGATGTGACATGACTGATAGTTAAAAGGCTGACACCAACAATATCCGCAATCTCTCTGTTAGGCTTGCCAGTGTGTTTGTGCAGTGTTACAATTTTTGTATGCTTCTTTGGAGTAATGTTCATTACAGAATATATTGTCTGGGTGTGATAAAGATCTGATGCAATTACAGATGACAATAGTTTTCAAGGCCAAACAAATTTCATCATACACCTAATATAGATTCATATTACTGCACACCAATGTAAATGACCTAATCTGAAGAAAAAATAGAAATTGATTACATCCTGCAACTATAGTGGGTCTAAAACTGACCATATGATGAAAGAAAGGAAACTAAAGCAATTGTTTTAATTAATTTGCACAAAAGTATGTATGCAATGACAATATTGTGCAGCACAGGTTTCAGACAGACCTCGGGAGCCTTCAGAAATTCTTCAGCACACAGCCTGTATGTTGAGGCTTATGAAGCAACTTTACAACTCAGATGTTAAAAAATTGGCCCTTCAATATCCCACAAAACTAAAATCATGCCCATTTAACCCTGCCTGTGACTGTCTTTTTAAGGCAAAATATAAGCTTCTTTGAAAAGAAAATGCAATAAAACTCTTTGGTCTTTGTATAAAATCTACCCTCAAAGAAAGTAAAATCAAGTAAGCACCTCAGCAAAAGACTCATCCTATCACTTATTAAGACCATTTCCACAAAATTTGTGAACAGCATCCTAAACACTTCTAAATTTTTACTGATGGTTCAAAAGACGATAACAAAATAGCATGCACAGCCATTTCTCACATGATAACTCTAAAGAAAGCTCTTCCAAAGCAAAGGTCAATTTTTACAGCAGAAGCCTCTGCAATAGATCTGGCTCTGGATATAATTTTTAACAATTACAAAAACTGCATCATATTCTCCAATTATCTCTCTTTATTAAGACTAAAAAAAAAAAAAAAAAAAAACTAGATCCCCAAATAGTCCAATCTGTTTAATAGTTTGATTATGTCCAGTACCAGAAAGATAATATTATGCTGGACTCTGAACCATATTGTGGCAAAGGTTAACAAAAGAGTAAACTCGGCAGCCAAATTAGCTCTAGATTTAAAAGTTTGGCAAGTTCAAAATTCCTTACATCGATCAGAAACCCCAAATCAACAGATTCCTGCATACAGAATGGCAGTTGCACTAGAATAAAAACATCCACAATAAACTTTATTTTTTGTAAAACCCTCCTTGGGAGAGTGGAAACCAACCTTTAGGTAGACTAGATGGGAAGAGGTTACAATATCATGACTATGTATTAGGCACTCATTTATACTTAAACGAGAACCACAACCAAAATGCACAACCTGCCAAATGCCTACACTGTTAAACACATTCTCATAGAATGTAATGCTCTTACACAAATTAGAAAACGATTCTATAAAACAAGTAATTTAAATTTTCTTTTTGAAAATTCAAACATTGATGACATTCTGTCTTTCTTGACAGTTACAAAACTATACCAAAAAATATAAATGCCAAAACTGGTAAATACAACTTTTTTCTTCACCCTTACACAAAAAATAACATAAGTGGTTATAAATGTTATATATATATATATGTGTGTGTGTGTGTGTGTGTGTGTGTGTGTGTGTGTGTGTATAACACAATCTAGATTTTTTTCCAACCATACACATATACATATAAACAGGATTTGGTACTTTATAACCCACAGGGTTGATATGCAATAAATCCTAACCAACCAACAGTATGAAAAAAGACTGCTTCTGTGACTCCTACTGTTGAAGAAGAACCCTTAAAAATTTATTAGAATTCTTTTTCAGAAGAATTATTTTTTTAGAAACCTGCAAGAGTTTATCTCAAATTTGAGAACACCTGTTTCGAAATCTTGAATATTTTATCTAAAAGGATTCAGAAAACTATCATCCTCCTCTTATTCTGTTTGAGTTTGAACATTTGACGTTTTGAATTGTGAACTTTTCAAAGTGAACTTTTTTTGTTGCTAAGAAATTGATTTATATGAACTGTTGCTCTAAAAGAAAGCTATTAAAATCCCTGTGTTGTTAAGGAAAATATGATTTCCACAAACTTTTATATTCTAAGGGATCTGTATTTTGAAGGGCTGTTAACCTACTTTGATAGTTTAAGATGTACAAGATAAATTTTGTACAAGGCCTACATTATACTTTGTACAATTTGTACATTCTAAATATATTTTTGTCTCATTAATAAATGTTTGTTACTTTGTAAATTTCACTTGACATAAGAGTCTTGTCTTTTTTCATAAGCACCTTCAGAAGTACTTATAAAGAAAGGGACAAGACACTTGAAACTATCCTCTTCCTCAAATACTCTCTTCTTATTTTTGATATTTACCATTTCTTTTTTTACCTTTAGCTGAAACCCTAAAAGTGCAATCAGTTAATTTTCATAATAAGTCCAACCGAGAAAAACATCATACTGATGAATACGAACAAGATGACTTGATTGTTCGTCGAGGGTCTCCATTTTTCTTGAGTTTTACGTTCCAACGAAACATCCAGCCAGATCGTGATTTGATCCTGTTACAGCTGGTTACAGGTTGGTAAACATTTTAATATAATTGATTTGCTCATATACACATAAATGGCATTGTATACATGTATTATTCTTTTGCCCCAATTAATCTCTAACCAAATGCCCCTGCTCATACCATAATTTGTAAATAACATCATTCTGTTTGGGGTTGTCTATAAGTAAGAAATTTTGTACCTTACAGGCATATGAGAACTGGGAAAAGATTTTGAAATTCGTGATTTTTGATAATAAATAAAAATCCTCTCTGTCCCCTCATGCTGTTTTTTGGAGCTTAGACAATTGTGATTTGGTTGCCAAGGGAGACACAGCATGTTTACATCCCACCTCACATCAGAACTCTGGATAAGATACTACCTGAGAAAATTTGGACAACTCAACAAAATTTACTCAAGCTTAAAAAGTTTGCAGACTGATGATTTTGCCAATGAGTTGAAGATTGGGTTTTGAAGAACAATATTGCCTGCAGGTCTGAGACCAAAGTTCCATGAATGAAGTGTTGAACTGACCATTAGCTATCACTCTGATTTTTTTTATTGTGAATAATGCTGATATCTACTTACTCACCAAAAACCATAGTCAGACCACAACACTGAAGAATTAAGAAGGGTTAAAATGCAAACATTAACACAAGAAACTGTTATTTTTTTCTACAAAGAGTCAGTTGTTCATCCTGAAAGTTAGTTATATTTTATCTCTTTTTATTTCTCTTTTCTGAGCACATTTCAATTATTTTTGCCTCAGACATCTTTAAATCAGTGTGGCTTTAGGAGATTAACTGGTGGAGTGATGAAATCAGTGTGGCTTTAGGAGATTAACTGGTGGAGTGATGAAATCAGTGTGGCTTTAGGAGATTGACTGGTGAAGTGATGAAAATGAGCAGTCAATATTATACTTGTGATATAAGTTTTTACAAAAATTACAAAAATTTACATGTTATCCAATCAATTACAAATGCTTGATCTTTTCCTTATTTTTTTTCTTAAGGTGATCAGCCTAAGCAAATAAAAAGTACATTAAGTCGTCTAACAGTGTTGTCTCAGGAAGCAAAAAAGCATCAAGTCAGAGAACAATTGTGGAAAGCTAAGTATGTTGAACTGAAGGACAAAACCATTAAAATTGAGGTGACCCCTTCTGCAAATGTCTTTGTTGGTGTCTATGAGGTTTTTTTGGAAACCAAGAATGTCAATGATCCTGAGGACACACCTGAACGATATCAACTCCAAGATGAAATTTATGTCCTCTTCAACCCTTGGTGTAAAGGTAAGTGATGACATTAATAATGTAGCACAAAAGTAAATTGGTACCAATTTTCTAAATGGAGAATGCATGCTTTGAAAATCAGCATTTTAAATTTTATTTTTTTTTACCTGGGACTGAACCCCAGCAATTTGTGTTGTTGAATAATATGTATCAAACTCTCCAAGCAAGCCATTTATTCATTTAACTTGTGTCTGACATAGGACAACGTTTTTGGAGCAAAAAATGATAACCATATTTATTACACTAATGAATTGGTTGATGAAACAATCTTACTAAACATTATACTACACTTCCTGCATAGGCTGTAACAATTCTAGTCACAAAATTTATGATAATTAAATGGATCAAAAACAAGCAGCGATGCTTTAAGCCCCTTTTTTATGATTCTGCCATTTTCCATTTACAAGTAACTACTATTTTGGATGTGCGTTGTGGAGCAGTGGATATCGGCTCGGAACGAGAAATCAGAGAACCGAGTTCGAATTCCAGTTGAATTCATTGCATTCACTTACACGCAAATACCCTTGGGAAAGGTATTAATCCGTCTCTTCCCTCCAGTTATGGGTTAAATAATAGGACAGATTGGGTTCTATAGCCTTGGTCGGCAACCAGTCTACCGCAGAAAGCAATGGCAACCTACTGCGGGATAATCTTCTGCCCAGTCAGTCATGTCTCGAAAGAGACATGATCACCCAAGCGTGTATCGCGCATGGCACTTAACTGACTGACTGACTGACTATTTTGGGGAAATTGCTTACTGGTCCCATTTTCTCAGATTATTTTGAAATTTTGTAAAGTACTTACTGCTGCTATAGTTTTACTTGCTTTTTATCAAAACTTTACTAAGGTACACAATATATGATAGTCAATGACATATTCTTTATTATAAAACCTTATTTTAAAGTAAAAAAAAATGAATTTGATAATATATTTATTAGTCAATCAGCCTGACCTCCTTTACTTAATAATGAGTTATCTCATTGTTATGCTAACAGGTATCATTAATCATACCAACAAGTTTGTGAGTAATGAAACCAAACTGGTAATAACTGTTCTTTATTTTTGTATTTAATATTAACTTTCTTTATAATTTTTTTTTATTTTACTAATAATGATATGTCACTAGAGTTAATTACCAAGATAAAAGTATAATTTTCCTTGTCTGTCATAATGAAACACACACACACACACACAGGCATATATATACATTTATTTCTGCTATTTAATCTTGACATAGGTTGATTAGTAACCTGCAGTTTCCAGAATGCAGGTTATCACCTGATCAGCAGTTGTTAGTTAAGCAGAGTGTAGAGGTCTGATGTTAGAAAACTCAAGATCTTTGATGAACCCAATCACAGATTACTAAACATATGTCCCAATGCATTTAGAAGATACATTCATACAATGGAAATAGACAATACAATTACATAATATTGGCATCATTTTTTAATAGTGTATGTGTACCAATTAATAATAGCTGACTATTGTTTTGGTAGATGACATAGTTTATATGGAAAAGGATGAAAACAAAGATGAATACGTTCTTAATGAGAGTGGATTGATCTGGGTTGGGTCAGTAAATTCCAAGAAGACGCGGCCATGGAATTTTGGACAGGTAATTATATATCAACATCTTTTATTCTCTTTCATATGTGTGTGTGTAAATATGCATATATTAATGCTAGTAGATTTTGAAATATGTAGTCCTTAAAAATCATTGGAAAAATCATCTCACATAAGCATACACCTTAACAGTGACGTCTTTTTAACACTGTTTAAGAATAAGAGTAATGATCACATGAAGAGTGAAGAAAAAAATGAAACGATTGAAATATATACAAAATTAAAAGAATGGAAGAAGCCTTGGTTTTAAAGATGCTTGTATAGAAAACATCTGAATTACTGAATTCAAATACAAAGAAACTTTTTTGATAATTAACATTTTTTTTTTTTACTATTGTCCCCCTGATGTAAGGCCTAAGTGCTACTCAAAATATTGAATGGGAATATTGTAAGGGCATTGGAGAGAGCAAGGAATGCATATAATGAGATATTATATTTATAAGAACCAGATCAGGTAAAAAATGAAGTACTGTAGCCATATTTGGGCAGGAGCTGCCCAGACCACACTTTCCAGTCTTGAAAGTGTTCAGGTCTTTGTTGGAGAAGAATTATTTTTCACACTCCAACCCTTCCTCTCACAGGCGGGATATGGTGATTCTCTCACCGCTCTATTGCTACGACAATAGAAAATGGTCAGATAAACTGCAGCGTGTAATTCCACTGGGTCTGACCTTCACAATTAGGACTTACCATGCCACTTACAGAATTGCAAACCACCCACATTGCCTCTGGATTCCATCATCAAGAAATAACTTCCACTAAAACAACTTCTTCTTTTGATCCACTGCTTTATGGAACAGAATCTCAAGAAAACATTTTTTCGATCGCTACAATCTTGACCTTTTCAAGTCTATTCACCTGTCATATTTCCACTTCTATCCATACAAACTCCCCTTAATGTAACCCTGTAGGCTCTTGGCATTGTATAGGGTAAACCATACTGTAAACAAAAAAAAAAAAAGAAAAAATGAAGATAGATTGCAGTTAAACCTTGAAATGAAGAAGTTAAGATTGTAGTGATCAAGGAAACAATCTGTCAGGAGTCCATTCTGAAAAAGCTGTTCGAGGGAAACTTTCTCCTTATCTTTATTTAGTGTATGTGCCATGGCAACTCCTAAATCTGAAGGCCTGGATGAGTTAAACCAAGGAATGTAGTCGATCTGAATATTTGCCATAACAATAGAGCCGTGAGAAGCTAACAATGTTCTGTCTTTGGGAAAGGTGTTGAATGGTGGAATACAATTAAAGACTGGGTAGCTCTGGCACTGATGAGATCAATACTCTATTCTTGGTAGCATCTTTAGTGATAGATCATATTAATTTCACTTGAAGTCTGATGTGAGCTTTAGTCCTAACAATAATTCCAGGCAAGTATGCTCATTGAGAATACAACCATTCATTATGACTAGAGAAAACATTGAGTCTACTCAGAGATAATGAAATGTTAGTTGCGTGATTTTGTGGGTATGGAATGTTACAAGCCAGTTGAGCTGTGTTAATAAGATTTGAGGAGGAATCAGCTGCCAGGTTAAAATCATCCTCTACATTTTTATGGTACTCCCATAAATTGTGGTATTGTCTGTATATATATATATATATATATATATATATACATACATGATCTGAGAATTTTCTTAGACAGATCATTAATATACAGCAGAAAAAGAACAGGACTAAGGAGTGAGCCTTGGAAGATGCCTGCATTGATAGCAACTTTGTCAGAGGACTGGGTATTAATAACAACCTGCATGGAGCGAACTGAGAGGAAGGACTTTATAGTCAAGAAGACTACCAGAAATGCTGTAGTTGAGGTTTGTGTAGCAACTCCGTTTGTTGCACCTTGTAAAAGGCCTTTAAGATATCTAAGGTAATTGTTTCTATGTTGGATTTATTATTAAGTGCCTCGTTGATTCTATGGGTAATGACAGTGAAGACATCAGCAGTTGACCTAGAGAAGTGAAATCGACACTGTTTGTTACTCAGGAGGTTGTAATTGTTGTGGTGATTGATAATCCCTTTGTTGATGATAGCCTCGAAAGGTTTACTGACACCTCCTAGAAATATTTTTAATTCAAACAATGATTAAACAATTTTGCCAAGATTAGAAATAGCTCTAGGCTAATGGTTCTTAAAATCAAATAGGAATTTTATCTGAACCTCTAATTTTTGGAGAGTAAAGGCTTTTGTAAGTCTTGAAAGTTACAAGCTGAAACAGATGTTGCAAAGTTTGTATTCAGTGAGAGTGAGCAGGTCCAGTAGAGGGTGGCCCTTGTTATTTTGCATGGAATTAAAGGAAAATTCATTGTGAAGATCTTTGTCTTATCTGATGAGATAATCTAAGGACTATTTACTATTGAGGGTATTAGCAGTTTTTCTGTTACAAATCTTATTTGAAAATTTTCAGAACTTGCAGGAATCAATTTTGTTTGCAACTTTGGCTTGAACTGCTTGTGCATAGCTGCTTTTAACATTTTCAAAATTCTCTTCCACTGAATGTGAGAAGTTCTGAAAGCAGTAAGCATTCTGTTGCACCATTTGTTTTTTTTTACATAGGGCTGGTAGTAATGATTATTGTGAGCTATAGCCATCATAGCATAGCAAGAAAATGATGAACTAGAATGTAATTGAGAAGACAGTGTTCCAAAGGAGACAATACTTACAAAACTTGCTAGGATGGTTCCTAAGAGTGAAACCCACAAATAATGGATATGAATAGAGATGTCAATTAAAACATGCTTGTTTATTGCTGATTAGACAATCACATTGATGGTTGACAAAGAATCCATGTTGAAAAAATAAAGAGAAATAAAAAGCTATTCAAATGTCCCTTAAGAATTTATTTCTTTTTGAAAATAAACGTTGCTAAAATTTTAATTTACTGTATTTAATATCTGTATATTTCACATTTATTGTTATTTTTATTACAAGAATATCATATTATCTACTAAAATATTTTGAGTCATTGGACTTGGATTGTGCAATGAATGTAGAGAAAAATTAGGTTTTTCCCATAAACAGAAGAGACAGTAAGAAATAAGTAAAAAATACATTGTTATATACATACATACATATATGTGTGCATGTATATATACAGTGTGAGATACATGAATTATCTAAATTACACAAAAATGTAAACACTGACATATCATTTTAACAGGTATATTTTCCAAAATTAAAAGAAAAAAAACTTAAAATAGTAAAGAGTAAATTTATCTAATAAAATCACCATTGGCTTTAAACATGGTCTCCAGATGATTCTGGAATATCCTGCAAGTCTTCTGAATGGTTGCCTTGTTTAAGTTGGTTAATGCTGCCATAATTCTTACCTTCAGTTCAACTTTGGTGTTACAAGGAATTTTGTTGATCTCTCGCTCAACTGTGTCCCACACATAATAATCAAGGGGGTTGCAGTCTGGGAAGTTATGTGTCCAGATGTAAGGGGTGATGTGGTTGCAGAAAATGTCTAACAGCTATGACTGCATTCTCCTGTTTGTGGGGTATGTTGCCAGACAAGATCTTCCACTAGGAACTCTCCTCAAGGCACTTGATATAGGCCTCTGTATTGAGTTTAAGGCCCTGTGGGAAAAGAACTGAAAGCATAACATCACCATCAATAATGATCACTCCAAACACATTCATAAGCATCATTGGGACTTGTCCAACTTTTTCTGAATTCTCTGCCTTGTTCTCAGATTGATGCCAAAATATTCTGAAATGTTCATATTGCAGCTTCCAATGGAAATGCAAAGCAGTACATCATGCTGTTTTTGGCCAGAGTGAATTATGTCATAGTGCTCTTTTCTCAGAGACGGTGCCCAACTGACCCTATGATAATGTGCAGTTGACAAAATCAAAAAGAAAATGTGCACATGCAAAATTAAAACTATAAAATGTTGTCATTTTTCCATCATACCCTGTATATTACACAAACCCATTTGATGTCTTTTCAAATTAATAAAACTTGTGGAAATTTTTTCCATTAGATTTTCTCACAAGTATAAACAAGGAACTTGATATTACGTTTTTGTTTAAGCTAAATTAATACTGATATCAGTCTATTTTTCTTATTTTTATCTACACTTTTTCTCATCCTGACTTTTTTCAGTTTGATAAACCTTGTCTTGATGCTGCTCTAACATTGCTCAAAACAGCAGAACTCTCTGAAAATGGATACAAAAATCCTATTTCTGTCATCCGTTGTCTTTCTTCTATAGTGAGTAACAAAAACAATTTTTTTTACATAATCTTTTTCATTTGTTTTTTGTCTTTAAATAGATTTTACCCCTAGCAAGGCAATAAATAGATTTTACCCCTAGCAAGGCAATAAATAGATTTTACCCCTAGCAAGGCAATAAATAGATTTTACCCCTAGCAAGGCAATAAAGCCACTGAAACACAAGGGTTACCGGGCATGGAAAAGTTAGAAACAGAAACATTGCTAAACAACAAGAACAAAAGAAGAAGAATCAGGAGAACAGTAGATAGTGATTGACATGACATTTAAATTTTTGCAGACCAAACTTGGCTGAAAACACAAATCCAGAAGAAAGTTTCAAAAGTGAGAAGGGCAACAAAAGAATAGCAAAAATATATGTTTACAGTTAGCCAACTTAACTGTAAATTGATGACATCTTGTTACCAGTCTAGTACTGTATTTAAATTCAAAGAGTCTAGACACCATAGGGAAGAGCTCATCTGAACAGTTATCATGAAACACAAAGAAAGAGACAAGCCAGAACAGAGCTAATAATATTGCTGATTTTTCCTTGGATTTTATCAAGGAACTCTAGGTCAGTGGTTCCCAACCTTTTTTGTCCCATTCCATCTTTTCCAGTCACTTATTCACTTGTGGACCCCTATAACGGAATAAGTTAAACCAGCAAAAATAAAGGATTTTTCTGTAAAAAAATATATTAATGTAAAATGCTCTGCATTATTATGCTGATTAAGCTTTAAACTTACTCATATAAAATCAAAAAACATTTCATTCAACCCTCCTTTATTTAAGTAAAACACCTAGTAAAAAGGTTATGTTAACATTGTTCTAGTTGTAGGTATTGTACACAAAAACTATCTTTATAAAACTGGCTTTATTTTTGAGCTTACAAGCAAATGTAATCATAAAACCTGTATAAATGAAACACATGTATGAAAAAAAAACAAAAAAAACACTAAAATATCCCAAAACAGAAGTGAATGAAACTTTTTATTTATTGAAAAAAAATATTTTACTCTATATTTCTCAATGGGACTTTTGTGGTTGTTTTTGAGCAATCAGTTCATGAATCCTGGGTTCAGTAGCGGCCAGTGCACACCTCAAGTCATCTTCTACAGACAGCTTGTCCCTTGATTTTGTTTTTATTGCGAGTAATGCAGAAAACCCACTTTCACTCAGGTAGGTTGAAGCAAAAGACAAAAGAACTCGAACTGCAAGATCATTTACTTTTGGATATAATTCCATCATTGAACACCAGAAGCTAGACAATGATTTTGACTGGAACATTTTCTTGGCTGTTGAATCATTGATAAGCTCAATAAACTCTTCTTGTGTGTCTTCTAACACATCATCAACCTGACATAAGAAGGGATTTTTTGCCAATCCTGCATGCTGAGGGCTTAAGTCAGGAAAATAACGATGAAATTCATCTTGCAGTTGAGACAAGTGATCCATGATTTCCTTGGACAAGGTGTTTGAAAGCTGATATCAGCAAGAAGTTCATTTAAAAACGAAAATATCATGAATTTCCCTACACTCACTCCAATTTGGCCAGAAATGCATGTCTTGTGTCACAGTGGCTGAGCAAATTTGAATCCTTTCCTTAGAGTTTCAAATTCAGCTGGTTGAAGATTTCAAAAATGTCCACAAGATAAGCAAGGCAAAACTCAAAGTGTTCTGATTTTAATATCTCCAACAGGTCATATTTTTTCTGCACATCAAGAAACATTTCAACTTCTTGGCGAAGAGAGAAGAATCGGGACAAAAATCTCCCTGCAGACAATTACCTGACGGATATATAAAAGAGCAAGGAACTATGTTCCGATTGTATGTCATGACAGAGCTGCTGGAACAGTCTCGTGTTGAGAGCAGAGTTTTTCACATAGTTCACGACTTTAACAATACCAGTAAAATTGTGTTAAGTCAAGAAGGGAGCGACTTAGAAGCCAGAGCTTACCGATGAATAAAACAGTGCACACCAATTGCGTTTGGTGCTTTGGATTTTACTTTTGTTTGGAAACCTGACCTCAACCCAAGCATGGCTGGAGCTCCATCAGTTGTGATTCCAACAAGATTATTCCAACCCAATCGATGTTTGTCAAAATATGATGACACAGCATTCATCACATCAGTGGCCTTGGATCCCTTGAAATTCTTTCATGGACCCCTAGTGGTCCATGGACCCCTGGTTGGGAACCAAGGCTCTAGGTAAATATGTATGATGAATTCCAAAGAGAAAAATTGTCTAGCATTACAGTGTGAACCAACCTTCCTGACAACTGACTTAGCAATGTATTCTATAGTCTTTCCACTTAATGTCAGCTGATAACATTTGCTCAAGAAGGTGCAATGAGTCATTCTCCAGGAGGTCAACATTAACCATGCTGATGAAAGGAATAAGGAGTTCTCTCAGATGATTAATAGAAAGTAGTTTAGTTTTGGAAGCATTAAAATTAAAAAGCCTTCTTTTACGTAAGTTAACAATAGACTGAAGATTGTTTTGGATATCAGTTGCCATTTTGCCCTTATCAAACTGATCAGACTTTTGTGTCATCAGTATAGATACCAAATTGAAAGCTGATACTCTCAAGGTCATTTATGAAAATTAAAAACAAAATAGGGCCAAGGATAGAGCTCTGGGGAAAACCAGCATTAGCATGGAAGGAACTGGAAGAAATTCAGGATTACTTTCATTCCACACTTTGATAAGAAAGATTAGATCATTTCAAAAATTTGTCTGGAGACACTAACTTTTCAGTGTGTGGAGAAAACCTGTATGCCAAACTTTTGAGATATCCAAAGATATGGCCAAAGCTTCACCATTCTTATCTTGAGCTTGACAGACTCTTTCTGCAATTATTATCAGTACATCAGCAGTTGACCTGGAAAACAAAAATTGTTATTTATATTACTTGTCTCAAAAAATACATTGCAATGTGAGATTATTGACTAATTTGGCACTGATTTGGGCCTCTAGTTCTTTTTCCAAAAAGAGGTAGAAGTCTCCCAATAGTTGAA
Source organism: Ascarosepion bandense (assembly GCA_037127315.1). Classification (NCBI taxonomy): domain Eukaryota; kingdom Metazoa; phylum Mollusca; class Cephalopoda; order Sepiida; family Sepiidae; genus Ascarosepion; species Ascarosepion bandense. The sequence goes on along the minus strand of JBBBDQ010001084.1, from coordinate 2,162,585 downwards.
AGAGTTGAATGGTTCACCAGAATCCCTAAAAACAATCAATGAGGACTTCCAGCAGCAGGAAAACCAGAGGTAGCAAGGCACTTATTATTATTACACCAAACATTACATGCTCTTGAACTGACTTCAAGAGCATGTAATGTTTGGTGTTGGAGACAATCGCTGCTTGCTAAACATCGACTACCACCATTTTGGATCAACAGGATAGATGATGATTAATGAGAGAGCCAAGACAAACAACTGCTAGCATGCTTGGCGTCCCTTCTTATTTTTGTTCCTTCCGGATCCACAGGGGCTGTAACCCCTGTGGCACCAGAGGTTATCTCCCTTTTATTGGTCAGGACATTACAATGCTTTCTTTTTTCTTAACTGGAGAGAGTTCATTCACTATGGCTGGAGTACTTTCACTGATGGGTCAGACTTTATATAGAAGGAGGCGTCTGTTAACCTAAGTGAAAGAAAGATGACAATGGATTAGGAAAGAAAATGAATCAAATTGTTGTGTACAGAGATATGTTCTTTTTCTTTTTTGTTAGTAATCAAGTCTTTTGGGTGGCTGTCTTGTCTGGCCTGAACGCCTGAGGTTTAGAGTTGTGTGTTTTGCCTGGTTGTCTTTAGGTTTTGGTGGTGTTACCATGTGTGTGTGGCTTTCATTTTCAGATGAGTAGTAATCGTGGAGGTTATGTGTTGGGTTTGTTGGTTGTTTAGGGTTTTTTTTTTTGAAGAAGCTGGTATTTCTTGTAGTTTGGTTGTCCTCATGTGTTGTGGTAATCATGGATCCTCTTTTCTTGTGCAGTCATTGGGTTAGGTTAGTAAGGCTGGGGCTATGCCAGTGGTACTGTGTAGCGGGGTTGACAGAGCAGGTGCCGTTAACCCCACAAAGAGTTAAAGTAATATGATTGGATCAAGGACAACGAAGACAAGGATTTATAAATTCAAGCCAAATTTTATTTACAAAATCTGGCAAATGTATGTACAGAATGATTGTTAGGACAAGCAGTGTCAATCGAAAGGATCGCCTGGTTTCAGGGCAGTAGACCAGTGGCTGGCAGTGCAATGCAGAGGTGATGCTGGTTGCTAGAGGTTCTGCTTGGTAGTTCCAAGGGTGGTAGACCAGTGGCTGGCAGGGCAGTACAGAGGTGATGCTGGTTGCTAGAAGTTCTGCTTGGTAGTTCCAGGAAGGATTGTTGCTGGTGGCTGCTGCTGGAGATGGTTAGGCCTTAGAAGGACTGTTGCATATGTAAATAGTTAGTTCTTAGAAGGACTGTCGCATATGTAACCGGGACTGCAGCTTCTGCTGGTGCCTGGTGCTTGGTGTGCCTGTTGCTTCTGCCTGGTGCCTGGTGCTACGGCTGGTGCTGGTTTTTCTGCCTGGTGCCTTGTGCTTGATGCGCCTGCTGCTTCTGCCTGGTGCCTGATGCGCCAGCTGCCTCTGGTGGCTGCAGCTGCTGGGGTCGCTTAGTCATTAGAAGGACTGTTGCATATGTAGCCAAGTAGCCCTGAAAAGGGCTGTTGCATATGTAGCTGAAGAGCCCTTAAAAGGACTGGTGCATATGTAGTCGGAAAGTCCTGAATAGGACTGTAGCATATGCAATCAGAAAGTCCTAAAAAACTGTAGCATATGTAGTTAAAAAGTCCTAAAAAGGACTGTTGCTGGTAGTGGCTGCTGCTGCTGCAGCTGGCAAACTAGGTTGAGAGTGGCTCGTTTTGCTAGGGCTGCTGCTGCTGGCAGCTGCTGCTGCTGCTGCTGGCGGTGGCTGCTGCTATGGTCAGCCACAAGGGTCGGCCAGGTGCAGGTGGTAGGGGAGCATGTCGCTCTATCCTGGAGCCAAGGTATTTGGTGGAAAAAAATTGGCCATGTGTCTGTTAGCTGCGGTCAGCAACGTTGGTCAGTTAATAATGTCTTTTGTTTGTCTATTAAAATTTTCCTTCCACTTTTGAATGTACACATGGGTTTTATTTGAACACCATGTGTACTTAGATTAGTTTCAGGTCATTGTTTTTAGGTACGAGTGCTTGTGTGTGTTTATATTTCATTTTGTTGTTGTTTTTTGTGTTTTTGACTTTTGGAAACGCTGAGTCACCGAAATTAATGGCTTCGCTCTGCTTTCTGTGGTGATGCTTTTGGACGTTTGAGTAGCCAGCACTAACTTCCGGCCGGGTGCAATAAGGCCCCCTTCCTAGAGGACTGATCATGATCAATTCATGAAAAAAATATATGATTTTAATTTGGCCAGAAAGTGAACCCTTCTGCCTGATTTCGTTTGTACCTCTGGTGTGGTTTCATCTTCCATTGTTGTTCAGTGAAGAGTTTTTCTGAGTTGAAGCTTGTATGCGGCATATGTGTTCGTTCGTTGCAAGTAGTTTGTGAGTGAATTTTCTTGGTTGTTTCTCAAAGGCTGAAGAGAAAAAGAGTCTGAGTTGCGGTGCATGTGGTTAGAGTTTTTGCAACAGTGAAACCCTGTCAGAGTGCTGTTTATTCCAGAATGTGGCATGCTCTGGAAAATTCTTACTGGTCGATATGGCTGTTAAAAAAATCTTCTAATTTATTCCAATGCTCCACATTGAATTGATTGCGTTTGTAAGGATCTCCGTGTTTTGCTGTGTGTGTGGATTTATGTTGGTGTTTAGAAGAATTAACAGTTGAGAAAGAAACTTTGATTTTCAAAGTAGTTGATAGAAGCTTGTGTGTTGATACTGAGTGTTGACACATTTGAAAGAACTTAAAAGATATCTGAGTTTAATGTCGAATTGTTTTGGAGGTCTCAGTTCTCCAGCATCAATAATTCAAACTTGCCAATCTCTTAATTGTTCTGGTTGAATGAAGAAAGATGTCAGTGAATCAACGTTGTGTTGAATGATGAAAAACGTCTTTGAATCAACGTTGTGTCACTCTTTTTCTAGAAAGCCTGGGAAAGAAGACAGTTGTGCTGTCTAGTATGCCATTGTTAAATTGTGCAGTGTTCTATGTGTGGTCGCCATTTTATGTAGTAATGGTTGAATGTTGTATGTCATGGTGTTATCTTCCGAGAAGATCACTTCCAGCTGAAGAAATCAGTTTCTGGTGTTTTGGTGGTCGTACGTGGGTAGGTTCAAGGGCGGCATTGCTACGTTTATGGGAGGGTGCTGTTCCCACTCATCTGTTGCCATCTTGATCAATTGTAAATATCACGTCGGAGTCACCACTTGTAGCGGGGTCAACAGAGCAGGTGCCGTTAACCCCGCAAGAAGTTAAAGTAATACGATCAGATCAAGGACAATGAAGATGAGGATTTATAAATTCTAGCCAAATTTTATTTACAAAATCTGGCAAACATATGTACAGAATGATTGTTAAGTCGGGCAGTATCAATCGAAAGAATTGCCTGGTTTCAGGGTGGTAGACCAGCAGCTGGCAGGGCAGTGCAGAGGTGATGCTGGTTGCTAGAGGTTCTGCTTGGTAGTTCCAGGAAGGATTGTTGCTGGTGGCTGCTGCTCTCGCTGGTGGCTGCTGCTGGAGACAGTTGGTCCTTAGAAGGACTGTAGCATATGTAAACGGTTAGTCCTTAGAAGGACTGTAGTATATGTAAACAGTTAGTTTTTAGAAGAACTATCGCATACGTAAACAGTGAGGTGTTGTCTGGTAGTCCAGAAGGAATTTGAATAATTCCTGCTTCTAGCTTCAGCCTTTGGTTAGGGCAGCTTTGATGGACTTTTTTTACAGTGTGCATAAAGCGTTCTGTTTCAGCATTGGCTTGGGGTCATAAAGTGTCATTTTTCTGTGCCTGAATCCGGAGATGGAGGCATACGCTTTGAAGTCATAGCTGTTGAATGGTGGACCATTGTCTGTTTTGAGGGAGACTGGCACCCCAAATTTGGCAAATATCTTGTCCAGATGGGGTATGACTGATGTTGAGATGGAGTCTAGGATGTAAATAACAACATAGTGTGTGTATTCATTTGTGATAACAAGAAGGTACTTTCCATTTTGGAGGTGTCCAAATTCAGCACTGACTTCTGCCCACGGTGCTGCTAGTAGTGGGGACATTTGCAGTGGCTCTCTTGCCAGTTTGTGGGTACTGATCTGGCAAGTGTGGCAGTTCCTGGTGTTTTCTTCCACTAGGGGCTGGATGTTCTTGAACCAAATTTTTTCTCGAAGGAGGATCATGGTTTCCACAATGCCCTGATGTTTGGCATGTGTTATTTTGACAGCTCTGTTTTGTAGCGTTTCAGGCAGCACTATCCGGCGCCCTTTGAGAATTATGCCATACTTATGTGCTAGTGATAGTTCAGCATGGTTGGCATACAGGGTGTGGAATCTTGCTTTGCTTATGCCGTCCTCAACACCATGCCATTTGTTGGTAAGAATGGCTAGTATGACGGTGTTAAGTGTCTTGTCCTTTGCAGTTTTTATTGCAACTACATCAATTGTCATTGCTTTGGGGGTTGAAGTTGAGAGGAGGTAGTTTATGTATTCCTCTGCTATTTTCTGTTCTCTGCCGCTTGGTAGCAGGTGCATTGGATGGCAGCTGAGATAGTCAGCTGGGTTGTCATGGCCTGGTCAGTATATGACAGTCATGTCATACAGTTGTGTTCTCAAAACCCAACGTTCAATGTGTGCGGACAGTTTGGAGCTGGCATTGTTGAAAATGGATGTTAGGGGCTTGTGATCTGTATGGACAGTAAATGGGGCTCCGAAAATATGTATGTGAAAGTGTTCACATGCCCATGTGATAGCAAGTGCTTTACGTTCTATTTGGGAGTATCTTTGTTCAACTGTGGATAGTGCTCGGCTTGCAAACTGTACTATCCATCCATTTTGTGACAGCACAGTGGAGATGCCTACTAGGCTGGCATCGGTGCATATCTTGGTGTGTTTGTTCAGGTCAAAGTAAGCGAGTGAGCATGCTTTGCTCAGGGCTTCCTTGATGTTTTTTAGACATTTGGTGTGGCATTCAGTCCAGGACCACTGTGTGTTTTTTTGTTTTTTTGTTAATTGACGTAGTTCATAGGTCAAGGTTGCATAGCTTGGAATGAACTGTGCACCACAGAAGTTGGTCATCCCCAACAAGCTTCTGACTTCTGATGCATTTTTAGGGTTGGGTAGTCCAAGGATTCATTTTATTTTAAGATTACTTGGGCTGATGCCTTCATTACCGAAGATGTGTCCAAGGAATTCCAGTGACCTCTTGTTATACTTGCATTTGCCCCCATTCAGGGTGAGGCCTTTTTCGTGAAGTCATTGGAATATTGCGTGGAGGTTTTGGTCGTGATCCTGCTGGTCTGATCCAAAACAAAGGATGTCATCACTGATGTTGATGGCTCCCTTGATCCCTGCAAGTGCTTGACTGATTTCTTCCTGGAATATTTCACTGGCAGAGTTGACACTGAAGAATAGCCTTTTGTACCTGTACAAACCTAGGTGTGTTGCAATGGTGGTTATGTATCGGGATTCTTCAGCTAATTCCAATTGGTTGTAACCCTGATTGAGGCCTAATTTGCTGAAGATGTGAGCTCCCAATAGAATGGTTTTCACCTCATTGAGTGTGGGGGGTTGGATGCCATTCCCTTTTGATAGCTTTGTTTGCTGCTCTCATATCAATGCAAACCCTGATTTTCTTTTGGTCCTTTTTTGGTACCACTACAATAGGAGATATGCATGGGGTCGGTCTGTCTGCTTTGTCAATTACTCCCAGTTTCTCATCTTTGCATATCAGTTCTTCTATGTCTTTCCTTACTTGAAAGGGGACTCTGAGCAATGGGTGGCACGTTTTCGTCTATGTGTAGGTGAACTTTTTTACCTTTGAGTCTACCTAGGCCATTGAACAGGTCTGCATAGTCCTCCAGAAGTTTGAGGGTAGAGGGTGGGGTTTGTGCATCAGAGTTACTGATGTGGCTAACTGAGAGCTTGTTTGCTGACAGAAGTTTGTGCCTCTTACATGTTTCCCAGCCAATGATGGGTTTTTCTGGGCTCTTTATTACATGTATGTCAGCTTGGCAAGAAATGCCTCTAAACTCTAGAAGTGTGCTAAATTGACCTAGAACCAGGGTGGTTCTTTGACACTGAATTCAGATATTACAGTTTTTGTGAGTTGGAGGTGGGGTGCTGGTCTTAAGCACTTGAAGTCTGCTTCAGACAGGATATTAATGGTGGCACCTGAGTCAGCTAATACATTCAACGTTTGGTGGCTATTGCCAAAGGATATATTGAAGCAGGGAAGGTTTTTCATCTTACCTGTATGGAATACATATTCTGTGTCACTGCCGCTGGTTGAGTCCCATTGATGATCCTCAATTCAGTTCACCGATCGCTGACAGGTTTGGCTTTGTGGGCGACGATTTGTTCTCCATTGTCTATCTTCGTCATTTAGTTTTCTGAAATAGACAGAGGTGAAATGCCCCCATCTCCAGCAATAAGTACACTGGTTTTGGAATGGGCAAGAAGTTAGTCCCCGTTCATGTGAGTATTTCCCATTACAATTTCTGCACCTGTTTTGCTGGAGAGGGTTACGTGGCTGTTGCTGTTCGTATGAGACTTTGTTCACTCGTGCAGTGGTAGTGGTAGTTTTCATAGTGGTGTTGGTATCTTCTAAGTGCATCCATTCTAAGTGTGTTGCCATAGTTTCTGTTGTTCTGGTGTAGTTTATTAGGTCACTTAAGGGCATATTTAAGTTCATCAGTCCCTTTTGGTGAACTTTCTCTGATAAACAGCCTGTTGTTAACTGGGATTTTATTTCGACATTTATGTCTGCAAAGTGGCACATGGCTGCCTCTTTTAATTTCCGGTAAAAATCCTCTATGTTTGGAGTGGTTTGTTTTAACTTTCGAAACGCAAACCGGTTATATTCCGTGTTGTTCTGTGGGTTGAAATGGTTCTGCACAGCCGAGACGAGTTTATCGAAATGTGTCTTGTTTTCTACTGGTGTTAGCAGAATTGCTTTTTGCCTTTTATCATCCTCTATGTCATGTGCAATTAAATAATTTTCAGTCTGTTGACGTATTTTGTCCATCTTGCAGTTTTGGCTTCTGACTCACAGCTGAATTCCGGGTCTTGTGATAGAGCGGCCATGTTTGTTTTGTAGCATGTTGGAAGGTTTGTAGTTGCTTTTTTTTTGCGTTTCTTTGTCTCTTTTTTTTTGTTGAGTAAATGACTCTGTCCTCATCGCCAATGTAATGTTTGGTGTTGGAGACAATCAATGATTGCTAAACATTGACTACCACCATTGTGGGTCAACAGGATGGATGATGATTAATGAGAGAGCCAAGACGAACAACTGCTAGCATGCTTGGCTTGGCGTCCCTTCTTATTTTGTTTCTTTCCGGATCCGCAGGGGCCGTAACCCCTGTGACACCAGAGGTTATCTCCCTTTTATTGGTCAGGACATTACAGAGCACACTTATTAATGACTATTACAAAGGTATCAAGTCTGCATGTTTTGTGGAGATCTAGGTTAGAGATGATAGCAGAAACCATAAAAAGGGTTATATGCATTTCACTCAACAGAGAATCAGTTCAAGGTGGGAATTTAGGCATGGATACTCCAGGTAAGTCAAGTGTAGAATTTAAGGAGAAAGAGGTTAACATCTCAAATTGACTGAAGAGAGGAAGGATAGAGAACTTATACTTATTTAGTCCACTGATACAGAGCTGCCAGTAAACATGAAAGCCAAAGTTGTTAACTGTAATGTGGTACCTCATTCTCACAGTAAATAAAGCCTTAGCTCATTTGAGGACATGTTTACATTTATGAGCAGCAATGAATATGTGTCTGTTTTGATAGAAGCTGTTGTGTCAGTATAGCCAAAAATAGTTGTTCTCATGGGCTATAATGGCCAATTATGTTGGTATGAACCATGGAGAAGATTAAGGTTTCACTTGGTATTTCCAAGAAGAAATGAATGCTAATATATTGGCTTTGACCCAACAGGAAAGCTCAGTAGTACAATTCTCGATTTGAAGATTAAAAATGCCATCATTGTTATGAGGATGCATTTATATATCAAAATAATATTAATAATGTATAAAAAATTATAGTAATGGATTCTATTGAGTCCTAAGTGTTATTCCAAGAAAGTTCTCATTCATAAAGTAGTCGTAAAAATAAGGAAATTAGGAGTAGAATGTTTTGGAAGATTGTAGAATGTTCCAGTAGAATCTAGTGAGTTCAAAAGCTTCTAGAAATATGCAAATTAGGTGTTAGCCCCTTGTTGGGACGCCCGCGCCTATTCGGCTATAATGAACTATTCCATTACTATGTAAAGTAATGGTGGCATCTACGTAGGAGAGTGTGCCGAGCAGCCAATCGACAAGTCAGTCGTAGACTTCCGGTAATGACCTGGAAGTACCCATTGCTCATACTATGTCTTACGACGGTTGAGACGATTAACCTTTATTCTTGTATTGTATACTAATAACCTTTGTAAATACTATTTTTCATGGAATACAACAATTAACCTATTCCTGTTGTTGAGTTATTTATTCTTACTCACGACATAACACCCCTATAAAAATAGGTTTTGGGCAGTGAGTAGTTAGTTGATAGCAGGATGGGTTGACCTCATCAGCTCCAGTTTTGATTCAAGGATGTATATCCAGCCAAAAGAATCTCTTTAAGTTGACGACAAAAACTAAAACTTGAAAGAGTTGTTAAAAGGAGTTGCTGTCATATCAACTCCGGTTATGGTACAAGGATGTATATCCACCCGGAAGAATCTCACAGAAAAGTCCGAACAACTAAAACCTGAAAGAGAACCTCATGGAACTATCTGGGTAAATACATATTTTTGCATCTTTCATTGACTAAGCCAATAATTAGTCTTTATATACGCATTTAAGGATTTCCAAAAAGTATAACAGTTAACTTCCATGCCAACTTAACTGGGTAAAGATATTTGACACCTTCCCCCCTTCTCTCCTCGTAGAAATTCGCCTGACAGTAGTAAACTATACGTTTTCTATTTGAATGCAAAACTGAATATTTGTAAATATTTTTATTTAATGTTTTGTGAATTAAATATTTGTCTGTATTTTAACTCTGGGTTTTGGTCAATCATTTTTCTTTTTTGTTTTGTCACGCTTAACACATAACAATCATAAAGAAAATCATTGAATGTTGGCAATAGAAAGAAGTCTTATGAAGAGAGTGTTTCAGTTTAAGAGATGATTGAAATAAAATATTAATAGCTACTACAGTGATCTGAATTTCCAAGTGGACAGTGTTGCAAAGCTCAACAAGAGTGAAAAGAGACAGTAAGATATTAAGTCAAATAGAGAAGCCTGTTAATAGGGTTTGATAGGGAAATCCATGATTTGTGTAAGGGATCGGGCAATGGAAAAATTTAATGCCTGAATACCAGCAATTAATGTTTAAGCCATATGGCATAGTGTGCATTAAAATTACTGAAGACAAAAATGTTTGCAGATGGATGGAGAAAGTGCCTTTTCTATACTGTCAGAGATTATGTCTAGTATACTGCAGTCCTGAGAAGAGGGAGAGTGATAAAAGAAAAAGATATCTAATAGTGTGTAATAACGAAAAATGAAAGCATATGAAGGAGCCATCTGGCCAATTCCCTTGCCATCAGAAAATCATCCTGGATATATAAACCAAGGTGATGCATGTGAATGATGGAATCTTTTCAAAAAATAAGAACAGCCTAAAACAGAGAATTCATGGGTATCAATGTTTGAAATTAAGTTTGTTTTGCAAAATACAAGGATATTTGGCAACCATTGAATGAGAAATGATTCTGTATGTAGAAGTCAAATAACTTACCTTTCAACATGGCTGTCTCCTTTTGTCTCCCTGTAGGAAGGTGAACATTTAAGAGTGTGAGACTCACCTTCCTGATGTTTCCAACTAGTGTCCAGTTGGCAGACAAAAATAAACAGAGTTGTAACTGAATACATGTCCCTATGTGGCCCAAAGACAAATGGTGGATATTGTGCTAGCTCACTGTACACACTGAAATTATCAGCCAATCACTGCTTAAGGAATAGACTTACCTGTAACAAATTAGAATCTTCCAGGTTGTTATTTAAACCACTTACCAATTTGCTCTGGTGGTTTTTGGTCAGTCAGACCCAACTTCTATTCTAGTTGAGTACTGGCTGGTTCTTCCACAAGATCTTTACACTGTACTGCTAAAAGAGAAAAAAATAAATATTTGACAATATTTTGAGTCATGTCTAAATTTTTTCAATGCAAAAATATATGAATCTACAAAAAATTATAAGTTTTTGTTCAAACATTGCTTGTCTTGTAATAAAAATTTGACTGTCCTGGTAATGAATGTGTCAAAGTAAATGAAACAGTGCCAGCTTGAAAGCATGCAGCTGAAACGTGCTGAATATGATGATAATGTTGTTCATCTTGGAATCTTCCATTAGTTGATTAGTTACTAAGAGGAATTAATCAAACAGCTTAGTATAAATCTCATGGAACTCTCTTTATTATCTGTTTATGCTCCTGGGACAGAAAGTTAGTAATTTACATGTGTTTTAAGGGTTAAAAGTTTGATAAATTCTGAATATTTTATAGAATAAGAACCTTATGATGCTTGTCGCAATTACAGTTATTTGCAATAAAATGTTCTGCAAGCTCCGTTGATGTCATGTTATTGCATCTGACATTGTACCTGTGCCGATTGAATCTTTTATTTAATTTTTCCGTTGTGCAATCGAACATAAATCAAGTCATGTTTGGTACATTGGGTGGCATATATTAAATGGCACCAATTGACACTCTATAGAAATCATGATGTTTCTCTTTGAATTTATGATAAAATTAATTTGACTCATGTTGCACACAATGAACTGGGAGTGTTTTCAGGATTACAATGATCTGAAGATCCAATGTTGCTTTGAGTCTGGAGAATTACATTTGTTATAATTCGTCTGATGTATTTAATTCTTTTGAAAGAAACTATAGATGGTTTGGGAAAAATCTCTTTAAAAAATAGATATATTTTTGTGCAATGTGTTCATAGCTGTCTTATAGTATTTTCAAAATTTCAGTGAAGGTTTAAAACTAATGGGATTATGACAAGAATTTTTTTGTGTTTTATAATTATGGTACTCTTCATTTTTAACTATTTTATTTATAGTCTCAAACACAACTCTTAGCCATGCTTAATGATTTCATAATCATTAGCATGCTTCCAATAATCTATTATTTTTGTACAAATTTGATTTTTTGCACAAAAATTGGAAGCTTGAGTTTGCTTTCATTGTATGATAAGGATGATCAGAATGGTGGTGTAGGTAAAAAATGCGTGATGAGGCAGGCTTGCAAAATAATTTGGTTATTAGATAATTCCTTGAGAACTTTACTTGCTTAAAAATTCAACACTTTCTTTGGAGAAGCTATTTCAATCTCTTAGTAACTAATCAACTAACAAACAATTCTGAAATGAGCAAGCTCACCATCATGTTAAGCACCTTTCAGTTGCAAGCCTTCATGCTAGTGGTGTTTCATTCGTTTTGACATGTTCATTACTAGTACAGCCATTTTTTTTATCATTATAAGACAAGCAATGTTTGTACAAAAAAGATTTATAATTTTTCATACATTTATATCTTTTTATACTTGAAAATCTTTTCTAAATACAACTTGAAGACATATATACTGTTGAAATATTGTCAAACATTGTTTTTTCTTTTCTTTTTCTTAAATTGTGTTCTTTTAACTATTGAAAAATATTGGAAGATATACCGCAATCATTTTGTTTATTAACATCATTAACATCTATTGACATCATTATATTAATAAAGTATAAATTTAACACTATAATTAGATTCTACAGGACAAATTATTTTGAATAGCTTGTTTTTGAGAATTCATTTAAATCCATATTGTGATTGATCTAAATATGCAGAATATGATAGTTCAGAATTTGCAGGTTTAACTCCTAACTTTTGAGAAAATCCTAGACACATAGAATTAACTCATATTTCTATGCTATATAATATGTAGATATTTTATTGTAAATGTATTTTTTTATTGTTATTCAGGTCAACGATCATGATGGTGGCTTACTAGAAGGAAAATGGACTGCTGATTATCCAAAAGACACTACAGATCCAGCTGCTTGGACTGGCAGTGTGGCTATCATTAAAGAATACATGAAAACCAAGAAACCAGTTCGTTTTGGACAATGTAGTGCATTTTCAGGAGTCATGACAACATGTAAGTAGTATTTCCTGTTTAAATATTTCATATATAAAAATGTTTTGCTTTATTTATACATGACTATTTTTGATAGTGATTTTCAATCAAGAGTTTTTACAAGATGGTATATTGAAGAAAATAATTGGTTTCTATAAGAAAGTTGTAAAGATGGTATAAAAATGTTAAGAATCTTAAAATGCAGGTGTTAAATATGTAACCATATTGTAAACATACAACAGGGCCATCTCTCAGGTAGAACAATTATCAGCATGGAATTGGGAAAGAGAGTTCAAATTTGGGTTGAGGCTACTTCTGTTATATTTGCATTAATATGCTTGGAAATGCATGAATACAATTCTCCCTGTATTTTCAATGGAGGTATGAAGAAATACAATATTTATTGACATGGAAAACAGAATTTACAAAAAGTATTTTACTTGAGGTTGGGAATAGCAAGAGATCCCATCTCCCTGCAGTATGTATACTAATTAAAGGAGTGAAATAACATATTGGTTATCGGTATTGATGATTGATTTGGTAAATATAATTTTTTTTTCTCCTGAACACTAATAATCTTGGAAAAGACATGAATCCATGTTTTCCTGCATGTGTGGTGTGAGATAGCACAACAGTTATGTGAATTGGCAAAATCAGTTTGAATCTTGGCCTTTTCATTGAGCAAGGACTAATGATTTTGAAATGGCATGAATCTATATTTCCCTGCATTCTATATCTCTATTAGGACAGATTCATTTTAATTAGTACTTTTAAATTTATTTTCATAAATAATTGTAAGTTGTAATGACTGCTTTGAGTTAAATGTGTGGTTTCCCATAATTTTCCCTGTGGTTTTAAATTCAGAGTTATCTTGTTCCTAGACTGATTGCATCAACAAATCTGAATATCAAACTTAATCTAACCATCTTTGATAAAATGTTAATTGTTTACTGACAAATTTACTTTATAGTAATAGCTATTACTCTACTCCTTGATGATTATATTAGTTGATATAAACCTTGTATAATATTAATCAATCTATTCAAATTAACCATATTTTTTTTACATATGCAAGTATAATAGAGTAAAAACACAATTTTACTTCTCCTGACTTAATTCCAATTTGACATCAGAGTTAATTTTTTGTTTTCTTTTCTTCTTTTCTATATTATTTCAATGTTTTATTGTAACTCTTTGTTTGTTTGTTTTTTTTGTTGTTATTTTTTGTAATGACATTTTATGGACCAAAGTGACTGTGATTTAAATAAGAAGGTCATATTGCATTAAAAATTAATTGCATCCAGCAAGCAAGGTTATAAAACAAAGTGACAGCATTTTAGTCTAAATTTTTTATTTGAGAAATTATCATTAATATATATTTATCTCCTTACCATGATTGTTATTATCACATTTTTATAGTTATTATACACTCATAGCTTCATCAAAGGCTTAGCACTGTTGGTAATTTTCTGGGTATTTTTAGTGGAAATTACAAATTAAGTAGATACAATGAACTGTTAAAAGATATCCTCTAGCATGATAAAACTATACCTCTGAAATCAACAAAAAGTTGATTCAATTCAAAATTCTTAGAAAGTTATCAACAATGACAGTCATCTGAAAAAGACTGAAGAAAAATCAGTGTTTAACAAGTGATAGAATTTAAATGATGCATTTCTATAACTGTTGTTGAATTTAAGTGATGGTTATATAATTTATGGATGTTATGACTATCACTGCTGGGTTGGTTCTTTCACCTAAACATCCAAGACTTGTTGAATAACTTTCATCACTGAAATAAATAGGCAAAGAGAAAAGGAAAGATACAGAGACACTAGTGGGACAGTTTGGACAGTTTTATGTTTTTTGATTCCAATGACCTCTTGTTGGAGAAATTCCTTCCCGAACAGTTGGCATGTCTTTACCGGTCAAAGTCCAACAGAAAAAGAGTTAGAGTTTATTTTTGGCACCAGGAAGCCTCTCTTTTTGCATATGCTTAAATTGTCTTTTCTGTCAGAGGACTCCTGGGAGATTTGTATTTTTATTTTATTTAGTTTGTTTTTTTATTTTATTTTGTATTTTTATTCAATCCCTACAAATTTAATATTTAGCAGATCTCAATTTAAGTACATAAACAAATCATCTGGGGTAATGTAGAAATTCAACTATTTGTGCAGTGTCATAACAGACAACATAAAGTGTAACATAAAACTTCTAAAGCACATAGGAATAATGAAAGATCTTTTTTCAGAAATTGAGCAAAGTATTTTCAAAGAGGTAATCTCCCTAACAAAATTCAAACTCAGAAATCATGGTCAGAATGAAAATTGATAATGTTATATAAATGTCCAATGGAATTAAAGAACCTGCCACGATTTTAAAAAAAAGATGAAATCCATGGCAGTGATCAGAAAGAACATCACAAGATGTACGGAAATATTGGAGATGTTAAAATCAGAGATGTGTAGAAATTCAACCATTTGTGCTGCCTCATAATAGACAACAAAAAGTGTGACATGAAAATTCTAAGGCACACAGGAATAATGAAAGATCTTTTTCAGAAACTGGGCAATGTATTAAGAGATCAAAAAATAACATTAAAAGCAAATAAAACAATTTCAATGTAATGTCTAACCTCCAGAAACAATTAAACAATTTTATCCCAAATGAACACTTGAAGTTTCTAAAATCTGGTTCTACCAATAAAAAGAGACAATACCTTACGTAGAACATGTAATAAATAATGAAGTTTTAAGGAGAATAAGGACAACAAAGAAACTTTTGTTAAACAAGAATAAGTGATAGCTAAAATTTCTGGGATATGTAATGAGGAAAAAGGCTTGGAAAATTTATCACTGAGCAGATCAAAGGCAAGAGAAGCAATGGAAAGCAGTGAATAACTAGCTTGACGAGTTGAGCAAATAGAAGGAACAAATATCACAAAAACAAAGAGGGTTCTTATAGGAGAAAGCATTGTTGAGAGCAACAAAAAAGAGGAATCCATGGAGAAACATGATTATCCATGTGTTGATCATAGAAAGTTAGAAATATAATCTAAGGTTAACTGGTCTCAATTTAAATAGCTTAAACTAATCGTTTACAGTAATGCAGATGCTATTATTGCCAAAATCACAGGGTACATATGTTAATTCAACAAAGTTGGCAACTGAGATCAAAAAATGATCAAAAGATTTTAATTGAATTCTGATGATTTTTTAAATATGACTGTTTTACAGTTCTCCTTTCTACAATTCTGGTTAGAAGGATTGGCACAATTTTATTCATATCCATTTTTTTAAAAACACATTTCTCCTTTTAATGATAAATCAAGAAAGCATAGATAAAAAAACAAAGTAATTGTAAGAATAGATGAATAAACATAGATATGAATGTTATGAAGTTTATTTTGAAAATAATACCTTCTATCTTATATGTCAGACATGGGTGATGGCAGTATGACAATAGAGGTTGAATTATTATTATTCTGTTAATAATCTATAATTATTTTGTTTTGTTACAGATAGCAACCAATCAAAATGGAGTCTAACATAAAAATGTGCACTAATGACAGTGTCACTGAATTCATCTATGTGAAAATATTGAACTTACTGATAGTCATCAACACTTGTTGAGAAAACAAAAATAATCATTGTTAGGCAGTGGTTAATGTGTTTTATCAGTATCAGTTGTGCTATGTATGGCGATTTTGGCATGCAGCTTCTTGTTCATTGTTAGAAAAATGCATAGACAATAGTAGTGACTATATAGAAAGATCATGTTTTCTAGGTGAAAACTTGTTCCATTCATACTATATGTTATTGTGTTTTCTGTATCTGTTGTAGTTTCTATTGTAACAAATAGAAAGCATTAATTTTATAGAATCTGTCATATTTCACATATATATGTACAAAATAAACAAAGTACTCATTCTTTGAAATCTGTCAGTAAGTTAAATAACAGTTTTTATTCTGTTTTTATTTGGTTTTAGTGCTTCGGGCTCTTGGAATTCCAACAAGATCAGTTACTAATTATGAATCTGCTTATGACAAAGACAATAGCATGACAATTGATTTTCACTTTGATGAAGAAGGACATCCAGTTAAACATTTAAATGATGCTGTTTGGTAAGTGGATCATTTAATATATTTGTTAAAATATTTGGTGATACTTTAAATTTAAAACATTAAACAGTATAAATAAAACAATGCCAAATATCTTCAAGACAAAAACAATCATGACTCTTCACCACTTCCTTTTCTTTAATACTGCAAACTGTGCACTGCGATGGCTATTGTTTTTAATTCAGAGTTTTCCTTCTCTTCAACTGATAGCCAACCAAACCCTGCTTATTTAACCTATTGTTGAGGGGAGAAGAGATGGATTCATTCCTTTCCTAAGGACATTAGTATAAATTGAAAAGAAACTCTTTCAGCTAGAATTTGCATTTGTTTTTCTCATTTCATTATCTGCATTATTTTTATTAAATTAAAATCTTAGAGTAATTTTTATGAAATCATGAAAAACTGTAACATCAAAGGGCTCATATGTAATATCTATCTCAGTCTGTTTATGTATAACTAAGATATGATTTATTATTCTATATAATGATTTGTCTATAACTTTGAGATGAGTCATTAAAATATCCAAAGCCGTTTGAATGCTTGAATCTTTCTTTGTGTATCTGCTGTTAACACAACACCATTTTAGCTAAGTTATTTTTAATAAAGGCTGAAAAATGGATCAACCAAATGATGTATTAACAACAGTGAACATACAAAGGAAAGATTTGAATGTCTGGACAATGTTGCCACCGTATAAGGTCTGTCCAGGATGGATCCTGCTATTTTAAATATCTTTATAATTGGTTATACAGCCTTGATGTAATATGGTAACCAATCTGAAAGGATCTTATTGAGCTTGTATAAACAGAAGCTCTTTTGTAGGGCTATGCAGTTGTCAGTATGATCAGTCAGTTAAGTGCCATACGTGATACACGCTTGGGCGATCATATCTTGAAAGAGACATGACTGACTGGGCAGAAGATTATCCCGCAGTAGGTTACCATTGCTTTCTGCAGTAGACTGGTTGCTGACTAAGGCTATAGAACCCACTCGGTCCTGTTATTTAACCCAGAACTGGAAGGAATAGACGAATTAATATCTTTCCCAAGGGTATTTGCATGCAAGTGAATGCAATGAATTCAGCTGGAATTTGAACTCGGCTCCCTGATTTCTTGTTCTGAGCCATTATCCAATGCACCACAAACTCTTCTGACAAACCTAATGTACTCCATACATTCACACAATGACCAAGCAATTAGATTCTTCATGTCATGTCCAGGGAATTTTATTTTTAGCACAAAAGATTGTATCATCCAGGTTCTATTAGTCAACTCCTCCAGTCCAAAGTTGGTACCCTTTTTTTTCCCAAAGCTAAAATTACTATTGAAATGCTGTGAATGACATTAAGGACAATATTCTGAAGTAGCTGATAGCAAATGAAGGATTTTGTAGATTTATAGTCCTTATATTAATTCAGATTTATAGTCCTTATATTAATTCATTGTTTTTTTCTATTTTGTTAGGGCTTTTCATGTCTGGAATGAATCTTGGTTAAAACGGCCAGATTTGCCTGCTGGCTACGAGGGATGGCAGGCTCATGATGCCACCCCCCAGCGAAACAGTGAAAGTAAGCTGGAAATTTTGAAAATTATGGCAAATTAAATATTATTTGAAGCAGAATAGTTTAATAATCTTTATTTATTTGTCACATTATGAAATGCAAATATTTGCTAGAACCATAGAAATTATATGACATTTGAACCTCTAACTTGGAAATAGGCAGACAAATGATGTATCCAATAAACTATTAAATAAATATCGTAAATTATTTTGGAACTACTAAGTGCATATTTTGTTATGGTTGTAATTATTTGAATTAGTAACTTTTATTTTTCTTAATAATAATATTTTTGGATAAGTTAAACTCATTTGAAACAAGAAAAAAAAATTTAATATTTTCTTTAATCATGGCAGGACTCACTCAATGAAATTCTAGTACTCAAGCAAATCATATAATTCTCATACAATTAGAGAACTGATTGCCATTTAATATCTGGAGATAAAATCTTAACAACATATGTTGTATTAATAGTAGATTGAAAAGAGAAACTGAAAGAAATATTTGATAAAGTAGTCAAAGAAAGTAAGAAGAAAGAAGTGACAATTTTTGGTAAGAACACAGAATGTATGGTGGTATGCAAAGATACGAGTTACATAACAGTAGGTACCCCACTATTTGCTTTTCTGTTAAAAAAATACATCAATATGTCAAAAAATACTTGAAATACACCAGAATATTTTCCTTACTAGAAATAGTAAATTTAATCATTTAGTTTTCAATTAAAACTAAAATAAAAGCTTCAAGAAAGCTTTTCCATTTTTAAAAATTCATTTTAAAACTTTGAGATTGAAAATTAGTGACGGTACTTATATAACAAGGATATCAAATTCAAACAATGTAGAAAAATTTTGTTACAAAGATACAAAGAAAGTTCTCCTATATGGCAGTGTATGCTTGACAATTTTCTCACAGATGAAAAGACTTGAAGCAACAGAAATAGGTTATACAGAAGGATGCTGAGGATACCATGGACCAAATGTGAGCAGCAACAATGTTTTAGAGAAAATGAAAACAAAAATGAAATTTATACTTACTTTTAGGAAGAGACTGTTTAAATTTCTAGGGCACATAATGAGGTAAGAGCACTTTGACAATCTGATACTCACAGAACAAATTAGAAGCAAGAGGGACAGATGAAAACAACACATTGCATACTTAGTAAGATTGAGTAAATGGATAGCAGAACAAAGTTTAAGAAAGATAATCAAAAGGCAAAATTTATTAAGAACTACAAAAGAGAGGAAATTGTGAAGAGCCCTGATCTTCTTGAAGAGACACATTACATAGAAGAAATGTAGCTATCATATGAATGTCATAAAGGCAATTAAAAGTCTGTAACAGGAATAGGAAAAGATGCTCTTTTACTAAAACTGAGTAAAATAATAAGAGATCTAAACTCTTATTTATAAATGGAACTTTGTCTGTGTCTATGTGTATATGTGTCCCCGTTACCTATAGACTCCAAAACGGCTGAACCAATTTTCTTGAAAATTTGCACAGTTGTACTATAAGCGTCTACTAGTGTTCTTAGCTAGGTTTTGTGTCGAGGTACCTCCGATAAATATCGAAAATTGATAATAAAAAAAAAATCAGGCCATAGAAGGAGTGGTCCAATTTTAATCAAATTTGATACACTCATAGACAAAGACATAAGAAACGATATTCAGAAGTTTCAAGGTTGCAGTTCTTACAATAGTGCAGAAAATCGATAATATATATATATATAAAAGGCAAGATGTTTGTGTGTGTGTCTGTTTATCTGTCTGTATGTCCTTTATACAAATCCACAATTTTTATCCGATTCTCACCAAACTTCACACAAATATTCTTTAGGCTGAGTCTGAGCTCCAGGACCATGGATTAGTTTTAAAGCTTTCATTACACCTGAGCAATGCCAGACTATACTGCTAGTAAAAAATAAACATTAGAAATATGTGCTTGATTGCCATGTAATATCTGTGCTCTTATACAACAGTGAAAGCCGTATAGTTTTATCAAAAATAGACAAAAAGAATATGAGGCAGCTGAGATGATGTCAGGTGAAGAACTCTGTGTGTAAAGTGTTCAACAAATGGGAAGACAGATGGAGAATAGAAACCATAAAGAAACATTTGCTGGAATGAAGAAAGGAACATGCAGAATATTTTATCTAATTTAATTACCAACATTCAAAAACATGAAAAAATAATCAATGTTTTTCCCTCATGTCATGAAAATGAAATGTCAAGATTCAAATATATTGACCAAAGCTTACTGTTGCTATAACTGTCTTTATAAAAAGTACATTTTATGATAATTTGTTAAGACTCATTTCTAAGTAATTTCGAATTATCTTTCAAATGTTTTCTTATTTTTTCTCACAATTTCATCAGAATGATTTATTTTGACTTGCAACATTTTGCATTAAGTGTAGGACTCAGATCTATGATTTATTTCGCTTGTATAATATTTTTATTTTTTTTATTTTAGGTACTAAGCATTGTGGACCTGCTTCTTTAAAAGCTATCAAAGAAGGCCAAGTGTACCTTCTTTACGATGTCTCATTTATTTTTGCCGAAGTCAATGGGGATCGTGTCTATTGGCTGGTAAAAGAAAAAATATTTTTAATTCCCATTTTTGTTTGAATAAATGAACTTTTTTGTTCTTCGTGTAATTTAAAATGTTTTAGCTGATCTCTCCTACAGCTTTTGACATAGGCACCCTGATCATGCATACCATAAACTATCAGGGTTAAAGGGGCAGCAGTGAGTGTTTCTAGGTTAAGATAGCCTAATGAAATACATCTCTCTTCAGGCTCTAATGAATAATATGCAAGTAAAAAGAAAAAAGATTTTTTTCAGAAAATGGGAACAGAAAAGTTGATCAATAAGGCTAGGGATTTCAAATAACCAGTGACCGCCACCAACATACCTAGCAGTTTCAGTATGTATTCAAGAAAATTTCCAACACCTTTGCCAAGTAGCATTGAGAACACAATGAAGGAGTTCAATAACACAGTAAGAAAATTTTAAATATTCATTTTATAAACCATCTTGTAAATGATAAAAGATTTATCCATTATCTACAGTGTTACAAGATAAAATATTGAAACTGTTTTTTTTTTTGTGAGAAAGGGTTGTAGAGTGGAAAATAATTCATCACCCACAAGGATATGGGGATGCTTTTAGATTTTAATGAGACTAGAACATGAAAACTAGATAGATTCTGTCCATATATATATATATTTTTTTTTAAAGTCATATCACCCCGAGCAAGGCGGTAATGCCACTGATGTGCCGGGGGCTACGTAAGAGTGTAAAGATCAGAGGAGAGAAAGCTGGAAACCACATCCTAAACAGGGAACAAAGGATGAGCCTCTACACCTATTCAATAGACGTGGGTGGAGTGTGAACCGGGCGATAGTTTAGTATATCTACTCCAATTGAAAAAAAAAAAAAAGTGAAGATTAGAAGGGAAAACCGGAAACCACATCCTAAACAGGGAACAAGGGATGAGCCTCTACACCTGTTCAATAGACGTGGGTGGAGTGTGAACCGGGTGATAGTTTGGACTATCTACTCCAATTGGACTAGTTGAGTATCATTTTACTCTAACGGGAGTATCATCATCAGTATAAAGAAATCATTTTATTGTCACTAAACCAACTGTGATCCACTTAACCTCTTACTCAGCAGAGATGCTTTCTTCAACTAGTATATATTTTTATTTTAAAGAAAATTATTATTTGAGTTATGTTATACTAGACATATTTTGTTAAAGCCAGCAAGAAGTCTTTCATATAAATATATAAATATGCATAATACTAGTAAAAAAAATGATGAAATTATTTATGTCTAGATCAGCACTTCTGTCTAGAATCGGTGAAGTATCTATGCATTTCACAGGCCTTTGCCTACAATCAACATAATATCTGTGTCTTCTTCTCAAGATAGTCTTAATTTTATTACGATGCTCAAATAGAACAATGCTGGTGTAGTAGATATATCACTTGTTTGGTTGCCTCCATTTGAATCAGGGCAGTATTCATTTGTTATTTCTATGTATCTGTTTGCCTTAGAACAAAAAGTATACAAAGTTATGCTATATGTAATTTTTTCTGGCCATCTTAATGTCTTTTAGGTATCAAAAAATAATGAAATATCTTACATGCATAAGTCCAAACATGGTATTGGTAGATCTATCAGTACAAAGGCTGTTGGAAGTGACGAACGAAATGACATCACCCATTTGTACAAGTATCGTGAAGGTATGTTAATTTATTCCACTTTTTAATCTAAATTAATCTAGAGTTTTCTGAATATTCCTTGATAAAACTTTTCTTCTATATGCTATCAACTTGGTGCCTATCTGTAATGAGAGCAATTGTTAGCAAGCTAATTATGCAGAACATTATTACTCAAGCGAGTTCAATCCTCACCAGGTCCTTACACTTTTTACTTGGTGTATGAAAATGAAACTTTGTAAACATCAACAAAATACCTAATAGTTTTTATATTGCCTGTGTACAGTGATGCCTAAGAAAGTAACATTGTTAAATTATTTGTTAGTTTAGTAAGTTCAATACTGATGAAATGTTTGACTCTTATGGCCATGTGCCAGACAAAGAGAATTTTTGTAAATATTTAAACAATTATGTCACATTGTTTTGCAAAATTAAATTATGAAATAAAGTATGAAATTAATCATTTTTCGCTAAACATAAAAACTGTCATATCCCATGTTATCATAACACAGCCTTGTTAAAAAAGTATCAATTAGTTTCAGTTACAGAAAGAATGATTTCTTCAGGGGAACTTTGTCTGCTGAAAGCACTGCAATTCTAACTACTAATACAAAATTTGTCTATCATTTACTGATAGTGTTTAGGGATTAGTTTTCATGTTTGAAGACAGAAGTTGTATCTATCCTTGATCATACTCAGATTTCAAATACATTACACTTTTATTCATGCAAAAATGGCAAAGCAAACAAAGCACTTGACTAAAAATACCCCATACTTTCATGTATTTTGGACTTGCTATGATCTGGCAGAAGTTGTGTCTTAACCACATGGCTAATACATCATTCCTACTGGTGCATTATATATCAGCAGAAACAATAAAATGAATATCATATGGAACATTACTTGTAGAAATACTGATGTGTCTTTACCACATGGCTAATACTTCATTCCTACTGGTGCATTATATATCAGCAGAAACAATAAAATGAATATCATATGGAACATTACTTGTAGAAATACTGATGTGTCTTTACCACATGGCTAATACTTCATTCCTACTGGTGCATTATATATCAGCAGAAACAATAAAATGAATATCATATGGAACATTACTTGTAGAAATACTGAAACAGTATTAAATAACTTGGCATAACTGAGCTGGTGAACTTCATCAACTGGAAGAATTTCTTATTAATAATTACTATAGTTGTTAATTACTGATAGTTCTTGGTATTAATAGCTATAGTTATTAATTAGTCAGTTGTTGGTTGAAATGGCTATAGTTACTAACTAGTAACAGTTCTTTGTTGTAATTGGTACAATCAATAATTAGTGACATTTCTTTCTAATTGTTACAGTTACTAATTATTAGAAGTGGTTGTGTAAGGACATTTACTTGAAACTTGTAATGACATCAAAATAAATGAATTCAACACACACACATGGACTTTATATATATTTATATACAGAACACTGTGTAACACATTTTTCTTAATCATTTCACCCCAAGTAATGCAATACTTCTGCTAAAACACAAGGAATGGCTGAGTTTTAGAGACTATAAGGAAAAACATTATTAAGGAGAGAGAACAATAAAAGAACAAGAATTAAGAAAACAGAAGATAACATTGGACATTGCATTTAAATTTTGAGTGGAAAGCCAGAAGAAAGATCCATAATTGAGAAGTGTGATACAAGATAATATTATCATAGAACTTATGGTCACTGCTAGTCATTTCAACAGTAAAATGATGAGAATTTGCTGCTACTGTTTAAAAAATGGAGAGAAAAATCCATTCTTCAACAAATTGCTAAGCTTCTATTCTGAGTGTGAAAGTGACTGACAATATATTTCTTTGCAAAACTTCTAACAGCATTAGGTTACCAGCTAGTCACAGAAATCCTCAGTTTGTAGCAGCATTGTCTTGTTTGTTAAATTGAAATGTGATATATATTTATGTGATAGGTTGTAGTGGAGATATTATTGTGGTTGCATGAGATTTTTTTTAGAGAGGAGTTTGTGTTGTGATTCTATTATGTTGGATATAATGTGACATGATGTTCAGCTGGAGGACGAAGAAGATACATCACTAACGTACCCTATGGTTGAAGAAAGAGAAAAAAGGGTTTGTACCCTTTTTTCTTTTGTTACTTTTTACAATTCCATCTAGTAGGTGCTAAAAGAAGTCCCCTAGCAGGCATGATAAAGTAATTCAACACCTGGTTTTAATTGGCACAGTTAATAGAATATTTTGATTCTAATTATTATTAATCATTAGCATGGATCAGGCTAGTCTCCCTGAAAGCAAAACACTGTGCCTCCTCAGCTTAACTCTGACAACAGACTTCAAGTGAAATGAGTATATAGAATCCATAGCTAAATCTGTTGCTAAGAAAGTCAGTTCTCTGTGTAGGGCCAGGAAGTTTTTTCCACCTGAAACAATCCTGCACATATATAAATCTACCATCCACCCGTGCATTGAATACTGCTGCCATATCTGGTTCAGTGCTCCTGCTATCCACCTGGGTATCCTTGACAAGATCCAATGGAGAATCTGTAACGTGATAGATCCCAACTTGGCAGCTTGGATACAGTCACTTTTTCACCAGTGCAATATGGCTTCCCTGTGTCTCTTCTACAAATACTTTCACAGCTTCTTTAATGAACTTAGCTCACTGGTGCCCCCTATATATAAATTTACTTGAGCCACAAGATTCTGAAACAATAAAAAGAAGATAAAAAAACATTTTTAAAATTCATTTAAAGCTATTAATGAAAATTTATTGGTTCCACCCTTTTACTGTAAAACCAATAAATTGTAAACTCAAATTCTACTCCATCAGCTACTTTTCTCTCACTTCCCACCTGTGGAATTTGCTTCTATTTACTTGTTTTCCTGACAGCTATAATCTCCAAGAATTTAAATGTGAAGTCAATAGTCATCACCTATCTCACTAACCTGCATCCTCTCTGTCATGCTCCTTTTTCCGTCCACTCTCATCAGTATTCTCATCCTTCTCTTACCCACTTCCTGACACCCCCTATAACCTGTCACTCTTTCTCATAATTTTCCTCCTATGTAACCCCTGTGCACCAGTGGCAGTAAAACGCCTTGCTTGGGTCACCTCCTATCTCACTAACCTGCATCCTCTCTCTCATGCTCCTTTCTCCGTCCACTCCACTCTCATCAGTATTCTCATCTTTCACTTACCAACTTCCTGACACCCCCTAGAACCTGTCACTCTTTCTTATAACTTTCCTCCTATGTAATCCCCTGCGAAACAGTGGCAGTAAAATGCCTTGCTTGGGGTGATATGATTATTAAAAAAAAAAAATTGCTATATTTATTAATTAGTAAAACTTTTTTTTTCCCTACAGTTATTAAGTTCTTGATTATAATTGGTAGAGTTACTAATTAATAACAATTCTTGATTTTAATTACAACAGTTTATTAGTAGCGGTTCTTGGCCATTATTGCTGAAGTTGTGAATTAGTAACAGTTCTTAGTACTAATTACTGAAGTTAAGTACTGCTTGATTGAACCTAGACTTCCACTATTTTAAATTCTTAGTCCCATCTCATTTCCTAGTTTTAAAAGTTGGTTTTAAAATTGTCTTACACATGAATATAAACAGTATTTAGCATATGAAAGACTTGATGTCAGAAATCTTGCTGATTATTGTCTGCTTCCATTTTGCAGGTAGTGAAGAAGAAAGAAGAGTTGTAAAATTTGTGAATCAGTTTAGCTCTCGAGCAGAAGATGACATCTATGATTTGGATGTTGTCAAAGATGTGGAATTCAAATTTATACCCCCAACAAAAGCAGAAGTTGGAGAAGACTTTGAAATAAAACTGAAGATGAAATCTCTGTCTGATTCAGTCAGGAAGATTGATATCATTTTGACAGTGATGACGTCTTTCTATACTGGAATCACAAGACAGGAGATAAAAGCCAAAAAACAAACAGTTGAACTCAAGCCCAAGAAAGGCAAGTTAATAATTCATTACTTTTTGTTCTTGAATAAATTCATTTGTGTAAAATTCAGAAAACTACATATTTAATAAGTCTTTATGTAATTTATGTTTTAATAAGTCTCTTGTAATTTCTGGGTGGGTCATTATCATTTCAAGATTCTTAATTTTTGGCCAGTATGGTTTTTGAAATATTGAATGTAATAAGTCAGTCTTTTCCCCATGAAGCTGTTAGGTGTAGATCAAAGAAGAGATAAGTTATCAGGCTTTGGCCATTTAGATTATTGGAAATGCATTAAAAAATGTGATATCTGCAAAGACATTTACTAATTATCTGTGAATGTTCCTAGGTAGATTGTTAATATAAAGCACAAAAAGGGTAGGACCTAGTAATTATGAAGAGATTATTGACTGAGAAAATTGTGATAAAAAGCAACAATGAAATGAAACTGGTAATAAAGTTAGAGCAATAATGAAAAGTATTTCAAGCCAGTGTTGGGATAAAAATACAACAATAATAAAATGGATTAGAACTAGTAACAAAAGAACAATAGTGAAAACCTTTTCTCTTAAATGTTAAAAAAATGAATATATATATATATATATATATATATATATATATATAAGGTAATCATCATTAATAAATTTTCATTAATAGCTTTAAATGAATTTTAAAAATGTTTTTTTTTATCTTCTTTTTATTGTTTCAGAATCTGAATTTCAACTTGCTGTTGAAACTAAAGACTATGAGACTCATTTGAGTGCAAATGCCTCATTTTCTGCATATGTGAATTGCAAAGTACAGGAAACAAAGCAGTGCTTCATGACAGTGGAGAAATTCACTTTGAAAATGCCAGATTTGGTTGTTAAGGTTAGAGAAGCACAATATTCTTTTAATTCATCTTTGATATTTCTGATGATGTACAATACATTAATGTGTACACAGGCATCTTGTGGCATGTTTCATATTCCCTCTGATGTATATGTGTGTCTTTTGGTATAGAGTGATTGTTAAAATTTTTGTCATGGTTCAATAAATTTCATTTCTTGTGGGTATAATCACATTTTAATACATTAAATAAATAATAATATTATTTTGGTAAAGTTACATCCAACAAAACTTTTGAAAATGATTTAAATAAAACCCAAATAATCAAAAACAAATATTTTAGTAAGAGAACAATTACTGGCACAGTTATAATTTTAAAATTTTAAAACATGAAAAATCATGTATTTATGAAAAGCACTTTAATATATTTACGAAAAAAATTACTGCTGGAAAAAATGGTTGAAAGAGTTGGAAAAATTTAAAGCTTACTGGCAACTCTAATACATATGCAAGAGGTGTAACTGTGCCAAAAACAAGAGAACAGAGTGTAGCTGTTAGAAGTGAAGTTGCAACATTGTCATATAAATGGTAAAGGGTATAGGAAGATTGCTAGTAAGTCTCATCTTCCTATGGTCAACAGTACATGCCATCATGAAGAAGAGTTTAGTGGCTGGTATTGTAGTGAAAATGCTGTAAATTAATATTTTGAGGATGAGATGAATGCAGGATAGTGATGATTGCAAAGAATAAATAGAGAGTGACCACTAAACAAATAATAAATTAATTAGTAACTGTAGGAGAAAAATATTCTCAGCAAATGGTAGAATTTTTGAAAGAGGAGTGTTGAAAGCATGATGTTCCAGAAAGGCCCCTCTTTTGCAATTTCACCATTTGTAGGCATGACTGAAAATTTTCTATAGATTGTATTCAGAAGAATCTGGATTGAAGTTGTAACTTTATGAAGGACAATGATTCTAAGCATCATTCAAATTTAATGAAAACAATTTTGAGGTTTTCTATAAATCCCATTGAAAAGAACAATGAAGTTTAGAAGAAAATATCATGACCTGATGAAACAAAAACAGAGTTATTTGGTCATTTTACATGTTTAGAGGAAACGTGATAAAGCTCATCCACCAAAGAACACTGTCAACTACAGTGACACATGGATGTTGTATTAGGTTGTCACACATCAAATGACACGTTTTCAGTTGGTTGTTGATACATAAATTCACCCCTGATATCTCTCCAATAGATTATCACTTATTAAAACATTTTGAGTTTTTCATACACAATACAGCATTCTTCAGTAAGGAAGAGGTAATTGAAGAATTTGAACTGTTTATCCCATGAAAGGATGAAAATCTGTTAAATATGGGATCAAGAATTTAGAGGTATGTTGGAAAACATTCATCAGTATGGTGCAAATTTCAATTAAATTAGTTATTTAACATTTCAGAAGCAATTTATTAATTTCCTATAAAGTGTGTCATTTCATTTGTGACAACATAATATTCTGATATTCTGAGGCTGTTTTGAAGCAAAACATCATTAGATTAGTTAAAGATGGCATCATAAGAATGGAGCAATACATTGATATATTTTGACTCACAACTTGAAGGAGTCTATAAATGTGTGTTAAAGTTGGAACTTTATGAAAGATAATGATCCTAAGTATTGCTCAAATTTAATGAAAACAAGTTGGAGACAAATAAGATTCATGTTTTCCCATGATCAGTTCAAAGCCCAGACCTTAATCGAATATCAGCTATTTGTATCACTAACTTTAGACAAAATTTATATACCTTTTATAACATTATATTCTATTTCAGTGCCCCAAAGAAATGAAGAAGGATGACGAAGCAAAAATGATCATTACCTTTACAAATCCATTGTCTCTGAATCTGACAAATGTTGTCTTAAATGTGGAAGGTTCAAAAATTGTACCCACAACAACATTCAGGTATTTCGTTTATTCTTATTTATTATGTGATCTTTACAAAAATAACAGTGTTGCCTGTCTGATGATGATATTTTAATGTGGCACACTGATCCTTCTTTCCTCTGAAACAATCTGTGCACAAGAAGGAACTGAATTATATAATCTAATGGGGTCTTTGATTATTAAAAGCCATGAGTTTTCTTGAGATCGTTATTGGAGTAATTTCCTGTTGCCTTCTCCACATCGGTTTTATTGAGACACCACCTCGAGCTAGCTGACCATTGACTTATCCACCCATTGATAGGTCATATTTTTCATTTTACAGGGTTGCTAAGAACTCACTTCACCTGCAAGAAATTGGAGTGAGGGTGCCAGTTTAGTCACTGACCATCTGACAATAGCATATATACACGTACATACCCATATACAGACACACATGTACTGGAAGTGATGAGTAAATTGTTGCCATTTTATATTTTTAATTTTGTCCATGCATGTTGTTTGTTTTTGATTTTATCAATTGCACAGTACATTAGGGTCAGTTGGGCACCATTTTTTAGACAAAGAGTACCATGATGCAATTCGCTCTGCTATAAATTTAGAAATAGCATGCTGTATTGCTGGCCATTCATGTCAGATGCTCCAATACAAACATTTCAGAGTATTTGGCTGTCAATCTGATAGCAGTGAAGTGGTTTCAAAAAGAGTTGGATGATATATCCAGTCAACATCATGGTGTTTAGGATGATCACTAGTGATGGTGACGTAATGCCACTATTCGTCTTCCAACAGGGCATTGGGATCAACACAGAGACTTACATCAACTGAGGAGTTAGTACTGCCCTGAATCTAGTGGGTAACTGCTGGGAGACACTGTCTGGTAACAGGATTCTGCACCATGCTACACATGTCAGTCATAGCTGTCAGACAATCACATCACCCGTTTACATCTGGCCAGCTAATTCTTCAGATTACAACCTACTTGACTATTATATGTGAGGTGCAGTTGAGTGAGAGACCAACGACATTCTTTGTAACACCAAAGATAAACTGAAAACAAGGATTATGGTAGCATTAACTAACTTAAATAAGGAGACCATCCAGAAGAGTTGCAGGCAATTGTGAAATTGTCTGGAGGGCATGGTTGAAGCCAATGGTGATTTTATTGAATAAATTTACTCTTTAGTATTTCAAGATATTTTGTGTAATTTTGGTAAATATATCTGTTAAAATGAGATGTCAGTGTTATTTTTATTTTTGCATAATTTAGATGACAATTTATCCATCTCACCCTGTATGTGTTTAACTTTGAATTTTTTGAGGGTACATAATAAGAAAACAAGACTTGGAAAATTTGATACTCACAGGATAGATTGAAGGCAAGAGGGACTGAGGAAAACAACACATAACCCACTTAGTGAGCTTAAATAAATGAATGGTGGAACTACAAAAGACAGGAAATTGTGGAGAGCCACAATAGCATATAAAAGAGGAATAATATTTGAAATTTAAGTGGTGTGTAAGGTCTGAATGACTCATTAATGGTGAAGGAAATTTGATTGATCTTTAATTTTAGCATTGTGACAGCAATTATTAATTCTGCCATTACTTTTTTAAATGTATCATAATTTATTTTGCCGAGATGAGGACATTATTCTAACTGTAAAGAATATAAATAAAGATATGAACTATTGATGCACTTCTATATGTACTCACAGATATATGAAATACTGGCATATGAACACACACACACACTTATATACATATATATATGTTAAAAAAACTGGAAGTGTAAGTTGTTAAACACAACTTTATAACAAAGTTAAACTCATATTTGAAATGTTTAAATAGTGAAATTCATAGGATTATTTCATTCATTTTACTTAAATTTGAAGATAACATAAATAAAAAAAAATGATTTAACTTGATTGGTGGAATATGAGATAGTATGAGATCACCAAGATAGGTGGAATACAAGATTGTACAAAATCAGTTTTTAGATTAGCAGAGACAGCTATAGCATTATATATATATATATATATATATATATTGAGAGTAAGTGAGAAATATTTAACAATTTAGTATACTATTAACAAATGTTAGTACAAACATATGACATATGTCTATTAGTACAAGAATATTTTGGCAAAGTATGTAATATGTAAAATTTGAAGTTTAAAAATTGTAGAAAATATAACATCCATCAAAAAATAAAATAGACTTGGTTAGAGTACATTTGAAAAAAAAAGTATAAGAATTGGCACCAGAAGGATGACATAGAAATTAGCAACACAAAAAAGGATGACATAAATCATAGCAACACAAAAACTTTAAAAACAAATTCTTTCTATATGAGCTGATTGATAAGTAAGGTCTCCAATCTCATAAAACAAGCCTGAAATCAGACAGAATAATGAAACTGTTATCAAGATTAAGTAAATTTATTTCTCTTCAAAATTATAATTTTAATTTTTCAACATAGTCCCAAATTTAGTGTGGTTTATTTTCTCAAACATTCTATCAACATTTTCATTCCATAAATTAAGAAAGTTCATGCCTGAGTTTTGATCCACCTGTGCACAGTTCAGTCCAACTTTGGCACTGAATGAAATGAGTTGACTTTCAATGAACTTTTTTCCGATTTAAGGAACAACCAGACATCTGCTGGTGACAAACTGGACAAAATGTTCTTTCAGACATTATTCTGCAAAAGTAGTGTTTCTTCAGGGTTGACTAATTTCATTGTTTTCATACATCTATGAATGTAAAAATTCCATCACTGGTCACTGTTTCATACATACTCAATACTCATGACTATCAAACACTATTATTCATTGCTGTTTGATACCAAATTGACACTAAGCACTTTTGAGCAGGATTTTATATATTATTGAATATATATCAAAATATGTTTCTATATTCACTAGTAGCGTTATAGCCCGGCATTGCCTGTGCAACTCAGAACATTTTAGTAGTAGGAGAAAAAATCTATTTTCTTTTGTTTTGCTTAAACGTGATTTGATGTTTTCTGTGACATTGTAAACAACATTGCATTTGTTTTTGTTTCAAATTTACATTTTTTGTTGACTAAATGAATTTAACATAAAAATAAAAATTATTTATTTTGTTTTACTGAAATTAGAAATATAAAAACTATTATGCTCTCAGTTCAGAAATTTTCAAAGAATATTTAAAAATGTAGACATTTAATTTTAGAGGAAAAAGTTACATTAATGCCACACGAATTACAGACAGTTGATTTCCTGCATAAAATATTTAGCGAAAAAAAAGCTTTATTATTTTTTTAATTTTATTTTCTGAAGTATGAAATATTAAATCTAAAAAAAAAAGACTTAAATAATTAAATTAACCATTGGCACTTTTTTTTACATATTTTGTTTTCATTTGAAAAAAAAAACCCTTTTTTTTTAAAATATTTCTTTTGTTTCAAAATTATAGGGAAAAATATTCACATTTTTTTGTTGACCAAATGGATTTTAAAAACGTCAGAATAAAAATTAAATATAAAGGCTCATTTTTCTTTTAATAAAAAGATATTTCAGTCGTGTTTGACATGTGTGATTTGATTTCTGTGACGTAATTCAGCAACCATCTTAGATCTGAGATGTTTTATGGAGCAAATGTAAACAATCGGCTCCATTGGCCAAAAAGTGCAAAAGGGTATATTGCTGAACTTAAACTCAAAAAGTATGTGTTGACCTGGCTTCCTTGTAGATACGTGTCCCTAGAAAGTTTGAATGGTGTAGCTTAAAAAATGTTGGCATTTATATGTTACACACAGACTCACAGATTCCTTTTATATATATAGATTATCAATGTCACTTGGAAGGTGACCTTATTTACCAATTAACTTTCTGAATAAAAAAGCTCTGGTTGGCCAACTGTGAAAGATTGACTATTTTTTTTTAAGATGCTTTTGAAACATTAGACATTTTATACTGAATACATTCATAACAGCAGATAGACAATGTTTAAAATTATTTTTGATTAAACACCCTTCCTCTTTAAACAATTGACAAAGGATAACATAATTTGACATGTTCTTAGAAAACAAAAACTTTAGTTTAACCTTAATGAAAACTTTCTATTTTCATTGCAGGGATGGATTTGTGCCACCAAAGGGTAAACTTGTCAAGGAAGTGACCTTGCATCCCAAAACATCTGGTGACAAATGTGTTGTCTCAACTCTTGTCTCAGATCAGTTGAAAGGCATTGATGGTATGGCAAAAGTGCATGTCATTTAGAATCATTGAGATACTCAATGCGCAAGTTGAAATGAAATATTACAGTTTGGCTTTCCTGTGTGCCTTTACTTATATTTTTAAATTCAAATTGCTTCTGTAACGGAAGATATAAAAAAAAATCATGAATTTTCTTATTTTATAATATGCTTTTTTATCCATTTAAAAATTTAATGCTGAGAGAAGGTTTAATTTTTATCCAACAACAAACCAATAAATTAAAAAAGGACATCAAGTTTTTCTTCTTAATTAAATTTTTATAATAAATTTAATTAAGGAAAACTTGATGTCCTTTCTGAGTTTCTAATTCTAAAATGCTATCTGCTTGATAAAATTTGCTTTTAAATTGTTGTTATTCTCTAATTAAAAAATATAACATCACTGGTAGAATTTTGTAAAATAAAAGAACTCATTAAAATCCAAGGGCCATCATAATTGCTATAATTTTCTCAAATGAAATAAACCAGGGTTTTCATAACATAAAGTTTGTAATATGAACAAAGCAATCAAAATCACTGTGTGTTCAAAATTACTATGAATTAGTAATGCAATGAAACCATCAGAACCACATGGCTTTTATTATTACACTATTTTTGTTTTGTGAAGTCATCAAATTTAACGTTATTTTCTTGTCAGGTGGAGAGGGGTGAGAACATAAATGTTGCAAATTTGTTTATTTTCTACTTACATTACTTTTTCTTGAATTTTTGATTTTCATTGTTACTTTTGATCAAAATAAAATATTTTTTTTAACGTTCTAAGAAATGTGTTGGTTTTAATTTCTTTTAGGATTTTGTTGCAAATATATATGTACTGTTTCTTCATTAATATATTTATCTTTTATTTCTTGCTCCAAGGAAAATTATAACTAAAACAATTTTGATCCTTAACAAATGTCTCTCATCTGTAGCCTTGTACCAAACTTAATTCCTTACTGAAAGCCTTGCTATAATATAATTGTTATAAATGTAATCTTGATGACTATTACTACTGAACTGAATTAGATCACGGCTGTATGGTTTTCCCATACTTGAGGCCTCGGTCCAAGCAAAGCTCGGCTGAATAAATAAAAAGAGGGAGAACAAGAAGCATTTAAAAAAAAAACAAGTCTGTTGTGAAATGTAAAATTCATGGTCTCATGTTAGATTAACTCCTTCAGTTGTAGTAGGACTATACATACCCGTCTATAAATAAGGCAAGACTTATATCAATATCGCTACACATACAAGAAACGAAGTGGGTTTTCTGCCCCTCATGGATCATGAGCTTCTATATATGTTGTTTTATTTTCATTAATATTTCATCTCTTTCTCTTTGATCTGTCTTGTCTATTCTTGTGATCTTGGTGTTGTTCTTTATAGCCTATGTCCATATCCTCCTGACTTTCTCTACCTTCCATTGACTCATCATCACCAGATTAATTTTCTTGCTTTAAAGATTCTTTGTTGGAATTTCTTACTATAATCTTTTTTTCCATCTCTTTTTCAAATTTTTCTTTGGGCCTTTATTTGGTTAGCACACACACACTAACACCCTTCTAATTTTTTAATACTAATGCTTGATTTTGTCCCTTCTGCATTATAAACACGACCTTTTCATGAGTTACTGAACTATTTTTCCATTGACAGAATAAGACATGGTTAAGAGAACCCTATTCTGCCTTCCCATTAATGCAGATAAATTTGTAATCTGTCAGCATGTAATATACTTCAATAACTAACCCTGTGCCTCTTCTACAAGTACTTTCATGGCTTCTGCTCCGATGAGCTTAGATCACTGATGCCGCCTAAGCACGAATTTACACGAGATACTAGATTAGCAACTAGGTCCCACCCTTTTACAGTTAAACAAATAAGATGTAACCGTAAATTCTACTCCAACAGCTTCTTTTCTCGTGCTTCCCGCCTGTGGAACTCCCTTCCACAAGTCTGCTTTCCCGACAGTTACAATCTCCAGGTGTTTAAATGTAGGGTCAATAGACACCTCCTATCACACTAACTCCCAACTATTCTCACAACACTCTCATCTACCCAACCCTCATTCTCGGTATCCTCACCCGCCTATCACCCACCCCCTGTTATTTCCTATATTTAATCAGCCTTTCTCCACTCTACGTAGCCCCCTGCACAGTAGTGGCAGTGACATGCCTTGCTCGGGGTGAAATGCTTAAAAAAAAAAAAGTCTTGGTAGAAAATTGTTAATGCTATCCCAGTGAGGAGGAAATGCTTTTGATCCCCAATTTTATAGTGTGTACCATTCTTTCTCTAATTCCATCTGATTTTGATATGGTAGAGTATTTTTATAGAATACAATGAATTTTAACCAAGAACAAATGATTATTACAAATTTCTGAGTCATTATCTGATATTGTTCTTGGGACCCCATTTACTATTAGTATTACTCATAATATTTGATAATATTTGTCTTAGAGTTCTTCCAGAAAAATAATCTACTAAAATAAGATACAATCCAACATTATTATCATATGCATGATCCATTAGAATACAAACCCAGGGTTCTGTTTTTTTTAAACCTGGTGTGCAATTTATCCTGTTGAAAACTCTTTATTTCTACACATTCAGGGACATGGTTTTCAACATTTTTCAACAGTTGCTTTTATTGTTAAAATATTTCACAGTGATGTGTTTCATTTAGAAAGCTTTGCATTTATCAATTTCTAGAAAATAATGACAGAATCAAGATGTCTATGTTCTATACTACAAAAAAATAATTAGAAAGAACCCCCCCCCAATCAATATTAGAAAGAGTGATAAAAGCTACTGAACCTGAAACATCTGTTTTCCTGAAAAGTTGTTTTACATGAAAGATTTTATAAATTTCAATTGAAAGCTATACTGGCTGTTTGTTTAATAAATGCCAAATGTTTCCTTGTAGGGAAATGACTAATATTGCCACTACCAGGTAAAATTTTGATTTACAAAAGTGTTCAATTTCCAGTGTGTTTGATATATTTTTTGTGTAACAAAGTTTTTCTCTAAATTCCAGTAATTTCTCCTGGAAGTGTGAATTTTCTTTGGTTTGATTTTAAATATGACATTAAGATGGAGTATAGTAGTCTTGGTTAAATTCTGATATGTCTGCTTGCAGTGAAGAGTCAGTCATGTTCTTGTTTTTTAGTAGTAGTGTAACACTCTATCCTCACCCCTACTGGACCAATTCACTCTATCAGACCAACCATTGGTCTCCTATGGTCCAGTATTACAGGTTAGACACTAGTCTCTGGTACTCAATGTCAATTTGATGCCATCCTCCAGCCTTATTGTGATTTTTTTGATCCTGGAGAGTGATCATCAGATCATAGAAACCCAGAAGCTCTCCATTGGTCTACTTCCGAGGTCGTCAGGTGAGAATCAAGTTAACAGAAAGATAAAAATAAATATAACCAAGTCGATGTGATTTTGGAAGGGCAAAAAGTTTTTCATATATCAAAAACAAACACACGCACAAAAAATTCTTGTTGCACAAAGTTTCTTGTATATGAAGAACAACTAAACAGAAACGCAAATACTTCAAATAATTTTGGTAAAAGAGAGATGCAGCCTCTGTTTATTCATTTTTGATCTGTTCTTAGCGCAACTATTATAACCTCCGACATTCCCATTCTCAGCAGTAATAACGGTATTAATAGTATTAGTTTTAGTAGGAGTAGCAGTTTTTAGATGTTAGTGGCAGTATTTTGATTCTTCGCTCTCAGTATCAGCAACACACTCAGCGAACACTTCTCTTCAATCTCTGACATTTCAACTCATTTTGACTGCAAAGGCAGCCAAACCCCAACTCCTCTCTTTCACACACTTTTCTTGCCTTGTCGACTGTCTGTGCCCACGCAAACACATGCTTAAATAGAGGCCAGTGTTCTTAGAATACAACCTGATTATTGACTTCTTCCCCTAGCTTAACCTCAGCAACCCCCTCCATGACATAATTTTAAAGTACAATTTCAACTCTCCTGAGAATAAACAATTTACTTTTCCATCAATCGGTTTTTGAGGTTCACAACAGAATGTTTTGATTTTATCACCTTGCTATTAATTATCCTGATGTTCTTTTTATAAACTACAGAGATCTTGTTTAAAAAAAATTCTAGATCAAAACATCCTTAATTTTAACCTCAATTTTTATTGTGTCAAGATCCATTTCTCTTTAAAAGTTGCAAATTATTACTGTTTCATGAGTAATCTGATATACTTTGTATTATTACAAAAATATTGTATTTCTAAATTAATTT
Source organism: Ascarosepion bandense (assembly GCA_037127315.1). Lineage (NCBI taxonomy): Eukaryota > Metazoa > Mollusca > Cephalopoda > Sepiida > Sepiidae > Ascarosepion > Ascarosepion bandense. Next base: position 2,125,283 of record JBBBDQ010001084.1, on the reverse strand, counting down.
TCTGTACATTAACATTTCAAAGTCTTTACAGCATATCAACATCTTGTCCACTCAAAAATGCCTCTCTTTCACTTTCTTTTTCTGTTTTAAGGCATATACTCCTTTATCACCCCTTCCACAGTAGTGACTATCAGTAACTTTTCTCTGTGTATTTTTTTTTTAATCATCTCACCCCAAGAAAGGCATTCCTCTACCACTATTGCACATGGGGTTACATAGGAGAAGGTAAAGAGAAGGAGTGGTTAGACATAGGGAATGTCAGGAGGAAGGTGACAGATGAGTAAGGATAGCAAGGATGAGGGTTGGGTAGATGGAAGAGTGGTTGATAGAATGGGAGCAGGTTAGTGTGTTAGGAGGTGTCTATTGACCTTACATTTAAACTCCTGGAGATTGTAGCTGTCGGGGGGGGGGGAGCAATCGTGTGGAAGAGAATTCCACAGTTGGGAAGTGAAATTTGATTTTGATTCTTTTTATTTTTGATTTTGCCACCAGCACAGTATATGTGAATTTGTTATAAGTTTTGTTGATTTGGAGTTCAATCTTGTAAAGTATTTAGTCTTGTAGTTGTGTTTTGTAATTTACATGTTCATATTACATTGTTTGTCATCAAGTGACAAAGTGCATTACTTTTCTCTTACTCTAAAAAAATCACCTAAAAAATTCAGTGACATTTGACACATTTGCAATTGTTTCAACATTCTATATCTATGAGAAGTGTTTTACATACTACCAATTAAGCTTAACTGGATTAATTCTTCTTTGATAAATATTTCATTTTTTTTCTTTCAAAATTCGCATTGTCTACTGACTACATTTAGCTGATGTAAAAATTTTACAATTGGTTCATCAGCTTCTTGTTTTAAAAGAGATGAACTTACTTCCCACCATAAAGAGCAATCTCTTTTTTAGTCTAATATTTTTCTGGATTATCACAAAGTTTTTTGAAGGTTAAATTTTCCAATTCTTTTGGATTTGTTATTAATTAAAATTTCATTATTGCTCCCTACCTTACTTTAGTATAAATTGTGATCTCATTTCTCATCTACCTGTTTTGCTGTACAAGGTGCGGTTAGTAAATTATTGTCATTTTATATTTTTAATTTTGCACTCATTGTTATTTTTGATTTTGCCACCAGCACAGTATAGTAGAGTCAGTTGGGTACTGTCTGTGAGAAAAATAGCACCATGATGCAATTTACACCACCAGAAATTTGAAAACAGCATGCTGCACTTCTTGGCATTCATGCCGGAAACTAATATATGAACATTTTAAAGTATTTGGTTGTTAATTTGAAGACAGTTCAGAGGATTCTGAAAGATTTAGGATGAATCTAATAATATTACGAATGTGTTTGGAGTCATCATTAGTGATGGCAAATTTATGCCTCTATTCATCCTCTCACAGAGTCTCGGACTTAACACAGAGGACTACATCAAGTGTCTTGAGGAGAAAGTGCTGCACTGGGTCAAGAGGATGGATGACTACTGAAATATCTATGTCTTGAAAAAAAGAATGCACCATGCTTCACAAATAGGAGAACCTAATCATGGTTGTCAGAGACCACATCACTTCTTACATCTAGGCACCTAACTCCAGAGACTGCAACCCACTTGATTATTATGTGTGGTACGCATTTGAGTGAGAAACAAACAAAACTCCTTGTAATACCAAAGATGAACTGAAGGCAAGGACTATGGCAGCATTCATCAACTTGAACAAAGAGACCATCCAGAAAGTTGCAAGAGATTTTGAAGTTATCTGAAGACTGGGGTTAAAGCCAATGGCAATTCTATTGAATAAACTTATTCTTTAGTATTTCAAGATATCTGTGTGTAATTTTGGTAAATATATCTGTTAAAATGAGATGTCAGTGTTACTTTTATTTTGGGGCCATTTAGACGACAATTTATACAATGCATCCTGAATTTTAATTTCTTTGATTTAGCAATACTTGTGAAATGTTGTTAGACAGTCAGGTTCATTCTGTTGACAGTGCCACTGTTACAAAGTTTTGCCAAGGAAGACCTTACAGGAGATATGACAAATAGGGAATACTGGAAGGGTGTAGTGAGTTCTATCTTGGCCGAGGCCGCAGAATGATGATGATGATGTTACAAAGTTTGAAACTAAATTTTAGGAAGATTATACTATTTTAAAAACAAGAAATTTATTATTAGTTTCAAAAGTCTTTTTGTCCAACATCTCATCAAGAGGAAATTCATTGGAAAATGAATTAAATTAAAAAAACAGTTACGACAAAAATGAAGAGCAAGAAAGAGGGAAACACGATAAAATAAATATACATATAAATATATATACCTGTAACGAGGAGAGGGGGATTCATGAGTAGATAATTAGCTAGGGACAATTAAAATAACAATGTCTCATCAGGTAGTTAATAATAATTGCCATCATTATTAACTACCTGATGAGACATTGTTCTTTCAATGTTAAAACAAAATGTACAATTTTGTAGTAGTTTTTAGTTTGAACATGTTCTAATGTAATAATTATATATTGTAATGGTAATAAATCTGTGGGAAATAATCCAGCTGGATCCTAGTAATATAAAATATTAAACCTGATCCACAAAAAGTGCTCAATGTATTTCAATCAGTCAGTTAAGTGCCATATGTGATACACGCTTGGGTGATCATATCTCGAAGAGACATGACTGACTGGGCAGAAGATTATCCTGCAGTAGGTTGCCATTGCTTTCTGCAGTAGACTGGTTGCCGACCAAGGCTTTAGAACCCAATCTGTCCTGTTATTTGACTCATGGCTAGATGGGGAAGATATGTACTATATTATTAAGTAGTATTTAGTGGGGGATCAGTTTATTACTTCATAACAATAGAAAACTGACCCCCCACTTTATGACCAGTAGAAGCCTCAATCATCTTTCCAACTATTATATTCCGTCAATCAGTTAAGTGATAAATGCTTTTGGCGATCATGTGTTGAAAGAGACATGACTGACTGGGCAGAAGATTATCCCGGAGTAGGTTGCCATTGCTTTCTGCGGTAGACTAGTTGCCGACCAAGGCTATAGAACCCAATCTGTCCTGCTATTTAACCCATAACTGGAAGGGTATTTGCGCGTAAATGAATACAATGGATTCAACTGGAATTCGAACTCGGCTCCCCGGCTTCTCGTTCCGAGCCGATATCCACTGTACCACAACGCACATCTTGTATTTCAATACAGAGCAAAAATTTATTAAACAGTGAAACTCAAAATGAAGTGATTTTGAGTTTCATTGTTTTATATATATATATATATATATATATATATATATATATATATACACAAAAATCTGTGTGCTCATAAGTAAATTAGGCAAGTCATTTCAATATTCTACAAATATTTTTTTAAATACCTTAGATACTGAGATATTTCAGTACAATAAAATGAAGTATCTCCTTCGTTTTCCTGTCGGTCTGCTAGTTCAAAGGTAGACAAATTATTTCTTTTAACAAAAATATTCCGGTGGTCTCCCTTGAGTGTTAATGTACTACTAACTGTATTTAAACTTGGATGTACGGTTTTCTTGTAAATAGGTAACAGCTCGGTATGAAATCTTAGAGTCGAGTTCGAATTTCAGTTTATTTTGTGACGTTCATTGATGCACAAATACTTCCAGGGAAATATATGAATCCATCTCTTCTCTCCACCTGCAGATATGGGCTAGATAGCAGGAGGACCGACCTTTATGATTCGCAACACGTCTACTTTCTCTTTTTTGGCAGGATGTTCGTCAAATGTTGTTTTGTTTAAGAAAAATTCCTGAAGATGTGATTTCAATAAAAAAAAGAAAAGAAAAGAAATAAAAATGTAATATTAAGTGTGAATATGCGGAAAATTTGTCCCGAACATTACCAAATTCAATAAAATATTTTTTTCTCGAAGTTAGTGCTTGCATAATTTATTTAATAATCTTTATTTTTTTTATTTATTTTTTATTCAGATTGTACACTACAGGAAAATATCTACAGTACATTTAATATTTAATTACTTTTTCCAATCGGAAGAGTAATGATAATTCAATAATTCTTAAATTTAAAATAATCAGGTTAAAAAAAAACCCGCATTGAGTCCAGTTTGATATTTTATGATATCAAAAAAGTATTAAAATAAAATAAAAATAAAAGCAATGTATTAAACTAAAAAGTATTATTAATTAACTTAAAAAAAAAAGCTACTTCTATGTAGTATTGTTACAACGCAACCTGAATTCAAAATATGAGTGAAGATAAAAAGATATTAAAAATTAGAAATTTAATATTTTTTAGTGAGTGTCAAGCAATCGTGCATCAAAACCTGTTTACAGGTGAATAGGGAACGTAATAAACCTTTTTAGTAGCAATCGCTGATTGGTCAATTCGAGATGACACCATTCTAGGAATTCAGTGTTGTAACAGGAGGATTTTTGGCGGGGAATTTCAAATTCCTAGAATGGTGTCATCTCGAATTGATCAACCAGCGATTGCTACTAAGGTTTATTTTGTTCGTGGAGTTTATTTCACACGCAATCTTTTCTAATTCAAATCCTTCTGATAAAAGCAAAATAATAAATATCACGCAAAACTCCCGCAAGAGTATAAAAAAAATTATTTATTCTTCTAAGTTTCATAAAATCGTATAGAATTTTAAAAAAATTGTATTCTTAAAATATTAATTAGATAATTTATTTTTAAACTTAAATACCAGTGTCTTGATTATTGCAGTGCTGGTGTTCTATATTTCTTTAACTGTTATTTTTAATTTTTAGCGCGCTTTTTATGTTAGGTGTGTGAAAAAATATTTATATTTTTGTTTGACTTATGACATCAAAAGCTTCAGTCAGTTAAGTGCCATACGTGATACACGCTTGGGCGATCATGTCTCGAAAGAGACATGACTGACTGGGCAGAAGATTATCCCGCAGTAGGTTGCCATCGCTTTCTGCGGTAGACTGGTTGCCGACCAAGGCTACAGAACCCAATCTGTCCTGTTATTTAACCCATAACTGGAAGGAAGAGGCGGATTAATACCTTTCCCAAGGGTATTTGCGTGTAAGTGAATGCAATGAATTCGGCTGGAATTCGAACTCGGCTCCCCGATTTCTCGCTCCGAGCCGATATCCAATGCACCACAACGCAAGACATTATATATCCATTAAGTAAACATTACTTTTACAAAATCTAGTTAATTATTCTTCAAATTAGCAAAAAATAAATTTACTTTGAAAAGTATCTGTAGGGTAAATATTACATTTTTAAGAGATTTTAAAATTTGTTGCTTAGATTTTCGGCTATAATGCCGTTTTGATGAGCAACGAGTGAACATGCTGTTTCAAAAATGCTTACAAACTGTTTGTAAGTAAATTTTCTTTTAATTGGACTACGCATTAGGTAATGGTCTTTCAAATATAACCGAAAATTAAGTTCAAAGAAGGCATTTTTTTAATTATTTACAATGCTTTGTCTTAGTTTCTTTTTAGGAAGTCCGTGATGGTACCTATTTAATTTAAAATTTAATTTAAACATCACATTTTTCCCTACCATGCACAAAACTTATATCGGATATATATATATATATATATATATATATATATGAAAAACTATTAAAAAGTTGTAAGTTTAAAAATGTATTTTTTTTATACAGTATTTGTTTATTTCTATGATTATATTTTATATTTCAGACCGTCCTCGGCCCTTCATCAGAAACAAATGATTTTAAATACTGGATTTTAAAATTAAATACACACAAGCTAGGGTTAAATAATTATTTAAATAGGGACTTAGGTGTTTTGAATCTTTACAAATATTTCAATAGCTAAACTTTTTTTTAGATACAATTAAAATTTTTTTCTCTAAAACAAAATTTATAAGTATTATTAAAGATAGGTTTACGTTTACAAATATTTAAAAAAAAATCTGTCGCTTTCTGCGTCACGTGATGTAAACAATCTCTCTCCACAGACGCTCTCGCGAAATACGTTTCTAATTTAAATTTTAAAATCATTTGTTTCTGATGAAGGACCGAGGACGGTCTGAAATATAAAATAGAAAAATAGAAATAAACAAATACTGTCAAAAAATACATTTTTAAACTTACAACTTTTTAATAGTTTTTCCTATACATATTAAGACAGTATACGTGGATCATCACTATATATATATATATATATATATATATATATATATATATATATATATATAAGATTTACTAGAGAAAATGCACAGTCATAAGATTCGAATGAATGATTTGATGAACAGAAACTGGCCAAGAAGTAGTTTGACAAGTGACAGATATTAATGAAAGCTTTCATTTTTCTCTTATTCTTTTGACGACACATTTTAAAAAATGGATTTAGTTTGACGGTTAAAAAATAAACTAAAAAATCAAGTCTTCTGTCAAAATCTTTCTGTAGCCTTGAATTTGAATAATTCATAGAGTTGATTTTAAAATGTTTTGGGTTCAATATAGAGAAGCAAGAAGCCATTTATTTCAAGCTGACATAACTGATATTTTATGGCTGGTTGAATGCGTGAAGTAGTTGCACATTTTCCATTGTCATTAATTATTGGTATTTGAAATAAGTCAGTATTTCGAATGATTTTTTCTATGGTAGATTGGCACGATATTTGATTATTAATGCCACATTTCTTTAAATTTAATTTTGTGTTCAACTAACATATCTGGAAATTAACATATGGGGTTTAAGCGTTGAAGGCTGTATTGTAATATTTAGGTTTTCATTGTCTAAATTTTGCGAGAAAAAATGATTCTCCTACCTGATTAAAGACAATAATTTTAAAACTTATAGAGAATTTTTTTTTAATTTAAAAAATAAAATAAAAATAATGATTTCACTGCATCAAGAAAAGCGTTTTTTAGTGTTATAAATGAGAAGGTAACGATTTAACAGTGTTTTCAGAAGCTCTAAAATACAAAAACACTTTGTAATTTTACTTTATCAAATTATATCTAATGCGCCTTTCGCCCGAATCTAAGGGCTGACTGATGTTGGCACGGAACCCTTCTTCGTTTCGGTCCTCGAAGGTCACGCTCGAATATTTGCTACCACCGAGATCTGCACCCGCAGTCAGCTTCACCCGGGTTTGCACCCTAAGCTTTTGTGCACAACGCGGGGCCTTCCCACTCGTCGCGGCATCGTTCAAGTCTAGTTTCCAGTTTTCGCCAACGTGCGTCTACTGTCTTTTTTATTTTACACAAACTGATATGCCTCACAACTCCGGCTCACCGATTTTACTGTCTTAGATACGGAAAGTTCAGTTTAAAGCACTTCAGTCAGTCAATTAAGTGCCATACGTGAAACACTGCCCAGTCAGTCATGTCTCTTTCGAGACATGACTGACTGGGCAGAAGATTATCCCACAGTAGGTTGCCATTGCTTTCTGCGGTAGACTGGTTGCCGACCAAGGCTATAGAATCCAATCTGTCCTGTTATTTAACCCATAACTGGAAGGAAGAGACGGATTAATACCTTTCCCAAGGGTATTTGCGTGTAAGTGAATGCAAGGAATTCAGCTGGAATTCGAACTCGACTTCCCGATTTCTCGTTCCGAGCCGATATCCACTGCACCATAACCAGGATAAAAAAAGACAATGATAGTTTGCATGCTTAGTCTGCCATTTACAATGTGAAAAGGGCACTTATACAGACTGGCATACCTAACTATCGATAAAAACACTATTTATTTAACAGTCATGCAAAAATAAATAAATAAACGAATTTCTTAGTGAGCAGAATGATTTTTGTTGGATTGGATCTCCACAAAAACAGAAGAAAGAGAAACTAAACTCACCAGTGAAGAAGATAGCAAAAAGATAAAATTTATTAAAAGCTACAAATGGCAGGAAATTGTGAAGAGCAATGATAGACCACATCTTGAGGGACACGGCACATAGAAAAGTTAGATGAAGGCTGTTTCGTGGACTACTGCTAATTATTGTTGGCCTTGTTTTGGAATAGATTCATTTACTATTGCTAATATGTGTGCGTAATGGATATCGTCTCGGAATGAGAAATGGGAGCGCCGAGTTCGAATTCCAGTCGAATTCGTTTTATGCACTTACGCACAAATAGCATTGTCAAACAAAACTGAATACAATTTAATAACAACAATGATGATGAGTGAAAGAGAGCAAGCATTGTTAGAAATGTTAGAGCATGAAAATTATTGTTAATGAAAACGATAATAAGAAAAAAATCATTAAAATATTGTAATTGTGCAAAAATTAATACAGAAACTGTTTTAACAAAAAAGTTAACATTGAATTTAATCAAAAACTAATTTTGAAAATTAGAATATTACTAACACGGTTTCTAGATAGTTTAAACTTTGTATGACGAAAACCTTACAGGAAGTCCCTGGCTTTGAGTTAAAAAAACAAAAACAAAAAAAAAAAAACAGCTAGATTCAAATTGAAAATGGGCGCGGTTTGATTGGGTGTTAACTCTTGATTTATTCTTTTTTAACTAACAGGGACAAAACGTATAGGCTTCCTAATGAATCGGTTTATGAGTTTTCATATATTTGCGCTATAGGCGGGAAATGTTTGACAGAAATGAACAGGTTTTCTATAGTCATGTGAAGATTCAACAATGGAATGTATCGGCTGTCAGTGTGCAGAAGCATTAAAAGAAGAATGATTCTACTACATGTCTAGAAAGGTTTCCGAGTCTTAAGTTAAAGTTCAACAAAGCAATGTAGTGATTGTCAGTGTGCAGGAGGATGATTCTACTGAATTGGAAGAAAGGTTTTATCACATTCAATACTGCAATACATTAGTTCTCAGTGACTAATAAAGACTCTAAAATAGAAGAACACAACATAAACTTAAATGCTTCATAGAGTTGGGTGGAAATTAAATGATATAATGCTTTTGTAGGGTTTCATACATTCACACCCACACCCACATGGTCATTCAGTGTTCACGTGATAGTCCTAGTTTTCTTGCGCTAACGGCATGCCGATATAAGCCGAGAGCGTCACGTGTTAGAGCAGTTAGGGTTTCGTCCCGGGCGAGAGCAGACATGTTTATTACCTAACTCACATATACACACGTGCACTAATTGCTGGTAGCAATTAGTAGTGCAAATTTTTATTTCTCACCAGCATGCACACACAACGCTAAAAAAAAACTCCAATTGGAAACAGACATTAACAGTATGTACATTAACTTTACTCAAACTGAACTTGATTCAATTTAATCTTCTATCGAACATTTATGCTTCTCTCCGGACAAAGGGAAAGAAATTTTTTTTCCTTATTTGATTTGCATGCTTTCAACTCTATGTAACCTTTGTTAATATATTGTTGTTCTGGTTACTTTCGCCTTTTCGTGTTTCCTTATTTCTTGTGTTATTTCATGATCCAAGTTACACCTAGTCGACTCGTAAATATAAATTAGTAATGGACGCTTCGTCTTCAACACTTTTACAGTCAGTGGGTAGAAACTCTAAAATAAAAATATGATTCTAGTACTTACATAGTTTTATCCCTTGTTAAATGCAATGGACTATTCTTTTTTCAACAATCCAGTGTCAGTTAAATGGGTTAATCTGTTGTAATTTTTTACATACAGTTGTAGTAAGCACAAAACAACTCCCTTCAAATTCGGAGGAGTGAGAAAAAAGAAGAAAAGGAATTCATGAGCCTATGTGAAGTTTTCTTTAAACCTTCACGGAAATTGAGCAGTTAACTGAAAAGAAAGAAATTTGTGAGCCTATGTGAAATTGTCTTTTGGACAAATGAAAACCTTGCCTGCACAGAAATCAGTTGGTCAGTCAAGAAGGAAAAAGTAAATTTACGAATCTATGCAAAATTCCTTTTGGTATAAAATGTGGAGAAAAACTAAATTAACAAGAGAAGAGTGATGTCATGGGAAAGGTTTTGTTTCAGTTCCTCGTGATCAGTACTGAAGTTCTCGTCAGTGTAAAATTACTGGTCAGTTATATTATCAGCCTCTATCTAGCATACTGGATTTCAAATAAATTTCTCTCAACACTAAAAGAAAGCTAGTTATTTCAAACTCTTCGTCTGCTTTTGAACGTATGCAAACCATATATCCCCTCTATGAGAAATGAACTCTTAACTTTGGCTTAAACATTTTTAATATTTTGTGTCAGATAATTTAATCAGTTTTGTGAACATTCCATCTTCATGACGATACATTAAAACTACGGATTTTAAGAATTCTTATTTATTTTCCAACGAACCACTGACACTACTTCAAATGTATAACCGCATCATTAATTTTCTTGACGTGGATAAATCAACTTTATTTTAACCCCTAAGTCCCGCGCCACTATTTAAATAAATCAACTTTATTTTAACCCCTAAGTCCCGCGCCACTATTTAAATAAATCAACTTTATTTTAACCCCTAAGTCCCGCGCCACTATTTAAATAAATCAACTTTATTTTAACCCCTAAGTCCCGCGCCACTATACAGTAACCATATAAAAAAATCTCAACTTCAGATTATTCTTTCTGCAATAGAATTTAAGAATGCATTTCTTGAAATTATTTAAAGTAATATTCAACAGTATTGGTGACATACATGTATTTCCAAACAGAATCGATATCCGCATTTTGTTGATATACTGAAATAGATGCCTCAATTCGTTTTCGATAACTAACTTTTAAATTGAATTTTTAAAAATAAAAAAAATTCTTGAAACTTTTATTTTAGTTTTAATTGAAAGCTAAATGATTAAATTTACTATTTTCAGTGAGCAAAATACTCTGGTGTATTTCAAACAGAAATTATATTGATTGTAATTTAAAATTTTGAGACTTTTAAAAAAATTTTCAATTTTTCGGTCATTTTTGAGCGATCGACACATTTGTAAACAAAAGTTAATTCTCGGTTTAAAAAGTCTTTAAAAAAGTAAATAAATAAATAAAATATATATCTGTGACATTAAATTTGCTCATTTTTCAAAAATAAAGTTAAATTAATCTGATTTTCACAACTATTTCATATTTATAGCATGAATTTTACACGCGTTTCTGCTTTAATTTTGGCGGCAGCTTTAGTGATTAGTTGGCTTTCGCCTGACGTCATTTAAGTAAGTTATCTCTGGATTATAGAAAAGAAGGAAAGGATATATGTGTAGAGAGAGATAATTTCTCCTTCATTCTATCAGTAAAAAGTATATTTCAATACGTTTTGCTACTATCGCTACAATCTAATTAAACAATTACATAGTTTTATTGCATTTTTTTTTATTTTACTAGTCGGAGATTTTCAGAAAAAAAGAAAGAGGATTTACAATGAGTCCTGTGTTTAACTAATAAAACACATTTACGCTACAAAATTTAATTTCTTGAAATTTCATGAATTTAAGTGGAGAGTGTGTGTGTGTGTGTGTAACACGTAAAAAATATTTTTACCAAGATTTTCTAAAAATAATAATTTCAGAAATAATTTAATTCATTTGTGAACAAGCCCTGAAAGTTTCATTAAAATTCAACAATTAATTTTTGCAAGAATTTCCAAATTAATGTGTTTTTCACCGAAGAAACAGAGTTACGTAACATCCATTGTAAACTCTCGTAACGATTTGGTTATTGGCCAACAAAAATCAAAATATTTTTTTACCAAAATTTCAAACCTGTTAGAAAGGATTTTTTTTTTTAATAATTAAAAAAATACGATCTTTCCTCTTTAATAATAACTAACATTTTTATGGAAAAGTTCGTTTTTATGAAATTTGGGGCCTTTATTCTTTATACTATGCGGTTTTTGTTTTGTTTTCTGCTAATTAAAGATACCTACACTGAAGATAAATCCTAGCCACAAGACTCGAGAGACTTGAATGCTGACAGTAGAAAAGATATCAAGATAGTGAAGTGAGAACTCCTTAAGAAGAATTCACAGCATTTTTTTTTTAATCATATCACCCCGAGCAAGGTGGTAACGCCACTGATGTGCAGGGGGCTACGTAAGAGTAAAAGGATTAGAGGAGAGTGAGGAGTAGGACGAACCAGTTAGAAAGTTGCAAGAGAAGGTAGGGAATACAGGTGTGATGACAGTTGCGAAGGTAGAGAGAAAGGAAAGGATCTACAGGACGGTGTGGAAAGAAGTAGGGTCAAGTAGTTAAAAGACGAGTATAGACCTTGCATTTAAATTCCTGGAGGTTGTAGCCGTCACGAAAGCAAGAATAAGGAAGCGAGTTCCACAGGCGGGAAGTGCGGGAAAAGAAGCTGCAGGAGTAGAATTGTCGTCTGCATTTGGTTGATCTAACTGTGAATGGATGAGACACAGTTGCCAGTCTGGTTGCACCAGTGACTTAAGTTCATTGGAGCAGAAGCCATGAAAGTATTTATAGAACAGACAAAGGGAAGCTAGATCTCGTCGGTGGGGAAGTAGCTGGTGTCGAACCGCCAAGTCGGTATCTATCACATTACTGATTCTCCTTTGGAGCCTGTCAAGAACACGGAGATGAACAGCGGGGGCACCTGACCATATATGGCAGCAGTACTCCATGCACGGACGAATGGTTGATTTGTATATATGCAGGATGGTTTCAGGTGGGAAAAACTTCCCGGCCCGACACAGTGACCCAACCTTCCTAGCAGTGGATTTAGCTATTGACTCAATGTAGTGGTTTCACTTGAGATCAGAAGAGAGGGTAAGGCCGAGGATGCGCAGAGTATTGTTTTCGGGGAGACACGCTTGGTCCATGCTTATAGGTGGCAGGAGAGGTTGCCTGTGATGACTGATAGACAACAGCTTGATTTTAGACGCACTGAAATTTACAAGCCACTTCTTACCCCAATTCACCACAGAGTGTAGATCCCTCTCCAGATCAACAGCAAGATTATGTTTGTCTGTTACGCCTGGATTCTTACTGATGCGGGAGTAAATTGTGGTTTCATCTGCGTAGATGCCTACCTGGCTCTTGATCTCGTCTGGGAGGTCATTTATGAAAATAAGGAAGAGTGTCGGGCCTAGGATAGAGCCATGAGGGACACCAGCGTTTGTACATGTGGCGGCATGCCCATTCAGGACGACCTTCATTATGCGGTTATTTAGAAAAAATTGGATTAGATCATGCAATCGTCCGGTAATACCGTAACCCCGTAGCTTGCATAGAAGGCCAGCGTGCCAAACCCTGCCAAAAGCCTTGGAGATGTCCAGAGCAACAGCACGAGCCTCGCCAGACACCTCGAAGGCTTGAAAGATGTACTCCGTAATGGTCGTTAGCATGTCGGCCGTGGACCTGGCAAAGCGGAAGCCATACTGCCTGTCGGAGAAGAGTTTATGGGCAGTAAGATGCTGAACTATTTCAGCATTAATAATGGATGGGGGGGAAAAAGCAAAAAGTAAACTTAGGAATTAAACAACAACAACAACACACACACACACACACACACACACACACACAAATACTTAAATGTTTTGGAAGTGTCAAACTGTCATAATGATAATCTACTTTCGATGACAAAATACTAAGATAGAATTTTTAGACGGACCGTATGCATTGAATTAGCTGGAATTTGATCCACGCAGCCACCTACGTGTAGCCGCTGTAGCGTTAATGTGGTCGGTACTGGTAACCAAGATACTACGTACGATGATCAAATGTCATAACCGACTAAGTAATTTAAAAATTATAAGAGCTTAGGCTTAGTGCTATGCATGAGAGAAATTGAAGAAACTTTTAAGTATGATTGGTCAGACCAAATTTTGATCAACATTAATAAACAAACGGAAACACTTTGTAATAAACAACATTTAAATTTTATTAATATCAAACTTGATCAAACAGTTTTAACGTCAAAATGTTTGTTATTGTTAAGCGGAAAGACCAAAGTATTTTTATTATTTTATTAAATTTTTGAATCCTTTCTAGCACGTTAAAAATTTTACTTTTCTTGTGTCAACGACGGACTAAAGTGGGAAATAGAGAATGTATATTGTTACATTATAAATCTTTTTATTTTATTTTAACTGCTACTCATTTCTCGAAAGTATGCTTCAAATTGTAAAATACAAAAATGGAATAAAACTATGACATTATATAATTAGAACAATATTTTGAAATATTGTCGACCATACACAACCTTATCAGAAAGTAAAAGCGATAACTGCAGTAAATTTAAATTCTTAAAATTAGATTTACGGAGAATATTTTCCAATGTTTTTAAGATTTACTGAGTACTTAAAAATTATATAAAAAGGGATCTCATCTGTTCTTTTTATTAAATTATGCATTAACAGATAACGTCTCAGTAAAACAACAATAAAACATTTTCATGCCTTATCAGCACTTCGTTAATTACGTAAGAATGGCTACTGTCGGTTAAAAAAATCACAGCTACTGTTTGTTTTAAAATACCATTTCTATGTTATTTTAAACTTAAATAATTTTTTTTTCAAATCAGATTAATTATACTTTAATATTCGTCAAATAAAGTTCAAGAAAAGTCTATTTTATTTTTGGAAGATTTTAATCACTCTATGTTGAAAAACGACTAAAAAAGGGGACTAATCAGCCATTTTAGATAAAAACTCGATTCCAATCAACATAATTTCAGTTTGAAATACACCAGAGTATTTTGCTTACTGTCAGTCAGTTAGTTAAGTGCCATACGTGATACACGCTTGGGCGATCATGTCTCGAAAGAGACATGACTGACTGGGCATATGATTATCCCGCAGTAGGTTGCCATTGCTTTCTGCGAAAGACTGGTTGCCAGCCAAGGCTATAGAACCCAATCTGTCCTGTTATTTAACCCATAACTGGAAGGAAGAGACGGATTAATACCTTTCCCAATAGTATTTGTGCGTAAGTGAATGCAATGGATTCAGAAATAGCCAATGTAATCCGTTAGCTTTCAATTAAAACTAAAATGAAAGCTTCAAGAAAGTTTAATTTTCATATATAAAAATTCCTTTTAAAAATTAAGATATCAAAAACTAGTTAAGATACCTACGATTACAAGCAAGGAAAAGTCCTTTTTGGTTTGTCGCGTTGAATGTGTGTATTTGTCGCATGAAGAGTTTACAAGAAACTTACTGCATAAATCAATAAATTAAAAAAAAAATGATTTCATTGAGCAGCGTACGTTCAACATTTTATCTACTGATTTGGTGTGCCAATCGTCTGTCTGCTATATCTCTGTGGTCTGTTGCTTCTTGTGAGTTGTGTTGTTTGCAAATAATAGCACGATTTACGTATGTTTTCTAGTGAATAAAATTTTACTTTGTTAAATTAGGTTCTAATGGTCCTACACATTCCACTCAGCACTTGTTAATAATTCTCTTTACGACCGTGAAAATACGAACAAACAAAATGAGAAATTAAAAAAAAAAATCTTAGTACATTTCCTAATAATCGCGATTCATAAGTTAGTATCTCTAAATCTATAAACTTATTTATAAACGGAACTTAGTCTGTGTGTGTGTGTGTGTGTGTCTCCGTTACCTATAGGCTCCGAAACGGCTGAACCGATTTTCTTAAAAAATTTACACAGTTGTACTAAAAGCGTCTGCGAGTGTTCTTAGCTAGGTTTTGTGTCGAGGTACCCCCCGATAAATATCGAAAATCGATAATCGAAAAAATCGGGTTATAGAAGGAGTGGTCCGATTTTAATCAAATTTGATACACTCATAGACAAAGACATAAACTATACTCAGAAGTTTCAAGGTTACAGTTCTTACAATAGTGCAGAAAATCGCTAATATATATATATATATATATATATATATATATATATATATATATATATATATATATATACATAAGGCAAGATGTTTGTGTGTGTGTGTCTGTTTATCTGTCTGTATGTCCTTTATACAAATCCACAATTTTTATCCGATTCTCACCAAACTTCACACAAATATTCTTTAGGCTGGGTCTGAGCTTCAGGACCATGGATTAGTATTAAAGCTTTCATTATACCCGAGCAACGCCGGGCTATACTGTTAGTATATATATATATATATATTAGTATATATTAGGTGCGATTGGTAAATTGTCGCAATTATTTTATTATTTCAAATATTCTTTAGGCTGGGTCTGAGCTTCAGGACCATGGATTAGTATTAAAGCTTTCATTACACCCGAGGAACGCCGGGCTATACTGCTAGTGGATTATAAATGTACTTGTTTTTTATAAAACAACGCTAAAGTTCCTGATTGATACTAGTACTTCAGTGACAATACAATCCAGCAAATATGCGAACGGACTCTGCCTAAACCCAACACTAGTCTGCCTATCTTCAAATAACGGACAAGACTCAGACGTATATCTATGATAACTTCCATAATATGTCATCCAGGACCAACAGCCACAGTAAAACTAATAAAATCATTTGGTCTGACAAGGATAAAAACATACGTTCATGGACCGAAGAGTGCCTCAATTGTTAACAAAGTAACAAAAATCAGTAGCAGTTCCTTTTTTACTACCGTCTACACGATTCGAAACCGTCCATACTGACAATGTATTGTAGTACAATTACCACCAACCATCAATCACAACAGCACATACTCATTACCAGCAAGGTACACCCTAACATGCATAATGAGCTATTCAATGGGTTGAACCTACGCCTGTGCAAGACACTACAGCTATAACAGTGATCATGTTGTTTTTAAATATGTGGATATCTCGATTTGGAGTTGCCTTGTATGTTGTCACCGATAGAGGAAGTCAGTTTGAAAGTGAGCTTTTTAGTGAATTATCAAAACTGATTGGATTTTTCAGACTAAGAACCATTGCATACCAGCCACAATACAATGGAGTAATTAGAGGGCAACACACGATAATTAAAACTGCCATAATGGCAAGAAAACAAAATTGGTTAAATGCCTTGCCAATAGTGTTGCTTGGTTTACGAAACCTACTAACATAACAAGGTTACTAACGAGTTGTTGCAGTAACAGGAACATCGGTGCTACAACCCAAGCCTATAGTTGAAAAGGACACTATGCAGTTTTCTGATTACGGGTCGATAGAGTGAAGCACCCTTAAGAGGCCCCATGTGCTAGACCATTTAAAGTCAAAGAGAGACATGAAAAATATTTTGTTATTGAACTCCATTCTGAAAATCATCAAAATGTATCCTTGGACAGATTGAAACCTGTAACACAAATAAAAATACCTATATCTTATACAAAATCAAAGGGAATATCAATAACTGATAATGACACACCTACATATGAACTATCAGCTGAGAAAAACACCCCAGATGAATAGTAGGCCGTGCCCCTACCAATAAATTTCAAACTCAACCTCGAACCTCACGCTCAAGAAAACAGGTAAATTTTTTTTGTAGGGGGGGGAACAAAAGAATAAATTTATATATTTCTAGTAAATAATGTATTTATATAGATCAGTTTCTGGATGGGGATGAATTGCGGGAGAATGAAAATAAACTAATAAATGAAATAATAACAATAAAAAATAATTTAGTTTTCCCATTTAATGTTTTGCTTAGCTGTGTCTAGAAGCTGTAAAATAAAACACTGAGTGTACTGTAATAAATACGAAATAAAAGTAACTCTTCTCTTCACTGTTTACAAATTTCGCCAAACAGTGCAAAAATACTTTTGACCAATAAAATAAAGTATTGACTCCGTACTGAAGGAAAAAGACGATTTACAAAACTGACAGAAGTTAACAAGCCTATGTGAAAAAGTTCTTCAATATAAATAGAGAAAGAAAGTGAAACCATCAGATGGGAGCAGAGATCAGATAGGACACTACCACGATGTGAGAAAAAAATTTCAAGCCGCTGAACCGGACATAAGGTCTCAACACACATTCGTTCTTATTCTCCTTCTTGAGTGCTATTTTTTTTTATAGCCTCTTCTTCGTCCTCACATTCTCTCCCTCAACAAAGAAGACAATAACCACAATAAGACACTTCAACTGGCTCATAAAGATTAACGTCGATAAATACAATTTTCCTTCATCGCCTTTTCTTCCTTTTCACTTACTCGCCGGCCTCTAACAGAAAGAAAGATACGAAGACCTTACTACAACAACGAACTCTAGATTCATTTAACTCTTTACTACTATTCCTCTTAGAACATTCCCACAGTTAATAATTTAATCTCCTACGAATTGAAGTTATTCTGTTCTGTAAATAAATTTCCACTTAAGCATACAAACGAAACACTTTTATTGTTTCCAACCTTCTGATGATAATCTTAAATTGTGAGATTTCGGTTATTTGGCACAAGGTTAATCTAATAAGCATGAACGAGCCTCCTATAGCACGACATCAATGAAAAGGTTTTATTGCGTTAGGTGACACTTTGATGATATAATGCTTTTTTTTTTCCAGTTTATAGAAACTACAATAAACGAATGATTCTACTCCATCAACTTAAGAGAAAAAAGAAAACCAAAAAGAGTTTCTGGTTACGTGTGAATTTTATGATCCTGTTTCCGAGAAGTGGGTGATTCTCTTCTCAGTTCCCGACCAGTGAGTTCAGAAGTGTTTGATGGCTGTCCCAACGAAAAAGTGATTCGGTCACCCTTAACGGTAGGCTGACGAGGTCGACCATATGCCGTACCTCCGCATCTTTGTACCCATCTATGTCAAACATTGGCGATTAATTTTCTAGTTAAGTCTTCGTTTTGTTTTGTTTATTGCGGTCCCTCGATATTCGCAATCTGTTAGCGTGACATGATTAAAAAATGTTTCTTGTCATGTTCAATACCAGAAGTGCAATTACAAACACCACAACTAGCTTCAAAACAGCTTCTGTCTTGTTCGATAAATTTCCATTCGTTAGAAAATTCATCGCAAAATTTACACTCACGGTTTAGAATCTTTCTATGGATGGGTGGATGGGTTAGTTTTTAAGTTCTTAAAAAAGTGGGCTGCAGCAAGTAGTAACAACACACAGTATGCTGACACAGAAATTCACAGAAGCGAGACGATTCGCAAGCTAACACTAACAGTGTCACTGTAGTCAGCCAACCATAGCAACTGAACAAGTTGCAAACGTTGTGTGTAAACTTCTATCAACAGTAGTTTCATCGTTTCATTTGGGTTATTTGCATCAAGAGAATCCAATAAAATAAAGCATAATTACTTTATAACCAAGAACCCTAAAGAGCTAAAAATATATTTTATTACCAAATTTAAAAATTAACTAAATACTGGACATTTTGGGTGTCCCTGAAAGGTCAGTACGTGACAGGGGACAAAATTATCCAATACAGGACATATCCAGTATATGAGTGACGTTGTTGTAGGCGGTTCTTCCATTGCGTGTTCTTTTTATATGTTGAGGTTCACCAGTGTAGAAGTAGGGAGATAGTTAATGTATTCTGATAATTAAAGATTATTTGAATTTATTTATTTATTTTTTTTTTTAGATGTTTTCTATTGGCCAAAAAACATTTCGTATCGTGGTGTGAAATTTCGCAAGTTTTATTTTTGGATTTGCTTTTGCGTGTGTGCTAAGCAAAGTTCGAGAAAATTCGTTTATTTCTAACAACTCAATGAGTCAGTGCTTAGCATTTGAATTTTTAAATCTAGAACTTGTTTTCTTTACTACAACGTCTGGTGACCCTAGCGTTAATAACGTTTAATCGCAAAAATTGTTATTTACTACAAAAGCTTATTGTGTAATTATTTAAAAATGTTTTCCATGTTATTTTGTTGTTGGGAATTTTGTTTTATTTGCAATGAAATCTGGATAAAATTAACGCAATTGTAATCTTTTATATTTTCGTAGTTGTTCCATTTTGGGATATTGCTCAGAGGGACGACACAAAAACGCTAGCTATGCAACTGCTGACAGCCCAAAGAAATTGTTATTTATTGCATTAGGTGAAATATAAAAATATCTTCAAGCTCTGTAATAAAAGAATGAGTTTCCCACACCACGTTTAATATTAATAGTGTTAGGTGGAGCATCAATTATGCAATGTTCTAGTTGTCAGTGTCAAGAAGCTTTACAATAAAAGTATGAATCGAACATTTCGAGGAACGTCCTTTAGAGATTCAATGACAATGTTTTACTTAACTATGTCTAGAAGTTGTAAAATAAAACACTTGAATGCACGATACCAATAGAAAAGTTTTATTGTGCTAAGTGACGTTTTGATGGTGTAATGCTTTTTTTCACAGTGCCTAGAAACTACACAAAACGAATGATTTGACCCCATGAAATAGGTACATCCACTAATTCGCTGAAAAAAAGCATAGCATTAATAAAAATGGCCCCAAACTTAATAAAAACAAAGTAATGTTAAATTATTTTTATAACCCTTTCTAGTACGTTCGAAGTTTTGGTAAAAATAACTATTTGGTTTGGTGAGAGGTAAATGATGTAATATTTTGGTGTTAATGTTGAGAAGCTCTGTAATAACAGTGATTTGACTATACAGGACTCATTTCCTATCCAAAATCAATTTATGCTCAGGCATAATAATAATAATAATAAAACACTAGCAAAATGTTCTAATGAAGACTATGTAGTGAACACAAAATTAAAAGTAACTCTCTTCTTCACTTTTTACAAAATTAACAATTACGTGTGAAATCCTAATTTTGACAAATAGGAAAAGGATTGACCCTGTACTGAAAGATAAAAACGAAGCCGGATTTCGCGATCCGATGTTAAATAAATTTTCTAACCAATAGAAGGAAGTGAGTGGAAAAACTGAGAGAAAGGTTAACAATCCAGTGTGAAAAACTAAATGATTATAATAAAAACACAAAGAAAGTCAGAATCCGTCAGTGAGATGGAAGCAGCGATATCATACATCAGCAACATGTGACAAATCTTCAAACAGTGACCAGGACATAAGGTCCCGACATATATTCATTCTCCTTCATTCGTGCTGTTTTCTTTTACCTGTTCTTCTCCACCCCCAACATTTTCACAGTCAACAAAAACGACAACAACAACAAAATACTTCAACTGACTCATAAGAACTAACGTCTGATAAGTACAATTTCCTTCATTGCTTTGTGACACTACCTCCCGCTGAGATATATATATATATATATATATATATATATATATATTTGTTTGGTTTAATACAACGGAAGGAGAGAAATTAATATTAGTGGTATTGTTAGTTGTGCTTTATTGTAATTCGCAATGTGAGCTTATGTAAAAAAAAAACTATTTTTAATACTATCGTGTACTTGTAAAATCTGAGGAATAGATAAATTAGCTGACAATTTGAAAAAAAGGGAGAAAAATATAGTTTTCTTTCTTTTTCATATACGAGACGGATTATTTTGGGCCAGGTGGAAATTTGACAAAATGGTCGCAGTCATAACAAAATGTCAGGATTTACTTGATGAGGTAAGGTAGGGTTAAATCCTCAACAGTTGCTCCTGGGAATTGAAAAATCTAATGATGATGTAATGGAAAGAAACAAGACAGAAAGACATTACGTCATGTGAGCTGTTGATATTTCATTCGTCGAGCCATGGCTCCCCGCAAATCGTGTGGGTGGAAAGTAATCTCATTGGTCAAAAGCTTTGGGTCGGCTAGATCCCCCGAGAGGATTGGGGATGGTTATAAAAATCTGGACTCTGTGAGAAAAATCAGTTTTTGGTGGAGAGTTTTTCTGGAATTGCAGTCGAAATGTAACGACTGTGGAAAAGGGTTCCCAGCTGGGAGCCACGACCCACGACTGGTCGCCTACGACAGAACTTATGACTAAAGAGTTAATGTCGAATGAAGCCTGCCACCGACTAACTTAAAGAGTTAATGTTGAATAATGCGCCTCCGATAGGAATCCCGAAAGAACGTTATTGTTTTAAAAGTTATGTGGAGAATTGAAATTTCTGATTCCTCGTTCGCTCTACTTCGGTAAATTCCGTTAAACTCCGATAAAAACCCGAAAGGACTTTGTTGTTTTAGAAGTTGCATAGAGAAATTGACAACTTTGATTATAGAGAATATGTGAAAAGACTTTAGTAAAAATTTGAAGAGCTTTGATTACTTTAACGAAACTTAGAAAAGACATTTTTATTTGAGGATTGAAGGCTCTGATATTTTGAACCCCACCTCTCCGTTGTAAACTGGTTTTCCAATAACTGTATTATCTGTTCCTGTAACTAAGAATTATTCTTTTTTATAAAGACCTTATTCGTAACTCTCCGGACATCTTCGACCTTATTCATTTAATTTTTTTTTTTTTTTTTTGTGCCATGTTTAATTTTAACCACAAGTGTCTGATTCGGTTCTGGTGGAAAGACGGCTACTGTATCTGCACAACGCGACTTTCTGAGATCAAATCACAACGGGAAGTGGTCCGTTGTTGTAATAGACGTCTTGAAGACGAGCTTCTGTGACGAGATCATCACGACCAGCAACAGCGACCCAAAAGCGTCGGCATAGCTGGTACTGTTTCGACATCATCGCAGTAGGATCCGTTCCCAAACCAGCGAGCAACCAAACCAACCAGCCAGCCGGGTGGCAGTGTCACAACCAGCCAGCCCAGGCAAGTGTTACAGTTTCACCTTCCTTTTCAATTACTCGCCGGCCACAAAAAAGGAAAGGAAAACAGACTTCATTAACCTGTTAATCTTTCTACATGCACACATTCTGCTACTTACGACCACAAGCTCTGGATACACTTAACTCCTTACTAATATTTCTATTACAAATTGATTAACTACGTACTACAGTTTCTCTTTTAAAATTCAACTCCTACAAATCCATGTTATTCTGTTGTTAATAAAATTCTACTTTAAACATTACAAACGAAACAATTTTGTTCTTCTATATTTCAAGCCTCTGATAATTCCGATGATGATATCCAATAGTCCTAATCCTGTCACACGATTCTCATCCTTCGATTAGAAAACATATCATGTGACAGCTAAGAGAGATTTTTCAACCAATAATAAACATTACTCAAAAACTGAATATCCTAATTTTTGATCCCATCAAAAAGATATAAAAAGACAAGTAGTTTGTAACTTAGATTCGATTAACCACTGATAATATGACGTCATTTAATATCACTGACATTTTTCTGTATTTGATCAAATGAATGGTTGATTAGTTATCAGCACACTTTCCGCTTATGGGGAAATAGAAATTAGAAGCCGACTTGAATCTATTGCCTTTCCACACTTAGGGCTGCAAGCAACCATTTTTTTTATTCTTAAACATTCACATGTATACTATAATGACAAGCATTTGCCTTTCAATATACATATATCTGTGATTTATACACGCAATTATAAAACATCCACTTCTTATGCAAGATATATTTATTTCCATTAAAACTTGGTAAATATGTTTACATTTCTCATGTACACACACAATATATATATATATATAGAAAGAGAGAGAGAGAAAGAAAGAGAGTGGCATAGGGAAACCATACCCCCATCTACAGGACAAATGAATTATATTTTTCTGGGTGAAATCTGGTTATTTTCAAGGCAAACTACCTCTTGTAGAAATTCCTCCTGTAACACGTAGCTGTACATAAGAATCATGCTTTATTTATTTCGGTATTTCATACAGTGAACATTTGCAAATCAACTTTTGTCAGTTGATTAAAACTACATGTGTAATGGTTTCTTATAGTTTATTGTAGTGGATAAACATCATATAAAAGAGTGGAAAACCACCAGAATATTAATCAGCAGATGTATGCCTATCTTCTGCAATAACTACAAGAGGATAATTATTCTATACTAGTGGTAGGTGAATGCGAAATGATGCAATAATTTGGTTGTCAGTGTTTAGAAGAGCTCTATAATAAAAGAATGATTACTTTAGGGATGTGCGTTGTGGTACAGTGGATATCGGCTCGGAACGAGAAACCGGGGAGCCGAGTTCGAATTCCAGCTGAATTCATTGCATTCACTTACGCACAAATACCCTTGGGAAAGGTATTAATCCGTCTCTTCCCTCCAGTTATGGGCTAAATAGCAGGACAGACTGTGTTCTATAGCCTTGGTCGACAACCAGTCTACCGCAGAAAGCGATGGCAACCTACTGCGGGATAATCTTCTGCCCAGTCAGTCATGTCTCGAAAAAGACATGATCGCCCAAGCGTGTATCACGTATGGCACTTAACTGACTGACTGAATATAATAGTTGGAAACTTCTACTGGACATAAAGTGGGGGGTCAGTTTTCTATTGTTTTGAAGTAATAAACTGACCCCCCCCCAAATTATACTTAATATAATAATGTAATATAATCTATCCATTCTCCCTCCAGCTATGAGTCAAATGGCAGGACAGATTGGGTTCTATAGCCTTGGTTAGTAACCAGTCTACCGCAGAAAGCAATGGCAACCTATTGCGGGATAATCTTCTGCCCAGTCAGTCATGTCTCGAAAAAGACATAATCGCCCAAGCGTGTTTTACGTATGACACTCAACTGACAGACTTAAGTGAAGTCACTACATAAGGCTAAAAATAGTGTTAGGCTGGAGAATAGGAATGACGAGGAAACTATTGGTAAAAAACCCAGAGAGATACAAGTGAAATTTCTGGGACACATAATGAAGAGAGAATGCTTTTACGCGCACAGAACATACTGGAACAGATGGTCGGAGGAAACAGAAAGTATTTGATGCGTGCGAGTGAACGGATGGTAGAACAAGGAAACTAAGGGGATAGTTTAAAAGAGCAAGTGGCAAGAGCTACTTATAGCGGCAAACGACAGGAAATTGTGAAGAACCATCATTGTCTTATGTCCTGAAAGGATATGGTCTATAAATAAATAGTGTACTGTAATGATACAATATTTTTGACTATGAGTACCGACAAAGATGTGTAAAAGTTTTACAATCGTTTAATTATATTATACGCAGGGGGTTGAATAAGCTTTTTAAAACGTTCAACAACAAATGGAATCCTGCTTTCTCTCTTTTCAATTCCGGACCAATGAAATCACTAACATGCTAAAATTCTGTTTGTCAGAAATTAGAGAATAAAAAGAAAAAAAAGTGGGGGAGGTCTTTCATTTCAGCCGTGCAGCTGGTGACGCGTGTTGTTTTCCTTTCTATGTGGTGAAAGTTACAACGATTAGCAGTTTACCACTACATCTGAATTAGAACACTGAAGATAACCTCAACTCAAACATATCAGTTTATATTTTTTTAAATTAAAGATGTCTGATTGCTCACCAACTCCTCCTAAAAGACGGCGCTATAGGACTCGTTGGTAAGTTATTTCTTAGTTGCATATTTATTTCCTTAACAATTTCGAATTTACTTGTTTTTAAATTTTTAACAAAGAACTGTCATGTAACAAAACTTTTACATTTTTAAAAAAATTTACAATGATTAAACACATTGATCCTTTTTAAATCATTATTCAATAATGATTATTGAAAAACAATGTTTTTGTTACTTGTAGAAATTTAAGTCACATGCTGGAGTTTTAAAAAATTGTTTTAATTCATATTTCATATTTTTTGTGTGTTTGTCATGTTTAAAAAGTGCGCGCATTGTGCATGTGCACGTTTACTTGATCTTGAAAGTTAAATTAATTAATTTTAGAAATTAATCAGATTTGTTATTACTGTTGTTAACACATTAAATTAAATTAAAATCTAAAGGTTTTATTGACAAGTATTGCTCATGCATGTTGTTCTGGGATGGAGAGAAAACTGAATATTAGGGGAAAAAATTTAAAAAATGCTAAGAGAGAGATTGTAAATGATTGTACCATAAAAAGTTTTGTGATTCAATCTCTCTCTAGATTTTTTTTTGTGACAAAAAATAAACAAAAAAAAAAAATTATTCCATATTTTTTTAAGGGTAGACCAGCAGACTAAGTACCATAATGGGTAATGAATGTTACTTCAAAGAAAAATTAAATTCAATATTTATTAAATGAAATGTCATAGACGACAATGATTTTTTTAAAAATTAACTTTTTTTATCGACTTGTTTTCTTTTCAAATCACAGGCACATTCTTACCGTCTTTTTGTTTGTTCCACCATCCCAGCCAGAATCAACGTAAAATACTAAAATAATTAAAAAAAATAAAAAATAATGAATTAAATAAGTTTTCTTTTTCCACTAACTTTTTTTTAGTTTTTGCGATAGTTTATATTGATCACTTTACTGAGTAAATAAATAAATTATAAATAATTTAAAATTTAAAAAAAAAAAACGATGTTTACTTACGAATTCTTTTGTGAGACTTTGATTTTTTTTTTGTTTCGTTTTAGCGCTAACAATATTTTAACATTTTTTTCTCTTCTTTCGCTTTGGATTTTAATAATTTCCTACTTTCTTCAACGCACAAATTTGATGACTGATAAAACGGGACCCTTAAAACAAATACAGACCGTCTTTCAAAGTCACTACCGTGTGTGTGTAAGGCACTTTTAACAAGTTACTGGCTTGTTGCTGAGTTGGAAGAATTTAACCCGAAATTGATTGTAATCTAATCAAACTAAGTACTCGGAAAACAATCGACTTGATTAAGGTGGCACAAGGCCAAAAGTGTGGAGCACCCAATGAGGATCGAACTCAGTTACTGATACCGAGGCTTGCTAACCATTACAGCACGTTAGAAAGAAACCTTGATAAAGATAAAAATAAAATACTTTTTATTTTGTTTAATGAATGAGAAAAATAAACAAAATTCATTTGTAACAATTATATAACAAATATGATTTGTTATTCTTTGCTTTCCAAAATGAAAAATAAAAAATGCAAGCAAAACTTCATTTTTAAAATTCGTGTAAAGTAGACTCTTAGAGCCAGTATTCATTGATTATGATTAAGAATGGATTTTTGTTTTAGTTTTTAGTACAATGTTTACAAAATAATGGATTGATTATTAGGAATGAAGTTTGATTGCGGAATGTGGAACCGTACTCCTTTTTTTAGTCTTGTTTTTTGGTGCTGTATATTCCCAGCCTTGACCTAAGCGAAAAAAAAGTTTTTAAAAAAGTGTCTTCCTTTCTTCAATTTTTTGAATGATAAAAATTATAATACACATTTTTCATTAAAAAAAAAAAAAAAAAAAAAAAAAACACAACAACTAAAAACATAACAGTAACTCTCAGTAAAACAGAACCTATATTTTCCCTTTTTAATCAAAACAAAATTACCCGAATCATCATGGTTAAAAAAAAAGAAAAGAAAAAAAAATGATAGCCTACTTAAAACCTCAAAGTTTCCTAACTTTCATTTGTTGGGACGTGTCTTACTCTTCACATGGGAGTGGGGCCAAAATAAATGCCTACATTTTTTACTGTTAGTGTTACTTACACACAGTCTGACGAAGTACACGTTCTTTAAATTATTCTATCAATTTAGTATGGTTTAAATCTTTCTTTCAATAAAATAAATTAAAAACTTACAGGTTCGATTCATTTAAAGTAAAACAAGTAAAAAGAAATCCCAAAAGTAAAAAAACAAGTTGGTAAATGATATTTTTAGTTACATTTTTTATCCGCAAGTTAAGTATGTTTTTGTTTTTTTTTGGTTTTTAGTTTTTTTTTTACAAAAGCGAGTAACATTCTTCCTCTTTTAGTCTTCATGATAATGTACTTTTGGTAAAAAAGAGTCTTCTTGTCAAAGTACATTACTTATAGAAAATATAATATTGGCTTTTTTTAGTTTCCCCTATCATTTTATAAGCCCCCCCCCTCTCTCTCTCTTTGTGAGTGTGTGTGTGTAACCATGGCAAATCCACAATTTTGAGGCAACGGATGTCGAGTAAAATAATTAGAAAAATTATGGCGGGCAAAGTCACAAGTTAATGTTTTCGCGGGAATTTTCATTTTTAAATTCATGATTATGCAGGATAAAAATGAATTTTTTAAATAAAATTTCTTAATTTCAAAGATTTTTAGTTGTTCTTTGTCTGAGTGAACCTGTTCTTTTATGAGCAGATTCTGAAATATTTTTCCTTATCAAAATCATCGGATCTGCCATTTTTGTGAGATATCCAACGAAGCTGTATTAATTGAAGGCATAAAACATGCTTTTTTTATGTTCGAATTTTATTGAACGTTTTTACATCTTCATGGTCACGAAAACTACAAACGTTTTCAATAAGATTCATGCCAAGGAACTGAAATAACCATGATGATGAGACTTAATTCTTGCTTTTTTGTTTTTTTTAAATTTAACTCAATGGCCTGTAAATATTGAGATATTTGCTGTGGTTATCAAATTTTCCTCCAAACACAATGTTGTTCAGTATGTGAATGAAAGGCATTTTGGACAAGACATTTTGGTCTGGTTACTCTCTATAAATGCTTAGTATTGTGACGCAGTGAATATCTGCTCGGAACGAGAAATCGGGGAGCCAAGTTCGAATTCTAGTTGAATTCCTTGCATTCATTTACGCACAAATACCCTCGGGAAAGGTATTAATCTATCTCTTCCCTCCAGTTATGGGTTAAATAATAGAACAGATTGGGTTCTATAGCCTTGGCTGGCAACCAGTCTACCGCAGAAAGCATTGGCAACCTACTGCGAGATAATCTTCTACCCAGTCAGTCATGTTTCTTTCGAGACATGATCGCCCAAGCGTGTTTCACGTATGGCACTTAACTGGCTGATTCATATAAAAAATCCCAATAACTGATGAATCCAAAGTTGTGCACAACAAGCTATCAATCTGATTTACTTAGCAAAATTTTTAGTTATTTTCCTTAGTTTTGTAATCACTATGAAGAAAGTTTAAAGAAATTTCATAATTTTTTTTGTAAAATGCATTCAGTTTTCATAATACAATTTCACATTTTAAAATTAAATTCTCTGCACCAAACTGCAAACAGTCTGTTCATTCCAGATTGTCTTTTATACATTACTCATCTAGAATTTCATTTTAAATTTATACAACTATACAGATGTTCTAAAAGCTATTGGTAGGTAATTATTATTGTCTAGGACCTGCTCTAGCCGGGCAAAGAGAAGCAACTCTATGTGACATCAATTCCACAAGTAGTCAGAAGCCCTATAGCGAGAAGTTGAGTCTTATCATTTCAAAAGCAGTCCACATGTCTTTGATATTTATGGGAGGGGATCTTCTGTTTAAAAAGATTGCCATCACCTCCTACAAATTCTCAACTGGACTTATCAGAAGTTTCCAGAATACTCTTTAAATCAATTGTGGGCAATTTCAGTCTGGCAACATAAAGCTGTATCCTGTTTGGATTAACGCATCATTGTTGGCATACTTGGAGTATGAAATAGTGCACTGTAGAGGTCAGGGACATGTTCTGATGAATCAGAACCTAAACTACTGATAATTGTTCCAACGATTTAAAATATGAAGATGAATATATACCCACTTTTAAACAATTATCTACTGCAGAATGAATATATTTTTTCCTGAATCAAATGTTCCATGCACTCCAAAAGCTTTGAACATTATATGCTTCAATATTTTTCCCCAGGCCATGCCACAATTAGTATTGATAGGGAAATACTTAGCAATGTAATCTCAAGCTATATCATGTGCTCTTTGAAATTAGCACAGATGAGAATGAAAAAGACAAAAATGTGTCAAAGAAACTACCATTCTGTTTTATTTTAAATTTGGATATGGAGTGGCTTTCTTCTAGCTGCTCTGACAATGTTACTATTATTTTATTAAGAAGCAACTATAACAAGATAGAGCAAACCAGTAATAAAATAAGAGCAATAATGAATGTATTGACCTAAGGAGTTTGGATGAAAAACAACAATAATAAAATGAAATACAACTATTAATAAACATACAAGCCAAATTCTTTTCTAGGCAGAATGTATAAATTGTTAAAAGTATTCAAAATCTCAGAACCTTGATTGAATAAGATTGAATAAGATGTATTCAGTTTTAGCTTTTATTTGTTTTAAGAAAGGGTTTCAAGAACCAGACACTTTAAAACAATGGCAATTAACATGGATTGCCAACATGTATTTGGCACATACAAGTGGAAGAAAAGTTGTTGGATTTTGATACTGGCTCCACAAATTATTGAATGATAATCAATGAAAAGCTTTTATAAAACTCTTTCATTAACCACTGGCCTAAATCTTCTTCAGAAAAGCAGAAGAGGTGAAGCAAAAAATTAGAAAGAAATTCCTTGTCTGTGGCCCTTAATCATACATGTATTACTGAATGATTGCTGCCTAAGTGCACACAGACTTGAGTATATATAAAAAAAAAGCCCACCATAAAGGATCTGAGAAAAAAGTTAATAACTTAATCATTAGTACATGTTTTCTACTCATTCATCATACAGTTTACCATACACAGAACCCTGTCAAATGCTTTCAAGACTTTGTAAAGCCTTCAATATTTGTTCATTGAAATACTGATTTTGGGAACTGGGTGGAAGGATAAGTTTTTTTTCACCTCATCATGTGTATTTCAACACACACACACAATTATCTTTTCCTGTAATGAATGCAAGCATGTCCTAAATGATACAAAGTTAATGTTTGCTTTATAAAATGAAATAACGTATAGCATCTTGCAAGTTCAACTCAAGAGATTATTGGATCACAACAAACTATTCAATCAATTTGAAGTCCTCATACCTACAGCAGACAAAGTTGACAGCTTTGCTTGCAAATTTTTTTCTAACTCCACACTTGACTTTAGAGTACCTATACTAGTTTTCCCATGTAGAACAGAGGCTCAACTGAGTGATATATACATAACAATGTCTCTAGTCTCAGACATCATTTCTGAATTAGACTCCCATAAGACAAGTGAAGGTAATGAGATTTCAGTTATTGTCCTAAAGAAATGTGGCCCTGAGCTGGCTCCAATCCTCTCCAAACTCTACATTGTCTTTCTGCTTCCCTGAGTGTTGGAAGTCCTCTTCTGTAGTTCCTGTTTTTAAGAAATTTGATGAACCCTCTGACCCTTCTAACTATCACCCTGTTAGCTTCTTACTGCTTTTCAGCAAGGTATTCAAGGTATTAATCAATGCTGAAATACATAAGCATCTCACTTCCCACAACCTACACTTTGAAAAACAATATGGCTTCCACTTTGTCAGGTCTACTGTTGATATGCTAATGGCCATCAATGAATATATATATCACGCTCATGATAATGATGGCAAAGCTAGAGCTGTTGCTATAGCTATCTTGAAAGCATTTGACAGGGTTTATCATGTTGGCCTTCTGTGCAAGCTCTAGGGCTACAGTATTTCTGGATGATTGTTTGATTTAATTTAATCATTCCTATCAAATCGAGAAATGAAGTTCGTTTCGAATAGGCAATCTTCCAGATCCTTTCACATGAACATGGATGTCCCTCAAGGTTCTGATCTTGCTGATGTCATCAGTTCCCAAGCTGGTATCTATACAGATGACACCGCCATTTACTCCTGTCTCAATAGGAAATCTGCTGAGGCTGCTGCTCTTGAAACGCATGACCAATCAGTGATTAACTATGGCATGTAAATTTTAATAACTCTAAAACAAAATCTACCACTCATACATGCATTGAATACTGTTGCCATATCAGGTTGGGTGCTCCTGCTATTGATCTTCAACATTCAACAAAATCTACAGAAGGATCTGCAATGTAATTGGTCCTGATTTGGCATCTCGACTTCAGTCACTTTCTCACTGGTGTGACATGGTTTCTCTCTGTCTTTTGAACAAACATTTTCATGCCAACTGCTCTGATAACTTTTTTCCCTGATGCTCTGTCCACATGAATTTAAATGTGTTACTAAACTGGCATTTATGTCCCACCTTTTTACCATTGAAATGGTTAAATGCAACTGTCACTTCTACTCAGTTTTTCTCACACGTCCAGCCTATGGAACTCCCTTCCATTTACTTGCTTCCCTGATAGCTACAGTCTCCAGAAATTTAAATGCAACATCAATTAACATTTTGGTTGGGATGATATTAAATAAATTGTATGGCACACATATAAGATCTATGTTAAGGAAAATGCTATATTAAAAAAAGATTTTTTCCAATTTTATGTACCCAGTGAGTGTAAGTAAGGATGCAGTGTTGCATAAAACTATTTCTGAAAAAAAAAAAACAAAAAAACAAAAAAAAACAAAACATTTTGTTTTACCAGATCACACACAAGTTGGTTTTCCAGTTTTGAGAAGAAAAAAAGTCAGTAGGCGATGAAACCATTGTGCAATAGATTCATTTTATTATTGAAATCAATATATTTTTGAATAAATGAGTTTAACACTGAATAGAAAACATTCTTTAGGTGAAAATAAAGCAGGGTGTGTATATAGAAAATACAATTCTCTCATGATGTAAAGATTTCTGATAGGGTATATTTGTAAAAGAACAATGTGAATAAAGACTAAAATAAAACATATCTTAGCTGAGGTGTTTCATCATCTGATGGACTTTATCAAGGCAGATGCAAAGATCTTATTTTGCTACAAGTATTTATATACAAGAGCTAAAATGTTAATGGTTTTTTCAAAGTTTTTAAAATTAGGAAAAAAGCCAGGCAAGCTATTGAGGGCATGAAGCGACACAATTCAATGTCTAATAAACCAAAGTGAGTAAGTGAGAATTTTTTTTAAGCAAATTAGTATTTAAATTATTTTAGTTTGGGATTAATTTATTTGTTATATATTCTGAATAACAAAGTTATGGATGTAACCATTTTCTTTTAATTTTTTAATATTTTTGTAGTCTTATGTCTTCGCTTGGGAAAGTAGTAATTCTTTCAGCAATGGAGATATTTTGTGTATTGGACACTGAATTGTGTCCTCCATAGCTTTCCTGACTTTTCAACTAACCTGATAAATATTAATAAGCATCCTTAAACATAAAAATTTTGAAAAAACAATAACATTTTGGCTTTTGTATATAAATACTTGTTACAAAAGTTTGTCAGAGAATGAAACATGCTAGCTAAGATAAGTTTTCCTTGTGTGTGTGTGTGTGTGTGTGTGTGTGTATATATATATATATATATATATATTGTAGTAAAAATTACAATATATATATATATTGTAATTTTTATTACAATGGTTTATAAAAGCATTATATCACTACACAAAAAAATTTTAATGTTTCAAAACATCACTGTTCTTCTTCAGGTGATATTTTAAAATAAATTGTGAAAATGATTTGTTTAGAAAATGTAAGATGAATTCATGGTTATTTAGAAATTGATAAGGTAGTGGTAGAAGGGGTATACCCCTTCAGTTTCTAAATAACCATGAATTCATCTTACATTTTCTAAATAAATCATTTTCACAATTCTTTTAAAAATATCACCTGAAGAACATTATTGTTCTGAAATATGAAAATTTTTTTGTGTAGTGATACAATGCTTTTATAAACCATTGTAATAAAAATTACAATATTAAGCTCTACTTTGTATGGAGCACTCTTTATAAAGTAAATGCTTGAATAGTGGTTTTTAATCTACCTGTTCTTTCACTTTCTTTATATAAGTGTATAATTTTCTTCATATTAACTAGAAAAATCTCTATTAGAATAGAAAACAATTTTAGGATGTAAAAATTACTAATAGTCAAAATATATTGGGTTGGTGGGGAATAGAGTATTGACACCTGGTGCAACACAATCTTTCTACACTAAGGAAAAGATACTAACTTTTAAATTGTAAAAAATGTGTCAGAATGTATCATTTTTTATCAATCTAATATCAGTGGGGTGAAAATTGTGAAAAGTACTTACTTGGATGTTAACTAATGGGTGTACGTACCCTGGTATACCGTTCTTATTTAGAACATGTTGACCCGGACTATGCTTGAAAAGATGTAAATAACCATTGATTACTGATAAACACTATCAGATGATCAATGAAGCATATCTATATATGTATATACATATGTATATAAAGCATGCAGTTTTGCTCAAATTAACATAGAAATAATTTGAGTATTAGAATAAAAGAGAATTTGGGGAGGTAAAATTAATATTCTATATTTTGACAAAGACCTTTACAGTAAGTAAGTTGTTGCCATTTGGCACATCATAATCTTCCTACTAGAAGAAAAAATAGTTTGTACTTGCAAAATTAATGTTAAAATGTACCATTTTATAGCAACTTAATATCAGTTGGATAAAACTGTGAAAAGCAGTTACTTGTGTGCTAAATACTGGGAGTGCCCTGGTATATCATTCTTATTTAGACCTTGTTGACCCAGACTATGCTTGTGAAGATAAAAATAACCATTGATTGCTGATAGATATACACCATCAGATGATCAACGAAGCATAACATCAAATATCTAGGTTGCAGATGTCTCTCGTTCTTTGTTCGTTTTTCATGCAAATGATTAAATCTTTAGATTGGTCAGACAAATGAATCTCTAAATGATCAATAATGTGGTTAATCTTTATTATATTGACACAACAAGAAGTCCCTAACCTAAGAATCAGTGAAACATTTCTATCAAATTTTTCTAGTTGCAAATGACTGTTTCTTTTTATAAACAAGTAAATAAATATAGGATCAGTGAAATAAAACATTTCTATCAAATTATTAACTCAGTTAAATTTTATGTGACTATTTCAATAAGTCCATAGCCAAACAATGAAAAAAGTTGATGCTGTCTGATGCCGAATGTTCACATAGTGTTGCACAAGATATGAATGATTAATTGTGAAGATATCATCAATACTCAAGAGATTGGGTGAGAAAACCTCCCCATTCACTGCAGCCTGTTTGGTGGCTGTTTTTCTGCAGAAAATGGGCAACCATTATATATTTCAAACTGGAGATAACAACAACAACTGGTAAATGTATTTTTTCATAAATTGGTTTAAATGTTATTAGAAATAATGATAAAGGTGCAATCTTGAAAATTTCAGTTTTTGCTCAGTTTTTATTAGTTTGCTTTAAGGTTTAAAAAAGTAAACGATAATTGTCAGATTTAAAATGTAGCAATATGAGGTTGTTGGCAAGACAAGGAGGCATTCCCTAAATTTTCTAAATAATCCAAAGAAAAATAGGCAAACATAACAATTATTAAGCAAAAGATGCAATATTAAAATTTATTTTGGTATAATGGTTAGGAAGCTAGTCATATAGATCATTATGATTGAGTAGGGAGTCTAATTCAACAAGAATGAACATTTGAAATGTGTCAAAGGGAATTTCATTGAGATTTGTAACATAGGTTTGTTATTTAATTGGTCGTATCAAGTCTTCTTGCTTGGTTGCTTTGCAAACTGAAGCAGATTTTGAAGGTGCATAGAAAAAGCAAAAGAGGTCTTTCATAAACTGAAAAAGTTATTAAGAGATTGAAAACTAATATGTATATTTTTATATTTTCTAATTGATGTTTTTGTAATATTTGCTTACTTGAATTAGAACTTTCTCATTTAAAATCCCCTCATTTTTATATTACTTTCTCCTTTATTCTGCTACTATCAATTCATACCTGTTTTTTTTTTTTTTTTTTTCAATGATTTGATGTAATTTACTTATCTGGTATTGAAACTGATTTAAGCTCTCTTGGATGATTTTCTGTCAGAGTTATTAGTCTACCAGTTTTAATCCTTTCTGACATTCTTACATGTATCTCCATCTCTGTCTCTACTAAACTCAGTCAGCTACATCTTCTTTCCTTACCACTTCACATCCTTTCATGACTGTCACATGCCAGATCATATTTCTGACAATATAGCCACTTTCCTACACTCGTTTGCAAATATATTTGTGTTTGATGAATTTAATGCTCATCATATCAAGTGGCTTAAACACTCCATCATTGAACTTGCTGGCATCCAAACCCTGAACCTCTTAATCTGTCACAGGTGCTGGACTTCTCCATGCGTTTCACCAGTAACCTGAATGATATATTTCTCTTCTAGATCTTCTCTTTACTTTTATTCTTGGCTCATGTCATGCTATGCAGCTCTGCTCTCTTGACAACTGATCATGTAGTGGTGTCTGTAAACATCTTTTTTTCTGCTCCCCTTAATCCTCCTACTGATAGAAAGCCAGCATCAATACTTTCATTTCAGCAAGAAAATTACAAGTTAAATCTTGTTCATTTCCTTGGTTCTCATCTGCTTGCTCGGTTGCTATTACAGAAATAACTTCTGTCTGTATCATCTGATTACAATAGACGCCTCTTTGTCTCTTGTAATGAATGTAACAGTGTTCTACATGATGCAAAGCTATTGTTTCAGATAAAATGAAACAATATATAGTATCTGTCAAGTTTGATTCAAGAGATTACTTGCGGCTCTTCAAGAGCATGCTGAACAACAGCAAACCCTGAATCACTTCTATATTCAATCACTTCAAAGTCCTCATATCTGCATGACACAAGTTTGAGACATCCATAAGGCAAGTGGAGGTGATGGAGTCTCAGCTGTTGTCCTAAAAAAATGTGTCCCTGAACTGGCTTCAGTCCTCCCCAAACTGCACAAATATTGTCTCTCTGCTTCCTGCTTTCCAGCTTGTTGGCAGTCCTCATCTGTAGTTCCTGTCATTAAGAACTATGGTGAAACTTCTAACCTGTCTAACTATTGACCTATTAGCCTCTTATCATGCTTCAGTGAAGTATTTGAGGCTCTTATCAATGCTGAAATGGTTAAGCATCTCACTTTCATGACCAACTCTCTGACAAACAATATGGCTTCTGCTTCACTAGGTCTACTGCTGATGTACTAATGGTCATCACTGAATATATTTACCAGGCTTTTGATAATAATAGTGAAGCTTGAGTTTCTCAAAAGCTTTTCACAGGGTTTGGCATGCTAGCCTTCTGCACAAGCTCTAGGGATACAGTATTACTGGATGACTGATTTAATCTAATCATTAATATTGAAGAGGCAATATTACAGATCCTTTCACATGAATGCAAATGTTCCTCAAGGTTCTATTCTAGGTACTTAACTGTTTCTGATTTTCAGTGATTTTCCTGATGTCATCAGTTCCCAGTCAGGCATCTATATAGATGACACCCCCATTTACTCCTGTCTCAATAGGAGTAGATAGACTAAACTATCGCCCGATTCACACTCCACCCATGTCTATTGAATAGGTGTAGAGGCTCATCTCTTGTTCCCTGTTTAGGATGTGGTTTCTGGCTTTCTCTTTTTCAATCTTTTCATTTTTTTTTTTTTTTTTTTTTCAATTGGAGTAGATACACTAAACTATCACCCAGTTCACACTCCACCCACGTCTATTGAACAGGTGTAGAGGCTCCCTGTTTAGGATGTGGTTTCTGGCTTTCTCTCTTCTAATCTTTTCACTCTTACGTAGCCCCCTGCACATCAGTAGCATTACCGCCTTGCTCAGGGTGATATGATTAAAAAAAAAAATTTGTTAAGGCTGAATAAGTAAACCTAGATGCTGCTTTTGAAACAAAATTCTAATCAGTGGCTTACTGGAGTAGAAAATGGCTTGTGAATTTTAATGCCTCCAAAACAAAAGTGTTCTTTAACCACCATAGAGAAACCTTCCTGCCCACCATCAGCATGGCTGATGCTACTCTCCTGGAGAGTAACACACTGCACCTCCTTGGCCTCACTTTTTAAACCGACCTGAAGTGGGATGACTACATTGAATCTACAGCTGCATCTACTGGTAGGAAGGTTGGGTCACTGTGTTGTGCCAGAATGTTTTCCTCCTCAGAATCTATCTTGCACATTTATAAAGCTACTATTCGTCCATGCGTTGAATACTATTGCAATATCTGGTCTGTTGCTTTTGTTATTCATCTCAAGGGTCTCAACAAAATTCAAAGAATCATCGGTAATGCAATCGATCTCGACTTGGCATCTTGACTTCAGTCACTTTCTCACAGAAGTGATTTGGCTTTCATCTTTCTTTTCTCTAAATAATTTTTATGGCAGCTACTCTGACAAGCTTTTCTTCCTGGTGTATGACCTTAAGTGTGCTACTAGATAGGCATCTAGGTCCCACCTTTTTACCATTTAACTAGTTAAGTGTAGCTGTCACTTCAACTGCAACAACTTCTTTTCTCATACTTCCCACCTATGGAATTCCCTTTTGCTTACTTACTTCCTTGATATTTACAACTGTCAAAAATTTAAAGGCAACATCAATTGCCATCTTCTTGAATCCTGTTCATCTTTTATCTTTTTCCCCATCTACCCAGTCTTTTCTCTCACTGTAACCCCCTGTGTACTAGTGATTGCTTGGAGTGAAATAATTAAAAAATAATAATAATAAAATTGACTGTTAGACTGTGATGCCTAATCTGTATAGCAGTGGATGCTGAACAATTTCCTTGCATCAAAATAATATCTACGGTCTTTTTATATATATATATATATATATATATATATATATATATATATATATATATCAGTCAGTTAAGTGCCATATATGATACACGCTTGGGCGATCATATCTCGAAGAGACATGACTGACTGGGCAGAAGATTATCCCGCAGTAGGTTGCCATTGCTTTCTGCGGTAGACTGGTTGCCGACCAAGGCTATAGAACCCAATCTGTCCTGCTGTTTAACCCATAACTGAAAGGAAGAGACGGATTAATACCTTTCCCAAGGGTATTTGCGCGTAAGTGAATACAATGGATTCAGCTGGAATTCGAACTCGGCTCCCCGATTTCTCGTTCCGAGCTGATATTCACTGTACCACAAAAAAAAATATATATATATATATATATATATATATATATATATATAACAAAAATGCAAAAAATCTTTTAAAATAAACCTTTTAATGTTTCAGATATTTTGAGCATTTCATTCTGGGTAAACTAATGCCACAGATTATTACTACTGCTTTGATTTTGTTCTTTAGTGGGTATCACTGTTCATGTAGCCTTATGCCAGACTATGATAAACCTAATAATCTAAGGTGCTTCACTGGGTAATAATGATCAGTGAGCTAGCCAAGCTAAACAATACTACTTTAGAGTAAATTTTATCCTTTCTGGCTGTTCCATGCTTGTAGCTATATACCAGACTAAGTAGGCCTTAGTAAATACCAATATTTACAACATTGGGAAATGTCTGTTTAGTGCTTCCCAAGCTGATACATTTTGACATGTTAGTTTAATTACCCCTTTCATTCATTAACTATTAATAACTTTTTTAATTGAATTATTTCTTTTCATGTACTGTCTTGGTGGTACAAAAGTTAAGAACAACATGAAGAAATCGATAACTGTTGAAAATTATTATCAAGACCTGAGTGGCCAGCTTTTTGATTGAACCCTTTATCAAATAGGACTTTTAGAATATTTAATTTAATAAGGGTTTATTGATAGGCTCAAATAGCCTGTCATCACATTTTACGTTTTTATTCTGATATTGATTTTCGACATGTTTATGCTTCTTCCTTATTTTTCTATAATGTGAATTATAGGAAAGAACACTGGAAAAGTTCTCAGCTAAGCTAACTTTTAAAAGTTTAACCAAATAAACAAACATTAGAATAGTTTTTTTTGGTTTTTTTTCAGCCCTTTTTTGTATATTTGAATTATCCAGCAAAAATTAAGTAATGTGGCCCCACAAAGCATTATTTTTTTAAAAAAACTTTGTAGTGAATAAACTGAGTTTAGATTTAATTCTAATTTGCTTTCCAGGTATGTAAGGAAGCTAAAGCGCCAGGCAGCTCTTGCTAAAGAACTTGAAGGAAGAAAGGAAAATATTTCAGATGATGATTTTCGAAAGAAAGATGCAATTTTGAAAGACTCTAAATCGAAATATGGTAAGTGCCCAATGGCAAGTATTTTATGCGCTCTGGGTATCATTTAAAAAGTGATGCTGTGCACAACTTAACAACTTTGATAGTGAAAAAGAAATTTTAACATATTTTAATTGTATTCATTTTAATTAGCTGAAGCATTGTTGATTATTTTTATCTTTATTTATTTTTATTTTAGTTATTTATCTTTTATTTTGATCCAAAGTTATTCGCTGATTGCTGCAGACAGCCCACATAAAGTTGCTATAAATAAATTAAAAATATGAAATGGAAAAATAAATTGTCTAACAGTTGTAGGTGAGAGCAAGCATACATTTAAAATTAATGTTGGTTATTTATTTTTTAATTATATCAATATATCCTTACTGCAGCAAATAACAAATAATTTCTGGGTCCTTGGAACTATGACAATTGTTCCAATAACTGGCATTTTCCTGAGTATGTGGTTTTCTAATCATTGTTCAGAGCTGTCATTATGAATTTCAAATAGCACTTGTCATTTTTAGGGTCCATTTCCCAGAAATAATTCAGGGTGTTTTTTCTTCAATGATGATTGTTTAAATTTGTTATATTTATAGGGTGAAAAATATTCAATATCATTGATACAGCACTTATAGATAGTGACTGTGTGAAGATAGGAATCATACTACATTATTATCAGTTACAGGTCTCAAGTCCTGATTGTTTTAAAAGTATTTTAATGAATTTAAACATTTAATTTAGATGTTTTTTGGCTTAAAAAAGAAAGTTTTTGTTTTAGTATTTTTGCATTTAACCTTTATAAAATTTATTTTTAATGAAAATAATATTGAAATATTATGAGACAAATAATTAAAATGTTGGAATTGCTAATATGTTTTCTTTTTCAAAGAAACTGCTAAAATTAAGCAGATGGCTTATTTAAAAAAATATGAATAAAATGGGTAAAGATTTGAAAAATAACATGCTCTAAATTATTGTTATAAAAAAACACCAAAATCAAGTCAGATGCTTTAAACATTCTGTAGCAAAGATTTACAATATTAAATTCAACTTTTGTGTTGTAAAAAACAGTCAAACTTAAATCTCTAATGGACATGGTTTGATTTTATAGTGATTCTCAAATTTTTAACCAGTGGAGATAAAATGTATAGCACCCCCATCCCAAAGAGAAGAGTGCTTTTTTGTTAGCCAATTTTGAGTCACTAGTTTATGTAAGTAGGAAAATTATCACTGCAAAGTCAGGAACGAATAGACCATATTTGGGCAAAAGACTGTCACTCAGGAGAAAAGGTTGACTTTCTGAGATGTGTTAAGTATGCTCTTTCTACAAACTATGCTGCAAAAAAATTACCACCTGGGTGAGAAAGGTTGTGAAAACAGGATGATAAAACCCAGTTGATTAGTGCTTCAGAATATGCTGACTACACCTCTGCAGAAGGCTAACCTCTTAACTCCTCTCTCTTTCTCGAAAGCTATTTGGGTTTCATGGATGGCAACCTGTGATGGTTGAGGACAGGACCCTGGTGGTTGAGGGTTTCAGCAGTCAGGAATAGTTACTCCTGATTCCCAACACATCACACTGACCCTTACTTGGGCTAGATGAGCGGTCGGATAGGCCCAATCCAGTCAATCGGCTGTTCCCATCAAGCCTTAGCACCTGTATGTTTTTATTCTCACAAATGCACACTTCAATCTGCCTTCATGGAACACTTCCCAACCCTTTATCTTATAGGTAATAGAAGGCGAAGGCTAAGAGTTAATTGTATTGAAAGATAAAGTTGTAGATCACTGCTGAAGTCTATGGTAAACACTTCTGTCTATAAAACTGGCAGGGACTTGAAATATTGCTCCCAACTTGAGTATACTGACCATGCATCGTTGCCTCAAGGCAAACGGGGTTTCCCTCTTGGTATATTCCTTGGTAGATTCATAGTAATCGAATTATTAGAGGAAACTCCACTATCTAAATTATCACCTTTCCTAATTGAAAATGTAATAACTGCAAGATTGACTCCTCAAAATGTACAAAAAATGAGAAATGGAAATTTATTAATCAAAGAAATATGCAGAAAATATTACTAGGATGAAGTCATTTCACAAGCTTAAATACAAAACATACCAGCATGAAAGATTGAATGTATAGTGGGGTGTAATTAGAAATAGAGAATTAGGCCTGGCCACACCCAAAGAAATTCAAACAGCTTTGGAAGAAACCAGGAGTCTCCATATATAAAAAAGTAATAATTAGAAGAAATGGAGAGGAAATAAAAACTAACACTTTTTTTTTTATTATTTAATCGTATCACAACGAGCAAGGCGGTAACGCCACTGATGTGCAGGGGGTTACGTAATAGTGAAAAGATTGGAATTATATCTTAACATTCAACAGAGCAGTAATTCTGAAAAAAACCATAATCGGATTCCATATAGAAAAGGTAGAACCTTACATCTTTACACCATTACAATGTTTCAAATGTCAAAAATATGGACACCATAAAGAATGCTGTAGAGGATGTGAAACCTGTG
Source organism: Ascarosepion bandense (assembly GCA_037127315.1). NCBI lineage: Eukaryota > Metazoa > Mollusca > Cephalopoda > Sepiida > Sepiidae > Ascarosepion > Ascarosepion bandense. The sequence goes on along the minus strand of JBBBDQ010001084.1, from coordinate 2,083,190 downwards.
CAAAATGTGGACTAAGGGACCCAGATCTCACAGAAGAAAAATGCCTCAGTGAATACAAATGTGCCAACTGCCAAGAGGATCATCCAAGTTTTTCAAAATCTTGTGGAGTATACAAGAGAGAGAAAGAAATAATGGAGGTAAAATACAAAAGAAACATTTCTTTTACTGATGTAAGAAAAGTGGTAGATATATACATGAAAGTAACATAGTTTACAATAGAATAAAGGGAGAATCTTGACAGATATAATAATTTCCTTGAGAAACTCCTAAAACTAAAAGCAAGCAATTGTCCCAAGTTTTAGGAGCAACTTAACTTAAAACTTCATTACGCTAAAATAAATCAACCAGCTCTCCATACTAAAGCAAAAAAAAAAAAACAATAGAAAACAATCCAATAGCGGCACTATCACCAAATAAAATAAATACAATTAAAGCAAAACGACAAAGATCTCTTATCTGTCCACCAATCTTCGAATAAATACCGGAAAGAGAAATTCAAGGGAGACATTCCCAAAACCCCAAACCAATCAACCAACCAAAAAAAAAAAAACAAACAAAGTTAAGAAAAACCTTAATGCCAACTGAAACAAAATAAACCTAATTCATTAAAAAAAATGGTGATTGATGAAACAAATCTTACTAAAACAAAAACAACAAAAAAATAGAAAACAAACCCATCATATAACACAAAAACCAAAACACAACTCTCATACTAGAACTGCAGAAGAATAAGGGCTAATTGTAAAGAACTCCGACAACTTATGAAAAAATATAATTCTAAAATAATATGTCTACAAGAAATTTTTGTCAAAGATAACCAATTCATCATCAAAAACTACAAACACTATTATCACAGAAACAAAGATGGAAATCAAGTCTGGTGGTGTCTGAAACTTAAGAGGGAAAGACATATCTTATTACCAAATCAACATTTATCTTCAAGCATTTGTGGTCAAAGCTACACTTCACAAACTTAGAAATATATATATATATATATATATATATATATATATATATATACACACATCTCACGATATGACCCAATAAATGAAAGAAATTTAAACAAAATCATAGAAGAGATTCCTAAACAGTTATAACACTATAAGGTGCCAGAAAACAAATAATAAAAAAAAAAAAAGAGCAAAGATCTTGAAAAAAATAATGAACAACAATAAGTATTTGTCTGTACTTTTGAGATGAGGGAGTATTTACATTATTTATCTTGTTTGGACTATTGTTCTCATCTTTATTGCCATGTTTATGACATTTCGGCTGTTGTATGCTCTAGCTCAAGGACACATTGTCTGGTGGATATAGGCGTTGGTTAGTTCCAGTGACTTGATCCAAAGAGTTGTGAGTATGAAGGTGTCATCAACGTATCTCAGCCATAGGTATCTCAGCCATAGAGTTGGCTTTAGAGCTGTGGATTCTAATGTCATCTCTTCAAAGTATTCCATATATATATATATATATATATATATATATATTAGCCAGTAATGGTGATAATGGTGAGCCCATTGCTAAGCCTTCATCCTGCCAATATATGTCTGATCCCAGTCTGAAGTCTGTTTGTGTGCAAAACGTCAGTATCTCCATCAGCTTATCTAGTGGAATACTGGTACGTTCTCCTAAGGATGAATCCGAGGCCAGTCTGTCCTTGACTACCGATAGTGCCTCCACTGTGGGTATCTTGGTGAATAGGCTCACTATCTGGTTGCATTGGATGGAAGCATCTTTGATAAGTTCCACAAAGTGGACAGAATTTCAAACATATGATGATGACTTTCTTATCAGTGGGTCAATTACATTTACAAGGAAGCAACTCAGAGGCTAGCACACCAAGCCTAGGCTGCTAACAATCGGCCTGAGTGAAATACCGTCTTTATGAATCTTAGGTAGATCATACATGTGAGATAGCTTGCTGTAATGTTGAAATAACTGCCTGTATGTCCTAGGCTGGAAGTGATCCTTGTTCTCGATGAGAATCTGAGACAGCTGTCATTCCATTTTCAACGGGGGTCTTGCTATAGCTACCACTTCTAATGAGGTCTTCCAATTTCTGTTGTCTTCAGTTTTGTCCATCACTACAGTTGCATTGCCTTTGTCAACTGGTAGTATGATGATGTCCTCATTCCTTTGTAGGGTCCTAACTGCCAGCCCCTCCTCTTTCACGATGTTTGGTTTGGGTGGCTTGGCTTCCTCCAATGTCTGTCTCACTTTTCATCTTAGCTCATATGCCTGAGCTTGAGGGATGTTAAAGGCTATTTCCTCAATACAGGCAATGATGTCTAAGTATGGTAATCGCCTGATGGTTGTTGCAACTGGAAACTATATAAACTTAAGGAATCAGTGCATATGCTAGGCTACAAAAATCTCCTAAGCTGATCAAGCATAGAGATGAATTACAATATGGGAGCCAGTAATACGGAGTGCCAAAGAAAATCATTAGTGTCAAAATTGCAATATGAGCTCTTGTAAAAAATACTAGTGAAAACCATTAACATCAAATATTGCAATATGAACTCTAGTCAAAAAAGGGTTACTGAACATTAGGTTTATAAATTCCAGAAATTCAGTTGTTCTTCCAGTGGAAGAATATGCTGGCTAGTTCCAATGACTTGACCCAAAGAGTTGTGAGTTCAGTACCAGGCTACAGCAGTGGTGAACAAGTAACTTAGAGAGTCTGGTTAGAGGGAGATAACTCATGACTACCAAAAGAAAGCTTTGCACAAGGAATGAGAATGATATACCTCAGTGATTGTAATAAAGGGTTTGGCTCAAAATTCCTAGCACCTGAAAAAGGCCAGAGTGTACAATGACCGAAACATTGTACAAATAGCAACAAAGATGAGGACAATAGTCCGAATAGTGTAAATACTACCTCACCTCATAAATATAGACAAATACTAAATGGTATGGTTTTCTAGCCATACTCATAATATATACATATAAACATGATTTGGCACTATATAACTTACAGAGCTGATGTGCTGTAAAACCCAACCAACCAACACAAAGATAAAAGACTACTTCTGTTACTACTACTGTTGAAGAAGAACCCTTAAAAATCTATTAGAATTCTCCTTAAGAATTACTTTTAGAAACCTGTGAAATTTTTTTTACATGAACTGCTTTTTCCTAAGAGATGTTTTTTTTAAGGGCTTTTAACCTGCTTTGATAGTTTAAGGCGTACAAGAAAAATTTTGTACAAGGCCTACATTATATTTTGTACATTCTAAATATATTTTTGTCTCATTAATAAATGTTTGTTACTTTGTAAATTTCACTTGACATAAGAGTCTTGTCTTTTTTCATAAGCACCTTCCGAAGTACTTATAAAGAAAGGGACAAGACACTTGAAATCATCCTCTTCCCCAAATACTCTCTTCTTATTTTCGATATTTACCATTTCTTTTTTTACCTTTAGCTGAAACCCTAAAAGTGCAATCAGTTAATTTTCATAATAAGTCCAACCGAGAAAAACATCATACTGATGAATACGAACAAGATGACTTGATTGTTCGTCGAGGGTCTCCATTTTACTTGAGTTTTACGTTCCAACGAAACATCCAGCCAGATCGTGATTTGATCCTGTTACAGCTGGTTACAGGTTGGTAAACATTTTAATATAATTGATTTGCTCATATACACATAAATGGCATTGTATACATGTATTATTCTTTTGCCCCAATTAATCTCTAACCAAATGCCCCTGCTCATACCATAATTTGTAAATAACATCATTCTGTTTGGGGTTGTCTATAAGTAAGAAATTTTGTACCTTACAGGCATATGAGAACTGGGAAAAGATTTTGAAATTAGTGATTTTTGATAATAAATAAAAATTCTCTCAGCCCCCTCATTATAAATTTTGAAAACTGATGGTTTAGCCAATGAGTTGAAGATTGGGTTTTGAAGAACAACATTGTCTGCAGGTCTGAGACCAAAGTTCCCTGAATGAAGTGTTGAACTCACTACCAACCATCACTGATTGATTATTTGTTTTACCAGCATATCAAATCATATGGGTCATTTAATGTTGAAACTAGATTTTTTGTTCAGGAATGTTTCAAAATGTTTCAAGTGGTTGTGATGTTTTTTTAAAAATTGTTTTCAAAATATCACAAGTTGTATATTTTGGAAGTAATTTAAAACGTAAGTTGTATAGTTCAAAGTCCAAGCTCTATTTTCAGTAAAAGTTGGAAGTATTTTATTTTCTTCAGTTATTCTATTCTTTGAACAGTACGTTTCATTTTGAAGAGCATATTAAGATTTAGGTAATAGTTGCTACGTACTTTTTGGTGTTTCTTGCATTTTATTAAGATATATTTAATGGTGTGAAATTGATTTCAGTGGGTACACCAAGGTGTAGTTTCTGCTTTGAACATGTATACGTCAAGTGAATGTATCAATTCCTATTCTACTGAACACTGCCTTGTTTGAGGCCAGCCGGTGGCTATATATTCTCCTTTATTATTATTGACTGATGTTCATAGCATTTATTGCTTGAGAAAATGTTCCAAATTGCTTGCTATTTTCTTTTAATGTGTTGTGTAATTTTGTTTTTATAATCTGTATATTAGAGTTTGATGTTGTCTCTTAACTGATGACTACCTTCTAAGATTTCTTCAATATGGGGATGATTTGTGTCCTTCTCTTTAATTGCTATTAAACTAGATAAGGAGTCTGAGAATATTATAAACTTCCTATCTTTTGAATTTTCTATCATTTTAAGTGCCATTTTAATGGCTGTTGGTTCAGCTGTATCGATACATTATTTGGTAGCCTGATTTCTTTGTGGCTGCTGTGCTTATTCTATCTAGGATTTTTTATCCATCTGTGTAGAACAGTTTATAGTCACAATATTTGTCTCTTAATTCCCTGTACCTGATTTTATTGTTTTCTTTGTGATAATGTTAGATCTACGTGAGGTTTGGAGATTGTCCATAGAGCTACCTTATTTATTATCATTGGTGTTATGCTTTCAGGATCTTTGTTTATTTATACTAGTGTTTTGTTAATTCAAAGACAAAGTGATGGGATGGATGTTGGTTTATTTCTATAGAACTGGATATATTGAGGATTATATATTGTTCAGGTTGGATTGTAGTTTTAGTTCATGTATAACAATTTTTCTCATTTCAGAGATGTAGATTATACACTGGTTCTATATAGAGATTTTGCATGAGTTATGTCCGGAAGTGCCAAGACTTAATCTCAGGCCTTGATTTTGTAATGTTTGCAGTTTTTAAGATAAGATTTACATTTACCGTCTATAGTCCATAGTCTAATTTTGATCTTATGTGTGACCTATATATTTTGAGCATTACTTTTTAGCCAGCACCCCAATTTAGTTTAATTTTTATTTTTAGAAGCTTCAAAACTTTTTGGCATTTTTGTTAATGCCTTGAAGTTGAAGTCTGCTATTTAGCATGATTCCTAGATATTTTAAGTGTCCGTTTAATTTTAACTCTGGATCAAAATGGTAGGCTCATTTTTTGCAGAAATGAACATGAACAGTTTTTGTTTTGTAGAAACGGAAAGGTATGTCTGGTGATGAGCATGGTATTGAGAAATCAGCCATACAAAGGACATTTTCATTTCCTGTATTAATGGTTTTAATAATTCTGTTTATTTTGAGAATAAATAATACAACTGATAAAATGCTACCTTGAGGTACTCTTGCTTCCTGCTTGTATGTGTCTGATGTGTCATCATTCTAATTCCTAAACCCAGCAAAGATCATGATGTGTTTACATTTCATACTTTGAATGTTCGGTTAGATAGAAAGTTTTGGATGAATATAGCCATTCTTCCTTTTATTCTCATTTTGTGCATGTCTTTTAAGATACCATACTTCCATGTGGTGCTATAGGATTTTTCACAAACAAAGAATATTGATACCACATGATGACTTTGAACAAAGCCATCACAAATAAAGTTGTCTAGCCAGACTAGTTGATCATTGTTTCCTTGTTTTTTTTTTTTTCAAAATCCACTGTAGTGGTTAGAGAAGAGATAATTTCTCTTGAGATAGCATATTAGTCGAATATTACCATTCTCTTCATCTTGCGAATTCAACTTGTTAGTCCAATGAATCGGTAATTTGTTGGGTTGAAATGGTCTTTGCTGGGTTTAGGAATTAGAATGATGACAAATTTGTTCTGGTTAAGTGGACTGTTGATTATTTGTGATGTTTTTCATTAATTTTCCGAATTTGTTTACAATTAGGATCATTTTCCCAACATTTTCCACAAACTGACTTGTACATTTATTCTTACTATGTTCATATCTTTGGCAGTTGAAACATATTAATGGATTTGGAATATACTTTTCTACTTTGGCAAGTGTTTCACCAATTTTTATTTGCTGTGGTGTTTTTAGTGCATCAAAAGTTATAAGTATTGGTATCTATAATTGTATCACTATTTTTAATAGATATTTTTATATATATATTGTTTTTTGACAGAATTATTGTTCTTAATCTCCTTCAGAGTATACAGTGAAAATTCAATGATTCTGACCATGTCTCTAGAGGAATTTAAAAATTGGTGTGGGTAGACCCTTACTTTTATATCATGAAATGTGGATATACTGAGTAGAGTTTCAGCATCATCTTTTCCCTTGACTGCTATCATTAACATATTAGTTTTGGTTATTTTAACTGTTTTTTGAGTTATCCGAGATGCTAAGATATTTTCTATTACAAAAAGTGGCAACATCATTATTAGTGTCTTCTATTACTATGAACTTTGAAAAATTTTCGTTTGATTGATTTTCTGTCTATATCCATGTGCAGTTACTTTTTTCTTTTTTTTTTGTAATCATAATTTATTTAAGTGGGCTTATGCCATAAAAAATGATGTCAAAATATTTATATCGATATGCTGTCTAAAATAGCAGCAGCATATATATTGATGTACCTACTATCTTACATAAAGACTTAAGAAAAAAACAAAATAATGCAAAGGACAGTGGGGAAATGTATAAATATATATTTCTTCATTTGTCAACGAGTTAATATGCGACTTAGGTTTCTACCATGTGGTGTCTTCATAGGTTGTGTAATAACTCGTTTACAAATGATGAAGACACCTCAAGGTAGAAACCTAGGTCGCGTAATAACTTGTTTATAAATAAAGAATGTTCAAAAGTTCTACAATATAATTGTGTTGAACACATTTCAATACAAATGTGCATTGATCTAATTTTATTATGACCAAAAACTAAGCAATTAAACAATATATATATATATATATACAGCCTTTAAGATTTGAAAAAGAAATCACTCAACCAGTGGTCAAGAGTGAGGAAAAATTTACTCACCACAAAAACATTTTACTCGACCAACTCTATTTTCTTAATAGTTGCCTTATGTAAGCAAAGCGTGAATCAATGATGGAAGACAAAAAATGAAATTTTAATTAAAATTTCAAACGTGTTAGAAAGGATTTAAACAAAATTTGATCTTTCCTCTTAATAATAGCATAAACATTTTGATGATAAAACTTTGTTTTTATTAAGTTTGATCCCTTTTAATATCATGAAGTGGTAATAAAAACAAAAAGAAAAATCCAACCTGCTGTTAAAAATTATTGTTTACGTACTTATGTGTTGTGTGGTCCCACTAAGTACGTTACTCAGGTAAAATAATTTTCTTAAAAATTTAATAAATTACAATGTTTCATTTATAATTCATAACCAAACATAACTTAATAAAAAAATTATTTTACTAAAATAAATAACCCACATAATTATTTAATCCTAATTCTAACCTAAACATTCTAGCCTCTTTACTCATGAGGTAGAAAAAAAAAACAAAAAAAAAATTATTTTTAATAAAAAACCTAAAATCCAACCTGCTGTCAAAATTTATTGATGGCACTTCGAGACTTAGCATAAATTATCTTTCATATGTACAATAACCTATTTTTTTTCTCGTATACATAGGTACAACTATTGAAGATATTAAAATACATGTGCATAGTAGTAACAGACAAAAACAAAAATATTTAATAATAATTCTGCTGCTTAGGTTCCTTGCAGAAAGCCTTACAAAAAGCTGGGTGTTTTGGTAGCATCTAACGGTGTATGTAAAAGAAAAAACACAAAAGTGATTTCACAAAGATTCACAACACAACACAAGTGAACTAGCCAGGTCTACAGCTTCTGTGAAAGTGGGCAAGTGTTTTGCATGTCAAACAATGTTTTGTACTGCCATCTGAACAACTGAGAGAGGTTAAATTGCAAGCATTAACACATCTGTTATTTTTTTTCTACAAGGAAAAGTCAGTTGTTCATCCTTAAAGTTGCTTTTCTTTCATTTTTTTTTATTTCTCTTTTCTCAGGACATTTCAACTAGTTTTGCCTCAGACAATTTCAGATCAGTGAAATTTTAAGAGATTGACTGGTGGCATGAGGAAATGAGTGGTTAATATTATACTCTTGATACAAAATTTTGTAAATGTTACAAACATTTCCATGTTATCCAATTAATGTTTTTTTCCTTTTTTTCGTCCTTAAGGTGATCGTCCTAAGCAAAGCAAAAGTACAATAAATCGTCTGACGGTGTTGTCACCTCGCAAAACCAAAAAGCATCAACTCAGACGACAACTGTGGAAAGCTAAGTATGTAGAACTGAAGGGCAAAACCATTAAGATTGAGGTAACCCCTTCTGCAAATGTCTTTGTTGGTGTCTATGAGGTTTTTTTGGAAACCAAGAATGTCAATGATCCTGAGGACACACCTGAACGATATCAACTCGAGGATGAAATTTATGTCCTTTTCAACCCTTGGTGTGAAAGTAAGTGATATTATTAATAATGTGGCACAAAAGTAAATGAATAGAGGGAAAAGACTGGATTCTGATTTTTTAAATGGGGAATGCCTGCCTTGAAAATCAGCATTTGAAATGTTGTTTTTTACTTGGGATTGAACACTAGCTATGTGTTGTTGAATAATATGTAAGTAAGAAACTCTCCAAGCAAGCCAATTATTCACTTCCATTACTTGTGTCTGACACAGGACAAAACTTTTGGAGCATTTTCCCTGTGTATTTTCCCATTAAATCTGAAGAACATGCTCCTCTTCTAGATCTCTTCTTTACTTTGATCCTTGACAATTGTCATGTTGTGCAGCTCTGCTCTCTTGGAAACTCTGATCATGTGTGGTATCTGTGAATATCTCTTTATTCCCCTTCCATCCAGGAACTTCCTACAAACAATATCTTACTATTACCAACAAGTGGACTGGGACTCATTCCAGGATTTCCCTCAGATTGCCCCTTGGAACAAAGTCTTTAACCTCTTTGTTCACCTCTGAGGTTTCCTCCTAGGTGAAATCCAACACCAGTGCTTTCATCCAAGCAAAGAAATTCTGATTTAAACCTCATTCATATCTTTGGTTCTCTCTTGCTTGCTTGGCTGCCATTATCCACAGGAATCACATATTTGCATAATGCCATCTCTGATCTCAGACATCATTTCTAAACTAGATTAATATGGTAAGCAGAGGTGATGGAATTGCAGCCCTCATCCTCAAGAAATGCACTCCTGAGTTGGCTCTGTCCTCTCCAAACTATATAACTGCTTGTTGGAAGTTCTCATCTGTGGTTCCTGTTTTTAAGAACTCTGGAGAATCCCATGCCACTCTATTGCCCTATTAGTTGCCACTTTTTCGAAGCTCTTATTAATGCTGAAGCATTTATGCATCTCACCTGTCACAATCTCACAACCTCTAACATCTAATATGGCTTCCACTTCACCAGGTCTGCTGCTGATGTACAAACAGCCATCAGTGAATATATATGCCAGGCTCTTGATAAGAATATGAAGCTCAAGCTGTTGCTCTAGATATCTCAAAAGTATTTGACTGTTTGGCATGCTGGCATTTGATGTAAGCTATGGTATTTATTAATGATTGTTTGATTTCATTTACTTGTTACAATCGAATCATGAAATGAAATTCATTTTGAATGGGTAAGATTCCAGATCCTTTTACAAAAATGTGAGCATACTTCAAGGCTCCATCCTAGGTCCTATGCTATTTCTGATCTTCATCAATGATTTTCTTGTCATCAGTTCCTAAGTAGGCATTATTTCAGATGACACAACCATTTAATCCCATTTCAATAGGAAATCTGCCAAGGCTGACAAAGTAAGCCTGGTGGCTGCTCTTGAAAAGTACCTCCAATCTGAGGTAGACTGGGGTAGGAAATAGTTTGTAAATTTTAATGCCTCTAAAATGAAACCGCTCTACAAGAAAAACTTTCCTGCCAGCCTTCAGAATGGATGACACTAATTTTCTGAAGAGCAACAGTCTGCGTCTCTTTGGCTTCACTTTTTCGACCCACCTTAAGTGAAATGACTACATCTAATCTATAAATGCATCTACTGCTTGGAAAGTTGTATTACTGTGTTGGGCCACAAGTTTTTCTCATCAGAATTCATCTTACACATTTATAAATCTACCATTTGCCCATGCATTGAATATTGTTGCCATGTGTGGTTGGGTGCTATTCATCTTGAGGTTATTCCCTACAAAATCTGAAAAGGATCTGCAATGTAATTGATCCTGACTTGGCATCTCAACTTCAGTCAGTTTCTCATCAACATGATATGGCTTCCCTCTGTCTTTTTTTTTTTTTTTTTTTTTTTTTTTTTTTTTTTAACAAACATTTTCATGGCAACTGCTCTGATAAGCTTTTCGTCCTGGTGACCCAACTACATGAATTTAAGTATGCTACTAGATTGGCATCAAGGTCCCACCCTTTTACTGTTGCAATAGTTAACCCTTTGTTGCATATTGGTTACAATTGTAACCAATATGCAACAATGGTTAGAGAAAGGTTACAATTGTAACCAATATGCAAAAAAGGGTGAAATGTAGCTGCCACTTCTATTCTGACAGTTTCTTTTCTTGCACTTCCTGCCTGTGGAACTCCCTTTAATTTAATTGCTTCCCTAATAGCTACAATCTTCAAAAGTTTAAATGCAACATCAATGGTTGTCTTCTATCTCCTTCAATCCCATCCATCTTTTACCCTTTCTTTGACACCCCCTGTATCCAGTATTTTCTCTCACTGTAACCTCCTGTTTGCTAGTGGCAGTTCTGCCTTGCTTGGGGTGATATGATTTGAGGAAAAAAAATCTTGCTAATTATTCCTGTATAGGCTGTAGCAATTTTGGTCACAAAATTCATGATAATTATACGGATCAAAATCATGCAGTTATTCTTTAAGGCCTTTCTCATTTTTCTTTTCATAAGTAACCATTATTTTGGGAAACTGTTTACTGGTTGCATTTTCACTCATTATTTTGAAATTTTGTAAAGTACTTACTGCTGTTATATTTTTACTTGCTTTTTATCAAAACTTTACTCAGGTACACAATATACGACAGTCAATAACACTCTTTATTAAAAAAAATATTTTAAATTAAAAAAAAAAAATACGAAGCTGAATTTGATATATTTATTGGTCAATCAGCCTGCCTTCCTCTACTTAATGAAATATTTCAGTTTTATGCTAACAGGCATCATTACTTCTTATCCACAAGTAAACTGTACTTGTGTTAACATAACAATAGAATAACTAATTTGTGAGTAATGAAAACAAAGTGCAAATTACTGCTCTTTATTTTTTATTTAATATTAACTTTAGATAATTTTTGTACTAATGATGCCAAATTATTTAAGGGGGACAACAATTAAATGAAGAGCTAAAGATTTTACTTATATAGAAATTATAATCCACTGGCATACTTATTAGCTATATATACAGGTTTCAAATTATATAAAAATTGTCCAAAGCTTCTGTACTTTTGAGTGCTTTCAGCTATAAACTTTAGCCATTATTGATTAATTTTGTTTTACTTGTAAGTAAACATATAATTTGAGTTCTGAAAAGAAAAAATTATATGAACAGATGAAAAATTATATAAAAAACTTAATGATAATACCTTGTCTGTCATTTTTAATGAATCCTTTATATATATATATATATATATATATATATATATATATACATACACACACCTATTTCTGCTATTCAATCTTGATGTAGGTTGATTAGTAACCTGCCGTTTCGAGAATGCAGGTTATCTGATCAGCAGTCGTTAGTTAAGCAGAGTGTAGAGGTCTGATGTTGATGAATCCAATAACATATTACTAAAAATATGTCCCAATACATTCAGAAGATACATTTATACAATGGAAATAGACAATGCATTTATATAATATTGGCATCATTTTTTGATAGTATATGTGTACCAATTAATAATAGTTTAGAACATTTCATCTAATAAAAAATAACTAAAATAAAAACATTATAAGTATCTAAAAACAGTTGACTATTGTTTTGGTAGATGACATAGTTTATATGGAAGATGATGACGACAAAGATGAATACGTTCTTAATGAGAGTGGATTGATCTGGGTTGGGTCAGCATATTTCAATCATGGCCGGCCATGGAATTTCGGACAGGTATTTATATTTAAATATTTTTATTCTTTCATATGTGTATGTGGACATATGTATGAGTGTCTGTAGATTTTGAAAAATGTAGTACTGATGAAAACATCGAAATTCTATTTCAAAATTTTCTACATAAGCAAACACCTTAATAATAGTGATACCGCTTAACCCGTTCAAAGGATGATTACATGAAGAGTGAGAAAAAAAAAAATGAAAAATATAAATTGAAATATATAAAAAATTAAAAGAATGGAAGAAGCCTTGGTTTTAAAGATGCTTGTATAGAAAACATCTGAATTACTGAATTCAATTACAAAGAAAATTTTTGTGATAATAAATATAGCAAATTTTTTTTTTCAAACTATTGTCCCCCTTACGTAAGGCCTAAGTGCTACTCAAAATATTGAATGGGAATATTGTAAGGGCATTGGAGAGAGCAAGGAATGCATATAATGAGATATTATGTTTAAAAGAACCAGATCAGGTAAAAAATGAAGTACTGTTGCCATATTTAGGCAGGAGCTACCCAGACCACACTTTCCAGTCTTGAAAGTGTTCAGGTCTTTGTTGGAGAAGAATTATTTTTCACACTCTAACCTTTCTTTTCACAGGCAGGATATGGTGAGTCTCTCACTGCTCTATTGCTACGACAATAGAAAATGGTCAGATAAATTTCAACGCATGGTTCCACTGGGTCTGACCTTCATAATTAGGACTCACCATACCACTTATACAATTGCAAATCACATTGCTTCTGTATTCCATCATCGAGAAATAACTTCCACTAAAACAACTTCTTCCCATGAACCACTGCTCTATGAAACAGAATCTCAAGACAATTCTTCAATCACTACAATCTTAATCTTTACAAGTTTAGTCAACGGTCATATTTCTACTTCTATCCATATAAACTCCCCCTTAATGTAACCCTGTATCTCAAGTAACCTCTGGACACTGTATAGAGTGAACCATACTGTAAAAATGAAAAATAAAAATGAAGATAGATTGCAGTTATACCTTAAAATAAAGAAGTTAAGATTGTCAGGAGTCCATTCCACATTGCAACAATTCTAGTGAGGAAAAAAGCTGTCTGAGTGGAACTTCCTCCTACCTTCATTTATTATATGTACCATGGCAAGTCTTAGCTCTGAAGACCTGGATGAGTGGAACCAAGGAACATAGTCCACCTGAACATTTGCCATGACAATAGAGGGAGAGCATTGAGAAGCTAGCAATGTTCTGTCTTTAGGAAAGGTGCTAAAAAGTAAAATTCATCACTTACAAGGAAGTTCAAGTACTGAGGATAGAAAATGAAGACTGGGGACACAGGTGTAGCATCAATACTTCATTTTTGGTAGCATCTTTAGTGATGGATTATATTAATTGCACTTGAGGTTTGGTGTGAACTTCAGTCCTAACAGATATTCCAAGCAAGTATGTTCATTGAGAATACAACTGTTCATTATGACCAGAGAAGAATGTTTTCAGTCATGATGAAATGTTACAAGCATGGTTTTGGACGTTCCTCCTCCACTGAGCTATGCAAAGAAAATTTGAGGAGGAATAAGCTGTTAGGTTCAGATCTAGATTTTTTATTATACTCCCATAAATTGTGGTATTGTCTGTGTATATATATATATATATATATATTTACACGTGTTCTGAGAATTTTCTTAGATCATTAATATACAGCATAAAAAGGACAGAACTGAAGAGTGAACCTTGGAAGATGCCTGCATTGATAGCAACGTTGTCAGAGGATTGGGTATTAATAACAACCTGCATGGAGCGAACTGAGAGAAAGGACTTTATAGTCAAGAAGACTACCAAAAATGCCGTAGTTGAGGTTCGTGTAGCAACTCCATTTGTTGCACCTTGTAAAAAGCCTTCAAGATATCTTCTATGATGGATTTATTATCAAGTGCCTCATTGATTCTATGGGTAATGACAGTGAAGAGATCAGTAGTAGATCTAGAGGAATGAAATCCACTGTTTAATGCTCAAGAGGTAATTGTTGAAGTGATGGACATTCCCTTTGTTGATGATAGCCTCAAAAGGTTTACTGACACCTCCTATAGACTGGAGAAATATTTTTAATTCAAACAATGATTAAACAATTTTGCCAAGATTGGGAATAGCTCTAGGCTAATGGTTCTTAAGAACAACTATAGGATTTTTATCTGAACCTCTAATTTTTAGAGAGTCAAGGCTTTTTGTAAGTTACAAGCTGAAACAGATGTTGCAAAGTTTGTATTCTGTATGAGTGAGCAGGTCCAATAGAGGGTGGTCCTTGTTATCTTGCATGGAATTAAAGGCAAAATTCATTGTGAAGATCTTTGTCTTATCTGATGAGATAATCTAAAGACCATTTATGATTGAGGGTATTAGCAGTTTTTCTGTTACAATCTTATTTGAAAATTTTCAGAACTTGCAGGAATCAATTTTGTTTGCAACTTTGGCTTGGACTGCTTGTGCATAGCTGCTTTTAACATTTTCAAAATTCTCTTCCACTGAATGTAAGAAGTTCTGAAAGCAGTAAGCATTCTGTTACACCATTTTTTCTGATAGGGCTGGTAGTAATGATTATTGTGAACTATGGCCACAGCATAGCAAGAAAATGATGAACTAGAATGTAATTGAGAAGACGTTTTTCGAAAGGAAACAATACTTACAGAACATGCTGGGATGGTTCCTAAGAGTGAAACCCACAAATAATGGATATGAATAGAGATGTCAATTAAAACATTCTTGTTTATTGCTGGGTAGACAATCACATTGATGGCTGACAGAGAAGAGAATCCATGCTGAAAAGGAAAAGAAAAAAGAAAAAAGGTTTTCAAATGACACTTGAGAATTTTTTTTCTCTTGAAAATAAACCTTGCTGAAATTTTAATATACTGTATTCAGTTTCCACTGCAATAAATGTGTAGAAAAAATAGGTTTTGTTGGTGAACAGCGAACTTTTCATTCATTATGCTTTTCAGTTGATTTAAGGAATGAAACTGACACTTATTTACTCTGATCATAACATCCACACAGATTATATATATATATATATATATATATATGGTGTGATGGATTAATTTTACTAAATTATACAAGAATGAAAATAAAAATGACATCTCATTTTAACAAGTTTATTTACCAAAATTACACAAAAATATCTTGAAATTGTAAAGAGTAAATATGTTCAATAAAATCACCATTGGCTTCAACCACAGCTTCTAGATGACTTTGGAATCTCCTATAAGTCTTCTGGACTGACACCTTGTTTAAGTTGGTTAATGCTACTATAAACCTTATCTTCAGTTCATCTTTGATGCTACAAAGAATTTTGTTGGTCTGTCACTCATATGTGTCCCATATGTAATAATAATCAAAGGAGTTGCAGTCTGGGAACTTCAGTGGCCAAATGGAAGCAGATGATGTGGTCACAGAAATTGTCTAACAGCCATAACTAGGTTCTTCTGCTTGTGGTGTATGGTGCAGAATCCTGTTGTCAGACACAGGATCTTCCAGGAGCCACCAACTTAAATCAAGGTAGCACTCTCCTCAAGGAATTTGATGTGGGCCTCTGTGTTGTGTTTGAGGCCCTGTATAACATCCCCATCATTAGTGATCACTCTAAACACATAATCACCATTGGGATTTGTCCAACTCTTTCTGAATCCTCTGCATTGTCCTCAGATTGACACCAAAATATTCTGAAATGTTCATATTGGAGCTTCCAATGCAGATGCCAAGCAGTACAGTATGTCATTTTGCCCAGAGTGAATTGTGTCATGGTGCTTTTTTCTTCACAGACGGTGCCCAACTGACCCTTCTATAATGTGCAGTTGACTGTATAGTATAGTATAGCAGTTTGGCACTATCTATGAGGAAAAAAGCACGGTGTGTGATAGGAATTGTCAAATTAATAAAACTTTTGGAAATGTTTTTTTACTAGATTTTCTCACAACTATAAACAAAAAACTTAATATTATCCTTTTTTTTTATCTTGACAGAATGTTGATCTTGGTTTATTGTTTTTATCCTTTTCCAGTTTGATGAACCTTGTCTTGATGCTGCCCTAACATTGCTCAAAACAGCAAATCTCTCAGAGAATGGATGCAGAAATCCTGTATCTGTCATCCGTTGTCTTTCTGCTATTGTAAGTAACAAAAAACAATTTCTTTTTCCTTTCATTTTTTTTCTCTTTTTTAATTGATTTTTACCCCAAGTAAGGTAATAAAAGCCACTGAAACACAAAGGTTACTGATTGTTGAAGAGCTAGATACATTGCTAAGGAACAAGAACAAAAGATAAGTAACCAGGAGAGCAGTAGATAATGACTGACATGAAATTTTTGCAGACCAAGGCTGGCTGAAAAGCACAAAGCCAGAAAAAAGTTCCACAAGTGAGAAGGACAACAAAAGAAACTGTTAGCAAAGAATTTATGGTTACATCTAGCCAACTCAACTGTAAATTGATCACATCTCATTGCCTGTCTTGTACTTTGTTTAAATTCAAAGAGTCTAGACACCAGAGTTAGGAGCTCATCTGAACAATTACCATGAAAGTAAATATAGAAAAGGGACAAGGAGGAAACATTGGGAAACTGACAAAAGTTGAGACACTATAATCAGACTAATAATATTGCTGATTCTTTGGATTTTATCAAAAAGTTTTAGATAATAGCAGGAGCATTGAACCAAATGTAGCAGCAATATTCTTAGCATTGATGAATGGCAGACTTACAGATATATAGGACAGATTCTGGAAAGTAAAAACTATCTAGCATGACAGTGTGAACCAGCCTTTCTGACAACTGAATTAGCACTGAATTCCATATAGTCTTTTCGCTTTGTGTTATTTAATAATGTTAGCCTAAGAATGTGACTAACTTTTTTTTAAGGTTAATAAAGTTACTACTTTGTTGAAGATTTTTGCTAAGATGTTCACTCCAACATAAATTGAATTGTGGGTTAACCCACTTGGCTTTGTTGCTAGCAGGCACTCTTTAAGCCTATTCATATTCAGTCATATTCTTTCTCTTTCTTTAGCTCTTTTTTGAACTCTTGCTTGTAGATGTAGCTGACACTGATAAAGAATGCTGTGTTCACTTACTTTCACTTTTGAGCTCTCTCTCATGCATATACAATATTATTTACTCAAATACCAAGATTATTATTTTGGGAGATAAAAGAAAATGATCATAAAAATGAAAGCTGAATATTCTGAGATTAATATCTTCAAGAAGGACGTGCTTAAATGTTACTGCTGTAAATTATAGCAATTATTAAAAACATTTTCTTTTCTTCCTAAGTTTTTCACTCCTTGCTTTACAGGATTGTGTTAATATTGTGCACACTTAGCAAAGCAATACATTGGGGTTCTACCTACTCGTCTGTAGGAATAAACATGTAAATAGTCAATAAAATTAAAGATTTACTGGTGCTTTCAACAAAATCAATATACACTTTTAAACAGCATTTCATAAACGTTGAAAAGCACAAATATTTAGCAGGTAAATGATTATTGGTACATCATAGAGATGTAGATTATAGAGTGATGAATGATTAATTAATCAACACAAATGCTTATAAGGTTTCTTAGAGAATTTACTTGAAGTCAATGGATGTCATTTTCTATGAACATGTGTGAAAGCCATTACTGTCCAAGTGTGATTCTTTGTAAGTTTCAGTCTTAAAAGTCAACGTTCCTATGCATGAACTAAAAAACTAAAAAGTCTTCTGGCAAAGTTTCGGTTGAAACTGTCATAACAGTTAAAAGGAACAAAGAGGAAAACAATCCTGCTCACAGGAGTTCTTCACTGTTAGACTTGAAGGTTTACATGGCTATATTACCATGACCAAAAGAGAAAGAAGATAAAATACATGAAGGTTTTTTGACTTGAGCAGTCATTTTCAAAATGGATGGTAGGAAATTATTTTTCTAACTTTTTATTTAAAGTAGTGTGGAATGTCAACATCTTGATTATGCCATTATTTTCTCTTTTGGTTGAAATTTATAAAATCTTTATGTCATTATTTTCTCTTCAAGTTAATAAAATAAATAAACCATTTATATCGAAATGAAACTTGAAAACCAAAATAATTTACACAATCTTGTCCAAGTACACCGCAAAAGTACGTAGCAAAATACTTAAATTAGTAACAAAAAAAAAAAAAATAAAGATTTATCCAACCTACCCAACATGCAGAAAACAGACTGAAAAAGTTGAGTGGAAATTTCGGAAGACAATATTGCCAAAACAATTCACTCTATTTTTTCTCAGATATTGTAGGCGAGTTAACTATTTGTTAAGTAGGCTAGAATGGATGTGATACCCATTTTAGTTGTTACTGGTGTTGCTAGCCCTCAAGTGATGTGGTTTTCTGTTTTTTGGTACGGTTATTTTTTTGTGATTCTATAGGACCAGTTTGCAGTGTTCAAAGAATGATGATCTTTGCCAAGACTCTCAGGCTTTACTTGATCAAAACCTTTTTTCATCCTTGATCTTAACAAGTGGTAGTATACAGCTGACAGATATTTCTGAACTAGTTTTGCACCATGCATGATATCCATAACTCTACCTCTGACACAACCTATTCCATCTTAAATTTCTTTTTTTCCTGTACTTAATTTTTTACTATTTGTAATTGTTTGGTATAAGGCTATAAATTCAAATTATTGTCTGGAAATGAAAAATCCTTGTGTGCTTTAAAAATAATTTTACGAAGCAATTTATCCGCTAAATATATTTTCTACTTTTCATAGCATTTCTTTTCTTGGACTTTAACCAGAAACAAATAAAATCTCATTTTTTAGATTCCCAACTGCTATGTATATCTTTACCCAGTTCCTGCAAGCACAAAAAATGACTCCTAAACAAAACTAACAACAAAGATTATAAAACATTTTCTAGTTTGATTATTAATTTGTTTCACTTTCACCATCAGTACTTAAGAATTGTTCTATGGTCATTTTAGTCAGTTGCAATTCAATTTTTTAACTATTGCCCAGTGTAGACAAGTACTTCAGCTAGTTTACGTATATAAATAAACTAAGAAATAAAGAACCATAACCTCTTTGAAAATTTAAAAGAAATTAAATATTCCTTCAAGTTTTTCTCTCATTATAAATAACAGTGGTAGTTTTTATAGTTGTATTGATAGTATGAAGGAGTTTGTAAAGCACTTAAATATCTGCAGGTACTTGATTTCTGGTTGAGATGCCTCTGGTAAATATATTGTGAGAAAAATACATTGTGTTCATTAAATACTTTCAGTAAGTAATTTCTTGTGTGTATTGATATGGTTGATAGGAAAGGACTGCATAAAAACACTGTGAATCCTGAATGCAATTTATTTTTTACGTCTACTGGAATAAAAGCGCAAATACAGTATATTAAGCACACACATAAAAAAATTAAAGCATGATTTAAGGAAATAAAAATAGAAAAAAAAATAATCAATATTTGACAATATTTTGAGTTACATCTAAATTTTTCAAGTACAAAATATATAAATCTACAAAAAATTATAATTCTTTTTCCAAACATTGCTTTTCTTGTAATAAAAAAAAACTGTTAATGAATGTGTCAAAAGTAATGAAATTCTTGCTTGAAGTTAAGCAACTGAAATGTGCTTAATATAATGGTGATCTTGTTCATCTTGGAATTTTCTGTTAGTGGATTAGTTACTAAGAGGAATTAATCAAAGAGCTGGAATTCTCTTGTCATTCTGTTAATTCTTGCGGACCAAAAAGTGAGTAATTTGCATATGCCACTATCCCCGTGTGTGTTAAAGGACTAAAGGTTGTTAGATTCCAAATATTTTTCTGGGTGTGTGCCTGAAGATGCTTGTCACACTTACAGTAATTTGCAATAAAATGTTCTGCAAGTTCCGTTGATGTCATGTTATTGCATCTGACATCGTACCTGCACCCATTGAATCTTTTATTTAATTTTTCCGTTGTGCAACCAACATAAATCAAGTCATGTTTGGTACATTGGGTGGCATATATTAAATGGCACCAATTGCCACTCTATAGAAATCATGATGTTTCTCTTTGAATTTATGATAAAATTAATTTGACTCATGTTGCACACAATGAATTTGGAGTGTTTTCAGGAGTACAATGATCTGAAGATCCAATGTTGTTTTGGGTGTGGACAATGGGAAAAATCTCTTTAAAAAGTAGATATATTTTTGTGCAAGGTGTTCATAGCTTACGATCACTGGGGTAGATCATTCTCATTCCTTGTGCAAAGCCACTTTGGTAGTCATGAGTTATCTCCCTCTAACCTGATCAACTTGTTTATTGCTGTAGCCTGGTATTGAACTCACAACTCTTTGGGTCAAGTCACTTGAACTAACCAACTTTTATACCCACTGGGCAAGAACAACTAAATTTCTGGGACTTACAAACCTTAATGTTCAGTTCATTGTTTTACCAGAGCTCATATTACAATTTTTGACACTAATGATATTCTCTGGCACTCTGTAATACTGGTTCCCATGTTGTATTCATCTCTATACTTGGTCAGCTTAAGAGATTTCTGTAGCGTAGCATATGTGTTGATTACTTAAGTTTATGTAGTATCCAGTGGCATTTTCTATCTATTATTTCACTTTCATCCCATAGGGGGTGGTGACCCTCTTTCTCCCTCCATATGTGGTCAGCTATGCCTGATTTTTCTATCTTCCTCATGTTATGGCCTTGCAATGTTCTTGTAGCCTTACCTTAAGGAGGTAGCCTGTTTCTCCTTTATATTCCTTTCCACAGCTACATGAAATGATGTACAAACAATTCTTAGTCAATTATATCTACAAGAAAGCAACTCAGAGGGTGGCACACTGAGCCTAAGCTGCTAACAATTTGCCTGAGTAGAATACAGTTTTTATGAATCTTAGGTAGACCATACACAAGAGATCGCTTGCTGTAATGTTGAGACAACTGCCTCTACGTCCTGTATGCAACATCGAGCAAATGTTATAAGCAGTGACACAGAGACATATGAACAGGAAATGGTCAGTATAAGCAGTACCCTACAACTTAACAATTATCCAGGGTACATGACAACAACTCCAGTGAACATGGAAAGGAGAGTGTATGAGGATAACAACTCTCAGAAAACAGCCTTGGTCTGTCTACCCTATGTAGAGGAGTTATTGGAGAAAATACAAAGGCTCTGTGGTCCGTATAACATCTGGCTGATCTTCAGAAGTGATTCTACACTTCGCAGGTACTTCTTGAGTAAGACCCCCAACGTAGGAGGACATGACTAAAGACTGTGTACGCCTTACATGTAGCTGTGGAAAGAAATATAAAGGAGAACCAGACCATCCCTTTAAGGTAAGACTACAAGAATATTGCAAGGCCATAACACAAGAGAAGATAAAAAAATCAGTCAAAGTTAACCACATATAAAGGGAGAAAGGGGAGTACCGTCCCCCTATGGGATGAAGTTGAAATCATAATTTCCAGTGGCATTCTCTATATATGTAAACTTAAAGAATCAGTACATATGCTAGGCTACATAAATCCAAGCCGACCAAGCATAGAGATGAATGCAATATGGGAACCAGTAATATTGAGTGCCAGAGAAAATCATTAGAGTCAAAAATTGCAATATGAGCTCTGGTAAAAAGTACTAGTGAAAACCATTAGCACCAAGATAAATACTAGAGAAAACCATTACACATCAAAAAATTGCAATATGAACTCTGGTAAAAATGGTTACTGAACATGAGGTTCATAAGTCCCAGACATTCAGTTGTTCTTGTCCTTAAGGACACATAGCCCAGTAGACATAGACAATGGTTAGTTCCAGGGACTTGACCCAAAGAGTTGTGAGTTCAATACCAGGCTACTGCAGTGGGGAACAAGTAACTTAAGTAATGACTACCAAATAACTCGTGACTATCAAAGAGGCTTCGCACAAGGAATGAGAATGATATACCCCAGTGATTGTAATAAAGGGTTCAGTTTGAAATTCCTAGCACCTGAAGAAGGCCGAAGTGTACAACAGCTGAAATGTCGTACAAATGGCAACAGAGATGAGAATAATAGTCCAAATAACGTAAATAGTGCAAGACAACCAACGTTTGTACAAAGACTTAATTTTACTAATAATTTTATTAGACATAATATATTTTTTACTAGAAAATTTTTTCAAGACAGACATACTATTAGAATATTGTCAAACGTTGTCTTTTCCTTTTCTTAAACTACGCTCTTCTCTTAACTTGCAAAATATTGGAAGAGTTATGACAATCATTTTGTTTATCATAATTAGTAATATCATTATATTATAAAAGTATAAATTTAACACAACAACAAGATTCTACAGCTCAAATTCTTTTGAGAAACTTGTTTTTGAGGATTCATTCAAGTCCATATTATGATCTGTCTAAATATGCAGTATATGATGATTCAGAATTTACAGGTTTAACTCTTATGGCATTTGAGAAAATCCTAGACACATAGAATTAACTCTTATGGCTTTTGAGAAAATCCTAGACACATAGAATTAACTCTTACGGCTTTTGAGAAAATCCTAAACATATAGAATTAACTCTTATTTATATTCTACATGATATATAGATGTTGTGGTATGAAGGGTTCAAAGTCAGGCATTATAATATACATGGGGCCTAGTAACTACAGTTACTGGTGATAAACATACAAGAACAATATAATGAATAGATATGAATACTGCAATAAGAATGATACCAGCAGGATTTATTTTTGACTTCAAAATATATATTTCTTTTTATGTGGTATGTGTGTGTATTATCATGTAAGATGCATTCAAATGTTTTTGTATATAGAAGATTAATATTTTTCATCATTAATATGTCTGTGTGTCTGAAGAATTGAATGTTTGTGATTTACTTTATCAGATATTTTCGTATTTTCTGATGATCGAGTTGTAACTTCATGAATAATTAGCCAGTCCATCTTCATCACATTTTATGAAAGTCTTTTTTCAGAGCAATGAATGAAGCATTTTTTTTTTTTTTTTAATCGTATCACCCCGAGCAAGGCGGTAACGCCACTGATGTGCAGGGGGCTACGTAATAGTGAAAAGACTGGAAAAGAGAAAGTCGGAAACCACATCCTAAACAGGGAACAAGGGATGAGCCTCTTCACCTGTTCAACAGACGTGGGTGGAGTGTGAACCGGGCTCTTCCAATTCTTTAATCTTCTACTCCCTTTACATGTGTTGATCATCTCCTATATTTTTCCAACACCCACACACTACCGATTTGAATTTGGTGGAAAAGACAAAAATTTGGTGGAATCACCTCATTCCTTTTACATGGCATGGCCTGCCATTGACTGAATTTGTACAAGTTACTGTCCAGATCATGTCTATGACATTGGTTTCAGACTGAAAAAAAAGAAATGAGTGAAGGAAAATATAAAAACATAGTATATAAGAGAGAGAGAGAGAAACTGTCACTCTATAAGAAAAGGAAAGAGTATACATCATTACTGCTTCACCTTACTTAATCTACTCACCACATAGATATTGTATTGTGAATATATTTTTTTATTTTGTTATTCAGATCAACAGTTGTGATGATGATGGCTTATTGGAAGGAAGATGGACAGAAGATTACCCAAAGAACTGCACAGAACCATGTGCTTGGACTGGCAGTGTGGCTATTATTAAAGAATATATGGAAACCAAAAAATCAGTTTGTTACGGACAATGTTGGGTTTTCTCAGGAGTCATGACAACATGTAAGTTATATTTCCTGTTTAAATTTTTCATATATAAAAATGTTTTAATTTATTTATACATGACTGTTTTTGATGAGTGATTTTCAATCAAGAGTTTTTACAAGATGGTATATTGAAGAAAATAACTGGTTTCTATTAGAAAGTTCTAAAGATGGAATAAACATGTTAAAAATCTAAAAATGCAGGTGTTAAATATGTAACCATAATGTAAACATACAACAGGGCCATCTCTTAGGTATATAAAATAAATTTGAGGTCCTCAATCCCACAGCAGACAAGGCAGAGTGCTTTGCTTGCAGATTCTCCTCCACTTCCATATTTGACTGATTTGAAGTATCCACACCCAACTTCCCTTTTAGAACTGAGGCTCAACTGAGTTACGTTTACATAATCCCCTCTCTGGTCTCTAACATAATTTCAAAGCTTGACCCTTATAAGGTGAGCAAAGGTGACAGAATTTTGGTCATTGCCTTAAAGAAATGTGCTCCTGAACTCTCCTATTATTGCCACTCTGCTTCCTGTTTTCCTGCCTGCTGGACTCCAACAACAGCAGCCACCTCTAGCAACAACAACGCTAGCTATAGCAGGCTCCAGCAGAATGAAAAAAGGCGCCTTTTGTAATACCATGATGGCACTGGTCGTGGTTCCGGCTTAGAGGCTTTAGAAGTCCTCTTCTGTTGTACCTGTACTTAAGAACTCTGGAAAACACTCAGACCCCTATAATTATTGCCCTATCAGTCTCCAACTAATTTTTGGGAAAGTGTTCGAGGCTATCATCAATGCTGAAATGGTTCAACATCTCACCGCCTGATGTTCTTTTTGATTTTCATCAGCGATCTTCTTGATGTGATCAAATCCCAAGTAGGCATTTACACTGATGACACCACCATTTACTCCCACCTCAGTAAGAAATCTGCCAAGGTGGAAAAGATAACCTTGCTACTGACCTTGAAAAAGACCTCCAATTTGTAGTGGACTGGGGTAAGAAATGGCTTGTAAATGCTAATGCTTCCAAAACAAAACTGATATCTATTAACCATCATAGACAGTCCTTCCTGCCCCACCCACTGCTATCAGCTTGGATCAAGCTAGTTTTCCTAAAAGCAAGACACTGCACCTCCTCAGCCTTACTCTCTCTGCCAACCTCTAGTGGAACGGCTATATTAAAGCAATAACTAAATCTGCAACTAGGAAGGTTGGGGCATTGTGTCAGGCCAGGAAGTTTTTCTCATCTAAATCCATCTTACACATATACAAATCAACTATCCACCCATGCATCAAATACTATTATTATATCTGGTTGAGCACCCCTGCTATTCATCTCTGGGTTCTCAACAGGTTTCAGAGGAGAATCTGCAATGTAATCGATCCTGACCTGGTAGCTCGACTCTAGTCACTTTCTCACCAATGGGATGTGGCTTCCCACTGTCTCTTCTACAAATATTATCATGGCTTCTGCTTCAACGAACTTAGCTCCCTGCACGAATTTACTCAAGCAACTAGACTGGCAGTAATGTCTCACCTTTTTTCAGTCAAAACAACCAAATGCATCTGCCATTTCTACTCTATCAGCTTTCTTTCTTGCACTTCCCGCCTGTGGAAATCCCTTTCGTATACTTGCTTCTTTGATAGCTACAATCTCCAAGAGTTTATATGCAATGTCAGTTGCCATCTATTATCCCTTTGACTCCCATCCTTCTCTTATCCTTTCCTCAACACCCCCACTATCTTGTTTTTCTCCCTTTTCTACTCTCGCAACTCTCTTCACACCAGTATTCCAATCCTTTTCTTAACCATTCTCTGACACCCCTTAGTTCCTTTTTCTCTTAGCTTTCCTCTTATGTAGCCCCTTGCACACCAGTGGCAGTAATGTCTTGCTTGGGAGTGGGAGGACGATGATAAAAAAAAAAATTACGTGATGTAGCAGAATTATTATCAGCATTGAATATGGAATTAGCAAAGAGAGCTCAAATTTGGGCTGAAGCTACTTATGTTATATTTGCATTAATACGCTTGAAAGTCCAAATTTTTGAGTTTTGTGAATTACCAAATATTTTGACAAATATATCTTGTTTCTAGCATGCTACAGTGATTGATAACTTATATCCATTATCAAATTTTTAGAATTATGTTAGCCATGTAACCAAAAGTGGGCAGTATTTGGGACTTTGCAAATTTATTTCAAGTACCAGAAAAGAAGAAAAAGTGACATTTAAGCTGAAGTGTCAAATGACCTGGATTAACATAGATTCATCTACGTAAACTTTTTTGCATTATTCTTAATTTCTTGTTTTCCCCTAAAATAAAAACAAGTAATCCCCCTTGACTCACAAGCACAAAACCACTACCCTAAAAATATTCTACCTATTAATTTAAATTTTAATTTAACTTTTAAGATTCTACTTTCTAATTTCATTATTTAAATTTCAGATCAAATTAATATATACAATTAAAAAATAGCATTCCAACATTATAATGTATAACTCCTATGAACAACACAAGAACCAAAAATTAAAATCTTGGAATGGTTACTTCATAATAAGCATCTGATGATTGCATAGTGCATGTAACTGAGTCATGCTATATATGTAGAAATAATATATGCGTGTATAATCAGATGGAGGTATGAGGTGACATAAAAATTATGGAAATTGCAAAATGGCTAAGCTGAGGTAGCATGCTTTCTGTTCAGTTAGCACTAATAATCTTAGATAAGGAATGAATTCATATTGGAAATTTTGCTACACATTGCAAAATTCATTTGAGCAGTAATTACTGGGTTGTTATATTTGTAAATAAAAGCAATGGAAATGAAACAGTTAATTTATTTCATGCTTGTCACCATTAATTGAGAAACATTAAAATAATTTCTTTTTGAGTGAACTATCATGAGAAACTCATTCCAACTGACCATTTTAAAAAAGAATTCCAATTTAATATACAGAGAAATCCACTCTTCATTTTTCACAAACAAGAAAACATAAAAGTGGAAGGTACAGACATGTGGTGAAAGTCCTGTAAAACTTCCACTACATTTTTACCTGCCACTTTTTGTATTTCTTGCCTGCTGTTTCAAATCTAAGGCAGGCAGATTTGTACTAACCTGAGCATAATCTGATATACATCCACTTTAGCAGGGCGTCTACTAAGAAATAAATCCCTTTGCAACAATAAACAGGATTAGTTACCCTGCAGCAGGTATCTGTAAAAAGCTGAGCTTAATCCAGCACAGTCTTATGTCTGGAGCATCTAGAAAAGATGAAACAGAAACATAGAAAGACAAGCTGATAAAATATTATTATATGAAAAAAAAAAGTTAAAAACTAATTTCATTACTGAAAGTTTCATTAAAATCCAACAATTATTTTTGCAAGAATTTCCAAAACAAGGTCTATTTTACTGCAAAAAAGATACTAAATTTCTTATATTAATCTTTCCACCACTGCTGATGCAAGAAAAAAACAAGATTTTTAACCAAAATTTCAAATGTGCTAGAAAGGATTAAAAAATTTAATAAAACAATACTTTGGTTTTTCCTTTTAACAACAAATATTTTGATGATAAAACTGTTTTTTATTAAGTTTGGGACCTTCTTTCATCATGCTATGCTGTTTTTTCAGTGAAATAGTGAAGGTCCCTATTCTATTATTTTTGACTATCACTGCTGGCTGTTGACCTCATGTCAACTTTTATATTTACATATGCTCTATCTCTGATATTGAGCAATTTAACCCATGATTATACCATAACTTAAAACTATATTTTTCATTTGCTGTTTTCTGCCAGCATGAAGCAACACATAGCATCGTGTAAGTTCAGCTCTAAAGACTACTGGTGGCTTTGTGAAAGTGTACTAAATAACAGTAAACCCTCAATCCCCCATTTAAACAATGAATTTGAGGTCCTCACCTCTTCAACAGACAAAGCCGAGTGCTTTGCTTGCAGATTCTCCAAGTTGACACTGGATTCATCTGGGGTATCTGTACCCAACTTCCGACCTAGAACTGAGGCCCAAGTGAATGATGTCCACATTACCCCCTCGCTGGTCTCTAACATGATTTCAAAGCTTGACCCCCATAAAGTGAGCAGAGGTGACGGAATTCCAATCATTGTCCTGAATAAATGTGCCCCTGAACTCTCATCTGCCCTCTACAAACACTATAACTATTGCCTATCTGCATCTTGCTTTCCTGCCTGCTGGAAGTCTTCCTCTGTGGTTCCTATATTTAAGAATACTGGAGAACCCGCGGACCCCTCTAATTATTGCCCTATCCATCTTTTTTTCTTTTTTTTTTTTGGGGGGGGGAAAGTGTGCGAAGCCATTATCAACGCCAAGGTGGCATCTCACAGCCCAGAGTCTCTTCTCTGAGAAACAGTACATGGTTTCTGCTTTACCAGGTCTACTGCTGATATGCTAACGGCCATCACTGTATATATATATATATATATATATCAGGCTCTCAACAATAACGGTGAAACTTGAGCTGTTGCCCTAGATATCTCTAAAGTGTTTGACAGAGTCTGGTATGCTGGCCTTCTACGCAAGCTGCAAGGCTATAGTATAACTGAATAGTTGCTTGACCTAATCCAGTCATTCCTTTCAAATTGCACAATAAAAATAGTATTGAATGGACATGCCTCCCAATACTATCATATGAATGCGTGTGTCCCTCAAGGCTCTATTCTAGGTTCTATGCTTTTCCTGATCTTCATTAATGATTTCCCCAATGTAATCAGATCTCAAGTAGGCATCTATGCTGATGACACCACCATTTACTCTTGTCTCGATCAAAAATCTGCTGAGGCTGACAAAACAAATCTCACTCTGAGCTTGAAAAGAACCTTCAATCTGTGGTGGACTGGGGTAAGAAATGGCTCATGAATAATGCTTCCAAAATGAAGCTGCTATCTGTTAACCATCACAGACAATCGCTCTTATCCTCCATTAACATGGATTAGGCTAGCCTCCCTGAACGCAAAACACTGCGCCTCTTCGGGTTAACTCTCTCAGCAGACCTCAAGTGAAATGGCTATATCAAATCCATAACTAAATGTGCTGCTAAGAATGTCGATTCACTGTGTAGGACCAGAAAGCTTTCCCAGTCTGAATCCATCCTGCACATATATAAATCTACCATCCACCCATGTACTGAATACTGCTGCCACATCTGGTCGGGTGCCTCTGCTATTCACTTCGAGGTTTTGACAAAATCTAACAGAGAATCTGTAAGGTGATTGATCCTGACTTGGCAGCTCAGATGCAGCCACTTTCTCACCGGCGTAATGTAGCTTCCCTGTGCCTCTTCTACAAATACTTTTATGACTTCTGCTCTGATGAACTTAGCTCACTGGTGTCCCCTATATAAGGTCAATAGTCATCTTCTATCTCACTGATTTGCATCCTTTCTCTCGTGATCTTTTCTCCATCCACTCGACTCTCATCACACCAGTATTCTCATCCTTCTTTTACCCACTTCCTGATACCCCCATAACCTGTTCTTCTTTATCATCACTTTCCTCCTATGTAACCCCCTGCACACCAATGGCAGTAAAACTGCCTTACTTAAGGTGAAATGATTTAAAAATATATATATATATATATATATAAGGCATTAGAATAGTGTTAACTAACTTTTGCACAGATTTGTGGACATAAATTTTTTTAACAAAGATTGATTGCTAAAGAAATGTAAAGAAAATAGATTCAAATATAAGATAACAAGCTGAATGTTCAGCAAGTTTAACACTGTGACTATAACCAAGATGTGAGAAATTAAGAATATTATATTGACCAATTTGTTCAGTCTTAGTCTTTGAGGGTACCACTTTGTGTGAAAATATAATTTCTGGAGATAAGAATTATTATACACTGCTATCCTTATCTTGGGTGTTATTATCACAGTATTTTGGCTTCATTACAGCTTGGGCTCTTGTATTTGTCCAAATTCTGGAAACTCACTGTTTAATTTAGCATAGAAAGAGAACAGTCATCTCAGTGGACTGAATTAAATATTTAATTCCACATTCCAAGAATGTTATCTAATATCAGAAAAAAAACTGGAACTAGGTTAGAATCCCTCCTCAACTTCATTCTTTTTAATTATCTGTAAATTGTACCTTGTCATGACTGTTCTTGGGAATTGTAGTGGAGAGCTTTCCAATTAACTTCCCAATGGTTTTGAATTTTGGTTTAAGAGTTATCCTACTCGACTAGTGATGTGGTACTATGAGTCCCCTAAACAATTAGATCAGGATGCCCACAAAAAAGTGGATGGTAAATGATTTCATAGCCATCCACTGATCAAAAAGGAATAAAATAGATAAATAAATGAAAATTTTTAGTAACAAGTACCAATGGATGGAAGTTAGAAAGTTCTACATGCAAACTTATATAAACAGTCACAGTTAGAACTGAAGTTGGTTCCAAGACTTCTCATTAGTAGAGTACAAGCTGTTTATCATGAAAGATTATTGAATTTCCCATTGATGGAACACAGACAGTCTCCTGAGAGTTCTATGCTGCTTGTGTGAGAGTAGTCTTAAGCTACAAGTCATGTGTCATGATGTAGAGATGAGCTGAGTGGTGGTAGGAAAGAGAGTCCTAAGAGAAAATCAAATCCATTAGTCAATTAACTATTTGAGTAATTTTATAATAGACAATGGAAAAACACAGTAAATACAGAGAATACCTTAGATAGAACATGTAACAAATAAAGAAGTTTTAAGGAGAATAAGAACTACAAAGACACTTTTGTTAACGATAAGAAGTGATAGCTGAAATTTCTGGGATACATAATGGGAAAGGAAGGCTTGGAGAATTTAATACTTTAGTAGATCAAAGGCAAGAGACGCAATGGAAAGCAGTTAATAACTGGCTTGACAGGTTGAACAAATAGAAGAAACAAATATCACAAAAACAAAGAAGGTTTTTATAGGAGAAAGCATTGTTGGGAGCAACAAAGAGGAACTCTTGGAGAACATGGCATATAGAAAGTTAGATATATAATCTAATGTTAACGGGTCTCAATTTAAATAGCTTAACCTAATCGTCTGCAGTAATGCAGACACTGTTATTGCCAAAATCAGAGGGTACATAAGTTAATTCAACAAAGTTGGCAACAGATAAAAAAAAAATGATCAAAAGATTTGAATTGAATTCTAATGATTTTTTAAAAATATGACTGTTACTGTTCTCCATGATTGTCTCCAACAATGCTGGTTGGGAGGATTGGCACAATTTTATTCATATCCATTTTTTTAAAAACACATTTCTCTTTTGAATGATAAATCGAGGGATTCACCAGACATTAGCAAAGAAATGACAGATAAAATAAGGAATTGTCAGAATGGATGAACATGAAATGGATATAAATATGATTTTGCATATATCTGTTTGTGAAAAAGGTATGACTCTTGATCTTTGAACACTGTCAAAAGTGATTTTGATAAATGTCTTTATGATGTTTTTGTCTTGGTTTTAGTGCTTCGAGCTCTTGGAATTCCAACAAGATCAGTTACTAATTTTGAGTCAGCCCATGACACAGACGCCAGTATGACAATTGACTTTCATTTTAATGAGAAGGGAGAACCATTGTCATATTTGAACGATTCTGTTTGGTAAGTGGATTGCTTATTATATACTTAAATGGTTGTATTTTTTTCTAATTCACAGAAAACTGTAAGGTCAAAAAGCTCATTTCTAATATCTATCTCAGTCTGTTTATGTCTTAGATATAATTTATCATTCTATATAATGACTAGTCCATAACTTGAGAGAAGTCGTTAAATGACCAACCCTGTACACTTGAATCTCTTCTTCGTATAGTTGCCATTGTTAATACATTTTGGCTAAGCCATTTTTTAATAGAGGTTGAAAAACAGGTCAATCAAATGTGCTAACAACAGCAAACATACAAAGAAAAAATTTTAGTGCCTGAACAATGTTGCCTATGTAAAACGTCTAAGACATACCCAGCCATTTTAAATATCTTCTTGATAATTGGTTATGCAGCCTCGATGTAATATGGCAACCATCTCCGAGTTATATGCAAATTAAGGATAAAACTCCGAAGAATGAAGACAAGTGCAGCACCCAGACTGCAATACAACCTGACCTCAACCTGCAGAAAAAGTACACAGATAGCATGAAAAAAAATATATGAGGGACAAATTGAAAAACGAAACTCAAAATGGGATGCACGAAAAGAAGCATTAGTGACATTGGCCAATGACATTGTCCCAAAGGAAAATAGATGCAGAAAAAAAAAAGAAAGTGAATAGA
This sequence comes from Ascarosepion bandense, assembly GCA_037127315.1. NCBI lineage: Eukaryota > Metazoa > Mollusca > Cephalopoda > Sepiida > Sepiidae > Ascarosepion > Ascarosepion bandense. The sequence goes on along the minus strand of JBBBDQ010001084.1, from coordinate 2,050,701 downwards.
TCACAGGTGAGATTCTTGACATGATGCAGGACTAATAAAGAAGACATGCATAAGAAAAATAAGACAACTTACAGGACAGAAGACATGCTCCTCAACAAGATGTAAAAAATCCAAGGATAGAATGCTCATAATAGAGAAAGAGAAAATACTTCAGCAATGGGAAGAAATATAAAAGATCTCTTCCATAACTAGAGAGAGTAATCAAATTGACAGACCAAAAATATTAAAATTTGAAATAAAAGCTGCAGTGGCCAAACTGAATAGAAACAATACAGCAGGACCAGATAGTATTGTAATAGTGATGCTGCCAACCTTAGACGATTTCAGTGTAAATAAAATTACACAAATAATAAATAAAATCTACAACAGTGGTGATATACTGGAAGACCTAAGGAGATTGATTTTCATACCACTGTCTCAGAAGCCAGTTGCAAATGAATGTGAATTCCACCGAACAACCAGCTTAATGAGTTATGTAACAAAACTCATAATCCAAACACTGATATGTAGAGTGTGCAACAGAATCAGAATGGAAATAGGATAAGAATTGGATTCATCAAGGACACTAAAACAAGAAACATGATATTTTTGCTTAGAAGGCTGTCAGGAAGGGCAATAGAAATGCAGGACGTGTACCTGTGTTTCATTGACTACGCAAAGGCATTCTACAAAGTACGCTACAAAGATTTGATAGAGACGCTCGACAAACTTGACATAGTCGGGAAAGACCTTAAAGTGATCAAAAACCTATACAGACAGGAAACGAGTTCAGCAGATATACAAGGATAGAAAAGGGTATAAGACAAGGATGTGTCTTCTCACCAGATCTATTCAACCTATACAGCGAGACAATTCTGAGAGCTCTAGAAGTCCTGACAGGATTCATTATTGGCAGCCACAATCTGAATAATATAAGATATACAGATGATGCCATGCTAATATCAGATACAAGAAAGAAACTGCAAGACCTCCTAAAGAAAGGACTAGATACAAGAAAACTGAATGCATGGTTCACAGCAAAAAGAGGACGTTCCCAAAATGCCAACTACAAGTTTGTGATACTAAAATCAAACAGGTGCAGAAATTTAAATACCTGGGAAGCATTCTAACAGAGGATGGAAAGTGTGATACAGATGTCCAAAGGTAAATTGGCATGGCCAAGGATGCATTCCAAAGGCTGAGCAGAGTATTGAGTGACAGGAAAATTTTGCTAGAAACAAAGAAGAGAGTACTGGATTGTTATGTAATGTCTATCCTTCAATATAGCAGCAAATACTAGACAATCTCATCAAAGATGGAGGAAAGACTTAAAGCAAATGAAATGTGGTTCTATAGAAGGATGCTGAGGATGTCATGGACGGAACACATGGGGCAACAATAAGGTTTTAGAGAGGATGGACACAGGAAAAAAACTGTTGCTTAACGTGAGGAAAAGACAGCTGAAGTTTTTGGGACATGTAATGAGGAAGGAGGGTTTGGAGAACCTGATGCTCACAGGACAAATAGAGGGAAAGAGAGATAAGGGAAAGCAATGCATGACATACTTGACCGGCTTGAGCATATGGATGGTGGAGCGGGGATTGAGTGGAATAACAGGAGAAGGGGTGTTAAGAGTGACAAGCTATAAGGAGATGTGGAAGGCCATGATTGCCTACATCTTGAAAGGACATGGAATATAGAAAAGGAAGTTACACAGAAACTCTCCCGTTGGTCCATTCAACTGGCAATGACACCACTGAACAGTCTTGTGTACTGCATGTCTATCACATCAATGATGGCCAAGCATTTAGATTCTTTAATTCTTTATCTGACGTGTAGGGTTTTTTCTTTTCAGCACAATAAATTGCAGCATCTAAATTTGTCAGCACGCCTCTAATCCAGATTTGCTACCTTGTGACATGTTTTCTCAAAGGTAAAATAGCTTCAGAAATGTTGAGCATGAGATTGTGGACAGTGTTCCAAAGCGACAGCAATTTGAATGAAGGACTTTGAAAAATACGAGTAATGGCAAGTATATTTGAAAATTTGTTTTGGTTAAAGTGTCCAATTTTTAGTTTCTTTATTATTTTTTTTTTTACATTTTGGTAGGAATTTTCATGTCTGGAATGAATCCTGGTTAAAACGACCAGATTTGCCTTTGGGTAATGACGGATGGCAGGCTCATGATGCCACGCCTCAGGAATGCAGTGAAGGTAAGCTGAAAAATTTCAAAACCTATGAGAAATTAAATATTATTTGAAGAAGAATACTCATGAAATGAAAAACAATCTTTTTAAAAATTTTGTTTATATATTGCATTATAAATCACAAGAGACTTACTGGATCTGTAGAAATTCCATGACATTGGACTCTAACTTTCAGATAGACCAGTAATTGGCATATCCATTAAGCCACTATTCTACTACTTGAATATATGGTGCAAACTATCTTAAAAATAATAAGTGTATATTTTTTTAAGGTGTTGTTTCAATGAGCCACTTGCTTTTTCAAATAATATTGACGAGTTAAATTCCTTTAAAACAATGAAACCAAATTTAAGATTTTCTTTGAATCTTTATTACAGTAACTAATTCCAATAATTAAAAAAATTAAAAGAAAGAAAACAAACTAAACTTCCATATTCTTAGCTAAAATTCATTAAATATTCAATAAGGGAATTACATTTTAATGTTCAAGCAATTTCTTCTTTACAAAGCATCATTTATGTATATAGAAATAAAGCAAATATTTTTGCTGATCCCATAACAAAAAGTGTAGTCACCAAATGCAGAAAGGAATAAACAAAATAATATGATAAATACTTCAAGATGATGATTATTTAATATTCATTTCTGTTTCATGAAAGAAAATGTCATCTTAATGACATGATTGGATGATATAAAGAGTATATTTCATTCCAACTCTAATCGAAGAATTTCTAGCAACTTATTCTTGTCAGGTTTTATTTTAGTCTAAAACTAATCCATTATTTAATCATAAAAACTCAATTGTTTTACTATAAAAAGCAGTGAAAATTATTATCTGAGTATGTAAACTTTTTATCATGTGTTGCATTTATTAAACAAAATGGTCAACTTGATTTTCATTTTCTTCAGTAAAAGTTATTGAGAGGAAATGCTGAAAGTGTTTATAGAATGATACACAGTACCTGTTTAAAATGACAGGATTATTTACATATGGATCAGCACTCTACTGGTTATCAAAAGCATTACTTCTTGGTACCACTTCTGTCTAGGATCAGCGTAATATCTGTTTTGTGTAAGTGTTATAAACTTGTAATAAATGCCATGGCATATATACCTAGTATCATGTAAAATTCCTTCCTACTTGAGCAAATTACAAGAACTTGATTTGACAGCAATTTCAAAAATAGCCAGCCATGATTCATACCATGGCTGGCTGTTTGGTTTTTGCTTGTATTTTTTCTGGCGAATAAATTTTTTTGTGCCAGAAAAATCTTACTCAGAGATGATGGATCTAGAGCCTCTATTTTTTTAATAATAATGTTAAATCTGAAGCTATCCCAGTCAAGAATTGGGGAAATCAAAGAAAAGGAGAAAGGCAGATGGAAGATATGAAAGAGAAAACTTAGAGAAAAATGAAAAGAAAAATGGCAAAAAGAAAAGAAAGAAAGAAAGAGATGTAGACAAAAATACCTAAACAGTTAGGCTTGTATTGAGTTTTCTGATGCGTTTTTCTTTTTAATCTTGTAAAGACAGTAAAGCTTTTTAATGAATATCTTTATTTTTTTTTGGAGTTTAATGAACCCCTTCTATGATTAAAAAAAAATCTACTTTTCTATAAATGTTTTTAACATTTGTTGTCACTATATATGATTAAAGAACAAAGTTTTGACATAATTTTTTGAATAAATAACTATATGTCTTTCTAGAGCAAATATTTTTTTAGTATTTCCTTAGTAAAATAATTTTCAACAAATTGGTCCAAATTCTTTCATTATTTGTTATAATAATGAGAGCGAATAAAAATTTAACAAATCCTATCAGTGAGAGTGATATCATTGGCTTCATTAATAATTAGTAATATTAATATTAATATTAGTAATTAATTAGTAACATTAATATTATTAGTAATTAATTAGTAATATTAATATTAGTAATTAATACTACATATTTATCACTGTTTAACAAAATGCTGACTCTATTTTTCTCTTTAGTCATGTTATTTCCTAATTGTTTCTGTCTAGAAAGAAAAGGAAATGACTATTATTTTCTTCAAACTTTGCCTTTGCAACCGCCAAAGAGAGGGTAGTCATTTTTGGAAAAGAAAGCAATTCAAAAGGGAATGAAGTCACTGATCAAGATTTCAGAGGCATAGCTGAGAGAAACCTATACTACTCCAACCAAAAAGACTCAATGACCTGATCAGTGTCCATGGTCTCACAAAGATTAATGCTAAGCTTCTGTTGTTGATACTTAAGCATTGGAGTTTGTGAAATTAAATTGTGCAAGTTGCAGGTCAGAGATATCATTTCCTGTGTTTTTCAAGCTTTTCACCCCTCAAGATGAGATTTGCTTCTGACACAATGTGACCAGTCTAAGGCAACTGAAATCACCTGTAACACCAGTGAATAGTACCTCTTCATTGACAGTTCAGCCAGGAACCTCAAATCCATGTTGCTTTAGGACAGGGACATGTATCCATCTCTTCCCCTGGTTCACTTGGTGCAGCTCAAAAAGGAATACAGCAGTGATAAGATCTTGCTTGTAGATGCCTTGAAATATGAAGAATACAGTTGTGGGGGTTATTGGAAACTTCAAAGTGATGAGCTTTCCGGATGAGTCTCCACAGCATATTTACCAAATTTGTGTTATCTTTGCTTTTGAGAAAGCAGGAACACTGTAGTACACTGCCACAGGCAGGACTAGCCACAATGGACTGAGTTGTTTTTTTTAATAATTTCACCCCAAGCAAGGCATTCCACTGCCACTATTGCACTTGGGGCTACATAGGGGAAGGTAAATAGAAAGAGTGGTTAGATATAGGAAATGTCAGAAGGGGGGATGATAGATGGGTATGGATACGGAGGCTGGAGGTTGGGTGGATGGGAAGAGTGTTTGAAAGAATGGAAGCAAGTTAGTGTGTTAGGAGGTGTCTATTGACCTTACATTTAAACTCCTGGAGATTGTAGCCGTCGGGGAAGCAATCGTTTGGAAGGGAATTCTACAGTCGGGAAGTGCGAGAAAAGAAACTGTTGGAGTCGAAGTTGCAGTTGCATTTTATCGGTTTAATGTCAAATGAGGACCACTGTTGGATCCCCGGAAAGTATTGTTTCCTACACTCCACTTAAAATTGGGCATGATGAAACAATTTGTTACAACTCTAGATAAGAAGTCTGCAGCTTTCAAGTACCTTCAGAACTTCTTTCTTAAGCTGTCTCTTGCAAAAGTTAAATTATCAAAACACAAATAAAGATCACAGTGTTAAAAATTCCACAAGATGAAACAGCATAAAGTGGCTTTGTTACAATGGTTCAAGGCTTCCTGAGGAATCACAAGGGTGGAAACTATATGGAATTTGATAATAACCTTGTGAAAACCTACATCAAAATTGTATGCAGAATGTCCATCAAAGTCCATATCCTTGATACAGATCTTGATAAATTCAAGAACATGGGAGCATACTTAGAAGAGCAAAACAAACACTGCTACCAGGATATATCGGATTTTGAACCCTCCAACCAAGGATTGTATACTGTATTTGTGGGGTTAATTCGTGAAAGTATGAGTGTAAATTATAAAAAGGTACACACTTCTAATTTTTTTTATAGTTTCTCTTGTGTAATCCGAGAATAAATAAATGCTACTTTTGAATAATCTGTCATTTTATTCCTACTTTGCATGAATGAGAATGTTCCCATTTGCCAGTTTTTCCCCAATTAAAAAAGGTACATTTCAAAAATATCATTATCCTGGTACTAAAAGCAAAGGTTAAAAGAAACTAACCATTTTTCATACTTTCTAAGCATAAACAAAAAGGAAATAACAGTTGGTATCAAAGGACAAAAATTGTGTTTGTACAGTGTAATCTGCTATATGTTCTGTTATTTAATAATAATTTGGTTAAAATTGTTTTAATTGGCATGGAAAGGTTTGTATTAATTATAGTGCCCAAACTGTGACAACTTTTATTTCACTGACAGAAATTCGTTTGTTTTTATTTCTAGGTATAATGCAGTGTGGACCGGCTCCTTTAAAAGCTATCAAAGAAGGTCAAGTCTATCTTCTTTATGACATCCCATTTATTTTTGCTGAAGTCAATGGGGATCGTATCTATTGGACGGTAATATTTCTTTAAAAAAAAATTTAATTCCTAATTTTCTTTAGATAAATAAACTCTTGTGTTACTACAATGTTTTAGCTGATACCTCCTTCAGTTTTCATCATTGGTATCATGATCATGAGTTTTATCATGAGTCTAATAACCCATTAAGGTCAAAGAGTTTTATCATGAGTCTAATAACCCATTAAGGTCAAAGAAGCACTAATGTACTGCAATTGTAGCAGTAGTAAGTGTTTAGGGTAACATTGCTTAATGATATCCATCTCCCTCCAGGCTGATCCAGAGTATAGTTTACAAGAAAAAAAAAGAAAAACAAAAATATTTCTTCAGGAAAATGGTTTCTAATATACTTACTTGATGAACAAGGCGAGATATTCCAATGAACCCACAGTTGTTAACCTGCATTTTAATCTATATACAAAGAAATTTAAAACACCTTTGTTACGAAGCACCAAGAACCCAATGAAGAAGTTCAATAGATTGAAGAAAATTTTAAATATTCATTTTATAAACACTCTTGTTTAATATTAAAATATTGAAGATGTTACAAGATAAAACATTGAAACTTTTTTTAAAAAATTTTTTATTTATTTATTTATTTTTTTTTTTGGTGGTGTCAGACCCTGTGTGCAGCTAGGGAGAAGGCATCCAGAAGACCAAAAATTAATTAGAACTGGCAGATAAGAAAAAAGACTTTATGTATTGAGATAGAAAAGAACTGGAAAGTGAGAAAGTGATAAAATGGTCAGTTAGAGCTAGTGAAATCTACCTACTAAAAATAATAATGGTTTCAACCTGCAATAATTGTCTGCATCAGTAACTACCTGTGTTTTAAAATAAAGGGTACCAAGACCCAGCAAGTATAAAAGGGGCTAGGGAACTTTCTAGAATCTGAGAAAAAAAGTTTTTTATGCTTAAGACTAGCATTTACATTACGACTAACAGCAAAAAACTGTAGTAGATGAAAATACAATGGCTAAGAGAGAAGAGAATGTGCAATGTGGTGCAGTAGATGTCAGCTCAAAAGGAGAAATCAAGGAGCCAAGTTCAAATTCCAGTTAAATTTGTTGCATTCACTTATACACAAATACCCTTGGGAAAGGTATTAATCCGTTTCTTCTTCTTCCAGCTATGGGTTGAATTGCAGGACTGATTGGGTTCTGTAGCCTTGGTTGGCAACTAGTCTACTGCACAAAGTAATGGCAACCTATATTATTTTAACTATTGTCCTCATCTTCGTTGCCATTTCCACAATGTTTCAGCCATTGTATGCTCTAGCCTTCTTCAGGTGTAAGAAATTTCAAACCAAACCCTTCTTTACGATCACTGGGTATACCATTCTCATTTTTTGTGAGCTGCTTCTTGTAGTCATGAAACACACTTTGGACTAGAATCAGACATATATCGACAGGATTAAGGCTTAGCAATGGGCTTGCCATTATCACCATCACTGGCTAACATATATATGGAATACTTTGAAGAGATGGCATTAGAATCCACAGCTCTAAAGCCAACTCTATGGCTAAGAGGCATTGATGATACCTTCATACTCTGGCCACACCAAGAAAAGAGCCAGATATTACTAGACAATGTGAACTCAATAAGAACAATACAGTTCACCATGGAAAAAAGAGAAAGACAACAAACTGGCATTCCTGGATGTGCTAAGAGCTTGAACAGAGAGGGGGCTCAAGACATCCGTACACCACAAGCCAACATTCACTGGACAATACCTCACCTTCAACTCTCACCACCCATACAATGTAAAGAATGGGATTGTCCACTGCCTGCAACATTGAGCAAAAGTCATAAGCAGCGACCCAGAGACATGAAAATGGTCAGTATAAGCAGTACTCTACAATGTAACAACTATCCAGGGTACATGAGAACAACTCTAACGAACATGGAAGGGAGGGTGCATGAGGATAACAACTCTCAGAAAACAGCCTCAGTCTGTCCACTCTATGTGAACGGGTTATCGGAGAAAATACAAAGGATCTGTGGTCCATATAACATACATCAGGATGATCTTCAGAAGTGGTTCTACACTTCGCAGGTACTTCTCCCGAGTAAGACCCCAAACAGAGAAGGACATGACTAAGAGCTGTGTGTATGCCATTCCATATAGCTGTGGAAAGAAATATAAAGGAGAAACAGATGACCCCCCACCCTCCAAGATAAGGCTACAAGAACATTGCAAGGCCGTAACTCTGATTAAAAAAAAAAAAAAGTAGGTAACTGAAACATTAAGTTTATAAGTCCCAGAAATTCAGTCGCTGATGTCGTCAAGTACACATGGCCCAGTGAATATAGGTATTAGTTAGTTCCAGTGACTTGACCCAAAGAGTTGTGAGCTCAATACCAAACTTAGTAACTTAGAGAATCAAGATAACGGCTCACAAGGAATAAGAACGATATACTCCAGTGATCGTAATAAAGTTTAAAAGTTTTGATTTGAAATTCTTAGCAAATGGAAATGGCAACAAAGATGAGGATAATGAAGTTAATCATATAGATACTGCCTTATTTCAGAAAAAAATCGGAAAAAATCTTCTGCCCAGTCAGACTAAGTGTGTATGGCACTTAATTGAATAGAAAAGCTATAATGGATATCAACTCCAAATAGAAATTCGGTAAAGCTGTTTTCCCCCCCCCCAGGTATGGGTTAAATAGCTGGATAGCCTTGGTTCGATCATGGTTTGAAAGAGACATGATCATTAACTGAAAGGGAAATTACTTGGCCAAAAAATAAAAAAAGGTGAAAGACTAATAGGCCAATAATTTGAGGGCTTAAAAAGTTTCCTAGAGTTCTTAAAGGCAGGAACTACAAAGGAGAACTTCTAACAAGCTGGAAAGCAAGAAGTAGTGAAGCATATATTGTTGGAAAGAACAAGAACATTTCTTCAGGAAAAAATGCAGAAATACTGTTAAATCTCTTTTTTTAAAAATTGGTTACCACCCCATGCAACTCAGTAAAGCCACTAAAATACAAGGGACTACAAGATATGGAATAATTAAACAATAATAATGAGTAGAAAGAGAAGAGAGTAACCAGGTAGTGACTTAAATTTAAATTTTTGCAGATTAAAGTTGGCTGGAAAGCATAGAGGTGGAAGGGAGTTCCACAAGCAAGAAGTACAAGAGAAGAAACTTAGCATAAAATTTACAGCTACATCTAGCCAGCTCAACTGTAAATTGATAAGATCTTGATGCCAATCTAGTACTGTGCTTAAATTAAAAAATTCTACGTATTATAGCAAAGCACTCATCCAAAAAATTACCATAAAAGTATTTATAGAAAAGATATAGAGAGACAACCTTTCAGTGGTGGGAAAGTAACTGTAGCCTAGCCACCAGAACAGGACCAATAATATTGCTGATATTTGTTTTTATTTTAAGAAGCTCAAAATAAATAGCAGGGACACTGGACCATATGTGACAGCAATATTCTAAGCATGGATGAAGGGTACACTCATAAATATGTAAGATAGATTCTGGAAAGCAAAATTGTCTTGCCTGACACAGTGAACCAACTTTCTTAGCAGCTGACCTAGCAATTGATTCAATGTAGTCTTTCTACTTCATGTCAGCTGAGAACATGAGCTCGAGAAGGTGCACTAAGTCACTTTCATGGAGGTTAGCATCAGCCATACTGATGGAAAGCAGCAAGGGGTCTCTCAGTTAACAACAGACTTGGGGTTGTTTGGACTCAGCTGACATTTTGACCTTGTTGGACTTGTCAGACTTACTATTAATGCAAAAGTAAATTGTTGTGTCATCAGCATAGATACCAAGTTAAGAGCTGATGTCATCAGGAAGCTCATTTATGAAAATTAATAACAAATTAGGACCAAGGATGGAGCCCTGGAGACACTCGCATTAATATGAAATGATGTAGACGATTGGGAATCTGCAAGCTTACTAGGGATCTAGTTTAAGAATGATAGCAGAAACCACAGACTGAGTTATGTGCTTACCACTCAGTAAAGACTCTGTAAATTTTTCTAACCATCTCATTGTATTTTTAGGTGTCAGATGATGATGATGATATGACAATCAGTCATATTAACAAATGTGGTGTTGGTAAGTTTATCAGTACAAAGGCTGTTGGAAGTGATGAGCGGCATGACATCACCCATTTATACAAGTATCCTGAAGGTATGTTAATTTATTCCACTTTTTTTATTTAAATTAATCTAGAGTTTTCTGAATATTCCTTGATAAAAAGTTTTCTTCTATATCCCATCAAATTAATGCCTGACTGTAGTGAAAGCAGTAGTTAGCAAGATAATTATGCAGACCATTATTACTGAAGTGAGTTCAATCCTCACCAGGTCCTTACATTTTTTACCTTGTGTATGATAAAATATGATAAAATAAAACTTTGTAAACAGCAACAAAATACCTGATAGTTTTTAGGTGCCTGTGTACAACCATGGTTAAAAAAGTAACCATGTTAGATTATTTGTTGATTTAGTAAGTTCAAAACTGATGAAGTGCTTGACTCTTGTAGCCATGTGTCAGACAAAGACAAGTTTTGTAAATATTTAAACACATTTTTTGCATAATAAAATATAAAACTAATAATTTTTCCCTAAACATATAGAAACTGTCATATTATGTATGGTATTATAATACAGCTTTGTTAAAAAATTTGGCTAAGAAGGTAATGTTGTTAGATCAAATGATGAGATTACTGCATTTGATATTAACAAAAATAGTGTTGGTAAGTTTAACAGTACAAAGGCTAATAGTTTTTATAGTATCTGTGTACAGCCATGGTTAAAAAGGTAGCCATGTTAGATTATTATTTAGTTTATTAAGTTCAATATTGATAAAGTGCTTGAATCTTGTGGCCTTGTGCCAGACTAAGATAGTTTTGGTTAATATTTAAACAATGATGTCACACTGTTCAGTGTAATAAAATATGAAAATATTAAATATAGGAATATAAACTAATCATTTTCTTTATATCTATAGTAACTGTCATAACATATATGCTGAACATCTGGCTTAGTTGGGCCTCTGCTGTTAACCCAAATACTAGATGTGTAAGTAGGTAACCTAGCTGCACAAATAATGACATTAGATGGTTAAGTACCATTTCTTGTGTGACAATTGTTAGTTTGTATCTATTACAGTTGAGAAGTCAAGTATTAGTTGTCCTTAATGGACAAACTGATTTGATAAATAGGGGCTCCATTGCAATTCAAATCTGAATCAAACCATGTGAAACTAAAATTTCAATTAAAAACATCCACAGCAATTTCTGTTATAACTAGAAGGGCAAGACAGGATTTATACATTAAATATGGAAAGGCCCGAGTATTGTTTCCATTTATAATAATATATATTATTTCATAAAAAATTTTTTGCATGCTTTCATTTTTCCAGGTAGTGAGGATGAAAGAAGAGTTGTAAGATTTGTGAATCAGTTTAGCTCTCGAGTAGATGAAGACATCTATAATTTGGATATTGTCAGAGATGTGGAATTCAAATTTATACCCCCAACAAAAGCAGAAGTTGGAGAAGACTTTGAAATAAAACTGAAGATGAAATCTCTGTCTGACTCAGTCAGGAAGATTGATGTCATTTTGACAGTGATGACGTCTTTCTATACTGGAATCACAAGACAGAAAATAAAGGCAAAAGAACGGACAATTGAACTCATGCCCAAGAGAGGTGAGTCATTAATTCATTAACTTTGGTTTTTGAATAAGTTGAGAACTGTAAAATAATAATTTGTCATACATTAAAATAATTATTAAAAAATAATTAAGATTGAGAGTATTTTGCTAATAATTTTTAGTCTTTAAAATTTTCAAACTTGATTTAAAAATTCTTACAAGATTTAATTAAAACAAAATGTATAGTTTTTAATTTTTGGAAAAGTTTTAGAATGATAATTAAGTTCAGAAAGATGGTGAATTCTAACTCTGAGGTGGCAACTTTTGGGTTTTTTTTTAAAGGGAACGGTAGGATAGGTACAAAATGAATGTTAGGTTTGGACAAACACTAACAGCATGTGAAAACAGCAGCTATCCACATTAGATGCAAGCTAAGATCAGCCAGCAACCCAATGAAGGTAATAATTACTTCAAATTATATCTCAATTCAATGCTGTTGCTGCTCATCCCATCAGTTAATGCCTTGTACATTATACACTACATTCAGTATAGTTTTATAGCCATTGTCCAACAAGTCTACCATTATTGACAACATAGCATTGATTCCTGCACTTCACCTGGATCAGACAACATTGCTACTTGATTGCAGATGACTGGGGTACATTTTCACCTGGTCAGATGTGCCATGTTTTCAAATATTTTGGGCAGATAGTGAATCTTACATGTGGCAGAGACCACAATAAGCCATAGATTTTTACCTATCAAAAAGTGTGTACATGCTGCATATTATAAACCTCACTAAATTTCCTTCAGCCACACCAACTGAACACAGATTATATTATAGCTCTAGAATCTGAATGCTCATACAATGATTCAAAGACTCCATATCACATTATGTAAACTATTTATTCACATGAAGGAAATAACTGCACATCATATTTTTGGCACTTCTGTGTTATAATAAAGTAAAATATATTAAACCGTTTTTTTTTTGTTTTGTTTTGTTTTTTGTTTTTTTTGTTTTTTTTTTTGTTTTTTTTTTTTTTTTTTTTTTTTTTTTTTTTTTTTTTTTTTTTTTTTTGTTGTTGTTTTTTATCGTTCCATCCCGAGCAAGGCATTCCACTGCCACTATTGCACAGGGGGTTACATTGCGGGGAAAGTGGTGAGAAAGGATGGTTAGATATAGGAAATATCAGAAGGAGGGTGATAGATGAATAAGGATACCGAGAATGAGGGTTGGGTAGATGGTGAGAGTGTTGGGAGAATAGATGCAAGTTAGTGTGATAGGAGGTGTCTATTGACCTTACATTTAAACTCCTAGGGATTGTAGCTGTCGGGAAAGCAGACATGTGGAAGGGAATTCCACAGGCGGGAAGTGCAAGAAAAGAAGCTGTTGGAGTAGAAATTACGTTACATCTTATCTGTTTCACTGTAAAAGAGTGGGACCTAGTTGCTAATCTAGTATCTCCTGTAAATTCGTACCTAGGCGGCACCAATGATCTAAGTTCATCGGAGCAGAAGCCATGAAAAATTTATAGAAGAGGCACAGGGAAGCCACGTCATGCCGGTGAGAGAGTGGTTGCAGCCGGTCTGCCAAGTTAGTATCGATCACGTTACAGATTCTCCGTTGTATTTTGTCAAGAAGCCCGAGGGGAGTAGCAGCGACACCCAACCAGATGTGTTGGAATCAAGCAACTTTAATAAGTTTTCTGAATATTCCTTGATAAAAATTTTTCTTTTATATTGCATCAAATTAATGCCTGTCTGTAGTGAGAGCAGTGGTTAGCAAGCTACAACTAGTAACAAAATAAGTCAAAATGTTTCATTTGAAATGTTTAAAAAATTTATACATACATATGTAAGTATTTATATATATCATGGACAATCTAGTTTTATAATTCTAAATAAATTCTCTTCTCATTGTTTCAGAATCTGAAGTTCAACTTGCTGTTGATGTTCATGAGTATGAAACTCATTTGCGCGCAGATGCCTCATTCTCTGCATTTGTAAATTGCAAAGTACACGACACAAAGCAGTGCTTCATGACAGTGGAAAAATTCACTTTGAAAATGACAGATTTGGCTATTAAGGTAAGAGAAGCACAATATTCATCTTTGATTTTTTTATAATACATTAACATGTGTACTGCTACATGATGTACATGGGTGTCTTTTGGCATATTGCATATTCACTCTGATGTTCACATATTTCCATTCCATGGTTTTAAGTCAGTTCAGTTTCTATCTTCTGACATTAAGCTGAAGGTGTTTTTGTTTTGTGCTTCATTTTTATTTATCTATTTAAATAGAATTGCAACAAATTATTTTTTCTGTTTTTGACAAAAATTGACAATGACACACAAATGTGTCACACGACACTTTAGAGAATAATTAAAGAAAATCAAATAAAGCTTAAATCGTGCTCTATAGAAATTTTAGTCTACTTTGCTACTTTACCAACAACTGGGAATAGAAAAGACAGGTTCAGACATTTCCCATCATTTTTGTTAAAATCAAAGTAACAAACAATGTGAGAATTTGAACTTGGCTGGTCAGTTCCAATGAAAGGGATGAATAGTAGGTTGTACAAGGTACAATTGGTAAATTGTCACCATTTTATATTTTTTTAATTTTGCCTATGCATGTTGTTTTTTTTTGTTTTTTTTGTCGATTGCACAGCCGTGAAAGAAAAAAAAAGCACCATGATGCAATTCATTTCACCTGAAATTTAAAAATGGCATGCCATATTGTTTGGCATTTGCACCATAAGCTCCAATACAAACATTTCACAATGTTTGGGTGACAATTTGAGGACAGTTCAGAAGATTCACAAAGAGTAGAAGAGTCTAGTAGTGCTTACAAAGGTGTTTGGAGTGATCACTAGTGATGGGGATGTTATGCTTCCATTCATCTTCCCACGGGCCCTCAGACTCAACATGAATGCATACATCAAGTGCCTTGAGGAGGTAGTACTGTCCTGGGTCAAGAGGGTAGCTGCTGGAAGACTCTATACCTGACAACAGGACACTGCTCCATGCCACAGAAGCAGGAGAATCCAATTATGGCTGTCAGTTTCTGCAACCATATCACCTCTTATATCTGGTCACCTAACTTCCCAGACTGCAACCCCCTTGATGTGTGGGGTGCAGTTGAGTGAGAGACCAACAAAATTCCTTGTAACACTAAAGATGAACTAAAGGCAAGGATTATGGTAGGGTTCACTAATTTAAACAAGGAGACCATCCAGGAAAGGGACAGGAGATTCCAAAATTATCTGGAGGCTGTGTTTGAAGCCAATGATGATTTTATTGAATAAATTTACTCTTTATTATTTGAAGATATTTTTGAGTAATTTAGGTAAATGTATGAGATGTCAGTATTATTTTTATTTTTGCGTAATTTAAACAACAATTTACTCATTGCACTCTATATTTTTTCCCAATCTTTTTTCACTTTTATTTTTGGTTCTCAATTAGATTAGATAGACTTAACTATCGCCTGGTTCACACTCCACCCATGTCTATTGAACAGGTGAAGAGGCTCATCCCTTGTTTCCTGTTTAGGATGTGGTTCCCGGCTTTCTCTTTTCCAGTCATTCTACTCTTAAGTAGCCCCATGTGCATCAGTGGTGTCACCGCCTTGCTTGGGGTGATAAAAAAAAGAGATAGGTCTGGAACAGATTAATGAAGCCAAGTCTAGTGGTGTTGGAGTATGATGTACACATTTCTTCAGGGTTGAAATTGACACCTGTGGGTTGGTTGCTGAAGTTACGGCAATGGTGATAAGTGAGGCCTGGAGTAAATAGTGATGGTTGATAAAGTGGAATGTACTGTCAATGAGACAGCCTGGAGTGGGATAGTAAAGATGTTGAGGTGTAAAAAATCATGTTGACGGTGTTTGTAAACTGGCAGTGTTGGAGCTGATTCTGTAATATAATAATCTGGCCCGACCGAAGAAGGAAGCTGATACAAGCGGGGGCGTTTTCCGGCCGTTGAAAGGAACGGATGGTTGTTTGACCTTATTTCCGGCAGAGCGGAAATAGACAGGGTCTCTGAGAATTTACGTAGGCGTCGCGTGATCAAGAAAAAACCGGAAGAAACAATTTCCGGTTTTGGAAGATATATAAAGACTGCGAAAAACACAGTCTTGGAATCAGTTTTGAGTCTCCAGCCTCGACAGTAGAAGAGAAGTCGAGTCACAGTCGAAGTCAGAAGTCGAAACAGAGAAGTCGAAGAAGTCAGTCTCGACAGACAAGTCTCAAGAAGTCGAAGAAGAAGCTAGACGAGTAAGCAGAGAGAGGCCAGCTCCCGTCGAAATCCCATTAGAAGCGCGCTCTCAATTCTCTGCCTTGTGCCACACGGTCCATCGTTCATCAATAAAAATATAAGTCATATATTTTTATATACACCCGTGTTTGTTATTTGTCGCTATATAACAATTCATTGGCCAGGATCAGTAATGCTTGGACAAGGTCACATTTATCACAAGAAAAAGCAATCATCTGGACAGTGACAGTTTTCTACTTGTGTCAGTTGTTACAAGAAGTTTTCTTTTAAGCAAATTTGGTGGACCTCCAGGATTTTTTTTTTTTTTTTTTTCCCCCCCAGTGTGAACGTTTGTGATTAGCTATTGTATTTAATGCAGGAATTTATTTTGTGGACTGGATGTGATGCTCGGAACCCCTGCACAAACAAAAATGGCTTATGACTCAGTGTTCACATGCGGTCGACATGTAGTGTATATCAGAATGAGATATAATTGCAGTAGCATGTATTAATATCAGTAAGTAGGTCTAGAGGTGCAAAACCTTAACATTTTGTTATTCCGGAAATTGTTGCTGATAAGGTGATCAAACTACCTCCTTGTTGTTAACAGACTCAAAGGTTTTGCTAAGGAGGCTAATGGGACACTACTATGGTGGAGATCAATGTTCATCAGCACTTTTGAAAATGGAGCAAGAGATGACAATGTTCACAAAATTGGGAAACATTTCTCTTTCGAGAAAGAGTTAAATAATTCTGTTTGGATTGGAGATAATTCTAGGCAAAGGTTCTTAAGTATAATAATAAGGATTTTAGCTGAATCTGGAAAATTTCCAAGTGAATCACAAAGCTTCTATTCTCTGGGAGTAGAAAAGTCATGTAGAGGATGATCCTGGTTGTCAAATGTGTATTTTGAAGCAATGTTATTTGCAAAGAGTGTGCCTTGTTCAATAAGCCTCAAGATCATTAATAATAGTAGACATAGATGATTTGCCTTTAAGAACTTTGTAAGTGATTCTCCAAAACTCATGGAACTGAAGTTTTCAATTTTAAATTGTAACCTGGATTGACTGTGCTCAGCTGATCATAGAGTTTTCAGGAACACTTATGCAATAGTTTTGGGCAGCTCTGATGTAGTATGAGCCTCACTACACTATTTTTGAGTATAAATTAGTGGTTGCTGACAGTGATGGCTGCAACACATTTAGATGTTTGCCAAGACTGACAATTTGGTCATTGCTGCTACTTCAATATAAAGCAGTGAGTGGTTTGGAAATAAAAGGGAGGTTAATACAATGTAGGAAAATTGATGAGGACAAGTAGTGAGGAAGAAGTAAAGTAAATGTGTGTGGTGACCTACTATACTGGGAACATAAATAGACTTATCCACAATCTGGATTAGTTCATAGCAGTCTTTAATTTCATCATCAATTTTTGTTCTCTTCATTTCAGTGCCCAAAACAAATGGAGAAAAATGATGAAGCAAAAATGATCATTACCTTTACAAATCCATTGTCTCTGAATCTGACAAATGTTGTCTTAAATGTGGAAAGTTCAAAAGTTGTGCCCCCAACAACATTCAGGTATTTATTTATTCATATTTATTATGAGATCTTTACAAAAAGTAATAGCGTATTGCCTATCTGATGGTATTTTAATGTGACAACATATTTAGTCCATATTCAGTTTTGGCTAAAAAAGATGAAAAAGAAATGATTTAAATTTCATAAAAGTAATCAATAAGAAATGTGGCTGCCAAAGTCTTTGTTATCACACTGTCAAAAGTATATGAAAATGTAATGTCTATTTTGAATATGGGCCAGTACCAAAACAACTGCTAAATTGGTAAAATAGTATAACTGTAGAAAAATAGCAGTTGGTCATACTGACATAACATTCACCTACAAATAATATAAACCTAATAAAATTACTTTTATTAGTAATGCAAAAGTTGTACTAAATAGAACTAAGATAAAATAAAAACTAGCAACACAAAAAAAAAAATAATTGAAACAAATTCTTTCTAAATGAGCTGATTTGTAAGATTGGAGACATTACTTATCTAACAAATTTTAGGTAAGATAGAATAATGAAACTGGTACCAAAATAAGTAAATCTATTTCTCTTCAAAATGACACGTTTATTTTTTTCAACATGTACCACACTAAATTTGGGACTATTTTCTCAAACATTCTATTCACATTTTCATTCCATAAATTAAGTATGTTTCTGTCTGAGTTTTGATCCACTTGTGCACAATTAAGTCCTACTTTGGCACTGAATAAAACGAGTTGACCTTTCATTACCTTTTTCCTGATTTAGAGAACAACCAAACATCTGCTGGTGACAAAATGTTCTTTCAGACACTATTCTGCAAAAGTGGTATTTCTTCTGGGTTGACTAGTTTCATACATCTATAAATGTAAAAATTCTGTCACTAGTCGGTGTTTCATACATAACTCAGTACTCATGACTATCAAACTATTATTCATTGCTGTTTAATAGCAAATTGAGGCTAAGAACTTTTGAGCAGGGTTTTATATATTACTGAATACATATCCAAATATGTTTCTATCTTCACTATTATCAATGTCACTTGGAAGGTGACCTTACTTATTAACTTTCTGAATAAGAAAGCTGTGGTTGGTCAACTGTGAAAGATTATTTTTTCAAGATGCTTGTGAAACATTAGACATTTTATACTGACTACATTCATAACAACAGGTAGACAATGTTTAAAATTATTTTTGATTAAACACACTTCCTCTTTAAACAACTGACAAAGGATAGCATAATTTGACATGTTGTTGGAAAACAAAAACTTTAGTTTAACCTTAATGTAAACTTTATATTTTTTCTTTGCAGGGAGGACTTTGTGCCACCAAAAGGGAAACTTGTCAGGGAAGTGACCTTGCATCCCAAAACACGTGGTTATAAACGTGTTGTCTCAATTCTTACCTCAGATCAATTGAAAGGCATTGAGGGTATGGGAAAAGTGCGTGTCATTTAGAATCATTGAGATACTTTCCACAGCAGTGCTCAAGTTGAAATGAAATATTATAGTTTGGCTTTCCTGTTTGCTTTTGTTTTCTTTTTTACTTGTTTCTGGGGTAAAGGATAACAAATAATCATGAATTTTGTTATTTTAGAATATGCTTTTTTATTCATTTGAAAATTTAAAGCTTTTAGTTTAAAATGCAAAGTGGGTTCATTTTTACCCAACAATAAAACAACCAGTTGGTTTAAAGCATGAAAATGTTATTGAGACGGAAGACTTGATAGGATTTCTGGGTTGCTTACACTGGTATGCTATCTGCTTTTTTAGGATTTGCTTTATAATTACTGTTATTCCTTTATATTATTTCTTGACTGAAATTTAGTAAAGAATAATAATCATAAAAATTCACCATTGATCTTTTTAGATCATAACTGCTACAATGTTCATGTATGAAAGAAACCAGGGCTTTTATTACTTCTGAAATTGCTATAAAATTTGTAATATGAAAAAAAAATCTAAGTGACAAGGTTTTCATAATTACCATAAATTTGTAATGTAAAAAAAAAAAAATCTATAAAAACTGGAATTTTGTAATGCTTATAAATTTGCATCTTCAAAACAATCCATCAAAATGATTTGGCTTTCATTTTACTATTAAATTTGCAATGTAAAAATATTCATCACAATCACAATGATAAATTTGTAATGTGTAAAATTCTATTAATATGACTCAACTTCATTACACTTATCAATTTATCAGGTGAAAATATCCATCAAAATAATTGTGTGTTCAATATTTTTATAAATTTACAATTTGAAAACATCCCACTATTCACTACATCTTCATTATTGTTGTGCAATTTAATAAAATCCATCAAAATCGCTATGCCTTCATTATGCAATATCATCAAAATTACAAAATAGTCAAAGTTGCCATAAATTAGTAATGTCATGATACCATCAGAATTGCTAGGATCATCAAAATTACAAAATAGTCAAAGTTGCCATAAATTAGTAATGTCATGATACCATCAGAATTGCTAGGATCATCAAAATTACAAAATAGTCAAAGTTGCCATAAATTAGTAATGTCATGATACCATCAGAATTGCTAGGCCTTCATTATTCTTTTAAATTACTATAGCTTTTTTTTTCTTTCATTACATTTTCATGAATTTTTGCTTTTCATTTTTGACTAAAATAAAGTATTTTCCTTACTCTAAGAAATCGTTAATTCTTGTTCTTTTTAAAAACGAATTTGTTTTTTGTTTGATGAAAATGTGTGATGGCTTACTGCTTGTCGATTTCGAAAAAAAATTGGGTTCAAGATTGCTGATATCTCTCTTTCATACTGTAGTATTAGGACTAGACATGAAACTAAATTTACCTTATATATTGTTTCTATAATATTAAATTATTACTGCCATGTCATAATGGCAAACATATGCTGTCAGTCGAATTTCTACAAAACTATTTGTTAGCATTGATCTATATCCCTTTTGCATTAATGCACTAGAAAAGGCTTGACCAAACTCTTCCTATGGTCTGTTTCTATTAACAATCAAATTTGTCATAATTATCCAAAATAGCTGCTGTATTCATTGTCAGTGTTGACACAGGTCAGGCATTAATTTTAGTTGGATATCAGATTTTACTGACCTTTGTAAAATGATAAATAGCAACCCTTACCTACTTGACATCTATTCTCAGTTTTATATTGAAATTTACCAAGTTAAGCTTAGCAAGGCAAAGGTCAGAGTTGTAAACCTGTGGAGGAATTTGCTTTTTAAATATTATTTAGAGCAGTTTCAGCCACTTTCAAATCCATATTCCTCGATCAAGGTAGGTAACTCCTAATTACATTTATACTGCATGATGTAATGAGTTAAAAAAAAAATTGTTCACAGAAAAGTTTTGTCTTGATAGGCTGAATGAGTGAGTTTCCTGAATTGAGTTTTAGTTTTCATAAGGCAGAAAATCTTAAAAATTAGGGGATGTAAATCATCTATTTTTGTTTTTTTTTTTTTTACCATTTAACCCTTTTTCTGAAAATCTGCTCCCAATAGTAAAATAAAAAATGCAATAAAACTTTGACGTTATTTAATAAATAATATAAATTAAGAACATTATAGTCTGAAGAAAAAATTTTTTTGATGTATAGATTAGAGGATTAACCACTTCATATAGATTATCCAGAAGTGTTTTTGCTTCTTTCTATTCTGAACATTATAAAGTAACGTGTAAAAAAAGGTGGGGATTTTGGTTTGAGGTGATAATTCTTGGGCATCCTCTTACATTTTAAAATTAAGAATGTATCTACACTGAACTAAGATTCAGTCATAGCAATGTTGAGAGATCAATAGCTAGAACAAGATTAAAAGTTTTAGTATTTCAAAAATAAATATTGAATTTTATGGCTGTTATAAAGCAAAAGAAAATTTTCTATGTTTGCCAGCAAGGATTGGAGCAGTGTGTGTGTGTGTGTGTGTGTGCCTGCCTGCACCTGCATATAAAATATTCTACATCTAGCTAGTTTTTGGATAATGCAAGCAGCAGTGGCAATTCTACAGGGGAGCTAAAAGGAGCCAATCCCCGCCCACCTTTTTATAAGCTTCAAAAATTTATGAAGGTGAGTGTAGCCTCTGATTTTGATAAGATTTGATCTTATCAAAATTCACTCTGTGTTTTCTTTTTCATTTAGCTTTTTAAGAACACATACAGAGAGCAGTTTGAAAGAAAAGCAAACAATAAAATAACCAAACAGATAGAAACAGGCATGTATTTAAGTGTGGGAGGGAGACTTAATAGTCATATTTTCATATTTGAAGATGTTTATTAAAAATGTCCCCAACTTGAGGCAATCAATAAATTATGGGTGAGCGAAAGAATTGGTAAGAAATTACGTTGCTTGAGTTGAAAATTTTACCCCCCCCCCCCGCCCTTTCAGAATTCCACAATCGCCACTAACAAACAGGATAATGTTTATGAGAGAAGAAAGTGAAATCAAGCTATATTTTTGTTCAGCCTGTTGCATTCATTTCACACTAAGTTCTTGGGAAAGGTATAAAATGATCTCTTAACTACAGGTTAAATAACCTTGGGTAGTAGTTAGTCTAGAAAAAAATTGCGGCAAATTAGTAATATTTGCACTGTAAAGAATTTTATAGGTTATATATGTTTACATGTTTAAAAGTTCCAAACTATTCAAGGGCAATAACTTTTAAAAATATACAATACGGAGCAACGCACTTTCTAATGTGGTTTTAGTTTAGAATGTTAACTCATTTTTCTGTTAGACATTCACATACAAACACTTTGTTTTTACTTGCTTAAAATAAATTGAAATCCTATCTACATCAATTCGCATCACTTGAAATTAGTAAATTCGACCGTTTAAATACTTTGCTTCAATGGAAGTGACAAGCAACATTACTAATTCAAATGTATTAACTCAAAAGTATTGACTTATCCGAGTTACCTCCCTTGCCATAAACAGCTGAAAGAGAACAATCTCTTCTTCCTGGGGATTGACAACAGGCTTTCTTTCCAAATTCCCAGGATGTTACCAAGTACAACAGCTACCTAAAAAAGGTCAGGACATTATAGCAATAAAAGAAGATGAGAAAATTAGTCTGATGACACCAAAGTACAATAATGATAATTCTGTGACTCTAAAATTCAGACAAACAAGTCATGAGGTTTACTAAATACCTACAAGAAAACTTGCAGTTATATGGTTAACAATTTGTTCACGTACCATTGAGCATTGTGGTGCATTGGATATCGGCTTGGAACGAGAAATTGGGGAGCCGAGTTCGAATTCCAGCTGAATTCATTGCATTCACTTACGCGCAAATACCCTTGGGAAAGGTATTAATCCGCCCATTCCTTCCAGTTATGGGTTAAACAACAGGGCAGATTGGGTTCTATAGCCTTGGTCGGCAACCAGTCTACCGCAGAAAGCAATGGCAACCTACTGCAGGATAATCTTCTGCCCAGTCAGTCATGTCTCTGTCGAGACATGATCGCCCAAGCGTGTATCACGTATGGCACTCAACTGACTGACCATTAGAACTCTAGTGATTTTGACCCTTAATGAGTGTCCCTCATTTGCAGACTTGCGACAGACAAAACTCTCAACTGTAATTTTAAAAATTATTGCTAATGAACTGAGTGAAATCATTACTGTTTTTTTTTTATACTTGTAATCTTGTGCCAAACAATGCTAAACTTAGTAAATAACAGCAACCATAAAGAAGCATTTCGATAAAACCAATCTTCTTTAAATACTTTACAGACTGAGATAGTTCATATTTGAAAATTTCCATTTTATTGTTAGACGACTAGTTTTCAGGTAGACAACTCATGATTTTTTCTTTAATATTAAGATGGTATCCTTTGAAGGTTAGTGTATTTAAAATGGGGATGGTCAATCTTTTGCTCCCCATGCACCAATTTTGTTCATAATTAATTCAGATACGCCACAAACTTTTACCCCAGGCATTTGAGTTCCTTAAAATATGGTAATATGGATACATTTGGCAGTTAGTCTGGACAGATGAAGCAGTTGTATAAGAACAGAATTCAAAGAAACTAAATATGAATGCTTTTAAAGACACTTTTGAATTTGCATTGATAAATTTATTTCTGGAAGTACTATTAACAATATATAAGAGCAATTAACCATTTTAAATCAAAATAATTTCATATACAGGCAAGATAAACACAACTAGCTTTAATGAAACTTTTGACTTTGCTTAGCTTGCACTAAACCTGTAATATTGGGAGTTAAATTAGCAACTGAAGGCAATAGACTATTCTTAAAACTTGAATCAGACAGTCATGACCTCAGTTTGTTCTTGATCATTTTCATGAATGAAAATGATAGTTTGCATCTGTAAGCAAATTTTCTTAGTTTTGGAAAATGTTTACATGGTAATGATTGTCAAAAATTAAGCACTTGGGAATGAAGGAAGATCATCAAATTTTATTTTCAGTACTGAATTTGCTTTAGATTCAATATGTAAACCCTCATTGCCACCAGTCCTTTGCATTGACACCTAAAATCTTGCGGCTGATCGACCGGTTCACACTCCACCCACATCTATTGATCAGGTGAAGAGGCTCATCCCTTGTTCCCTGTTTAGGATGTGGTTTTCGGCTTTCTCTTTTCCAATCTTTTCACTCCTCTTTTTTTTTCTTTTTTTTTTTTTCTCCAAATGAAGTAGATAGACTAAAACTATTGCCCGGTTCACATTCCACCCACGTCTATTGAACAGGTGAAGAGGCTCATCCCTTGTTCCCTGCTTAGGATGTGGTCTCCAATTTTCTCTTTTCCAATCTGTTCACTCTTACATAGCCCCCTGCACATCAGTGGCGTTATTGCCTTGTTCGGGGTGATATGATTAAAAAAAAAAATAGTTGATCACTTTGTTCCAAATCAAGCTCTGCCCACATTGTGCTTGATTGATCACAAAGCCAGTCTGAGTTGAAAGTTGTCAAAAATCCACTGCATCATAAAAAATGAAATCTTTGTAAAATTAACAAGGACTTTAAATACACATGTTCTATTCAGTACAGTATTTGGTTAGAGTTTATCACTCATCCATGCAGGAAACTATAAATCCAACACACATCTTCTACAAGATGTAACACTAAGTTGGTTGCTGTAGTACCAGGCTAAAATCAGAGTTTCTTCTAAGGCAGGTAGTCATGTAAAAACACGTCTTATTGTTAGATAATTATCATTCTCTTCGCTTTTGGTGTGTCGTCATTTTGCATCTGTGTTTGTATCATTTCAATTGCTATAAGAAATTATCTAGCTTCAGTTGAAAAGAAAATCATATTTTTCTCCTTTTATTTTTCGTCATCACAGATTTTACAAGGAACTAAGAGACTTTATTTCCAGGAATTTTGTCTCTTTCTCAGCAAAAGGTGGCTGTCACTAAAGTCATAAAATCCACCAGCTTAGACAGCTGTCGCTTCTATCAATGGTCATTAGATTTTTCAATAATGAGGAAACACATCTCTAGTGAGAATAGATTTCCCAACTTTAGCAATAAGAATCTTTGAGTCATAAAAAAATGTTATCTATCTTCTTTGGGTGATCTAAACATATCTCTCACACATAGCTCCGGTGACCAGAGAAGAAAGAAAGAAATTCGATTATTACCTCTCTTCTTGCTCTTCTTGTTTTCCCTTCTCCCTTTTAGTACCAAAAATAGTGTTACAAATAATTTCATCTGTATATTACTAGGCATCTTCAGAATATTTTGTTCAGTAAGTGAAGTAGATTTATAAATGTAAGTATGCAGTTTTTTTTTGTTTTTTTTTTTCAACAAAATCACTATAAAGCCAGCACACCTTCCAGTGAAGGATGAGATCACCATATTCCATATCTAACAGTTCACAATATTCTCTGAATTCTCTTCTATTTAATCTCTTGCTCTAACTAAAGAAGGGACATGCTGAATTAGAATAAGATAAATATATTTGGTAGATATCCTATTAAAGAAATTGTTAAACCCTGTCTGCAAAAATTTGCAGTAAGAGTATTGAAAGAAAGATAAATGAAATAGCTATTTCAAAGTAGACAATTACAAGCTACATTGAGAAAGTTTCTCACAATGTTTCTGAGCAATTGAAGGACTTCTTAAGTTTCTTAGTTATTATGTATGTTATGTCTGCAAATAATTCATAAATAAGAGACTATTCGATTTTGACAGTTCGGAAAGACAGGACAGACATATAAGAGATGCTATTTGGTTTCAGGGAATGAATGATTAAAGAGCAAAAGAAAGACAAAAGGAAGATAAAAATGTTTCTCTTTTCCAATCTTCTCACTTTGTTTTCTTTTTCAATTGGAGTAGATAGATCGATCTATCGCCCGGTTCACACTCCACCCACGTCTATTGAACAGGTTAAGAGGCTCATCCCTTGTTCCCTGTTTATATGGTTTCTGGCTTTCTCTTCTCCAATCTTCTCACTTTGTTTTTTTTTTTTCAATTGGAGTAGATATATCTATCTATTGCCTGGTTCACACTCCACCCATGTCTATTGAACAGGTTAAGAGGCTCATCCCTTGTTCCCTGTTTAGGATGTGTTTTCCGGCTTTATCTTTTCCAATCTTTTCACTATTACGTCGCCTCCTGCACATCAGTGGCATTACCGCCTTGCTCGGGGTGATACGATTAAAAAAAAAAAATCTATTACTGTAAACTAGAAAATCTGTTCATTTGTATCTTATAATTTAGGATTGCTATTGAAATATTATGTTAAAATTGTTAAGTTCAAATATTGGATAAAAAAAGACAATACTTGATTTTTGTGAGAAAAAGGAAAGAAATAATGAAGAGAAATAGAAGTCTTTAAAATAAAAATCTAATTACAATAAATAAAATAAAATCACCTGCTGGATTATTTTTTTAAAATTATTATTATGAGAAATCTTCATCCGAGCTATTTGGCTAGAAATAAATAAATAAAGGAATATAAAAAATAACTAACATCTATGAAAAAAAGACACTAATTGAATTAAGTGATAAAAAGAAAGGAAGATATACATACATAAATACGTACAAATATACAGTTCCAGTGAAATGAAATGCAGTCATTCTCCTTCCTCCAAAGACATCAAAGGATTTAAACACAGTGACAAATATCAGCCAATCCATCTGCTCACCTCACACATCTTTCAAGAAAGAAAGATTGATCTATCACTCTTCTCACTAATAAAGCCTTGTGATGGATGGACATACATGGCTCTTATTATAATAAAGAATAATAATATATTTTAATATTTTTAGAGTATTAAAAAATAAATAAAAATTTTCTTAACAAAATTTATTATATAATTAATCATTTACTTAAATATATAATTGTTAATATCATAAAAATATTTTCTATTTCTATATCGTTTTGAATTACAACTATTTATAATAATTCAAATTATTAAGTTGTATTATGTATGTCGTGGTCAGTGGATATTGGCTCGGAACATGAAACCGGAGAACCGAGTTTGAATTCCAGTTGAATTTCTTGCATTCACTTACTTGCAAATACCTTTGGGCAAGGTATTAATCCATCTGTTCCCTTCAGTTATGGGTTAAATAACAGGACAGATTGGGTTCTATAGGCTTGGCTGGCAACCAGTCTACCACAGAAAATAATGGCAATCTACTGCAGAATAAACTTCTACCCAGTCAGTCATGTCTCTTTTGAGACATGATTGCCCAAGCGTGTATTACGTATGGCACTTAACTGACTGATTGTAAATTATTTCTGAGGCATAATGTGCCACCTGTAATCATGCAATGCGCTACTGTTGGCGCATGCACCATAGATTGGCCACCCCCTATTTAAACTTATAAACACCCCACATTTTCCCTACCATGCACAAAACCTCAATTGGATGAAATAATTTTCCTTTTTTGCTAGTGGAAATGCATTTTAATAGAATATTCCAATAAATGGTTTGATAAATGGAAACAAGATGATTTGACAAACAATATATGTAGTGATAGCAACAAATCACTAAATAATCTAGCTAGTAGTAAGAGTTCAATGTAGAAGTATGAAACCAAAATAATAATTAATAAAAGAAAAATTAAAAGTTAATAAAATTATTTTGATTATGATAACTAACAATAAAGAAAAATGAGATTTAAAAAAATGTTAAATAAAGATGAAAAATTCCATCAAGCACTGAAACATGCATTTTTACCACCAGTTGAAACAGAAATAAAATTTTCTCTCTTCACCTTTGATGGCCAGATGAAGTAAATATCTGAGGACAATGCTATGAAAAATCATGTGGCTCCTACTAGATAAGCAAAAGCAGTTCATCTGTATACATATATGTTCTTTAAAATATACAACTATTTCTCTGAAATGGTATTAAAAAAAGAAAGTACATTCAGACAAGGCCAACATATCAGAATAAACTCACAATGATCCCAACCAACATGTGAAAAAAAAGAAAATTTACAGCTATGAATGCTGAACCTGAAGTACACATAAAAAATATAGATAAAATGTTGAACATTACCTGAATTACATAAAAGCAGATGCCCTTGAGGCACACACACACACAAAAAAAAAAAAAAATTCCACCATGTGCTACTATAATAGAGACTAACTCTTTAGAATACACCATAGGGAAAGTGAACATTAAATCACTAGTACTGATGGAGACATAGTAGTTGGTGGTATATCTTCTATATGATTTGCTTGCAATTTATATATTTCCATTGTGAGGTTGATGATGTCTTTTACTCCCACATTATATATATATATATATATATATATATATACATACACACACACACAATGCATTCATTCAGCAATGAATTTGAACACTGTCAGCTACTGGTGTGTGTTTACATTGTGCATATAACATGCTAAAATCTGCCTCCCTCCACCAAGTGCCTATAGGTTAGAGGTAGAATTCCTGACTGATGTAAAAAAAGTCAGGTTTCAATCCTGGCTAGAAACAATTGGATGTGTAACTGTACTGGCGAGCTGTGATACAGCGAAACAGGACTGTCTACAGATGACACTATATATATATATATATATGAATATCATCCAATGTCTCTGGCATGACTTGGAGTTTTGTGCATTATACAATCATCAGGTACATATTTCAAACTGACAGTCTCATAGATTTGAATTTAATTTCACTCGATGTTCATGGGAATTAAATCTTATAATGTTAAATTAGCAAGATTAAAAAGTTAAATATTCTATGGTTACATGTGGATAAAAATTTAAAATTAAAATAAAATAAAAATAAAAAATAATAAAATGCAGGGAGAATAAATCAATAGGGCGTAAATCATGAGTTTTAAAAAATATTACTGGTACATAAAAATGTAGAGAAAATTAAAAAGAGCTGTGAGTTTGTATCCTTTTGACCAGACTACTGACACTATTGACCTTGTTTTTAGCAAAAATCAAGTTATTTTGTTTTAGTATTTTTGATTGACCAATATTATGTATTTTCCAGTGTTTCTTTCTTTTTCATGTTTTTTTAGATAGCAAAAGTGGTGCATTGAGGCTCCTTGATTTCTGGCAGTTTCAGTCACAAATTAGTAGACACTGGTGCTGCAAACTTCAGCTGTTTTAATTGATTCACTCCAAGCAAGGCAGTACTGCCACTGATGCACAGGGGATTACAAGTGAGAAAAGCGAAAAGAAAGAGGAACAAGATACGAGGGGAGGGTTGAAGAAAAGATAAGAGAAAGATGGGAATCAAAGAGATAAAATATGGCAATTGATGTTACACTAAAACTCTTGGAGATTTTAGCTATCAGGTAAGCAAGTGTATGGAAAGGAATTCCAAAGGCTTGAAGTACAAGAAAAGAAACTGTTACATTTGATCATTTTTGCTATGAAAGGATGGGACCTAGTTGCCAGTCTAGTTGCACAAGTAAATTCGTGTAGAGGCGCTACCAGGGAGATAAGCTCTTCAGAGCAGAAGCCGTGAAAATATTAGTAGAAAAGACAGAGGGAGACTACATCCTGATGGTGAGAAAATAGCTGAAGTCAAGCTGCCAAATAGAGATCGATTACACTGCAGATCCTCCTTTGAATTTCGTGGAGCACCCTGAGGTGAATAGCAGGTGTGTTGACCAGATATTGCAACAGTATTCAATGCACAGATGAATGATAGATTTATATATGTGCAAGATGGATTCTGATAGAAAAAAAGCAAAAAAAAACAACTACCTGGCCTGACACAGTGACTTGATCTTCCTAGCACTATCTGTAGTTACTGATTCAATGTAGTTATTTCACTTGAGGTTGCCTGTTTGAGTAAGGCCGAGAGGCGCAGTCTATTGCTTTCTGGGAGACTAGCCTTACCCATACTGATGGAAACAGGAGAGTTTGTCTATGGTCATTAAAAGAAAGCAGCTTTGTTTTGGAATTATTAAAATTTACTTGCTATTTCTTGTGCCAGTTCAACATGGAGTGCAGTTCCTAATCAAGAGCAGCAATGAAGTTTACTTTATCAGCCTTGACAGATTTCTTATTGAGGCAGGAGTAAATGGTGGTGTCGTTGGCATAGATGCCTACTTGTGAATTTATTACATCAGGAAGATCATTGATGGAGATCGGGAAAAGTGTAGGACCTAGGATAGAGCCTTGAGGGCCACCCATGTTCATGTGATAGGATCTGGAAGCATGCCCATTTAATATGACCTTCACTGCACGATTTGACAGAAACAATTGGATTAGATTGAACAAGCATTCATTTATACCATAGTCTTATAGTTTGTGCAGAAGGCTTTTGAGATATCCAGGGCAACAACTTGAGCTTTGCCATTCTTATCAAGAGCCTAGTACATGTATTTGGTGATGGTTGTTAGCATATCAGCAGTAGACCCAGTGAAGTGAAAGCCATACTCTGTCAGAGAATAGATTGTGAGCTGTAGGATGCTGAATCACTTTGGCACTGATAATAGCCTTGAACATTTTGTCAAAAATTGGTAGGAGTCTGATAGGATGATAATTAGAGGGGTCAGAGTGCTGCCCAGAGGCTTTTAAAGACAAGAACTACTGAGGAGAACTCCCAGCAAGCAGGAAAGCAAGAAGCAGAGAAGCAATAGTTGTAAAGTTTGGAGAGGACAGAGAAAATGACTGGGATTCTGTCATCTCTGCTTGCCTTATGGGGGGGGGGGAGTCAAGCTTAGAAATTATGTTAAAGACCAGAGGGGGAG
The DNA here is from genome assembly GCA_037127315.1 of Ascarosepion bandense. NCBI lineage: Eukaryota > Metazoa > Mollusca > Cephalopoda > Sepiida > Sepiidae > Ascarosepion > Ascarosepion bandense. The sequence continues at coordinate 2,019,792 of JBBBDQ010001084.1, read as the reverse complement.
GGTTATGTATACCACTTAGTTATGTATATCACTTAGTTCAGCCTCAGTTCTAGATGGGAAGTCAGGAGTGGGTACTCCAGACAAGTCAAATATAGAGCGTGGGAGGAGAATTTGTGAACAAAGCACTCAGCCTAGTTCATTGTGGATGTGAGGACCTCAAATTTGTTGAATAAAGGATTTTACTATTGTTTAACACATTTGCAGAGCTGCCAGTAGTCTTTGGAACCAAACTTGTGGGCGGCTATGTGCTGCTTTATTCTATCAGCAAACAACAGCTTAGCATCATTTAGGACACACTTGCATTCATTACAGGCAGAGACAAAAGCCTCTGATGTGATGACATAGTGAAATTTGCTGGATATGGATGGATCTGGGTGGCAACTAATGTCATCAAGCTGTGAGAAGCACTGTTTTTTTTTTTAATCATATCACCCTGAGCAAGGCGGTAACGCCACTGATGTGCAGAGGGCTACATAAGAGTGAAAAGATTGGAAAAGAGAAAGCTGTAAACCACATTCTAAACAGGGAACCAGGGATGAGCCTCTTCACCTGTTCATTAGACATGGGTGGAGTGTGAACTGGGCGATAGTTTAGTCTATCTACTCCAATTGAAAAAAATAAAGAAAAGAGTGAAAAGATTGGAAAAGAGAAAACCGGAAACCACATCCTAAACAGGGAACAAGGGATGAGCCTCTTCACCTGTTCAACAGACGTGGGTGGAGTGTGAACTGGGCGATAGTTTAGTCTATCTACTCCAATTGAAAAAAAAAAAAACAAAAACAAAGATTGAAAAAGAGAAAACTGGAAACCACATCCTAAACAGGAAACAAGGGATGAGCCTCTTCACCTGTTCAATAGATGTGGGCGGAGTGTGAACCAGGCGATAGTTTAGTCTATCTACTCCAATTAACTGTCAAAAAAGAAAGGGATTACAGAAATCAAGGACACCCCCTCTTAGAAGAAAGATAAAAGATACACAGCAGTGTGACTTAGCCTGACGTGATTGGTGTATGGATGGGCAGTTAAGAGTGGGTATTGGAAAGAAATGGAGCCATTTTGGAAGCTGTATGTTGGCTTTGACCAATGAATAATGCAACATCACATCAATCTGCCTAGGGTGAATACTTCATTGGAGGGCCACAATCAGGCACTCCAGTGGTGAGGCAAGATGTTACATGTCAAGATGAATTCCTTGTGAGTATACCACTAGCTCTAGTATGTTGACTGGCAAAGCTCTAGTACATATGAAACCAATAGATAAAGTTGCTGGTCCAGCAGAAGCAGAGCACAGTTAAAAATCTCCTACAGTAGGAAATGTCGGCAAATGTGGTGTTGGTCATATTGAGTTAGAACTTGGTAGACAGGATGATGAGAGTACCAGAGAAATAGTTCAAAATGGTCAGGGAAAAAATTGAACCCATGCATCAAATGTGTGCAGCCTCAGTCAAATCATAGGTATTTCTCATAGCAGAAGACACCCCAGGGTGCAGTGCATCACATATTTTGTATAGAAAATTTTCTTCTCTACACCCAAATATGTAAAATCTGCAATCAGGTCCTGTGTTGAATGCAGAACAGCAAATCCAGCACTGGTTGATTGGCAAAAAAGCAAGCTAGAAGTGGACATTACTTGACACCAAGTGGGTATGGATATCACTCACTATGGTAATGGTCACTAATTGATCATGATAGATAGTGGTGCAAGATTCACTGTATGGCAACCATTGGCACAACAGGATTTGTTCAACGGAATGTGTCAATCAGAGTCTGTCTTTTATGAAAGACGATGACAGACTACTCACAGACAATGGCACTATTATACAGCAATATTTCCATGTCTTTATGGAAGAATTGGGCGTGCACTTGAGATTTTGTTGTGCTCATATCCCATTGGGAAATTGTGAAGTGTTACAGGAGTATAAAGAAGATTGCAGTCAAAAACACTTATTCTACATGGAGAGAATCTATAGTTTTATTTAAAGACTAAATGATGTACAATCTCAGTGTGTAGATGCTCTACAACAGAAGATTGATTCTACTATACGGAGAGAAAGGTCTTATAATGTTATGTGAAGGTTTAAATTAAGATTGTTTTTGATGTAGAAGTTTTAGAACAGAAAACTGAATCTATGACATGAAGAAGTTATTATAGTGTTGTTTGAAAATTAAATGATGTATGGTTGTGGCTACTAGTATTTAGAAGATCTACAACAGAAGACTGATTGACTTATTTCATGTCTAAATCAATTTATGCTCACACATAATAATGAAAGACATACAAGCAATATATATATATATATATATATATTAAAAAAGGATTAATTCAAAGATGTTGAATGGCCATTTCGATATGAAGATCCCCACGGGGGACGACACATCACCTCAGCAACAGAAAAAACCTTTCAGAAACTGGAGAAAAATTAGTCTACTTTTCCTTTTTAAATAGATTGCAAAGAAATTAAAAAATAAATAATAAAATAAAATAAAAATAAAAATAAAGGGAAAGAAAAAGAAAACGAAAAAGAAAAAGAAAAAGATAGAATAAAATCAAATAAATAAGAAAAGAAAAAAAAATTGACATCGTCTGGGTTCGCAAAAAAAAGGGAGAATGTAACTAAAAATTAACAGACAGCCGTGTTAAATCGACGTAAGTTTAAACAACACGGAAAAAAGGTGGTAAGAGAGATAAAAGAAGGAAGGGAGGGAAAAAGAAAGAAACTAAAGAAAAATTTTTTTTTAAATATTACAGACGCTGGACAAATTCAAAAACCTAATTTCCCCAAAACGTTGAAGTATTAGAAAAAGGCCTTTACTTAAAAAGGCATAATTATTAATAAAAGGGAATAAAAAGATATAGGATTTAAAATAAAATTATTTTTAAAAAAATTAGGTCATTTGAAATTAAACTAAATAAAGACAATACTAGGTAAAAAAAAAAAAAAAAAAAGAATTAATTACAATTATTATATACATACCTATAGAAGTACACACATACATACATATATATACACACACAATTCTACGAATAAGAATACATATATACATACACATACACACACATACATTCAATTTATTACACACTTATATACATATACATGCGCATACACACATGTATATGTGTGTACACACCTATATACAAAAAATTCATATACACATAATATACATGTGTACACATACATGCACACATATACACACACGCACACACATATATATATATATATATATATATATATATATATATATTCCATATGCACTCACACATACATATTAATGAATATTATGAAAAGGAGCATTTAAATAGCTAAAAAAATTTTTTCAAAATTACATATAGCCCACATACATAAATACATATATACATATATATACATATATATACAAATATGCACATCCACACACAAACATACACATATACATAAAAAAAAAAAAAAAATTAAAATTAAAATTAAAAAATTTTTTTAAGATATTAAAAAAATTATAGAAAAATTTAGAATTTAAAAATTAAAAATTAGAAGTTAAATTTTAAAATCCGCCCTATGGCGGCACTTGTTTATAAATTCCCTCCTAAAGTTCAAAAGTAAGTCCTGATGAGGATACTTCAAAATCAGAATCTTCTCCAATAAACACAGACAACACCTTTTACTCTAGGACCCTATAATCAGCCTTTTACTATAGGACCCTATAATCAGCTGGAAATTAATAGGCTCAGCTTGTACTCCTAAAAGTTTTCACGAAAACTTTTAGGAGTACAAGCTGAGCCTATTAATTTCCAGCTGATTATAGGGTCCTGCCCTTCCTCCTTCATTTCCCAGAACCTACGTGATAGTGCCGTCTGGAATCTCTGTTTAGGGTTCGAAAACGAGTACCTGTGATTATAAAGCCACTGTTTGAAAGAGCCCGCGGACATGCCAATATAGGTCCGGTAATTGTCCTTGTTATTAGATGGAGAAATGCGGGCTTCATAAATTACATGGGTCTGTAATATTTAAAAATATTTTTTTCTTTAGTTTCTTTCTTTTTCCCTCCCTTCCTTCTTTTATCTCTCTTACCACCTTTTTTCCGTGTTGTTTAAACTTACGTCGATTTAACACGGCTGTCTGTTAATTTTTAGTTACATTCTCCCTTTTTTTTGCGAACCCAGATGGTGTCAATTTTTTTTTCTTTTCTTATTTATTTGATTTTATTCTATCTTTTTCTTTTTCTTTTTCGTTTGCTTTTTCTTTTTCTTTCCCTTTATTTTTATTTTTATTTTATTTTATTATTTATTTTTTAATTTCTTTGCAATCTATTTAAAAAGGAAAAGTAGACTAATTTTTCTCCAGTTTCTGAAAGGTTTTTTCTGTTGCTGAGGTGATGTGTCGTCCCCCGTGGGGATCTTCATATCGAAATGGCCATTCAACATCTTTGAATTAATCCTTTTTTAATATATATTTGCTCTGTAATATTTTATTACATGGAGCTCTCTTCCTGTATCATTTTTTAATATTAAAATAAATTTTTAATATTAATTAGGATCGAGTTTTTTGGAATTTACCTTCCTGCTTTTTTCCCTTGGATTGAAGTATCTGAATTAAAATATATATATATATATATATATATATTACCCTACATCTATGCAATCATCAAGTGCATATTTCAAACTAACGCATGAAATTTCAAGTCATGCCATAAATGTAGGATAATATATATATATATATATATATATATATAATACAGCTCTGTTAATACATTGAGCACTGTTTTATTAACACCTGAATAATAATACTATACATATGTACACCCTTCTCATATATATATATATATATATATATATATATATATAGTATTGAGGCAGCAGATAATTATCTAAACATATATTGTTAAATATAACAGACAATATCTACATTTAATCATGAGCCATTTTAAATATTGTATTTTTACCTTAATTTCTGGTGAAAATAAAGACAAAAATTGTCCAACATTTGGATATTCTTTTTATTATGCTGGTTCTAAACTTTTGACTCACATGAGCCATATTCAGAGTGGTTGCAGGGACATTAACATAAAGACATCTACCATCAAAGATGATATTAACTTGTGTTGACATAAAACATTGCTATGTGACAATAACAGTCACTGAATAGCCGACGCAGGTCGTGAATTAGTAATGTGGTTCTATGACATCACACCACATGAGATTGAAATGTTAACAACAGAACCATATATTTAAATGCATTGTAATGTGTTGTGACTATATTGAAATGTGATTTTATTGATTAATAAAATTAATTATTAGACAAGTTTAAATCAATAACACAATACTACCACACATAAACACAGTAAAAAGAATCTTCAAATATTGGAGACCATCTACATTAAATCAAAGCAACCCAAACTCAATACAAATGGGATAAAATTTTAAAAAGTAGTTTCTTCAGCGTTAAATACTGGGAGTGCCCTGGTATATCATTCTTACTTAGAACATGCTGACCCAGGCACAGTGCTTGAAAGGATATAAATAACCATTGATTGCTGATAGATAAAAGCCATCTGATGCTCATCCAAGCGTTACATCAAATTTCTAGGTTGCAGATGTTTCCATTCTTTGTTGATTTCTCATACAACTGATTAAATCTTTAGATTGGTCAAAGAAAAGAATCTTTAAATGATCAACAATATGGTTAATCTTTATGATATTGAAACAACAAGAAGTGCCTAACCTAAGAATCAATGAAGCTTTACAATAAAATTTTGCTAGTTGCAAATGACTTTTTTTAAAAAAAAGACAAGTAATTAAATATTTATAGTATCCGTGAAGCAAAACATTTCTATCAAATTATCAACTTGGTTAAATTTTATGTGACTATTTCAATAAGTCCATAGCCAAACAATGAAAAAAGTTGATGCTGTCTGATGCCGAATGTCCACATAATGTTGCACAAGATATGAATGATTAATTGCGTAGGTATCATCAAGATTCTGGAAATTGGGCGAGGAAACCTCCCCATTCACAGTAGCCTGTCTGGTGGCTGTCTTTGTGCAGAAAGTGGGCAACCATTATATATTTTAAACTGGAAGTAACAGCAACAACTGGTAAATGTATTTTTTCATAAATAGGTTTAAATGTTATTAGAAATAATAATATAAACACAGTAGGTGCAATACTGAAAATTTCAATTTTTGCTCACCTTTCATTAGTTTGTTTTAAGATTTAAAAAGCAAATGACCACTGTCAGATTTAAAATGTAGCAATATGAAGTTGTTGGCAAGACAAGGAGGCATTTTTTAAGTAATCAAAAGAAAAATAGACTGACATAAAAATTATTATGCAAAAGATGAAATATTAAAATTTGTTTTGGTATAACCGTTACGAAGCTGGTCATATAGATCTTTATGATTGAGTAGGTAGTTTAATCTTCATTTGTTGTCCCATATTTTTGAACTTGTTCCGTACTTAGCCAAGTTTGATAAATAATTATGAAACAGTGGATTTGCTGATATTAAGAAAAATCTATTCTATTTGCCATATTTTCATACAAGAAAGCAACAAGAATGGACATTTGAAATGTGACAAAGGGAATTTCATTGAGATTTGTAACATAGGTTTGTTATTTAATTTGTCATATTAAGTCTTCTTACTTGGTTGCTTTGCAAACTGAAGCAGATTTTGAAGGTGCATAAAAAAGCAAAAGAGGTTTTTCATAAACCGAACAAAGTATTAAGGGATTGAAAGGACTGTTGGACTGTGTTGCCTTATTGCCTTATATATATATATATATATATATATATATATATAGTCATCTGCAGACAGATCTGTTTTGCTGTATCACAGCTCATCAGTACGGTTAGACTCTGATTGCTTTTTAACCCAGGAGTGAAACCTGACCGAATTGGCATCAGTCAGCAATTCTACCTCTGAGCTATGGGTGCTCGGTAGAAGGAGGCAGACTTTTTAGCGTGTATATTATCATTATACATGCCCAATAGCTGAGAGTGTTTTAATTCATTGCTGAATGAACGATGCGTATATGCTAAAGTAGCTACTGTTTTTCAAAGTCTACCATTCTTCCAGAGTGCTCAATCAGAGTGTGAGAGCGTAAATAGCCATATATATATATATATATATATATATATAGCAGTGGATGATGAACAATTTCATCACAAATGAAAGAAAAAGACATTAAGTCACTGAGTTATCATTCTATCAGCAAATGCTGAAAATATCACAAAGAGCACATGAGACAAATGTTGGAATGTTAAAGAGAATGAGAACGACAATGTAGCTGGTGTTAGTTATCAAAAAACAGATGACTAAAATTCTATGGATCCATAATGATGAAAAGAACATTGACAGAAGTCATTCAGAGAAGGAAATACAGAAGATGTGAGTAACCTACTTGACAAGTTTGAGCAAAGACAATTATGGGTCATGCTGGAACAAGTATTATGTCTTGAGAGAGCAAGAGAGAACTAAGAATAAAAGTATATGTAGGCTGTGTGGAAATAAAGATAATCCTGGCATCTGTACATAGAATAATACAAGAACACATTTGTAACAATGAAAATGAAAGAAAATAAGAAATACTTTTAAAATAATATACATTTTTTTAAGAAAAGTAAAATATAACTGAAATGTCTTAAAAAATGAGGTGAGTATATTTTATAGAGAAGGTACTATAAAAGACATTTTTTCATGGAATGGTGCCTTGTGTTTGGGTTGATCAGCAATCAATAATTCATAGCAATCTAATCAAGATTTTACATAAGAATGTTATACTCAGTTTCAAACTAGATCTCTTTCTAATTCATTCTACATCAAAACCTGTCAGCCAGGTGTGAACACTAAGAAAGCAAAACTAAAAATGAAGAAGTCATTTCCTGGAGATTGTTGCTGTTGGGGAAAGCAAGTATTATCTCCAGGAGTTTAAATGTAAGGTCAATAGACACCTCCTAACACACTAACCTGCTCCCATTCTATCAAACACTCTTCCCATCTGCCCAACTCTCATCCTAGGTATCTTTACTCATCTGTCACCTTCCTCCTGACATTCCCTATATCTAACCACTCCTTCTCTTTACCTTCCCCTATGTAGCCCCATGTGCAATAGTGGCAGTGGAATGCCTTGCTTGGGGTGAGATGATTAAAAAAAAAAAAAGTCACCTTCTGCGTTAGAGCTCCAATCATCACATCTGGCTAACAAAACAAATCCCCTCCTCCCACCAAAAATAATAAAATACAATATAAAAGGAGTCAATCATGAATGTTGCGACAAAACCAAATGCATAAAAAAAATATAGTTATGGGCCAAGCTATATACTTTTAAAGATACCCCTTATGTAATGAAGACGGTCATGGGACACTGGGACAGCAATCAAGCTGTTACCATCAAGACCAGTTCTCTTGGTCAACTGACCAGACACAAGCATCAACTCCAGGCTACATCCTCCAGGTTGCTTCCCTTGTCCAGAAAGGGACATTTCACCTTGATCCGCTATATTGGCAATACAAAGAATTTAATCTTTTCAGTTCTTAATTCTTTTCTAATTGTTTGTTCACTCATGCTATCATACTTTCGTCTAAAAACAAGAATAATCAATATTTATACAAGGCAGGAAATAGTCAACCTGCTCAACCTATTTAAATCAAGCAATGAAAATCATTTGCATTATTTTGGTCATGTTCATAAAGCTGATTCTACAATTAAAAGAAAAGAATATTTAAATACAGTCTATTATATTTTGTTTTAACTAAAGTGCAAGCCTGAAATAAAAAAAATATTGGTTGTCATTGAAAGAAGTGTTATATATTGTGGGACACACCATGTGATGAATATAAAAAGTTAAAATGAAGACAGGACAGTACAAGACTGACTAAGAAGACTAAAATAGCATAATGCCAAGTCAAGAGATCAAAACCAGAACCATATCAAAGGTTGAGCTGAAAACAATGTCAAAATAATATTTATGCTATTATTTTTATATAAATAAAATGAAAACTATTCTTTTTATATAGTGTGAGTTTTTTTTTAATCTAATAAAGCAAATTAACATTTTTATTTTGTTATTCTAGCTTATAATAGTTTTCCAATATTTGAAAACCATTTTTTAAATGAATGGCTTTATGCTGCAGAGATTGTGGGCATCTCATTCTGGGTAAAATAAAATCACTGGATAATAATGGTCAGTAAGCTAGTCAAGCTGAATATTACTACTTTAGAGAAAATTTTATCCTTTCTGGGTGCTCCATGCTTGTAGCCTTATAACAGACTAAGTAAGCCTTTATGTTACAACATTGGGGAATGTCTATTTAGTGTTTCCCAAGTTGGTACATTTTGACATGATAGTTTAATTACCCCTTTCATTATTTAATTATTATTAACTTTTTAATTGAATTATTTCTTTTCATATAATTTCTTGGTGGTATACAACTTAAGAACAACATGACGAAGTGGCTAGATTTTTGAGCAAACCCTTATCAAAGAGGACTTTTAGTATGAACCTCCTCCACTTGTCCTTCACATTGATCTGCAGCTGATCGATAGTCAATCACTTTGTTCCAAACTCAGATCTGTTCCATGTGTTTGATTGATCACAAAGCAAGCTTGAGTTGAAAGTCGTTGTTATCTGCTGCATAGATAATCCAGACAGAATTGAGGCTACACACTCTTACATGCAGACAACTATAATTCCAACCCATCTCCTTTTCTCCTGTGTAGGAGCCTCTTAACACTGCCTGAAGGGTGTGGTAAGTTTCTCTAACTTTCCTGAAATCCTAGTGGGACCTTCATCTGCATTGGCCATTGGCCTTGTCTCCTTCTCTCCTGTGTGAGTGCCACTTACCAATATCTAAGGGACAAATTTAAATTATCACTCAAAAATTTCTTTCCCATCAAATTTTTGGTGTGTGGTCACTTTTCACATCTGTGTTTTATCATTTCAATCTCTTGACCAAGATGTTTTTAATTATCTAGGCTTTCTGGCTTTGTGTACAACCGTTGCAAGAAATTATCCAGCTTCAGTCAAAAGAAAGACTATATCTTTTTTTTTTAATTATCAGTGTTGCAAAATTGCTTAAAAATAAAGACAATTTTATTTCTGAGAATTCTTGCTCTCTTTCCGATCAGGGGATGGCTTGTCCCTAAGGATTATAAAATTCTTCCAACAAGTTTCATACAAGTGAAGATTTGGTTTCAAATCAAATCTTTAGACAGCTGTCATTTTATCAATGGTCATTAAATTTTCACAACAATCGAGAGATTCACTTTTCACAATAATAGCTATTTCGAAATTCTAGTCAGCACTCTAGAGTCATAAAATAACCTTTACCTTGAGTGGTTATTCATTTTTGGTGGCCTTAATTTCATTTATCTATTTTTCCTTGGACAGTCTTCTTAGAATATCCTTCACCTAGCTTTGAGTAGAAGAAGAAAAAAATATTCAATTATTATCTCTTCTTCTCTGCTACCTTTCTTGGCAACAGAAATAGTGTTACATCAAAATATTTAATTTAATAAGAATTCATTGAAAAGCTCAAATGGACTAACATTACATTTTACATTTCTATGCTGATAGCAATTTTCAACATGTTTATGCTTCTTCCTGCTATTTTTTTCTATATTGTGAATTATAGGAAAGAGTGGCAAAGAAAATGGCAAATTACCTCATCAAACCAAATGACAGCACGTTGCATGTATTCTACGGCTGAAAATGTGACAAAGAAGAAAAAAAAACTAAACAAAATTAGTAGCACAAGAGCTGCTATGTGTATCAAAAGCTAATGATTCTTTCTGATATAGCTGTAAGCCCCAATCTGTCTATGGTTGTCATGAGTGAAAAGTCCTAGGATGGCCAGATTATTAATTATATAAATTGTGATGAAAAAAATAAATAAGATAAAATAAAGTGTCAGTATTATATAACCACATACATAAGATTTTAGTTATTTTCAAATTTTAACATTTTCATATTTATTTTTATTAGTTGATGCATTGTCAAGAATTAATAATTTTGAATAATATTCATTATCTTTATTTTGTTTTTTTAGTTGTTTATCCTTCATTTTGACTAATTATTACCATACATTGATATCCTAAATAAAGTAGTAATAATGAAATAAAAAAACTAATACAAAAAGCCCTAAAATCTGAAGATGAAAATGAGCATAAGTTTAAAATTAATGATGGTTGTTTGCATTTTAATTGTTATATTGGCATATCCCGGCTGCAACAAGCAACAAATAATTTTAGGGTTCTTGAAAGTGTCACTTATGATATTTATCCCAACAATTGGCATAATCCTGAGTATGTGGTTTTCAAATCAGAGGTCATGTCACCCTAGCTGATCAATATCACTTTTGGAGTTCACTTTCCTAAAACTTAGTCTTGATCTATTTTTGTCTTAAAACCAGGCATTGTATTTCAGTGTTTTGTGTTTGAAATACTATTATACACGGATCAAATCTGATGGTAAAACTTCTTGTTTGTTTTCTGATTTCACATCCATCCTGTTCGAACAGATTTCATTGATGTGTCTTAAGTGGTTATAGTCTCTAGACATGAATAATATTAGTCACTTATCTGGGCCTCTCACATCACTTGTAAATACACTGTTTTTCTAGTATAGAATTATTGAGTTATTGTAACAATATTTAGCAGAACAGAAGAAATTAATTTTATTAATTATAATTGGAAAATTTTTTAAACAGAAGAAATTACTATTATAGATCAGAAGGAAACATACTAAGAGGAATTTTAAATTCTCCGAGTATGAGCGAAGGTAAAAGAAATGAAAGGCAACAAGTTTTGTTTACTTTGTTGTTATTCTAAACCTGAGAAGGAAAGAAAGGAGAGAAAGAAAGAAAAGAGAAATACATTTGTTTTTTATTTCCAAGGTTAGATAAAACACAGAACAACAGACATTGATAATTTGATTAAAAAAGTAAAAACAATCCAGATGCTCTAGACGAAGGTTGAAACTGAGAAATTAAGAGAATCAAGCCCACCCACCAAGGTGATAAGTGAAATGAAGGAATTGTCTGGCTAGCATGAATTAGGAAAAAAAACTGATAACAAAAATATCTTTCTGTCATCAAGGAAAGCTCTAAAAATGTCTGTGACCGAAAATACAGATATTGGAAACGCAGATGTGAGAATTCTTATCTAGTTGACAATGTAAACAAAGACCACCTGTGGTCTGTCTGTTTGTTTCAGGCAAAAAGGGAAAAGTTCAGTCATACAGGCTTTTATGACAAATTCAAAGGATTAATAGTGACTGAAAAAGAAACACAAAATTATTTCATGACAAAGAAAATTTGCCAGATAAGTCCAGCCCAGAAAAGGGGTATAGGAAGATGACATCATAAAACAGAAAGGTATCTTATTGGTTCTGTGAACCACTGCCTCAAAAGAGGGAGACGACCAGCAATTGATGTCATGGAAATAAGACTAATCCCATTGGATAAACAAAGGCAACAATGAGTAGCAGCTAACCTCAGCATTCTATTGGTTGCTGAAATGAGTGGTTAGACACCCAGCGTCCGTCAGCCCCATACCATGGCATAGGCATAACTACAGAGTCCCGAGGGACCAAAGTCAGTTTGAGATCCAGAGACGCAATGAGAGAGAGATAATTACAACGCAGTTGGGTGCCAACCATAGAAAAATTGCCACCTGCCAAAGACAGTTCCCAGCTGAAGAAGTAAAGAGACAGATAAACGCCATACCGTTGGGTGCCAACCATAGAGAAGCCTGTCATCAATCAACCAACCAGAGTTAAAGATAAACAAGATGTGATTTTGCAGACAAAGTTTGAAATTGCCAACTGAACAGAGTTAACGAGAGAGCAGAGTGATCCAGCCTGGAACAAAAAAACCCACCTCAATTCCAAAGACGGACTGCGCCAACCTACCCATAACCCAGCACTTCGGCAATTTCCGCAACATTCTGGAGAGAAACTATCAAAGTTGACTAGACTTGCTGCAAACTTAGAACTCCGTTCGGAGTAAAGCGCTGCAGCTAGCCAGATTACTTAGGAGGATACTTCGAATTAAGAGACTTCTGTTCTGTTACCAGCTTGATAGGAGTAGGGATTGGGGAATATCCGATACTAATGTGAATTATTTTCTGTATATAAAGACTTTCTTTTATAACACTTCAGATGTCGGTCCATTTTATTTTTTGGTGCCATATTTCTTTCTTTTATTATCCAATTGTATGCACTCTTCCCAGTTTGGTTTAGTTTGGCAGAGAGACAGCTAGTGGAAAACTCATGTGACTGCCTTGTGATCAATCAAAACAACATGGGACAAGGGAGATCATCGTAAACAGAGTCAACCTACGACCAGCTATCTGGATCCAAACCAACAGCGACCGACCCGAATAATAGTCATATTATAAATAATTTCTGTTTTAGTTTATCAAATTTATTCTTAGAAAAACAGAAGTACAATTACATTTTATTCAGTTATATATTCCCTGTTACTTACAAGGACATCTTGCTAATTATTAGGTGGCTCTTCAAGTGAAATTCTGCAAGTTTTGATTTTTACAGTTTACGACAAACTTTTGATTAAAGTTTCTCCCCATTAAAGTCTAATTAACACCCTAGTTTGGGTTTATCATCCAATAACATTATGTACCTGTTAATCTCTTCACTAGTGGGTTAAAGAAATTTATTTTTGATTCCCTGTATATAGTGTCACCACCATGCAAAACTAAGACATGTTAATACACCTGAAATTTATTCTTAACAGTTGTGTGTGATTACCAACAATACATTTTTTTAGTAAAAAAAAAAAATAAAATAAAAATAAAAACAGCAATATCAACAATACTCTGAGCCCTGATTTTATGTTCAGCAATATATTTTCTTGGAAAGAAAAAATTACCAAAGCTTTTAATAAAATGAAATTTTGTTATTAAATGACCCATAAGGAGTTAATATACCATTAAACAAACCAAACCCACCTGAAACATTTGGATTGTCTTTTAGGTTTTATTAAAAATTGTCTTCACTAGAAACCCTCTGTTAAAAATCCCTTTCTGCAATTACTCTCTCATTTAGGATTCAACAATGTTGCTCACTAAAACATGCACTTTTCAAAAGTACAAACTGACATAAACTGAACAGTCCCATAACAAAGCAATTTTTTCCAACTGATTGGCATATAAAAGACTGAAATGATTTTTTTCAACAGCAGTGCAAATGTGCAACTGTTGTTTTTCTGTCATTAGAAGCATTTGACACAATCAATTTCACCAAGAAAATTTAGTTAAAGAAGCACTTGTAATTCTCTAAGAAATTTAAAAAAAAATTTGAGGAACCAATTTCCTAACTAATGTTTAATTGGAGTTTATATTGGATCCTCAGATTTAAATTGTAATTAACATAATTTAAAAGTGTTGATGTTTAACAGATTATCTAAATGAAGGAACTTTTTTTGCTCCTCTCATTGTTAGCTTTAGATTAGAATTTTAGTGACTGGGATTTCATTTATGTGGGTGAAATATTTTTTGCTCTGGTTCTAAAGTGGATTTATGTTTTTATTGTTTTTGCATAACATAACATGATTTTTGGACACTAGATAAGTATTGTTAGTTTAGCACTTCAAAAAATTCTGCACACCACACACTCTCTATGCTTTGATATTTTTTTGTTTTTGTTAAAAGAAAAAAACAGAAAGTGGTTTTCGATAGAAATCAAGTGACAACAGGTCGCCTCAGTACACAAATATTCATGTTGAATTTTTATTCTCAACAAAGATTCACTGTTGCAGGTGGTTAATAAGAAATAACTTTGTTGACATTTTTTTTAAAATCTGAAATGAAATCTGTTTTTACTTCCTTTGAAAGTTTTGATTTTGCATCTTGTCACATTTACCACTTCTTTTTTTCTTTAGCTAAACACTAAAAGTGCAATCAGTTAATTTTCAATAAAAAGTCCAACCGAGAAAAAAAATGATACTAATGAATACGAGCCAGATGACTCGATTGTTCATCGAGGATTTCCATTTTTTTCATGAGTTCTACATTGTAAGTAAACAATAAACATGGCAATGTTAATGTAATTGATTTACTAATATACACATTATCAAAATATTTTTATTACTTAGTAATACAAAATAAGGCAAAATGTCTAGAAACAGAGCAAAAAAATAAATAAATAGTGAAAGTAATTTTGTTTTGTTAAATGTTTTTCCACCAAAATGTTTGTTAAGAGGAAAAATCAGAGTATGTTTTTAATTATTTAAAAAAATTTTTAAATCCTTTCTAACACGTTTGAAATTTTGGTAAAAATCTAGTTTTTATTTTCGTTAGAGGTGAGCCAAATTGTTATGAGAGTTTTACAATGAAAACTTTTCTGGTATCAAACACATCAAATTAAGTATCGGATTTTAATGAAACTTTCAGGACTTATTCACAAATGAAATTATTTCTGAAATCATTATTTGAAAAAGATTTTTGTGAAAATATACACACACACATATATATATATATATATATATATATATATATATATTACATCAGTTATCCTCCATCCACTAAATTAATGAAATTTCTAGGCAAAATTGGTTTTAGTTAAAGATATAAATTGTCGGCTGATAGCGGGGCCCAACTGTCAGAAGACATATGTGCGACACCTTTAAATAACTGGAAACAAGGGATGAATGCTTCCAAAATGAAGCTGCTATCAATTAAGTATCATAGACAATTGCACCTACCTCCCATTAGCATGGAACAGGCTTGCCTCCCAGAGAGTAAAACATTACACCTTCTTGGCCTCACACTCTCAGTAGACCTCAAGTGGAATGACTATATCGAATCCCTTGCTAAATCTGCTGCTATAAAAGTCAGTTCTCTGTGCAGGGCCCAGAAAATTTTCCACTCTGAATCTATCCTGTACATATATAAATCTACCATCTTCCCATGTATTGAATACTGCTGCCACATATGGTCAGGTGCCCCTGCTATTCTCCTCGTGGTTCTTGACAAAATACAACAGAGAATCTGTAATGTGATCGATAACGACTTGGCAGACCGGCTGCAGTCACTCTCTCACTGGTGTGACGTGGTTTCCCTGTGCCTCTTCTATAAATACTTTCACAGCTTCTGCTCTGATGAACTTAGATCACTGGTGCCCCCTAGGTATGAATCTGCATGAGATACTAGATTAGCAACTAGGTCCCACCCTTTTACAGTGAAACCGATAAAATGTAACTGCAATTTCTACTCTAATAGCTATTTTTCTGGCACTTCCCGCCTGTGGAATTCCCTTCCACATACTTGCTTCCCTGACAGCTACAATCTCCAGGAGTTTAAATGTAAGGTCAATAGACACCTCCTAACACACTAACTCGCATCTATTCTCTCAAACACTCTTCCCATCTACCCAATCCTCATCCTCAATATCCTTACACGTCTATCACCCTCCTTCTGACATTTCCTATATCTAACCACTATTTCTCATCACCTTCCCCTATGTAACCCCCTGCGCAATAGTGGTAGAGGAATGCCTTGCTTGGGGTGAAATGATAAAAAAAAAACCTATATTTTGTTCAAAAGACGAGAAATTAGTGTGAATGAGATGATAGACAAACATCTGCTCCTACAGAGGAGAAAAAAAAAATGAATAAATAGTAAAAATTTCATAGTTTAGGTAGAGATGTTAGAAGAATAAAGTTGAAGTAGAATTTAGAAGGAACTGGAAACAAGAGATGAATGTCTACTCCTATTCAGATACCAGCGTGAAGAAGAAAAAAAAATTACAGAATACAGTCAGATTTTGATATTGATCCAAAGACTCAGAGTTGTGAGCTTCAAGACTTACTGAAAAGAATTTGTTTCTTCCAGATATTATCACAATCATTGTTTTATCACAATAGATTCAGTATGTTATGGTTTTTCAGTGAAGATGATGGCTTTGTGTACTGTCATAATACCAATTTGCTCTTGAATGAAATGGGTGTGAAAATCTCCTCTACTGATAACTGGAAATTGTTTATTGACAGTTCAAAATGATGTCTGAAGTGTTTTTTCTATATCATGACAATGAATTTGGTTTGATTCCAGCAGCTCACACAATGAAAGCAAAATAAAGACATAGAAGTGAGAAACATTATTTTGCAATTGATATTGTACGATCAGCATGAATGTACATTTGAAGATAATTTTCTGCTTTGATTACAAATTGGATACACAAAATATCCAGGTTTCTTTTGTTTATGGGAAAATAGATTGAAATTTGAAAACTGGGCAAGAAAGGTGTAACCATTGAGAGATCAACTGAATGTTAGAGAAAAGAACATTATAGATGAGCCATTTGTTGACAGAAATAGAATTCTATTCTCTCTATTTTGGGGTTAGTTGAAGTGTTTTGTGAAAGCTTTGGATAAACAATTAGGGCTGTTATGACTACATCCATATAGCCTTTCCAAGGCACAATAATGAAAAAAAATAAAAGCTTCTATTTTCTATAGATCTCAAATAAAAAATTCATTTTGGATTCACAATTTTGTACTTTCTATTGTTGAAACTGAAGCAACAGCCTAGGATGCATTTGTAGGAATTGTTACCAAATTCTTTGGAAGCATCAGACAAAAAAGTTGCATTTAAATAGTTAAGAATTTGATTCAACGTTTTAAAATGCATTTTCTGTTTACCCATTTGAAGAATTTCCCTGAAAAAAACCAATAAACCTGGGTAAATGTAAGTGATGAAAAAGGGGAAAAATTTCATTAGGACATCAAAATAAGGGAGGAATCTTAATAAGGATACTCGAATAAAAAACATGACGGCTAATTTTTGCCATAAAAAAATAAAAAGTTTTTACTATAAAAAGTTTTTACTATAAAGTTTTTACTATTAGACGTTAGAATTTTGTGAAATAATGTTAATGTTACATTACATTTTCATTGTCTCTTGTATGTTTTGGTATTAAAATTAGATTCAGTTTCCCTGATTTTCCAGGGTGAAAACAGAATTTTTTTTCTATTTGGCAAATTCGAGGAAGAGAAATGTAGACAAGTTTTTATAAAAATTTCTATGTCATCCAATCAATTATAAATGCTTGATTTTCTTTTCTTCCTTTTTGTTCTTAAGGTGATTGTCCTAAGCAAAGCAAAAGTACGATAAATCGTCTAACAGTGTTGTCACCTTGCAAAACTGAAAAGCATCAAGTCAGACGATAACTGTCAAAGGCTAAAGTATGTAGAACTGAAGAACAAAACCATTAAGGTTGAGGTGAGCCCTACTGCAAATGTCTGAGATTTTTAGGGAACCCAAGAATGTCAGTGATCCTGAGGCCACATTTATATAACAAGCACTATTAAACTGGTCATTGAGACATGCTTATTAACCATTATATTACAGTGGGGTGCCATATATTTTTTACTTAGTCTGCCAAAAGACTACATTTGTGTGTCACCTGGTGAGGATCAAACCTTGTTGATGTGACAAGTTTGCTAACCATTATGCCTAAAGAGGTGACCATATACTTATTTAGCTTTTTGGTTACCTGGTGTGAATAGAACACATTAAACTTTTGAACTGATTTATGAGACAAGCTTGCCAACTGTTGCACTATAGGTGATGGACATATATTTATTTATTTAGGCTGGCACAAGGCTAAACTTAGATGGCAACCAATAGAGACAAAAGTCATCACACAACTAAAAATTGGTCAATGAGAGAAGCTTGGTAACTTTTGTTCTATAGTAAGTATTCATACCCTGACTAAAGTGGTTAAGATAAAAAAGGTAAATGATGTGACTATCAAATCTTGGGGGAAGTTCCTTCTTCATTTCTGATACTAATTTATATTAACAATCGAAGAATAAATGTGACAAGAACAATTTAAGATTTATAGATAAAAAGCAACTGTAGAATAATTGGCCATGGTTAAGTATAATTGTCAGAATTATCAACAAGCAGAATTGACAAAATTCTAAAAATAGAAAAAAAAATGAACTGGACAAGATATGAGACGTGTGTAATATATTTTTCTAAACATATGCTGTTAAATATAAGAGACAATGAATGTCTATTATGTTTAATCATGTACCATTCTAAACGTCATATTTTGGCTTTAATTTCAGTTGAAAATAAAAACAAAAATTCTCCAACATTTGGATAATTTTTTATTAATTTGGTTCTAAGCTTTCGGCTCACATGAGCCATCTTCAGAGAGGTTATTAAGACGGTAACACAATAACATCCACCATCACTGACAATTTTATTTTGTGTTGACATAAAACTCCACTAGGCAACAGCAATAGTTACTAAAAATAACAAACTCAGTTCACAAATTTGCAATGCGGTTCTATGATGGCACACCACATGATAGCGCAAAATGACAACAGAACCATGTATTCAAATGCAATGTAATGTGTTATGGCCAGATCACTTTTAAATCTGGAATTTTTGTCTTTATTTTCAACTGAAATTAAAGCCGAAATACAACGTTTAGAACGGCTCATGATTAAACATAATAGACATTCATTGTCTCTTATATTTAACAGTATATGTTTAGAAAATTATTTGCTGCCTGGATACACTATATATATATATATATATATAAGATTGCACATTTAATACTGGTGCTAATAACTCATTACAGTATGGTATGAATATCAATATCTTAAATCTTCAATTGGCACCTGACGAGTTACATTAGACATGAAACTTAGTTGTGTTATCAGAAAAGAAAAAATAGTATTTATTATAGTTGTATTTAGGCAGCAAGAATTATTGCAAACATATTTGGTTGAATAATATGAACATGTTCAATCTACAACTTTTTACTAACATTTTAATATTTTCAAATTCATTACTTTCATTTTTATAAACCCCCACCTTGAAATGTTGCTACATTTGTTCTCAATTATTGGTTATTTGTGTATGTGTATTTAACTGTTTTTGGTTAATTCTGAGATTTCCTCCTTTGTTAGAACCAATTTCAAGCCACTCAAGCTAACATCATTTAAATGGTCAAAGTGAATTTTTATGTGTACTAAATTTTTTTTAATATACACATTTCAATATATGATTCTATATGGGGAGAGGTACTTTATCTTGTATTAAAATGGATTCCCAAATTTTTAGCTCATTTTCTTTTTGTATTGATTAGAAAGAAATCCCAGCATGCATCATTAAAAATAGTCTATAAATTTGGGGAGAAGTTTTTTGTAGTCATTTCCTGAGATTGACATCTTTTTATTTTTTGTGTGATTTGCATTTTTGTTATTTCTGACACCTCACCAATACTAGGAAGTGCCATAAAATTTAGGGGACAGGAGAGAACTAATTTCCTGGACATCTGTTTTAAGAGAAAGAATTTATAAATTCCACCTGACAAAAATGTTGACTGTTTCATCAATGAATGCCAAATGTTTCCTTATAAAGTGATGGCTAACATAATCTCACCATCATCATTACCATTTCAACAACTGTAGCTCAATAATCTGAATTGATACAATTATTCCATTAGTAGTTTTACTCCATCTTATTATTGTTACTTTTTATCACATTTTTTTTGAGCATTTTCAGAAATACAAAAATATAGAATCTTATGTAGTAGGAACTTGAATTCCAGCAATTGGAAGTTTTTCATAGGTGTCAACTGTAGGCGGTAATGGCCATAGATTTGCTGGCAGCCTATTAGTCTGAACTTTGGTGACATTACAAATATAGTTAAAAAAAGATTTACAAGGAGAAAAATGTAAAATAATTATTTTTTACAATATACAATTTAATACAAGCTAAAGCAACCGTTCATTATCGTACTTAAAACATTATTTCTTTAGCCTTTTGATCTGCCAATCTTTTCATGACACTTTCTACACCTATCTTCTTTACAAGATCATTATCTATTTTAAAAAATAGCCAAAGAATTTAATCTGTCTTGAGTCACAGATGACCAAAATCTATGTTTTCATAAGCTTTAGTTTTGGAAGATCCACAACATATGAGAGTATGATAGTGTTCCATGTGAGAGCCCGAGCTGCCATCCCCTTGATCTTGTCCTGGGTAAAGGTATTTTTCTTGTAAAATCCATGATAATTAGGAAGAACAAAATCATGTAATTATTCCTCATTGTATGTGCCACTTTCTATTTACTAGTAATAGGTATTTTTTCT
Source organism: Ascarosepion bandense (assembly GCA_037127315.1). Taxonomy (NCBI): domain Eukaryota; kingdom Metazoa; phylum Mollusca; class Cephalopoda; order Sepiida; family Sepiidae; genus Ascarosepion; species Ascarosepion bandense. The sequence continues at coordinate 1,998,686 of JBBBDQ010001084.1, read as the reverse complement.
TTTAACTTCTCTTATATTATCATAACAAAATATTTAATTTAAAGTTCGAAATAATGTCTGGATGTAGACAGATTAGAAAATATTTTTTAGGCTCATATAAACCCAAATGAAATGATTCCCAATAAAAACCACTCTCTTATTTTGAACTTCTACTTATGAACTTATAAAAGCGTTAATCATCAAGCCATCAGTTACAACAAATCACCTGACAAAACATGGTAGCATAACTGACTGAACTTCCCTACCTAAATATCTAAAATCTCAACACGTTGAATCTTGGTCTTTCTTCAAATATATATATAGCACTTTCTCATACAACTGTTTACTGGTCTAATACAATTTAGTATATATATATATATATATATATATATATATATATATATTCCTATTTCTGCTATTCAATTTTTGAGGTGGATTAGCAGTTTGGAGTTTCTTGGGTAAAGGCCATTACCTGACAAACAGTGGTTGTGTCAACTTAGTGAAAAGTTCTGATGTTGGAATATTCAAAGCCTTTGATGAACCCAATCACAGAAGATTATTGATGATATGTTCCAATGTATGTAGAAGACATTTTCATAGAATGGAAATGACTAATCCAGTTGCATAATTACTTAAATATTGGCATCCTTTTTTGACAATATGTGTGTACCAATTAATAATACTTGGGAATTGGCCATTGAATAAAAAATAAATAAATCAAAATAATACAAGTATCTAGAAAGAATGTTGACTTTTTTTTTTTGATAGATGACACGGTTTATATGGAATATGAAGATGACAAAGATGAATATGTTCTTAATGAGAGTGGATTGATATGGGTTGGATCAGCATGTAGAAATTTTGGACAGGTATTTATATTTCAATGCATTTTATTCTCTTTTATATATGTGTCCGTTTACATATGTATGTGTGTCTGTAGAGTTTTAAAAATGTAGTACTTAAAAAACTTTGAATGCAATTTAAAAAATTCCCATGCATAAGAAAAAACACCTTAATAAGAGTGATGTCCTTTTTAACCTCATTTAAGGATAAGAGTGATGACCACATGAATGAAGAGTTAGAAAAATACAAGTAATTACTTGGGGACATTAAGCTTGATATAATTAAAATTTGATTGAAATATATGAAAAGTAGAAGATAATTCTCAGGTTTAAAAATGCTTACACAGAAACCATCTGCAAATTATTAGATTCAAATACTAAAATACTTGAGTCATTATAAACAAAGTGAGTAGGAAACTGAAAAACTGGAATGTAATTCAGAAGAAATTGTTCCCAAGGAAACAGTACTTACAAAGCTTGCTGGAATGGTTTCTAAGAGTGAAACCTACAAATAATGGATATGAATAGAGATGTCAAAACATGCTTGTTTATTGCTGGTTAGACAATCACATTGATGGTTGACAGAGAATCCATACTGAAAAGGAAGAAAAAATAAAAATAAAAAGCTGTTCACCACTTGAGAAATTATTATTATTATTTATTTTTAAATAAACCTGAAATTTTAATTTACTGTATTCAATATTCATTTATTTCACATTTATTGTTATTTTCATTACAAGAAAATCATATTATTTACTGAAATATTTTGAGTCACTGGACTTGGATGTGGAGAAAAATGTTTTGTTGGTGAACAGTGAACTTTTCATTCATTACGCCTTTCAGTTGATTTAAGGCATGAAACTGATGATTATTTACGGTGTTGATTTTTTCTTTTACATACACACACACATATACACACACACACACACACACACACATGCATGCACAGACTTATACACAGTTGTGACCAAAAGTTTAAGATCACAGAATACTTTAATAAAAATCTCAGTAGCATAAAAATAAGATGCAGTACTGACTTCAATGCATCAAATTTATTAAAAGCAGTTTATTTTTTATTAATCTAAATTTTAACTTATATTATGTAAGGTTGCCTATTGTCTTGATAACTGCTTTAATGCAACAAGACATACTGGCTATGAGACCAACAATATTCTGCTGAATCCCAGAGGTCCAAATGTTCTTAGTAGTTTTGATGAGAATTTTTGCATTGGTTGGCTGTTTGCAATGATATTCTTCATGTAATACCACAGAATTTCTTTAGAATTGAGGTCAGGGCTATTGTTAAGCCATTTCAATGTAGTGACTGTGATATAATTAAGGTATTTTTGCACTTTAGTTGCTTTGTGGCATGGGTTGTGATCATGCATAAATACATTGCAACCAAGTCTGTGCAATGTAGCCTCTTGTTTATCCTACAACAGTTCCAGTCATGTTTGACTACTTAGGGTTCTTCAGGGTCCTGGAAATATAATCCAGCTGTTTCAATCCCATCAGGCTGGAAGAGTGTTTCATAGTTTGTATCATATATTTTTCTTTCTATCTCTTTCCTAGATGTCCCCTGACATAATTCTGATGCACAAAAAATTACTGCCGTATTGATTCATTGGCAAACATTATATTTCACCATTTTTCTTACATCTATGTATCATCATTTTTACATTCTTTTTCATTTCCACATTCAAATGTGGTTTTGATGTGGCTTTCCAAGATTTTCTTGAAATTTATTTATCCAAATGTGAGAAACAAATCTTCAATACATATTTTGTACTCTCTGATGAACAGAGTAACACAGATTTTTTGTATGGTATTCTCAGGTTGTAAAACACTTTATTTGAAGATGTGAACCTCTCAAGGGGTTGTATCTTTTTGGTGGTGGTGGGAGGGTATCCACTTTCCTTTTGCTCAAAATAAGAACCATCAGCTTTGCTTCATACCTATTAATATAGTATTGGGAACAACCATCTTGCATTATATCGTTTTGTATATTTCAGGAGCTTTACCATTCCACATTGTTGTAAACAATCCATTTTTCATTGCTTGTAATCAATAGCTTTAAAAAAGAGTATTTTTTGTTGCCTTTGAAGAGAATTGTAGACACGGCACATTAAATTGTTTTGCATTAAATTGTGAGACATCCAAATATCATTGATATATCCATGTTTTCAAATGCATTGAAGTAAAATTTATAATCCACACATAAAAATTTTGAATAATACACTGAAATTATCAACTTTCAGAATATATATATATATATATATATATATATATATATATTCTGAAAGTTGATAAATATATATATATATATATATATATATATATAGGCCAAAACCTTGCTTGCTGATGTTTGCATCTTTGGTTACTATGGACAGCTTTCACCTGCTGCTGCCCACTTAGCTGACTTGACTCTGGAGTGAAGTGGTAGATCCATGTTTCATCTATTGTCACATATTTACACAAAAACTCTTTCTTGTTGCATTGAAACAGTTGCAAACAATGCTCTGAATTGTTGACGCATTGTTGTTTTTGATCAACTGTTAGCAAACACGGCACCCACTTTGAGAACAAATAGTGAATACACTGCCTTCTGATATGTTCAACTCCTCTGCTATCTCACACAACTTCAATTTACGATCAGACAAAATGAGTTTGTGGATTGTGTTTTCCGGAACAACTGCCAATTTTGGGCAACCTGAGCATTCAGCATCATTTGGGTCTGTACAACTGTGTTTAAAGTCAGTATACCACATCTTAACTTTTGTTTCTGATGAAGCAGAGTCTGAATAACACTTATCAAGCCATTGCTTTGCTTGAACAGTATTTTTGCCCATCAGAAATCAATGCTTTATCAATACACAAAATTCAGATTTTTCCATTGATTTGAAAATTTGCAACTGTAGCTTCACTTAAATAACTGTAATTTGTAAACTAATAATCCAATTAATAATCCCATTTAAGTACTGACCAGGATCAATGTTGCTTAACTTCAGTGATCGGACAGGAACCGGTGCATTCAACATGATATAGCCATAGACAGAAGTACAGCATGCTGTTTGCAAATTTTTGGTGGAGTGAATTGCGTTATGTTGCTCTTTTTCTCACAGACAATGCCCAACTGACCCTGCCATAGTGTGAAGTTGACAAATATAAAAAACAATGCACATGCACAAAATAACAAATATAAAATGGTGACCATTTACCCTTTACATGTTATTCAATGATTATTTCCTTTATCATCAAACAGAAGATAAAGTGTGACTTAATTATTTAATCTAGGAATGATCATATGAAATAATAAATTAAATGAATGAACCATAGATTAAAAAAATATATCTTTTCTTTGAAATTTCTCCTAAATGTAAATGTTTGTAAAATAAACAGATTTAATTTGCCAGTGTTATGATGAGTGATAGAAGCACCAGTATATATCCATTGTTTTAATATACTTATGTAGAAATGTAGCATTAGTAATTATTCTTCATTCTTTTTCTTGCAACTCTTTGATAATTGATAGTGTACATATATAAATGCCTGCCAAATAGAACAGAACAGGAGGAATTTCATGATAATATACTTTCAAGTTGTTCCTTCATTTTTTGTTTCTAGTATTATCGTTCCTTAAACGTTTATGGTTGCTGGTGTCAGCTTCCAATTATTTTCAATATGTCTGTCCATGTGTGACATGGCATTGCAAAACTACCAATATTATCTGATTGTTAAACAAAGTAGTGGATTCTCTAAGTGATAAGTGTTTGAGGTCCTGGCTAGCAGTCAGAATACAAAAAGCAGAAAACTTCCAACCCAGTGCCTTCAAAATGAAGAATCACAGCCACTGATCTAGTCATATCCCTAAAAAGTTAAGACTGTTACTTTCATGAAGGCCTCAGAAGATGGAACCAGACATTACATCTTAAATGGGAAATGAGATAACCCTATACTCTTATTCAGTAGAGAAGGAGTGTGAACTGGATAATAAGCAGATCTATCTACTCCTATTAGCTTGTTTTTTGCCCTATCAGCCTTCTACCAATCTTCGGAAAAGTGTTCGAGGCTATTATCAATGCTGAAATAGTTTAACATCTTACTGCCCATAAACTATTCTCAGACAAGCAGTACGGCTTCTGCTTTGCCAGGTCTATGGCCAATATGCTAACGACCATCACAGAGTACATATATCAGGCTCTTGATAAGTCCGTCAAGACTCGTACTGTTGCCCTGGATATCTCTAAGGCTTTTGATAGGGTTTGGCACACTGGCCTTCTACACAAGCTACAGGGCTATGGTATCACCGGACGCTTACTTGATCTGATTCAATCTTTCCTATCTAACCACATAATGAAGATCATCTTGAATGGGCATGCCTCCACATCCTACTGCATGAACGCTGGTGTCCCCCAGGGCTCTATCCTAAGCCCGACGCTCTTCCTGAGAAGTGGTTTGTAAATTTCAATGCTTCTAAAATGAAACTGCTATCTGTCAACCATTACAGGCATCCTGCCCTCCCATAAGCATGAACCAAGCGAGTCTTTCTGAAAGCAATATACTGTGTCTTCTCAGCCTTACCCTATCTTCCAACCTCAAGTGGAACCATTACATTGAGTCGATAGCTAAATCCACTGCTAGGAAGGTTGGGTCACTGTGTCGGGCCAGGAAGTTTTTTCAGCCTGAATCTATCTTGCACATATACAAATCAACCATCAATCCGTGCATAGAATGCTATTGTCGTATATGATTAGGCACCCCTGCTGTTCATCTCAGTGTTCTTGATAGGCTCCAAAGGAGAATCTGTAATGTAATAGTTACCGAATTAGTAGCTTGACTCCAGCCACTTTCTCACTGATGGAATGTGGCTTTCCTCTGTCTATATAAAACACCCAAATTTATAGCCTCTTTATTTTTAGTCTCTTTTTTATATTTTGGTAGGAATTTCCATGTCTGGAATGAATCATGGTTAAAACAACCAAACTTGCCTGTTGGTTATGATGGATGGCAGGCCCATGATGCCACGCCCCAGGAATGCAGTGAAGGTAAGCTGAAATATTTGAAAACTTATGAGAAATTAGATATTATTTGAGGAAGAACATTCTTAAAATTAAAAACAATCTTTTAAAAGCTTTTGCTTATATATTGCATAATAAATCATAAGAGACTTACTGGACCTGTAGAAATTCCATGACATTGCAAATCGGCAAGTAAACGATGTATCCATTAGGCCATTGTTCTACTGCTTGAATATATGGTGCAAACTATCTTAGAAATAATAAGTGTCTATTTTCTTAAAGTTGTAATCATTTCAATGAGCCATTTGTTTTTTTTAATAATATTTGCTTTAAAACAATGAAAACTAAATTTAAGACTTTCTTTGAACTTTTATTACAGTAACTAATTCCAGTAATTAGAAAATTTAAAAGAAGTAAAACAAATTAAGCTTTTATATTTTTTGGTGAAAATATCTACCAAATATTCAAGAGGGGATCTCTTATCATTTACCTGACTATATTACAGTCAGATCATTGAATTACATTTTAATGTTCAAGCAATTTCTTCTTTACAAAGCATCATTTATGTATATAGAAATCAAGTAAATATTTTTGCTGATCTCATAACCCAAAGTGTAATAACCAAACACAGAAAAGAATAAACAAAATAATATGATGGACCTTCCAGGAAGTGATTATTTAATATTCATCTCTGTTTTATGAAAGAAAATATTATCTTAATGATATAATTGGATGATATAAGGAGTATATTTCATTCCCACTCTAATCGAAGAATTTCTAGCAACTTATTCTTGTCAGGTTTTATTTTGGTCTAAAACTAACCTATTATTTAATTATAAAAACTCAATTCTTTTATCATTGAAATGCATTGCAAATTATTATCTGGTTATGAAAGCTTTCAATCATGTGTTGAATTTATTAAAATAAACCTATCAATATGTTTCTCATTGTCTTTAATGGTATTATATAGAGAAAATTCTGAAAGTGCCTAGTGTTGTGCAGATTACTCACTGATCTAGCAATGTACAGACCTCAATATGGAATCAGTTCCATACTTGGTTGAAAGATGTTTGAAGAGATGTTGGGCTAATGCCATCTTTGATAGCTTTAATCATCTTCCTGAGAATTGTTGGTGTAGGATCTTGTATACAAATAGACCTCTCCATCATCTCACATAAATGCTTGATTGCATTTATGTCGAGTATATTCTGTGGCCATACAATTCATTGGGAATCAGAATACTCTTCTTCAAACCAATTCTGGACAACGTGACAACCTGATGACAGTGCAGTATCTTGCTGGAATACCTCATCCTTGTTGGGGTACATGAAGTCTGTGAAAGGATACAAATTGTTCAAGTAATGTAACATGGCAATCACCAATCAGTGATGGGCTTAGGCAGACTAGCAGTTTTAAGTTATGTCATGGGAACACATTCTATGCTTTTTGAGTGTGCAGGAACTTGTATATGATCATCTTACATAAATATGACAGTGAACAATCTCCTCACAGATGAAGAAGAGACTTTAAGTAATAGAACTGTGGTTCTACAGAAGGATGCTGAGAATATCATAGATTAAACATGTTAACAGTGACAAAGTTTAAGAGAAAATGGAAACAAAAAGTCACTTATACAACATGAGAGAGAGAGAGAGAGAGAGAGAGAGAGAGAGAATTTTTTTTTTTTGCATTTAATGAGCATATAGGGCTTGGAAAATTTGATACTCACGGGACATTGAAGGCAAGGCAAACAGAAGCAACATTACATTACCTGCTTAATGAGTTTGTGTAAATGGACATTAGAACAGGGTTTAGGAGAGATAACAAAAATACAACATTTATTAAGAGCTACAAAGGAAATTGGGAAGTGAAGAGCCATGATTGACAACATACTGAAGGGACATGGCACAAAGAAACAGCAACAGCAGCAGCATTGATTTATAGGTTGTTATGTTGTGCGTAACAGAAATATTGCGTAAATCATTACAAACAACAGAAATATAGTAAATGGATATATTACCGGAAAAATAGTATTTATAACAGAATTGTTAGTAGTATACAGGAACAAGGGTTTAGTAACATGTATCGTCGTAAGACATAGAGTCTGAGAATCGGACACTTCCGGTTCACTACCGGAAGTACTCGACTGACTTGTTATCGAGACTAGTTACTCAATTCCTCTCCCTAGGTCTTTCCACTACCACTTTATGTAGTGATTGGAATAGTTCATTAGTAGAACAAAGGTGGAGAGCGTCCCAACATAGGTGGATATCAATTTCCCAGTAATGCACTAGAAAAGACATGACTTCAAATCTCCCCAAGGTCTTTTGCTATCTCCAATCAAATTTATTATAATTGCACAGAATAGCTTCTATATTCATTGTAACAATATTCACCTACCCAGCATGTATCCTCAGTTTGATATTGAAATGAATTTCTTGAAAAAACAGATATTCTATTCATACAAATCTATTATAAAAAATATTGTCAGTATTAAATAAACAATTGAGATTGATATGACAAAACAACCACAAGCCATATTGAAGATTAACATGGTGAAGGTCTGAGTTGGAAAAATTGTGATTTTTTTTCCTTTTGAATTATTTTTATCAGTACAAGCTGCTTTTCAAATCAATAGACATGGAACAAAGGGTGGTAACTCCTATTTATTTTACTATTCTTCTATGTGCCACATTTCTTTGGAACCTAGGTGACTGTGGCTCTCCACAAATTCCTATTACTTGTGGACCTTAGAAGTTTTCTCTCTTTGCCAAGGGTCCTACCTCTTATTTCTCCATCCATTCACACAAGCTTGTTAGATAAGTAGCTTGCTACCTTCGCATATATCTCTTGCCCTTAGTATTTGATGTGAGGGTTAAGTTTTCCAAGCCCTCCCTCCCCATGATCTAAGGAATTTCATCTGTCTCTTCCTTATTCAATACATGCGTGTTCTTTCTGTTGCCATTTTCTTTAAGGCTTCTTTGTTGCTTATTCACTCTATCCGTGGAATTTTCAGTATTCTACTGTCTCTAGTTTTCTTTTCATCAGTTTAGAGATTTTGAATGGATAACACATATGAGAGTATGACAATGTAGAGGTGATTGAGCTGTGAAATCTTGCATGCACTAATGCTGACTTTTAATAATAACTGCATTGTTTCTTTCCAGGTAAACTGACTGTTCAAAGAAAACTTCATATATAACTAGTAGTGACTTCTCTTGAAATTAAGCAAAATTTGGCAAGTACCTGCGGAAAAAGTGTTTGGCCCTGAAGGACATTCATGCTGATATGGTTGCTACATTAGAAGATGATGCTCTAGCGTTATAAATAGTGCAAAAGTGGGCATCTGAATTTAGGAGAAGGAATAGATTTGAAGCTGACCCTAGATCTGGATGTCATACAACTGCCACCACCAAGGAAAACATTGTGTTTGTGGTGATGGATGGCAACTGAGTGACTGTAAATCAAATAACCAATGCTATTAGCATATCCTGTGAGAGAGTTGAGAATATTCTGCACAATGAAATTGTCATGACTGTACATGAGAATATATATCTTATATTTAATTTGAGAATTTTCAAATGATCATTTGTACCTTCTTATATTTTATTGTGGTGGATAGACATTTTAAAAGAGATGAAGACCATCAAAATGTCAACCAAATGTTGATTTTCTAAGCACCACTTAGATGTGGCACAAGGCTGAATGTATGGGGTACCCAGTGAGGATTGAACTCACTACTCAGTTGTAATAGGTTATAGTGAGACAAGCTTGCTAACCATTACATCACATTGAGGTGTCCAAATGTCAAATGCCCATCTTCTGCAATAACTACAAGAATAGAAGTATTTTATAGTGATGGATGAAAGTGAAATGATGCAATAATTTGGTTGTCTGTGTCTATAAAAGCTCTACAATAAAAAAACAATGCTTCCACTACATCAAGTTAAATATCTTATCGTGTTAGATTGGAAAATAGGAATGATGAGGAAACTGCTGGTAAAAATCAGAGAGATACAACTGAAGTTTTTGGGTCACATAATAAAGAGAATTGAATTTAACACCCACAGAACATACTGAACAGATGCAGGAGGGAACAAAGTATTTGACAAGTGAGAGTGAATAGATGCTAGAACAAAGACAAAAAAGTGTAATAAAAAGCAAGTGTTACTATGAGTAAGAAAAGGTAGAAAGTTGTGAAGAACCTCATTGCCTTTTGCCTGAAAAGTTATGAAATATAAAATAAAGTGTTAAGAGAATGTTAATTGATGCAGTGTTTTGGTTGTCAATGTCTACAAAGATGTGTGTAGTTACAGGAATGTGCAGTGAAGTATATCAGTTGCATCATGAGTGTGAATAATTTTAGTTTTGAATGACAAATGATATCTTGATTTCTTCTCATCAATCTTACACCAACTACATTATGAATTCTGAAAGTCAAAAACTTTAGAGAAGTAGATAAAAAAAGATCTTTCATTTGTGATGTGCAGCTGTCAACTCATGTTTTTCTTTTTTCTTTGTGAAAGTTACAACAATTAACAGTTTCTCATTTTTCTACATTTGAATTGGAAAATTGAAGTTGTTTAAAAAATAAGCCCAATACAAGCTGATTAATTTTATCAAAGATGAGTGATCCCTTGACAAATCCTCCTAAAAGTCACCACTTTTTCAGCCGTTGGTGAGTCTTTTTATGTTTTTTAAAAGCTTTGACTTTGCTGTGTTTTTCACTTCAACAAAGAAATATAACAACATGGTTGAATGTTATTAAACATTTCAAGATTGAACACATTGATTATTTTAAAGGCATTATTGAAAAAAAATTTTTGCTACTTGGAGAAATTAAGCAACACTGGTTAGATTTTTTAAAATTTATTTTGGCATTTTTAAAAGGTGTTATTATTTACAGATTTAATTAAAAGTTTTGACAAGTATTTTTCAATGGTTTTTACTGGGGAGAAAACAGGCTATTTCAATTTGCAGGTATAAATGCCAATGTTGGATAGAGTCACAAAACTTGTGATAAATTACGAATTGTGTATAAAATTCATACTATAAATGCTATAAATATATATTTTACTTAAATCTAATTTTATCAACATTTACTTAATTAAAATAGTTATTGCACTGAATTTTACTATTTTTTACTTTTAATAAACTAATAAAAGTTTGATCTTAAGTTTGTTTTAGCTTTTAACAGATGATAATTGTTTTAAATTCTACTTAAAAAATATATATTTTTTAATTTGGTGAAAAATAGTACAATTAGCTATACCACATGCATTTACAAAATAATGGGTTTCAGAAAGTGTCTAAAAATATTTTGTAAATATTTTTCCATTGTAAGTTTTTATTTGTTAAAAAATATAGGCATAAATTAAAGTGAATAATAACAGATGTAAAAATATTGTGCTTATTAAGAAGAATTATATTTTTACTTACTAAATAAATTCTGAAAATAAATTCTTTTGTTAATATCTTTCCATGCAAGGCAGTGAAGCCACTAAAACACAAGGGGGTTACTGAGTGTGAAAGAATAAAGAATAAAGAGAATGTTAGGGAGCAAGAAGAATAGAAGATTAATCAAGAAAGTAGATAACAACTGACTTTGCAAAATTAACATTTTTTGCTCTTGTTAAGAAAATACAAACAATGAAAAGTAATTATGCAATTATCAAAACGAAAAAAAAAATAAAGCCAACTTATTAAAATGGATCAATATTTTATTTATTTTTTAGATTAAAATAAAACAACATAGAACAGGTGGATCCAGGTGACTATATGCTGCACTGATCAGAATATTGTTGTAAGGTGGGGGCACTTTGTAAGGCTTTATACCCACTACTACTATTTTTATTATCACTACTGAACTTCCATATTAAGATGTTTTGTTTAAACCTTCACCTTAATTTCATTATGATTTTTACACTGATGAATAATGTGTTCCATAAAAAAAAACTCTCTGTGTGTGTGTGTGTGTGTGTGTGTGTGTGTTTATATATATATATATATATATATATATATATAACTTCCAAGGAGGAAATTTTAAAAACATTGAAAACAGTAATTATATTCATGACTGTGATAGGATAAAGAACAAATAAAAAACATTTATCAATGTAATCTGTTTCACTTTTATTAAAGCTTCATCAGAGAATGAGATTTTGAGTCATTTTGTTTCAGTAGTGGTCCAAAGCTCCCTATTTGTAGGCTATAGGATATTAGATGCAAATAAACCCCTCTCTATCACATCTCATAAAATACTTGATTGGGCTTATTATAGAAAAATTAATGTAAAGTCTCCAGTATGTTCTTCAAACCAATTCTGGATAACTTAAGTCTGATGATACAATGCCTTATTCTGTCTTAATTACCCATCATTGTTGTTTTGAGTTTGTGAATGAGGGTAAATGATCATGAAGTAGTCCAGAAAAAGTGGTCATTAGTCAATGATGTGTTTATAGGAACCAGCAAACCTAACATTTGATGACAACTAGAATCTATGTTCTCAGAGTTCAAGGGTGCTGCAGATACCATATCATCTAGAACTACTGAAACTGCAGCATGAATATGTATTTTTCATAATATTTCCCATACATTCTAGATATTTTGAACATCACATGCTCCAAGTTTCTATACTCACATAACAATTGGCCAGGTTTGATCCTTGTCTGTAACCTTTGATGAAATATGTATTACTGAAGGATTGCTGCCTAAGCATATATACAGGTCCTCAGCAATGGTGCAGGACAACTCAGCATTGCCAAGTCAACACCACTGATTGAGTGCTGGGACAACAACACCAGAAAAACATTACTTTTTTTGTAACCAATTAAAAGTAATTTATTAAGGATTAAAAGTTTAAGTAGTGAATATTTTTCTTCAAATAAGGCATTTGAAAAAGCATTATGCAAAATGTAAACCATTTTTTTTCTTTTTTAATTATTTTATAATATAAATATTATTATGTCAGCTAGATGTGAACACGAAGAAAGCAAATCTAAAATTAAAGTTACTACCTTCTATGTAAGCATCATATCGTGCTCACAAAACAAATCCCCTCCCCATAAAATATAAAATACAGCATAAAAGGAGCCAATCACAAGTGTTGCTACAAAAGTAAATGCATAAAAAAAATACAGTCATGATCCAACTTGTATGCTTTTAAGGATACCACTCACAATACTGAAGACAGTCATAGAGTCCCCATTGCAATCAATTCTCTTAATCAACTGAGCAGATACATGCATCAACTCCAGGCTTCATCCTCCAGGTTGCTTCCCTTATCCAGAAAGAGACATTCTGCCTTGATCCTGTGTATCAGCAATACAAAGAATTTTATCCTAACAATTCTTGACTCTCTCCTTTTTGCATCATTAGCAGTACTTATTTTTGTTTGTACCCTCATTCTACCAAATGTGCTTAAAACAAGAATAGTTACTACTTATACAAAGCAGGAAATACTCAACTTATTTTTATCAAGCAGTGACAAGCATTTGCATTAGTTTGGTTATGTTCATCAAATTGATTTCATACTTGCACTTCAGTTAATAAAAAAAAAGAAGCAACATAAAAACAGACAGTATTTAAATATTTTTTTCTTTTGTAACCCCGACACATCAATCCTCATCAACAATAGCCAATAATGTAGCCTTGTGATGGTCTTTAAGTTCCTTCAGACCACCATGATTATCATCTAGCTGACTCCTCACCCATTAACGCAGGACTTGTTTGTTTCTGGTATTGTGATGGTGGGCATGGTTTCACTTTGCTTAGTTGGTGTTTGCTTGTTCACGACCATTCACTCTTCTGCCACGTTGTGTTTTTTGATCTCAAAGGGTAAGAAGATTATTGATGAAGCAAATGAAATTGATGGCAGTTTGACAGTTGGGAATTACACAATGAATCCTTTGGAATAAAGAATTAACTCTGGTTAAAAATGTAATAACAATTTGGTTTATATATGATTGTTGTATACAGTGGTTTTAACCCTTCCCACTGTTGTTATCAAATGACACTGGGATCCCATTTGGAGTCTGTCACTTGTGTTAGTAGTAACTTAAATCTTTAAGTTTTGGTCTTCAGGGCTGTCATGAGGAGGTCTTGGCAAATGATATGGATTCCAGTAGCAGTAATAAGGGGACTCTCTGTACATCTCAGTCAGCTGTCCAAATCTCCAGCTTATATGGAGTCCTGCATCTGGTAAAGGTGTGGTTGATCAGAGTCTGGGATTAGTTGTCTTCTATTTCTAGCATCAAATTTTTTCTAAAATTCCATGTTCTCAAAATATAATTACTCAAGTGATTTTCCAAATTTGGGGTTGTCCAGTCCACATTAGAGTGATGAGAGGAATCAAACTGTCCTTAAACTCCAACTCCCTTCATGTCTCACTCACACTAACACTTCACTTCCTTCTCCCACTTTCTCAGTATCAACCTTAGCCCAATCCAAGGGCTGGTACACTGTTTTTCTGATGAATCCAGCCTTCAGATAGTGAAGGCAAAAACAAAATGAATTTTCCGTCATTAATTTTTCTTTATCAGCTTGACCCATGCTAATTGCTTCTTAGTTGACTAAATCGCTCAAGAATTATCATGGGTGGGAAAAAATTATTCCCAATCACAAAAGTTTCTTTCCTCTGTTTTTGTCATTAACAAGACCACACAGTCTTTTTGTTTATGGTCACTCCAAAATAGTAATTAATTTTTCTTTATCACTTGTGTATAAAACTTTTCTGGGTGAATTCCACAGAAATTATGATAAATGAATGTGTCAGCCTGGCCTCCTTCTCTGTGGAGACACTTCTCTTTGGAGCGGCTAATTCAAGCCAGATGTTGTTTTTTTCTGACCTTTTGTCCAGAGGAATTGTAAATGTTATTTTGGTGACTATCTTGGTTTCTTTATCGACAACATGTTTTTTTCTATTTGACATCTTTGAGGATACATTAATGGTCTCTTTCTCATTAGCAGGAATTGAGGAAAGGGCAGGTAGTTTTGGTTTTACTCAAGGGTTCAATTCTCATTGGAATTATTTTAAAACATGAGTTTTCAATACATTTCATTTTTAATTATCTTCTCAAATTTTCATGTGATGATTATAAAAAGTTAAAATGAAAACGGGACAAGTCAAGAGAAACTAACAAAAGTAGTATGATGCCAAGCTAAGAAATCAAAACCAGAATAATAGCAAAAGTTGAGTTGAAAACCATATCAAAATAATAGTATAAAAATGTTTGAACCACAAAATACTTTTTTTAATTGGTAAGCTTAAAGTATGGGGGCAGAGAGAGAGAGAGAGAGAGAGAGAGACCAATAGATAGACAGAGAGATAGTAAGATACAGTCAGTTTAAGTGAACAGCAAAAGTAGAATATACCTGTAAAATAGAACACCACAGATATCGAATCAGGGCTCAATTCATCCTAAACATCAAAGCTGTATACTCAGTGCAGCTGCAATAATTTTTTGTTTCTTGTAATACAAACAACTGTCTGGAACAAGTATTATTCCCTATTAAACTAAAAGAAAACAAACAGCAATTGATAAAAATTCTTTGGTGACAGAACAAAAATGTTACTGTAGATTTTCACTTTTCTATGAAGGCGAAAAAAAATCAATGTGGAGAAGTGCAAAAGGCACTTGAATTTGTTGTTGAGAAAGATAAAAAAGTTTATGAAGGATAGAATTATAAAGTTAATGCAAAAATAGAAGAAGATAGTGAAACAACATGGTTATTATTGTTCAATAAATTTTATTGTTAAAAAAAGAAATAAAAGAATACTTTTCTTAATCTAATAAAGTAACTGAACTTTTTTATTTTTTTATTCTAGCCTATAAAAGTTTTTCAATATTTGACAACCATTTTTGAAATGAATGACTTTATGCTGTAGAGATTTTGGGCATCTCATTCTGGGTAAAATAAAATCATAGATTATTACTACGGCTTTGATTTTGTTCTTCACTGGATATCACTGGTCATGTAGCCTTATGTCAGACTATGATGTCTAAGGTGCCTCACTGGGTAATAATGGCTAGTGAGCTAGTCAAGCTGAACATCACTACTTTAGAGTAAATTTGATCCTTTCTGGGTGTTCCATGCTTGTAGCCTTACACCAGACTAAATAAGCCTTAGTAAATACCAATGTTACAACATTGAGGAATGTCTGTTTAGTGCTTCCCAAGCTGGTACATTTTTACATGTCAGTTTAATTACCGCTTTCATTATTTAATTATCATTAACTTTTTTTAAATTAATTATTTCTGTTCATGTAATTTCTTAGTAGTATACAACTAAAGAACAACATGAAGAAGTGGATAACTTGAAAATTACTATCAACAATTGAGTGGCCAGTTTTTTTATCAAACCCTTATCAAAAAGGGTTTTTAGAATATTAAATTTAATAAGAATTCATTGAAAAGCTCAAATAGACTGACATCACATTTTACTTTTTTAATTCTGATAGTGATTTTCAACATGCCTATGCTTCTTCCTGTTACTCTTTTTCTATAGTTTGAATTATCAGAAGGAATACTGGAAAAGTTTTGAGCCAAGCTTTCACAAGTTTGACCAAATAGACAAACATCAGAATAGTTTTTTTTATAAAGGGCCTCTGGATTAAGTTAAGAACTTTTCAGCACCCTTTTGTACATTTGGATTATTAAAAAAAAAATTAAGCAATATGTCCTTAAGATATTTTTAAAACATATCTAGCCAAGGCCAAACATTGGAAAGCTTTAGGCTACCAAGCAATTCTAGCATTTGTTGAGGGGACAAAATTGTTTATTTTCTGGACACCCAACACTTACAGCCATATGCCAATCTCAAATAGCCTCAATAAACAGCAAGATTTGTTGCCTTTGTATTGAATAAATTGAGTTTTGTTTTTTTATGTAAAATTACATTCTAGGTATGCAAGGAAGCAAAACTGGAAGAAAGCTCTTGCTAACGAAGTAGAAGAAATGGAAAATGTTTCAAATGAGGAATTTTGGAAAAGAGATGCTAATTTGAAATATGGTAAGTACCCAATGGCAAGTATGGTTATAAGTGGGTGCTATTTGTAAAGCAATGATTCTTGAAGGTGTGTTACTGAGCAGTTTAAGTTAAATAATTTAACAGATATCCTTAGATAGTAAAAAAAGTTTTCTTTCATAAAGTATGATCTGTCTATGATTGATTCGGTTTTTATGGCTTATTAAACTTTTACAGGTTATTTAAAGCCAGAGAATATTTTTAGATTTGTAAGAATATGTTTTGGAGATTGATAATGATTTAGAGATAATAAGTTCTAGCTGAGCAGGTGGAGAAAAAGTAGATTTATACTTTTTCCATGTAAGTAAATATAACAAACGTAATGAGAATTAGAATTTGGCTCCCCAATTAACAATTCAAAGTTATTCATTACACCACTGGCATATCTAAACTAACAGTACCTGGTATTTCCAAGCAGTTAACTGCTAGGTACCAACCAGATCTGATGTTGCTTAAATTGACCATACAAAAACTGGTGTTTTAATGTGATAAAGCCATGAGCCCTCAATCAGTCTAAGATTCAGGGGATGAAAAGTCCTAGCATAGCCAGATTGTTAATTATATAAACTATGATGAAAAAAATAAAGTGTTACTAGTTACATAATCCTATGCATAACAATGTTTTAATTATTTTCAAATTTTAACATGTTTTCATAATATTAATTTTTATTAGATGAAGCATTGTCAAAAATTAATAATTTTGACTAATATGCATTATTATCTTTATTTTGTTTTTTTAGTTGTTTATCCTTCATTTTGACTAATCATTACCATACATTGATATCCTAAATAAAGTAATAATAAAGAAATAAAAAAACTAATACAAAAAGCCCTAAAATCTGAAGATGAAAATGAGCATAAGTTTAAAATTAATGATGGTTGTTTGCATTTTAATTGTTATATTGGCATATCCTGACTGCAACAGTCAACAAATAATTTCAGGGTTCTTGAAATTGCCACTTATGAAAATTGTTCCAACAATTGGCATATTCCTGAGTATGTGGTTTTCAAATCAGAGGTCATGTCACCCTAGCTGATCATTATCACTTTTGGAGTTCACTTTCCTAAAACTTAGTCTTGATCTGTTTTTGTCTTAAAACCAGGCATTGTATTTCAGTGTTTTGTGTTTGAAATACTATTATACACGGATCAAATCTGATGGTAAAACCTCTTGTTAGTTTTATAATATTAGTCGCTTATCTGGGAATCTCACATCACCCTTTAGCTTTTAACTATCCAGGAATTTTTTTTTTAATTCATGAGGAACCAATTTCCCTCACACCCCTAGTCAAGTTTTACTTTGAGTGTTTGTATTGGATCCTCCATTTAAACTGTAATTAAAAAAGAGTGTTGATATTTACAGTAACAGATTATCTGTACCAAGAAAATTTTTCCTTCTTTCACTGGATTTTAGATTAAAATTTCAGTGACAGTGACTTGATTTATTTTGAGGATTTTTTTTTCTGTTCTGATTTTACAGTGGGTTTGTTTATTTTTGCAAATGGAGAAGTCCAGGAGGCGACACGAAAAACCAAATAGATAATATAACTATAAACAAGAGATTCAGGAATGCAGTAGTCCAATGCAAAACATACCCAGGTGCCGACTGCAGAAGTGACCATGTCCCAGTCATCTGCAAACTAAAAGTGAAACTCCGAAGACTGAAGAAGCCCAGCATATCACCAAGGCTGCAATACGACACACTAGAGGACGATCTCACCCTGCAGAAAGAATACAATAACAGCGTGAGAAAGAAATATGAAGAACAAATTGGAAAAGATACTCAAAATGAGATTCACTAAAAGAAGCGATAGTGACCGCAGCGAACAACATAGCCCCAAAGGAAATCAGACACAGAAGAAAAAACAAGTGGATGACCGAAGAGATCCTCCACATGATGCAAAGGAGACAAAAAATAACGCCAAGACACGGAGCAGAGTACAAAAAACTTCACAGGGAGATAAGGAACAAATGCAGACAAGCCAAAGAGGAATGGCTCAACAACAAATGTGCAGAAGTAGAGAGACTGAGCAGGAACAACAAAGCAGAGATGCATAAAGAGATAAGAAAACTGACAGGAAAAAAAACCTGCTCCTCAACAGGATGCATAAAATCCAAGGAAGGGACAATCATATTAGAGAAAGAGGAAATACTCCAGCAATGGGAAGAATATATAAAGGATCTCTTTAGCGACAAGAGAGAACAACCGAGAATACACAAGGAGATGGATGGACCGGAAATACTAAAATCCGAAGTGGAAGCTGCAATGGCCAAAATGAACAGAAACAAAGCACCTGGTCCAGATGGCATAGTGATAGAGCTGCTGACAGCCTTAGAAGAATATGGCATAGAAAAGATTACCGACATAATAAACGAAATTTATAGCAGCGGAATAATACCAGACGACCTATGCAAGTCGATATTTATAGCGCTGCCGAAGAAACCTGGTGCAAACAAGTGTGAACTACACAGAACTATCAGCTTAATGAGTCACATTACAAAACTGTCAGAATCCTGATGAATAGAGCGAGAAGCAGAATCAGGCCAGAGATAGGGCAGGAACAGTGCGGGTTCATCAAAGACACTGGAACAAGGAACGCCATATTCTTGATTAGGATGCTCTCTGAAAGGGCATTACAAATGAAGAAAGACTTGTACCTATGCTTCATTGACTACGCGAAAGCATTCGACAAAATACGACACAAAGAATTGATGGAGATGCTAGGCAACCTTGACATTTTCGGCAAAGACATAAGAATAATCAAGAATCTCTACTGGCAGCAAACGGCCTGCATACAGACAGATAACGACCTCAGTAGATACACAAAGTTAGAAAAAGGCGGAAGACAAGGATGTGTCTTTTCACCGGATTTGTTCAACCTATACAGCGAGAATATTTTGAGGACCCTAGATGACACGCCAGGATTTGTTATTGGAGGCCACAACCTGAACAACATAAGGTATGCGGACGATACAGTGCTGATTGCGGACACGGAAAGGAAACTACAAGACCTCATACAGAAAGTAGCAGTAGAGAGTGACAAGAAGGGACTACAAATAAACTTTAAGAAAACTGAGTGCATGGTCATCAGCAAAAGATACAACCCAAAATGCCAAATACAGGTGGGGGATAACAGAATCAAACAAGTACAAGAATTTAAGTCCCTAGGAAGTGTTCTAACAGAAGATGGAAAGTGCGACATGGAGATCCAAAGGCGAATTGGCATGGCAAAGGACGCGTTCCAGAAGATGAGCAAAATACTAACACACAGGAAAATCTCAATAGAAACGAAGAAAAGAGTGCTAGACTGCTACGTGATGTCAGTTCTTCAATACGGCAGTGAATGCTGGACAATATCATCAAAAATGAGGACAAAACTGGAAGCGGCCGAAATGTGGTTCTACAGAAGGATGCTATGGATATCATGGACTGAGCATACAAGCAACGACGAGGTGTTAGAAAGAATGGCAACAAAAAGGAAATTGATGCTGAGCATCAGGAAGAGACAACTGAAGTTCCTGGGACATGCAATGAGGAAGGAGAGCCTGGAGAACCTGATACTGACTGGTCAGATAGAAGGAAGGAGAGACAGAGGAAGGCAGCGGATAACATATTTGCAGGGCCTGATCAGGTAGATGACGGAACGGGGGTTACCAGGAGCAACAGGAGCAAACATACTAAGAGCCACAAGGGATAGGGAGACGTGGAGAGCCATGATCGCCTACGTCCTGAAGGGACAGGGCACATAGACGAAGAAGAAGAAGAACATGACATGATTTTGGGTACTTGTAAGTCTTATTAAGTTTAGCACTTCAGACAGTTCTACATACCTAACGCTTATATGTTTCAAGTATTTGTTTAAAAAAAAAAAAGGTTTATATTTAGAGTCCTCATTCAGGGTTAAAAAATTATGCATCCAAAATATAATTTCTCAAAAAAAAAAAAAGAAACTGCAATTTAATCTCCTTGAAATATTTTCCCATTTATATAATGGGAAGATAAGAGACCAGAAAAAGAAGAATGTCTTTTTTTTTAAACTTAGAATATTTACTATCCAAATACATTTCTTCATAAAATGTAGATAATTCATGACTAGTTTAATTTGCTTTCTTACTTTTGCTTTTTGTTTTAATCTTAGTTATTGTTTCAAACAATTTTTGCATAAAGGGAATATTTATTGGTAAATTGAAAAGAATTTAATGGAGGTAAATAAGTGTTTGGCATGGTAAAAATTATTTAAAATGCTTGAATTATTATTACTATTATTTAAAATAATTGAAGTGAACAATGCCACTTACCACACTGTTTTTTATTTTCTTTAATTTGTTAATCATTATTTTTTTTTTAATTTCTTTTTTTCAAAGTCATATACTAATTTTAAGCTTATTAATCTGAATTTTTTTCAGTCCTGTAGAGTGAACTAAATACAATCTTGTTCCATCTAAGCATTTTTGTTTGGAGTTTTAACTCTTAATACAAAAAAAAATGAAAGCTGAACTAATTTTATGTCAGTTGCTGAAGTTTTATTAACCAGGAAGTGAGAAGAGAATCAGGCAAAAATTTGGTTAAGATGCTGAAGAGTCTGGGTCTTCATAAAAAATTTATATTTATTTTTCAATTAAAGTAACTATTTTTTTAAAAAAATAAGACTAGTTGCTCTGAATTGGGCATTTAACTTATAATGTACCTATGAGAATACAGAGACTGAATTTTTTGCCCACGTTTTATGTAAAGGTCTTATTTTAAAATATCAAAGTGAAAAAAAAATTTTAAACCTTGTCTTGGGACTTTGTAGGATATGAGAGGAAACCTTTAAAAAAATTTTATACTTGACAGTTATGATGCAAAGATTTAAATGAAGAAAAAAACAAACTGTGACACTATAAAAAATGGACACAAAGTAAAAACCCAATTATTATTAAAGTTACATTGTAAAGTGTACCCAGAAAAAAGGGTATCTTCTTGTAGAAACAAAGGTTGTAATCATTTATAATTAATAAAAATACATAAAAATGTTGTTTCCTAGTTTAAACCAATTTTTTTAGTGTCATATTCAAATTCAGTGACTGAATTTGGAATTGTAAGAAGGGCCTGGAGAATTTAATACTCACAGGACAGATAGAGGGAAAGAGAGAGAGAGGGGAAAACAGCGTGAGACCTACTTGAAAGGCCTGAGCAAATGGATGGCAGAGAGGGGCTTGGGAGAGATACCAAGAATTTTGAGAGCGACAAGATACAGAGTCAAATGAAAGTCCATGATTGCCTATGTCCTGAAGGGACATGGCACATGAAGAAGAAGAACTTTCCAGTGTTTATTGAACTTGATACTTTTGCTATTTGATTGACCTTTATTTGTATGACCTTTTTTGCTTTCATTCATTTCAGAATTCTATGCCTTGATGTTTTAAGTCTGAATGTTCATTGCCAGTTTTGTAACTGGTGTTGTTCATATTGGTCCGTTGATAGAATTTTTGACTGTACCAAATTGCAAATCATTTTTGATTACTTAAAAATATATTTTGCAATGTCTCTCTGCCAAAAAGGATAGTCTTTCAATATCTCTTTGTTTTTTTGTTTTTTTTTTACAACCAGCATCTGTTTGAGCACAAGTTAATAAGATCGACAACTTTGAATCTGAATATATCTGTTTACTTCTTTTGAAAGAAAGGAAGGATTTTATTATTTTTGCATCTCATACATTTAACCAATTCTTTTCTTTCTTTAGCTGAAACACTAAAAGTGCAATCAGTTAATACTCATCAAATGTTCAACCGAGAAAATCATCATACTGATGAATATGATCAAGATGACTTGATTGTTCGTCGAGGATCTTCATTTTACTTGAGTTTTACGTTTCAGCGAAACATTCAGCCAGATAATGATTTGATCCTGTTACAGCTGGTTACAGGTTGGTAAACATTTTAATGTCATTTATTTACTTATATACACATGTATGATATTATACACACCTACACACATGATTCTCTTGCCCCAGTTAATATATTACTGAATGTCCCTATTGATTTGTAAACTATTCTGTTTTTATGATCATTAAACAAGTAATGTGTATTGTGCTGGATTACATGAAATGAGACTTTATCAATGTAAAAGCAACTTTGGAACTCAATTAATAAATAAAAAAGAAACATATAAAATTTCTTTCCAAGATGCAAAATATGTATTTAATGATCATTTTAATAACAATCAGAATAGCTGCCACTGATATTAATGTATTTTTGCCTAAGGTGTAAAATTGGTCTTATTTTAATTATTTAAATTATTTGATTTTAATTTTCCAGTCATTTTTACATGCTTTGTGTGGAAAAAAACAACAAACTCCTGCAAAGTGTTCTCCTGACTTTCAAAAAGTTCTGACCTGACACTGAAAAATGTCAGTCTTATCTACTTGTAGCCAGAGATCAGCTGTAATTCATTGATTATTATACATCACCAGTCTCATGTAACTCAGTACAACAAATGCCATATAAATTTAGCAGTAATTCCATCTATGTTGAGACTGCCTTCTCCAAATAATCAATCATTCAAGAGAATGAAACTTACTTTACACATCTGGGTCAAGATCTTTCATTTGTGTTGATCTGGTTTTCTTCTACATTCTCAGGATGTAAAAATGTCATTTGATAAAATTCATTGACAGTGAATTGTGTTTTTATTTAAATTTCTGAATTAAGGTGCTATTATCAGTATTATACATTGATATTTTCATTTGTGACCAATTGAAATGTGGTACACATATGTAAAACCAAGATAAGCAAGCAAGGGAATTTGGATTTTATTAGTATAACAGAAATATATATTTTTTTAACTTAAAGTGGAATTCACCATTTTGAAATAAAAGCCTGATGGAAGAAAGATTTGAAAATAAGACAAAATGTTCACAAGAAAGAAGTTAGATGTCTGAATGTTTATCCAAGAAAAGAAACTCAAAGAAAAACAATAGTAATCTCAAGAAAATTATCTTGAAGGTGTAGGTGACATTCTTATGTTATGAGAAATAGAGAAAAGAAATGATCATGAGACAGGAATCAGATGGGATTGGATTGCTAAAAACTGGTGTTGTATTGATGAGTTGGCAGGACAATACCCAGAAGATGTGTGCTGAGTATCTACAGCACAATATACATGCTAAGGGATATTAATACAAATAAGACAAACACCAGAAGACAGAACAACAAATAGTAGAAAAGTAGAGAGGTTAAGTTGTTAGAGTCACGGAGAGCACAGTCTGATACTAATCGTCAATGACACTCTGAAACCAAGACTGCTATTTGTCTTTATTATTATAGCTACCTCAGTCCACAGAACATTCCATTCTTGAGAGTGCCAGAGGGGTGTTAGCTGCTCTACAAGAACCGAACAGAGATTCCTTGTGGGTAATAGTAATCATTTCACTATAAGGAAGCTTTCAGCATTCATTAACTGAACAGTTAACATTACTGTTGTTTGAAATTTCAAAAATCTTTTTACTAAAACAATTTTTCATTAAAATAGATTTCTCAAGTTCACTGTTATCACTCATTTTAGTAATGATAGGAACTTTTTTCTAACCTTCTGTTTGAAATAGTATGAAAAGTCAATATCTTGATTATGTCATCATTTTCTTTTTGAGTTACTTATGCAATCCATTTTATTGGTTGCTGTTGTTAAAAGTGCTCAACTGATGTGGTTTTGTTAATTGGTAATGTTTGCTTCTGTAGCATAAGTCCAAAAGGTTTGAAGAAGGATGGTTGTAGCTAAGACACACAGGCTTAATTCACTAAACATCATTTTTAATCATTGATTTGAGAAATCAATTGTATACAGCTGACAGTTTAGATGTTTCTGAATGAGCTTGGTGAAATGACATAGCATTCATATGAAAGTCTTGAAATGATGAGGCTATTTATGAACATGACTAGTTGTTTTTTTTATATTTATTAATTTCACCCCAAGTAAGGCGAGACTGCCACTAGTATACAGTAAGAGGAAAAACTGGGTACAGGGGTTATTGGGGAAAAGATAAAAGATGAATGGGATTCAAGAAGATAGAAGATAGCAATTGATGTTGCATTTAAATTTTTGGAGATTATAGCTATCAGGGAAGCAAGGGAGTTCCACAGTTCCATTTAACTATTTCAATGGTAAAAGGGCAGGATGCCAATCTAGTAGCACACTTACATTCCTGTTGTCAGGGCACCAGAATAAAAGGTTTGTCAGAGCAGTTGCCATGAAAATATTTGTAGAAAAGAAAGAGGGAAGCCACATCACGTTGGTGATAAAGTGACTTAAGTTGAGATGCCAAGTCAGGATCATTTACATTGCAAATCCTTTGGATTTTGTCAAGAACCTCAAGATGAATAGCAGAAGCACCCAACCAGATATGGTATGGTAGATTTATAAATGTGCAAAATTAATTCTGACGAGAAAAATTTCTGGCCCAACACAGTGACCAAATTTTCCTAGCAATAGATGCCGCTATAGATTCAATGTAGTCGTTCCATTTCAAATCAGTAGAAAAAACGAGGCCAAGGAGGTGCAGTCTGTTGCTCTCTAGGAGACCTGTATCAGCCATGATGACAGGGAACAGGAAAGTTTCTCTATGGTAGTTAAAGGAGAGCAGTTTTGTTTTGGAGGCATTACACTTTACAAGCCATTTCCTGCCCTATTTAACCACTGATTGGAGGTTCTTTTCTAGAGCAGCAGCCAGGTTTACTTTGTCATCCTTGGCAAATTTTCTATTGAGACAGGTGTAAATGGTGGTGTCATCTGTATAAATGCCTACTTGAGAAATGATGACATCAGGAAGATCATTGATGAAGATCAGAAACAGCATAAGACCTAGGATAGAGACTTTAGGGACACCTATGTTTGTGTTAAAGAATCAGGAAGCTTTCCCATTCAAAACGACCTTTATTTCATGATTTGTTAAGAATGGTTGCATTAAATCAAACAGTCATCTAGTAATACTGTAGCCCTGGAGCTTGTGCAGAAGGCCAGCATGCCAAACACTATTGAAATATCTAGAGCCACAGCATGAGCTATGCCATTTTTATAGAGAGCCTGGTATACATAGTCAGTGATGGCCATTAGCACATTAGCGGTATAACTGATGAAGTGGAAGCCATATTGTTTGCTGTGAGAGGTACGATGCTTAACCACTTCAGCATTGATTAGTCTCTCAAACACTTTGCTAAAAAGAAGTGAGAGGCTAATAGGGTGACAGTTCAAGGGGTCAGAGAGTTCACCAGTGCTCTTAAAACAGGAACTACATATGAGAAAAACAAGCTAGGAAGCAGAGAGGCACTAGTTGTAGAGTTTGAAGACGACATAAGCTAGCTCAGCAACATATTTCTTTAAGATGATGGCTGGAATTCTCTCACCTCAACTTGACTTATGGTAGTCTAATTTAGAAATGATTTCTGCAACCATAGATGGAGTTATGCGCATATTATTCAGTACAGCCTCTGTTCTAGGTGGGAAATCAGATGTGAGTACTCCAGATGAGTCATGTATTGAGTTTGAGTTTTGTTTAACAGCATATCAGCCTCTGTGGATCATTTAATGCCAAAAAGGTGGGGTGTTGTTATTTTTTTAATGTTCGGTTATGGTGAGAAGGTTAATTTAGTAAGATTTTGATGAAAAATTATTTTTTATTTTAGAAAACTGAAGATGTCTTCTAGTTTTGTATTCAAAAAAGAATTACTGGTAATACTTTTTTTTCCTTCAAAAATGTATTATGGCAATAATTTTTTTATTTCAAAAATGTGTTATGGTAATAATTTTGTTCCTTCAAAAATGTATTGTTGGTAATATTTTTCCTTCAAAAATTTATATATTTCTATAAAAGTTTATTTTTATACTTTCATAGCGTTTTGATCCCAGTTTGGGACCCTAACAGGTGTTACAACTGATGGTCAGGGTGGACCTGAGAACAGCAGCAATTAAGAGGCGGTTCACTGCTCCTCACAAGCTCCCAATCAGAGGCCTTGCTGCCGGATGCAGTTTGCTGTCATACCCAGGACCTCAAGTGTTGAGTTGAAAGAGAATTTGTGAGCAAAGCATCCAACTTTGTATGCTCTAAATTTGATTGAATAGAGGCAGGATTGAGGGTTTGCTGTTGTACAGAAGACTCTTGCAGAGCAGCCAGTAATCTTTAGAACTGAACTTGTGATATGCTATATGTTGTTTAGTTTTATCAGCAAACAATAAATTGGCATCATTTAGAGCACACTTGCATTCATTATGAGCAGAGATAAAAAGGTGACTGTTGTAATCAGATGATTCACTACGGTATAACTGAAAGAAGTGATTCCTGTGGGCCATAGCGGCCGAACATGCAGGTGTGAACCAAGGAAATGAACAAGATTTAACTTGGAATTTCCTTGCTGAAATAAAAGCATCAATGCTAAATTTCACCCAGAAGGAGGTTAGGTTGTCTTTCATTACTTTATCTGTTAGCAAGATTGGCAGGTAATTTATAGCAGACATTAAACCTTTTTGCCAAAGGTACATGTGTGAAAAATCCTATCAGTAGAAGTAACACCTTTTCAGCTTTTGGGTATGCATATAAAGAAAATGGAGAGCATCTGTGTTGTGGATTGGGAGAATATAGTTCACTTTTTATCTCAAGCTGAGGTTATAATAGAATATCAATGGCAGTGCTCCATGCAACAGACAGTATACCTCATGTGCACACTAATTCACCAGCAGAGTAAGCTCAAATGTTTTTCATTATTTACAGGCACTCTTAGAATACTCCTTGAAATTTTCTCTACGTGAAAGATGTTCATGATAGAATAAATATTTTACCTTGTTTTGTTTCACTATTTTGTTTAATTTCTCAACACTTGGTTTTTCTTCAACACACTACCCCTGACGTAGTACCAACAGTTTGGTGATCACAATGTCAGCTGTGAGCATCTTTAATTTGTGTTAACTGTCAAAATTAATAAAAATATGCTATTGTTCAAAATTCTGTGGGAAGATAAAAAAAAAGAGATGCTTAAGAAAATTAAAATTTGATCAGATAAGTTTAATTGGTTGAAGAGATCTAGTTGGTGAATTAGCCAGCACAGCCCATCCTAAGAGGAATGTTAAGAGATTTTTTTAACTAATGGGCACATAAAAAATTGGAAGGCATTTTGAACAAGTAAAATTTGGAGAATTTGAGAAGAGGATAAATTAGGGCAAACAAAATTGCTCTATAAATATTTACAATTGTTATAAATTGTGGTGTTAATTTTGAAACTGCAATCCAATTTTATCATTGCCTTTTGTCATCTTTGTAACCCTAAAAGGTTACTGCATGAGTAATCACCAAAACAGAGGTTGGGAATAATAGCATATCAACAAATAGAAGATTCACATGCTGCATGAAGTAGATACACTGCTAGTCAGTATAATCATTGTACTCTACTACTTCAATAGTGTTCACATAGGATACGAACATCCTGTTCTTATTGAAATTGAGTTATTGAAATCTATATTGCGTTAAATCAGAATTTTGATGAAATTATGTTTTAAAACTTATGGATAATTAAATATACATGAGACTTTTTGAACAAAGTTCATTGAATGAATCTTGTCTGAGCATGCCTGGTAAAGTCCTAAATTATTCATTAGGGCTTTTACAGAATTGAAATTCTCTGTTCTGAC
This sequence comes from Ascarosepion bandense, assembly GCA_037127315.1. NCBI lineage: Eukaryota > Metazoa > Mollusca > Cephalopoda > Sepiida > Sepiidae > Ascarosepion > Ascarosepion bandense. Next base: position 1,970,166 of record JBBBDQ010001084.1, on the reverse strand, counting down.
AAGCTTCTGTGTAATGAACATGTTCTCATCAAATCACTGAGAAACCATGACTGATTTTTATTGAGAATTTTAATGTTTGAATTTGTTTTGTGGTTTTGGATAAAAATAACCTAGGTTAATAACAGATATGGCTTTTGAGTGAAGATGTTTGAATGATCCTGATCATCTTTGTTTTATCTGTGGCTTGTCAGTCAGTCAGTTGAGTGCCATACGTGATACACGCTTGGGTGATCATGTCTCGATAGAGACATGATTGACTGGGCAGAAGGTTATCCCGCAGTAGGTTGCCATTGCTTTCTGCAGTAGACTGGTTGCCAACCAAGGCTATAGAACCAAATCTGTCCTGTTATTTAACCCATAACTGGAAGGATTAGGCGGATTAATACCTTTCCCAAGGGTATTTGCGCATAAGTGAATGCAATGAATTCAGCTGGAATTTGAACTCGGCTCCCCGATTTCTCGTTCTGAGCTGATATCCAATGCACCACAATGCACATATACTTTGCTAAAACAGTAAAGAAACATTACTTATGTGGTGAACAAATAATATATTTCATACTTTAAGTTAGGAGATCAAGAAAAGAATGGGGCTTCTCATATAAGAAAATATGTTTAGCAAATGAATGCCAAATGTTTCCTTGTGGGGATGTGGTTAATATTACCATTGTTGGTTTCAATTTTATATGGAATGACTGCAAAAATACTTCTCCCTCTAAAAACCATGTAGATGCATACTGGGATTTTTTCCTTATCACTTCTCGGTCTCATCTGCATCAGATCCGGTCTTGTCTTGAAGCCAGAACACTGCTATTCTTTGTTTGTTCGTATCCACTTTTGTGTGTTAAACCATTCTTTTGTCAAATTTTTACCATATTACTGTTACTTTGCCTTGCATATATTGTTTGCTTGCTTAATATTATTTTTTCTCGTTATTTTCTTGTTTTGTTTATTGCTTATTGCAAACTTTGTCAATTTTTGTTTGTTGGGCATTTCTGCTAATTACTCTACAACTATTATACTGAAACTACTAACAGAAAACAGCTTTTCTGTTTTCCTCCAGAGCCCAATATATTAATAGTGACAGGGAGGCTATACTGATGACATACGTATTTATAGTTGAAATAAGAATGATAACAAACAAAAAGTCATCATTCTTTACCAAGTATTTGTCTTGAAAAAATTAAAAAAACCTTGATGATGTAAGTGATGAAAAAAAAGGGAAAGATTCTATTAGTACATCAAAATAATGGAGAAATCTTAATTGAAACACTGAGATAGTCTCTTTTCAAGCACCAGCAAAAATTGGCTATCAGTATTTTTCATTGTAGACGGTCAAACAAATGGGTTAAAATATAAGCATTAATATATTAATAATGGTATTTTGTTCTAAGAGACCCCTTTATTTAATTTCTGAAGATGTTTCAGCTAGCTTTGACCAAGACTTTTACAGATTAATATGGGTTGTAGATCAGTTGGTGGAGTGAGACCCCTAGTAACAGGATAAAAGTTTTTATAAAAATTTCAATGTCATCCAGTCAATTACAAATATTCAATTTTTTTTCTTTGGTTTTCTAAGGAAATCATCCTAAGCAAAGCAAAAGTACAATAAATCGTCTGACAGTGTTGTCACCTTGCCAAACTGAAAAGCATCAAGTCAGACAACAACTTTGGAAGGCTAAGTACATAGAACTAAAAGGCAAAACCATTAAAATTGAGGTGACCCCTGCTGCAAATGTCTTTGTTGGTGTATATGAGGTTTATTTGGAAACTAAGAATGTCAATGATCCTGAGGACACACCTGAACAATATCAACTCCAAGATGGAATTTATGTCCTCTTCAACCCTTGGTGTGAAAGTAAGTGATGATATTAATAATGTGGTACAAAGGCAAAATGGGTGGTGGAGAGAAAGACTGAATTTTACCAATTTTGTAAATGGCATATGTTTGCCTTGAAAAATTTACCATTACTGGACACAGGCCCAAATAATGCTGATCAAATTTACTATACCAATGAATTGCTCAGTGAGACAAGCTTGCTGACCATTATACTACTGTAGGTAGCAATATATTTATTTACTTAGTCTTTAAAAAGACTACATCTGTTGGCTACCTGGTGAAGATCAAAATCATTACACCTGTGAGTTGATCTATGAGACAAGCTTACTAACCACTGTGCTAGATGAGGTGTCTATATATTTGCGTAATCTGCCAAAAACAACAAATCAAATTCATTACACCTGTAAAATAGTTAATGAGACAAGCTTGATCACCAAAAGTACAAATGTGGGTAGCAATATATTTATTTATTTAAACTGCCAAAAGACTACATTTTGGGGTTATCTGGTGAGGATCAAATTCATTACAGATGTGAATTGGTCCATGAGACAAGCTTGCAAACCACCATACTGGAGGAGATGGCCATATATTTATTTCCTTACTCTAGCATGATCTGACTAGTTTGTTTACATGTGGTGTATGAAGTTTGTGCTATAAGAAACACTTTCTGTATTTATTGGAGCCATGACTGGATAAACATTGGCAAGTTATAATACAGATGCATCAAAGACAAGTAGAAATACTTTACGATTGTTTGAAAATGCTCAGAAACAGATGATGGCACAGCTAACACAAATAAAACAATAAGGCCATCTCTGTGGTGACCTGAGAAATTTGAAAATGCTCTCCTAGAAATTAGTGCTGGATTACTGACCAAAATGAATTACTGATTGCCAGATTAGTAATAGCCAACTTATTATTTTTAGAAAATTGTTTATATAAATCATTTTCACTTATAGAAATAAATAGAATTTGATGAGGTAGGAAATTAAATTTTACCTCCTGGGAGTTTATTGTTTATAAGTATGGGTTGTTGCAATTCTAGTCACAAAATTCATGATAATTATACAGATCAAAATCATGCAGTTATTCTTTAAGGCCATTATTTTATAATTCTGCCATTTTCCTTTTATAAGTAACCATTATTTTGGGGAAACTGTTTATTGGTTGCATTTTTACTCATTATTTTGAAATGTTATAAAATACTTACTGCTATTATATTTTTACTTACTTTTTATCAAAACTTTACTCAGATACACAATATATGACAGTCACTAACATATTCTTTATTATAAAACAATATTTTAAAGTAAAAAAAAATAATTTGATAATATATTTATTGGTCAATCAACCTGACCATCTTTACTTAATAACGAGTTATTTCATTGTTATACTAACAGGTATCATTATAATAACTTGCCTCATGCTACCATGATAACAAAATACCTAATTTGTAAGTAATGAGAATAAAAGACTAATATGCTGGTTCTTATACATTTTTATTTAATATTAACTTTCTTTAAATATTTTTTTTACTAATAATGGTTTAAAATGCAGAACTGATGAAGGCAATCACAGAAGATTACTGAAGATATGTTCAAATGTATCTCAAAGATGTATTCATGAAATAGAAATGACCAATGCAATTGCATAATTACATAATATTGACATCATTTTCTCACAGTATGTGCATATTAGTTAATAATAGCAAAAAATTGTTCATTGAATAAATAATAAAGAAAACAAAAGTATTATAAGTGTCTAAAAAATATTGACTATTCATTTGGTAGATGACATAGTTTATATGGAAGATAAAGAAGACAAAGAAGAATACATTCTTAATGAGAGTGGATTGATCTGGGTTGGGTCAGCATGTTGCAATCATGGCCGCCCTTGGAATTTTGGACAGGTATTTATATTTCAATATCTTTTATTCTCTTTTATATATATATATATATATATATATATATATATATACGTGTGTGTGTGTGTGTGTGTGTGTGTGTGTAAAGTTTTACAAACACAGAATTGGGATCCCACATCTGTATACTAAAACAAATCAATAACTGTCAAATAGGTTTTGTTGATGAACAGTGAACTTTTCATTCTTTATACCTTTTAGTTGATTTAAGGCATGAAACTGACAGTTATTTATTGTGCTGATTTTTTTTCACTGTTTATATATTACACACACACACACAGAGTTGTGACCAAAAGTAAGATCATGGAACACTTTAATAAAAATCTCAGTAGCATAAAAATAACAGGAAGTACCAACTTTAATGCAGTAAATTTATTAAAAATAATTTATTTTCTATTAATCTAAATTTTAACTAATATTTTGTAAGGTTGCCTATTGTCTTAATAACTGCTTTAATATAACAAGGTATACTGGTTACAAGGCTGACAATGTTCTGCTGAATCTCAGAGGTCCAAATATCCTTGCTAGTTTCCATGAAGTGGATGTTGAAGTCAACACGCTGAGGCAACAGTCTGTTTCATGGTAAATGCAATTGTCAGGCCACGAATATGGTGTCTTTCTTTGACTTTTTATATACACAGGTCAGTGATGCATTGTGGGTAATTTATTGTATTATTCTAACGGTTATTTTGGTAGGTGTTGTTTGTTAATTTGTTTATTATTTATTTTACTTCTTTTTGTTTATTTTATTTTATTTTATTTAAGCATTTTCATTTATTATTGTTTGTTATTCCAGTGTCCTTCATTTACTCATATATATATATATATATATATATACGAAAAAAATCGCAAGATCGCCAAGACCTACCGCAGTTTCGCACAACGGCTCGTCAGGGCAAAGGCAGACCAAGGACTAATCAAATAAATAGACACCTATTAAGACTAACCCATTTGGGGGAAGGGGTTGCTTGAGGAAAGAAAAAAAAAAAAAAAAAATAAAAATATTGGGGGGGGGGGGTCACATTAAGGTCCGATAGTCTAAGCAAGAAACTTCATTTTGTGCATTCTACACTTATTTAATATTTCTGTTCTAGCGTTAATAAGTTTGTTGGCAGGTTCAAATTTAGCTATTGCTAGCTTCTCCTCGTCACATACCCTACAAAATTTATTGTTTTTATTATCGTTAGGGCACTTTTTTATTATTTCCCATTTCAGAATGGGATCCTTTTTAATTTTGGCTTTTATTTCCCATACATAGGTAGATAATGCTGTGCTATGCTTATATTTCTCGTTTTTGAAAGAAGTTTTATGGTTATAAAACCTACTTTTAAAATTATCATGTGTTGATCCTATGTATGTCTTGGGACTTTTGTCATTTTCGTTAACATAAACTTTAACTTTATAAACTACGCTTGTCTGATTGCAATTACCTTTAATCGGGCAGTCCTTTTTAGTTCTACAATTACACTTATGTTTATTAACGTTATTATTACTAGGGGCCGTAATATTATCTTTTAATTTACTTTTGTTGGTATTGTTAATGATTTTACCGATATTAGGTAAACAGGAATAGCTCAATTTAATAGTACTCCTGTTAAATATTTTTTTAAGTCTATTATTTGAATTGAAATGTTTATCTATTAACTTAAAAAACATTTTTCCTATTTTGGATTTGACTTCATTATTGTAGGGGGGTTGAACCATATAATTTTTCTTGATCTATTCTTACGGGCTTTTTTGCTTGTACTTTGGTCTGAAAATTCTAGCATTTCTTGGTGTCCACTTTTTTTTAACGCAATTTGATAAATTTTTTTGTGTTTTTCGAAAACTTCCCTATTAGACGAATTTGTGGACAATCTAACCTCTATACCTCTAGGAATACATTTAAGGATGTGTCTAGGGTGGTCAGACTTTTTATTAACATAATTTGGATCGTAATTCCTTTTAATGTATGGTGTTATTATTCCGTTATTAATGTTTAACGTTATGTCTAAGTAATTGACAATTTTAACGTTATGCTCTATTTCTATTTCTAGTTTATGAGACTTAAAAAACTTTTGTACTTCTTTTCTCATTTTGTCTCCTAATCTAGGTGTGCAATTTTCTATTACTATCAATCCATCGTCTCGGTATAGGCCGTGGTTATGGAAGTCTATTATTTCGTTTAGTCTATGAAGTAATAGGCACCCTATCAGTTCTGCCACTTCCGCACCATCATACGCCCCTATTGGGTTATCAAACCCTTGGGCATCAGTCTTTTTTATCCAAATTTCATCATTAAACCATAATAACGTTTTGCGGCAGTGCCAAATTATTTCTAGCTCCTCCTCTTTTATTTCGTTATATTCCTTCGCTAATTCTAACGCTTCTGCAAGTAAATTAGCTGTTATCGATGGATAGAACTCCTTAATGTCGTATTTTATGAATGCAGATCTTTTATCGGGATTTATAGCATTAAACCATTTGATACAGTCACCAGTGGATTTCCACTGGTTAATGTTAAGATACATGCGCAGATTGCTACAAATATTTTGAATGATAATTTTACTTATCGGACTGCCCGATTAAAGGTAATTGCAATCAGACAAGCGTAGTTTATAAAGTTAAAGTTTATGTTAACGAAAATGACAAAAGCCCCAAGACATACATAGGATCAACACATGATAATTTTAAAAGTAGGTTTTATAACCATAAAACTTCTTTCAAAAACGAGAAATATAAGCATAGCACAGCATTATCTACCTATGTATGGGAAATAAAAGCCAAAATTAAAAAGGATCCCATTCTGAAATGGGAAATAATAAAAAAGTGCCCTAACGATAATAAAAACAATAAATTTTGTAGGGTATGTGACGAGAAGCTAGCAATAGCTAAATTTGAACCTGCCAACAAACTTATTAACGCTAGAACAGAAATATTAAATAAGTGTAGAATGCACAAAATGAAGTTTCTTGCTTAGACTATCGGACCTTAATGTGACCCCCCCCCCCCAATATTTTTATTTATTTATTTTTTTTTTTCTTTCCTCAAGCAACCCCTTCCCCCAAATGGGTTAGTCTTAATAGGTGTCTATTTATTTGATTAGTCCTTGGTCTGCCTTTGCCCTGACGAGCCGTTGTGCGAAACTGCGGTAGGTCTTGGCGATCTTGTGATTTTTTTCGTGTGTTTTTGCTCTGCGTAACTGCCTTTTTGTTAAAACTTTTTGGTTAATTTAGTATCGAGCACTTTTCTTTCCTGGTGGTTCGTTCCGTTCGAGGGTTTTTTTCTTTACTGTGAAGAACCATATGTATTGTCGGTCCTACGCAGTTTTCTTTTTTTTCCCCTCTTTGTCCAAAGCTCTATAGCCGAGGACAATAACGGAGTTAGATTCTGCTGGTTATTCGTGGTCTTTAAAAATTACTTGTGTAACATTTTAAGATTAGAATACGTACAGAGTCGGTTTTATTATTATTATTATTAATATATATATATATATATATATATATATATAAATATTAATGCAGGTTTCATTGAATAATATAGACAAGTTTTGTCTATTAATTTTGTGTAGGATCCGTTCATACCGTCTGATATACTTGATGGTGATATCGTTGAAAGACAACAAAAAATCACAGTAATTGTTGATTTTTTTATCGGGTCTAAGCTTTCGGCTCACATAAGCCATTATCAAAGAATAAATATTAACAAACAGTAAACATAGAACATTTAAGTTATTAACAATAAAGAGAATTAAATTGAAAATATAAGTCCATCCCTACCGTGGCGGATGGCCGAAGACAGTGACAAAATAGTGGCGTTGTGGTCCCTGATCTGATTACAGGCATCTGAGCATATTATTGGAAATATCAAAATTGATTGTATTCAAACCAGGTTTAAATTGTTTAATGTAGAGTGCTTCGAGGATTTTTAGTTTCTGTTTATTATTTTCTTGTTTAAGTATGTATGTGTTATCAACGAGCGTTTTTCTCAGAAGTGTGCGTTGATAACTGTGTTGTTTTAAATGACGGAATATATTTGAATTTTCATTTAAGTGCAACGTCAGACGCCGTGAGAGCGAATTTGTAGTGTGGCCAATGTAGATATTATTGAGGTTGTTAGAGATACATTCTCTAAATGGACATATGAATTTATATACTACATTGGTTTTTTGCAAATCACTAACGGTGGGGGAAGAGTCGTTGCAGGCGAATGAATTGGATGTAGTGGATTTAGTGTAATATATAATAAACTTAATTCTTTTGTTAGAGTCTGTCAGAGAAATATTAGTATTTATGAGTTTTTTAGGATGTTTTCATCTAGTTGGTAGTTGGAGTGCATCTGCCTATGGTATAAGAGAGTGATATGTTTGGGATTGGTTGGGCTAGTATCATGTGTTGGTTTTTCCATGTTAAGCTTTTTAAGAAAATAACGTATTTGTTCATCAACTGTGTAGTTGGGAAAATTATTATTGATGAGTGTCTGTTTTATGTTTTTTAGTTCACTGTGGAAGATCTGATTTGTAGATGAATTGACTTTTGCACGATATAATAGATTTTTTTTAAATATATTTAAAATATATTTTTTTTTGTTTTTATTTTACAAAGGCTTGGTATATTGCATTGTTCTGCAAGCAATTACCATTTAAGGCACATTTGTTATTTATTTGTAGTTACATGTGGGTTTAATTTATTCAAGTGGTTGATTGTTTTACTGTTGTGCTTTTTTATTATTTGTGTCATGTTTTCAGTGCAATTGTAGCTGATTTTAACTGTGTTTCTGTTGAATATTTTGTGGAGAGTGCTTGATACAGGGAAGTGTTTGAATTAAATGAATATTTTTCCTACATTTTTTTCTTTGTTGTATGGTGGGTTGAACCATATGTTTCTCTTTCTGTTGACTTTTTTGTGCTATGGTCAAGTGATTTTAGTATCTGACTGATTATTGATGGTGAGTGGGTGGAAGATGTGTGTATATACAGTGGTTTATCATTGGGTTTTCTGTATAGTTTCTATGTACCTTTTATTTTATTATTTAATCATTTTACTTAGTTCATTTTACTATGAGTTCATAGGTCTTTGCACCATCAAAGCTTCCCATTGTAGTGTCAAATGTCCCTTCTTTCTTTATATCTTCATTGTTAAATAGTAGTGATTTTCTGGAGTGTTTAATGATTTTTATTTTGATAGTGTTTATTTTTATTTGTTCTTGAGCTAAGGGAATGAACTTATCTAACATTGGTTCTGTTATAGAAGAGCAGAAATCTTTTATATCTAGTTGTATAAATTAGCAATTTTTTTTAGTTTGCTGAACCAGTCTACAGTTGTTTTTGTGTTTTTCCACTTATTTACTCTTAACTTCTTTCTTAGCTCCGAATTGTTTTAGTTTCCTTATTAATATCATGTCCTGTTGTTTTTGGTGCTTTTCTGTATGTTTTAGTTATGTTGTCCTTGAGTAATTTGTTGTGTTTTATTTAACTAATTTAAATCTTATGGGTGTGTTTAATTTAACTAATCAGAATGACAGTTTTCCTTAGACATGTATGAATACCCCACATTTTAAATTTTCAAAGTCGACTTTCATTCTGATTAGTTAAATGCACTCATAAGATCTAAATTTTCTGCCTCCCCCCTCCATATTAACTCTTTAATAAGCAAATGTATTGTTTTCTATTTTCAAATCTAAATTATTTTTACCAAAGTTACTGAACACTGATGATAATATAAAATCTTTAAATCTCAAAACATAGAAATTGTCGTGTCACAATGTAAATTAATTTAAATAAAAAAGCAAATTTAATTATATTACACTTTACATTGTATTGAGCACTTTTTTAAAAAGGTAAATGCCAGAGAACTCTGGATTCTAAACCCACCGGTTCTCTTCATTTGGAGAAACACGCACACACACACACACATATATATATATATATATATATATATATATATATATATATATATATAGGGTACATTGAGAAAATCATCTTTCGTGTATTTTTGCAAAAAGATGTCTATTTTCTATTATAGATTTTTTATCTTTTTGTTTAAGCTGCCATAATGTTGACTTGAACCTATCATTCTTTTTTTCGATACTTGTTTTTATTGTCACTTTTTCAGTTTGAGGAACCTTGTCTTGATGCTGCCCTAGTGTTACTCAAAACAGCTGGTCTCCCAGTAAATGGTTACAAAAATCCTATTCCTGTTATTCGTTGTCTTTCTGCCATTGTGAGTAAAAAAAAAAAAGAAATAATTAAAAATCTTTTCTTTTTTCTTTATTGCTGCTTGTTTTTACCACAACACATAGAACTTATTTCTCTGTTCTTGTATCATTAAGTTAATAGCTTAGATTATAAATAAACAAGTAGTTTCTGATGAGATTTGAACTCAAAATCTGTATACTCAAAAGCATTGATTTTAATACATTTAATAATCAAAGAATGTAAAAAATGACCTGATTCTTGCAATAAAAACCACCAATAAAGATGGAAAAAAATAACTGAAAGAAAATTATAAATGAGAATGCTTCATGACTTATTTTTTAAATTAAGTAATACTTGACTGAAATACATGTTCCCTTCAATGATTATTTCCTTTGAAAATTTATCATCAAACAGAACATAAAGTGTAACTTAACTATGTAATCTAGGAATGATCATATGAAGCATTATTATGAATGAACCATAAATTAAAAAAAAAATGTCCCTTCATTGAAATTTCTCTTATATATAAATACTAGTAAAATAAACAGATTTAATTTATCAATGTTTTGATGAGTGGCAGAAACACAAGTGTATATCTATTTTTCTGATATACTTTTGTAGAAATGTGGTAGCATTAGTAATTATTTTTCATTCTTTTTTTTGCAACTCTTTGATAATTACTAGTGTACATATAGTGATATGCAAATGACTGTCTGATTAGCATAACAAAGATACAGATGCTATATAAGTGCTTCAAGGAGAGGGACACAATATGGTATATGAGATTAATGACTACTGCTGAACTGTGAAAATAGCAGGGAAATCACATTTCCTGACAGTACATATTGCCTTTTTTTTGAAGAAGAAGAAGAGGAGGATGGGAAGGTCCAAACAAATACATGAAGTTATTGAATTACTTTGGGAAAATTATAAGGCATTGAAATGTAGTTCCGTTTACAGTAGTTTTTCATTGTTAAACTTGAAGGTTTATTTGGTTATGTTATGATGAAAAGGGAAAGAAAGAAAATATACTATTCATTTCCAAAGTGGGCCACAGAAAGAACCAGGTTGGCATTGAGTAAAAACTGGCAATAGTGTCATAGTAATAGGGACAGTTACTAGAAAGAATATAGGCAGGGACATCTATTGAAAGAATGTAACCTGGAAGCTAAGGCAGGGACAGCTAGCTTGGTGTGAAAGTAAATGCAGTATACTAGGCTGGAATCTGAATGCAGCTTTGTAATCTGTCTGTTCTGATAGCCATTATACTACTCACGCGTTCATTGAAAATGTTAGCTTTGTTAAAAATATATTTCTTTTCCCATGGCCTTCTTAAATATCTGCTTCGAGCAATAAAATTTGCAAATACCTCAAAGACCATGTTCAGTTTCATTTCTGTTTAAGCTATTAGAAAGTATTGTTTAGAGAGTGCAAAAACCAGATCAAGAAATTAAAAAGAGAAAATACAAAAATCTAGACATGAATAGGGAAACAAATGTGATCCTTTGTTGCAGATTAAATAATGTGTTCAGTTTGAAATTCCTTGAAGGTTATCTAAATCAACAGAAATCTAAAGAAAGCTGGAAGGCACCACAGCCAAAACATTTTGATAATAACAACAAAGACTGCAAGATAAGCATTCGGAATGTAAGATAGACATGATTACACATTTCATTTGCTGTGGAATAGAAAGTTATGTGGAACAGCTTTTCAAGACTATATAAAGAAAATGAAAAGATTAAAAATATATTTTCATGTTTAGTCATTTGCTTAGTGTTTCTGGCTGAGAACTTTTCATCCCCTCTCTCTCTCTATATATATATATATATATTTGCATTACTTGACTCATGGAAATAACACCATCAATACAAAGGAATTGTTCTATAGTCAGTCGTAATCCAATTTTTTAAATATTGAACAACATAGACGAGTACTTCAGCTAGTTTATTTATGTGCATATGAATAAACTAAGATATAAAGAACCATAATTTTTTAGAAAATTTAAAAGAAATTAAATATGGCCTTAAGTTTTTATCCCATTATGAATCATTGTGGTAGTTTTTATAATTGTATTGATAGTATAAAGGAGCTTGTAAAGCACTTAAATATCAGAAGGTACTTCAGGATCTCTGGTTGAGATGCTTCTGCGAAATATCTTCTGATAAAAATGCATTGTGTTTATTAAATACTTTCAATGAGTAACTTTTTGGGTATATATATGGTTGATAGGTTTAGAGAAAAACATTGTGAATCATAGTTGTAATATTTTACTTCTACTGTAATAAAGTGGCAAATACAATATATTTGGCACATCTTAATATCAGATTCTTTGAAAGAAACACAGAAATCAATAAAAAAAAGATAGCATTGTAAATACTTAGAATGTTAATTAAAATAAACAGTTCAAATAGAAATGCTCAAAAGACTTAACTTTCCAATTTCAAGTTTTGCAGATACATTTCTCTGGCCCTGACAAAAAGTATATCAGTCTGTGTTATTATTATTAATAATAATGATGATATGAATGAGGAAAAGCATAAATTTAACAATTCAATTTTATATGAGAAACTCCTTTGCAAAGTTTGTTTTTGAAAATTAATTCAAATCTATATTGTGATCAGTCTAAATATGCAAAATATGATGATTCAGAATTTTCAAGTTTAACTTCTACAGTTTTTGAGAAAATCCTAAACACGCATAGAATTAACTCGTATTTATATTCTATATGGTATGTAGATATTGTATTGTAAATGTATTCTTTTATTTTTATTCAGATCAACAGTTGTGATGATGATGGCTTACTGGAAGGAAGATGGATGGAACATTATCCAAAGGAATGCACAGAACCATGTGCTTGGACTGGTAGTGTGGCTATCATTAAAGAATACATGGAAACCAAGAAACCAGTTCATTTTGGACAATGTTGGGTTTTTTCAGGAGTCATGACAACATGTAAGTAGTATTTCCTGTTTAAACTTTTCATATATAAAAATGTTTTGCTTTATTTATATATAACTGTTTTTGATAAGAGATTTTCAATCAAGAGTTCTTACAAGATGGTATATTGAAGAAAATAACTGGTTTCTATTAGAAAGTTCTAAAGATGAAATAAATATGTTAAGAAAACAAAACATTTTGTATGATTTCATGTCTCTCATTTGAAATCTAAGAAAGACAGATTTGTACTAACCCGAGCATAATCTGATATACATCCGCTCTAGTAGGGTGTCTACTGAGGAATAAATCCCTTTGCAACAATAAACAAGATTAGTTACCCTGCAGCAGATATCTGTACAAAGCTCAGCTTAATCCAGCATGGTCTTATGTCTGGAGCATCTAGAAAAGATGAAACATAACAGATAGAAAGACAAGCTGATAAAATATTATTATTATGCCTCTTCTAACCAATCAACTGTTAAATTAAACAGGAAAAAATTGTAGCTGCTTAAGTTTTCTATTTGCATTTCCCTTAGATCTAAATAATTTTTGTGACGGTTTTTTTTTTTTAACTGGGATATTCCAAATGTGACCAGGAGCTATTTTCCTATTCTGTATGCACACAAAATCAGTTGGAATATAATTGTCTTCATGTACCATTTTTCTATAGTGCAAGTTGGAAGGATTGGCACAATTTTATGCGGATCAATTTTTTGAAAACACATTTCTCCTTTGACGAGACATTTGTAAAGAAATTATAGATAAAAAAAAAGTTGTCAGAATGGATGATTATGAAATAGATGTGAATATGATTTTGCACACATATATTTGGACTTTAAATACATTCTTGCTGATTTTTCATGAAAAGTAATGTTTTATTAACAAAAATTTGTAAGAAACACGTCACTGAAAGTATTATCTATCATTTATTGCTTCCAATTCTTTATCTTCAAACTTTTTTGTTGTGCCAGATTGTTCTTTATCTTCAACATTAAAATCATTATTTTTGAAGCATCTAAACCAATCTCAGCATGTTGTTTCTGACAGTGCAAGGTCTCAACAAGAATTCTGTGTGCTTCAGCTGCAGATTTGTTTTGAATAAAGTAGTGCAGTAAAATTCCTCACAAATACACTTTCTTTGACACAAAATCCAACAAGAAAAACAAAGTTGCTTACACTTTGACGAAATGACATACACAGAATTTCAAGCTTGCTTATAGATGCGTTATCATCTGGAACTACACTGACACAGTTCTGAGAATGCTATCTGTTGAAAAACAGCAAAATCTTATTCGAGGTCCTAATATGTGTGTGTGTGTGTGTTTGTGTGTGAAACAAGCCAAAGGTTTATGCAATTTTTGAACATTGCCAAAAGTTTATGTAACTTTAAGTGATTTTAATAAGTATTTTATGATGTTTTTGTCTTGGTTTTAGTGCTTCGAGCTCTTGGAATTCCAACAAGGTCAGTTACCAATTTTGAGTCTGCCCATGACACAGACTGCAGCATGACAATTGACTTTCATTTTAAAGAGAATGGAGTCCCACTATCATATCGGAATGATTTTATTTGGTAAGTGATTACTTATATTAAAATCTTAAATGTTATTTTTTTTATTCATAGAAAACTGTGAAGTCAAATAGCTCATTTCTAACATCTATCTCAGTCTTTTTATATCTAAGATATAATTTCTCACTCTACAGATAAAGACTTGTCCATAACTTGAGAGGAGTCATTAACATGTTCAACACTGAACACTTGAATCTCTTTGTATAACTACCATTAACACAGCAACATTTTGACTAAACCTTTTTAATAAGAACTGATAAATTGATCAATCAAATGATATGTTAACAACAGTGAACATACAAAGAAAATATTTAATGTTTCCTATGTACAAGATTTGATCACAACATATATAGTCATTTTATATATCTTGATAACTGGTTATGCAGCCTTGATATAATATGGCAACCAATCTAAAAAGATCTTATTGAGCTTGTATAAACAGAAGCTCTTCTGTAGAGCTATTCAACTGGTAATATGACACTACTGAACAGTCTTTTATACTGCATGTCCATCACATTCACAACAGCCAAGCAAACAATTTAATTCTTTTTAGCACAATAGATTGCATCATCCAGATTTGTCAGCACCCCCTCTAATCTAGATTTGCTACCCTGTGAATTATGATGTTTTCTCAAAGGTTAATTTGCTGCTGAAATTCTGAGAATAAGATTATGGACAGGGTACCAAGGTAGCTGAAAGCAATTTGAATGGAGGTCTTTGAAAAATACAAGGGATACTAAAGTACCTGTATGCAATCTAATGGGTAGTATTTTTGAAATTTGTTTTGATTAAAACACCCAAATTTATAGCCTCTTTATTTTTAGTCTGTTTTTTACATTTTGGTAGGAATTTCCATGTCTGGAATGAATCATGGTTAAAACGACCAGACTTGCCTGTTGGTTATGATGGATGGCAGGCCCATGATGCCACACCCCAGGAATGCAGTGAAGGTAAGCTGAAATATTTTAAACCTATGAGAAATTAAATATTATTTGAGGAATAATACTCTTAAAATTAAAAACAATCTTTTAAAAGCTTTTGCTTATATATATCATAAGAGACTTACTGGACCTGTAGAAATTCCATGACATTGTAAATCGGCAAGTAAGTTACATATCCATTAGGCCATTGTTCTACTGCTTGAATATATGGTGCAAACTATTTTAGAAATAATAAGTGTCTATTTTCTTAAAGTTGTAATCATTTCAATGAGCCATTTGCTTTTTTTTCAAATAATATTGACGAGTTAAATTCTTTTAAAACAATAAAAGATAAATTTAAGATTTTCTTTAAACTTTTTAAGTAGCTAACATATCAATTAAGCTACTGTTCTGTTAAAATAACATATCCTTTATGTAACATATCCTTTATGCCACTACCATATTTCACTAAAATACATTGGTCAAAGTCAAATTAAATTGTGTAATCTTGTACAAGTGAATTAAAATTAACACTGGTAATGGTATCCCTTTAATTCCAAAAGTTTTTGGAAACAAACTGGTATACCCAAATTAAGTTAAGACAATAAATTTGAAATAGTACCTATCATAGAGAAAGGATTATAGTTATAGGCATAGTGGTTGGGGTACTTATGTGATGATGAAAACCATGTGCCCAAATGTATAGAAATAAAGAATTTTCAATAGAATAAATTGCACACCAAGTCTAAAGAAACAGATATTATCAAATATCATGAGTAATACTAACAGTAAATGGGGTCCCAAGAACAATATCAGATAATTATTTGTAATAATCATTTGTTCTTGGTTAAAATTCATTGTATTCTATAGAAAAAAACTTAACTATATCAAAGTCGAATGGAATTAGAGAAAGAATGGTACACACTATAAAATTGGGGATCAAAAGCATTTCCTCCTCACTGTAATAACATAAACAATTTTCTACCAAAACTTTTGGTTAGTTATTGAAGTATATTACATGCTGACAGAGTACAAAGTTTATCTGCATTAATGGGAAGACAGAAATGTTTTATTAACCATTTGTAATATATATATATATAGTCATCCGCAGACAGATCTGTTTCGCTGTATCACAGCTCATCAGTACGGTTAGACTCCAATTGTTTGTAGCCCAGGATTCCAACCCGACCGAATCGGCATCAGTTGGTGATTCTACCTCTGAGCTATGGGCGCTCGGTAGAAGAAGGCAGACTTTTAAGCGTGTATATTATCACTATACACGGCCAATAGCCAGAGTGCTCTAATTCATTAGTGAATGAGCGATGTGTACATGCCAGAGTAGCTACTGTTTTTCAAAGTCTACCATTCTTCCAGGGTGCTCAATCAGGGTGTGAGAGCGTATATAATATATATATATATATATATATATATATATATAACTTATTTATAAATGGAACTTTGTCACTGTGTGTGTGTGTGTGTGTATCCGTTACCTATAGACTCCGAAACGGCTGAACCGATTGTCTTGAAAATTTACACAGTTGTACTATAAGCGTCTGTGAGTGTTCTTAGCTAGGTTTTGTGTCGAGGTACTCCTGATAAATATCAAAAATCGATTATCAAAAAAATCGGGTTATAGAAGGAGTGGTCCAATTTTAATCAAATTTGATACACTCATAGACAAAAACATAAGAAACGATATTCAGAAGTTTCAAGGTTGCAGTTCTTACAATAGTGCAGAAAATAGATAATATATATATATATATATATATATATATATATATATATATATATATATTTAAATCGATACCAGGAAATCAAAATTTGACTTACATCCATTCATTTTTCTTTCAGTCTACAGTTTTGCTTTAACTGGAAACAACTATTGCTTTTTAGTCTTTCGTGCCAACGTCCAAACAGTCTGAGCTCCAGGACCATGGATTAGTTTTAAAGTTTTCATTACACCCAAGCAATGCCGGGCTATACTGCTAGTATATATATATATAAAGTAAAACTGAACTTCGAACAGTAAAAGTACCAAGCTTTATTCAACTAAGATAAAACTCAGCTACAAAAGAAAATAGAAAAGTGTCAGTTAAATAATGAGTTTGACAGAGTCTCTTCTCGTATAGTTGGTGCATAGAACACTACTACATCCTTCGCTCTTAGGAAAATGCACAATTACCACCCATAATGATCTTTTCATCTCTTCTTTAATTGTTGGACTTCAGCAACATCTTTATTAGGCGTTGTGCCCTCCTTTGGTACAGGGACAACTGGGGTACTCCTATCTGGTTCCACTGTAGAAGGCTCTAGTTTTTAACTGTTTCAGGGCAGGGAGCTAAATCACGAAGATACAAGGGACTGTCTTCATTTGGTTACTTGATGTTGGTATAAGTCCGATTACTATTTAGAAGTTTGAGTTGGTCCACATAAGGATCAGTTTTGTTATTTCTTATGAACCTTCTTAATAATAAGGGACCTAGTGACATCAGCTAGGATGAAACAAAACTGCTGTATGATGTACAATGCGGTAATTAAAAAATAATGTTTGTGCACGGTGGTATTTGTGGAAGTACATAGCATTGAACTTACAGAATGTAGCACTTTTGGAAGTACCAATTCCCTGTGCTTTTCAGTTAGGTTTTTTGATCTAACAGCTAACCAAATTCATATAATGCCATTAAATTAATCAACCTGTGCATTGCCAATTGGGTGATATCGTGTGGTTTTACTTGTCACAACCCCTTTTTAGACAAGGTAGTCTCTCAATTCTTTAGATATGAAAGACACACTTCTGTCAGAGTGTATGTATCAGGGCATCCAAGTTAAACTAAACAAATAATCTAAGGACTTTATTACTGTGGTAGTGTGCATGTTTGGATATGGAAAGAGGAATGGAAACTGCGAGTATTCGTCAATTATTAATAGTAAATAAGTATTGTGCATAACAGAAAGTACAGGTCCCCTGAAGTCAATACTCAGCCATTCCATGGGTCTGATCGCCTTGATAAGAGTGTTTTCTGGTGGGTTATAGAAACTACATTTACTCTTAGTACAGATTATACAAGAAGAATTCACCTTTTTCACATCCTCCATAGAAAAATGGAGGTTTTTTGCTCTAACAAAGTGTAAGAGTCTAGTAATTCCTGTATGGCATAGGGAATGTCAACAAGGGCGGAAGAGTTAATGATTGAGCAAATGTACGCATGGCTAAGTGTGTCAGAAACTACATTTTTCTATGCCAGGGTGGTATTTTATTGTGTAGTCAAAGGTTGAAAGTTCTTAAGCACTACTCTTGAATTTTCACATTCTTAATTTTTGTGCACTTATTGTTGAAAAACATGAAAGCCACCGATCTCTGATTAGCAATCAGAGTAAAAGGTTGACATGATAAATAGTGACTCCACTTCCTAATTATCTCAGTAATTTGTTAATTGTTTTGCAGCAAATAAATGTCTTGCAAATACCTTGTTAGATGTTTTAATAAATATGGCATCCATATTTTTATGGCCATGTTGAAGTCTGTATATCCTTTGATATATTCAAATAGACTGGAACTTATACAACTCAAGAGGGCCTGGTATTTGTTTGGTATCCTATCTTGGCAATCATCTATATAGATAAGTTGAATAGTTTGCCAATGGCAGTAGTCTCTGGCAGCTGTTGGTGAACAAGGTTTGATGTCTAAGCATTTTGGTTTCCATGTTGTTTCTATGCTAGAAGTTGTCTATGTATTTCAGTTGAATAAATTGTAACATATATATATATAGAAGTAAAACTGAACTCAGAACAACAGTAAAAATACTAAAACTCAGCTACAAATGAAAAATAGAAAGGTGTTAGTTATATAATGAGTTTGGCAGAGTCTATTCTCATATAGTGGGTGCATAGAACATTACTACACTATGTCTTATTCTGTTAATGGAAAAATAGTTAATCTACTCATGAAAAGGTCATATTTATAATGTAGAAGGGACAAAATCAAGCATTAGTATTAAAAAATGAGAGAGGTGTTAGTGCAAGCAATAAGGGTTAGAGAAAATTTAAAAAAAGAGATGTAAGAAAAGACATGTGTTCTGGGATACTGCCAGTTATCTAAAAGAGTCCTCTTGATCAAACTGAAAGGTAGACCTTTCAACATAGCTATTATAGTAATCTTTGCACCAACAACGCAACACTGAGGAAGAAATAGAATCTTTCTACTTTATACTAGACAATGCCAAAGCCCAGTGTAAACCAAACCAAGAAATTACAATCATCATGGGTGACTTGAATGCTAAGGTAGGTAAGGAGAGGAAAGGGGAGACAATTGGCAACTTTGGATTAGAAAACTGCAATGACTGAGGAAAGAAATGGGTCCAATGGTTCACAGCAAATGAGTTGGGAAAGATATTAATCCGTCTCTTCCTTCTAGTTATGGCTAAATAATAGAACAGAGTGGGTTCTATAGCCTTGGCTGGCAACTAGTCTACCGCAGAAAGCAATGGCAACTTACTGAGAGATAATCTTCTGCCAGGTCAGTTATGTCTCTTTTGAGACATGTTCGCCCAAAGTGTGTATCACATATGGCACTTAGCTGACTGACATTATATTTGCTTTTATTTTGACAACAAATAAGCACAACTATAAAAAAAAATCAATCTACACCAGCATATTTTGCATTAATTACAGCTTTACAAATTTTTGCCATTCTTTCCAACAGGTTTTGAAAAAGTATATGACAAACTTTCTCAAGTATTCTTAAAGCACTGAAATAGCTCACTTTCACTCTTTGGGGATTCTCATTAAATTCTCTTATTCAATTTATCCCATGGTATGCACCACAGCTATTAAGAAACCTCTAATCTTAACTGATTTAAATCAATTTTTCACAATTGAGTGTAACACTTAATGATTTTGAGAGGAATTAAGTTCAGCTGTCAACTCTGGAGCAGTTTTCCCTTATTTCTTTTTTATAATCAAGTGTTTATATTCAGCAGTACTTTTCACTTTTAGTGCTCTAGCATTTTGCCTGTCAACATTTGTGCCAGTTTCTAACTGCCTTTGTAACAAATATCGCATTGCAAGTTTAGAAATATTCAGCTTCTTGGCAATTTATCTTTGAGAGTAGCCTTTACTGAATAAAATTTCAGTCTGTGCCCTCCCCTCAATGATTAGCTATTTTGATTTTGCTATTTAGTGCAAATTATCTCAAAATTAAAAATAAAGAAAACCTATGAAAATACTGTTGTATTAACAATCCTTTTTTTCTTCAAACAAAGACAGTTACATATGTTTTGTTTACAACATTAGCCAGTGCTGAGAACCCGTATTAAAATTTAACTTATTTGAAAATTTTTTGCTCATCTCAAAAAGTCTACTGAGGGGTTAATGGTGATCTTCATGAAATCCACAAAGATACTGGCCAAAACTGGATCAAAAGAGATGGTCATAGTTCAACATATTTGACAGAGTTGGCTTTAGTATTGGCCAGCATTCAGACAATAATCCTGTGTGAGCAGGTGAATATCAAGAAAATTGATTTGACATATTACTTGGGGTACATTCTTGGCATATGCTCAGAATTGTTGAAGCAGTTACAATCAAACTTAGAAGACCCAGCCTATGCAGGCAAAACAAGAGCTTTAGTCATTCCCTTCTTTTGGTAGAACACTAAACATTTATTTTTTGTCTGTCCATTTTTGGTGCTTTTTTAGGTTGATGATCAATTTTATTTACTTCATTTATACAAACGAGATTAGTTTCTAAATATATATTTTAATCATGCACCAGTTTGTTCTCATAACCTAACAGTCTCCTTTTTTACTGGAAAGATTTCAGCATTCACATGCATGGCCTTGGTGTTTATATCTGGGATAATCTTCTGATGACTCTGGAATTCTCTCTTGAAGCTCTTGACTACACTTTCATGTCCTTCTGTTTTTCATTACTAAACTCTGTTAACTATCTCTTTTTCCTTTATTGCTCTCCTTCTTCCCAGGACTGAAATATATTAGACATAATAGATGACAGTATAAAAAAAAAGCATTTTCTCTCCATCCATATGTAATCATTTTTGTCTTTGGTGACTTTAATGTTCACCATGACAAGTAACTGAAACACACACACACAGACAAAGTTCCATTTATAAATAAGTTTAGATTATCGCTATAGAATTATTTTTAAATTAAAATTTTATACCTAGAAAGCTGTCCAAGAGCAGTTATTTCAATTGTTTATTTAAACCTGTTTTTATATTAATGTAAAATTACAATTTGCTACACGGAGGATGTCATTAACCCAAACAACCATAATTAGTATTTTATTCAACACGCATTTTGTGTAAATGCAAGAATCTGTTAAGGAGCGATAGAAATCTTGAATAGTTAAATATGTGTGTAATACATTGTTTCAATTTTACCCAATTAGTTTAAGCCTGTTTAATGAATGTTAGTTACCATACAAATTTGTCATTATTATTGCTAGTATTAAAATACTCTTCTGGTAAGAAAGTTTCATTTTAATTTATTCTATTTTTTTTTATGAGTAACTTTTTGCAATAAGACAAACACAATGTTGTATGTTGCTGTTTTAGTTTTTACTGGTCGAGAGTGTAGTTCATTTATGTATATAATTCATTTTTAAAGCAATTATTTCATTTTCCATTGCCTTGCACTGTTTTATAGTCTTTTGAAGTAATGGCTTTGTAATGCTACTTTAAATTTACTGCACATTACTATTGTGTCTGAGTAATAAAAGTTATAAACAGTTTAAGTTTGGACCATGACTTTTAGCAAGCTATTGCTTATCACTTCTGATGCTTTTAATAAAGTTGTAAAATTTTCAACTCTAATAATATAATCCTTAATATTTTGGACACTTGCTTTTTGTAGATGGGTTTAATTCTGTATACAAAGAAATTATCTTTTATTTACCTTTTGATAAATAGTGTTCTCTCAAAATTCACAATGCTTTTCTGCCATTGTTTCTTATGAGAGAAGCCCCTGACAGACTTCAGCAATAAAAAATTTGAATTAACTTGGCAAACACATTTGTTTTCTTTTCAAATTACTCTTCATGGTTAGGATGATTTCATGGTACTAAGAATGTTTCATATAACTTTTGAATTCTCATATATCCTAAAAATTTTACTTTCCATAATTTATATTTGGATTTGTTACTATTGAAACAAAGTCTATTTCTGCACTTATATAACTTGTATAATAATTGGCCATTGTTCAGTGTAATTGGCAAAAAAGCCAAACAAATGAAATTCACAAAGTTTTCAATAAACAATAACAAAATAAAGAAAAGAAAAAAAATGAAATAATACTAAGAAAACTATATATAAGTAAGGTAAAACTAGGCAAAATGATAGAGATAAGGCAAAAAAAAAAAAAAAAGAATTGCAAAGTAAAAATGGTTTTAACACATAAAAGGGACACAGTCAAGTGATTGTAGTATTCTGACTTCAAAACAAGAACAAAAATATGGTAGATGAGACAGAGATGTAGTCCATTTTATTGATTAGAAAGAAGTCCCAGCATGCATATGTACAATTTGTCTATATATATTTAGAGGGAGGGAATTTTTTTGCAATCATTTCTTTCAGATTAAAACAAAGAAAAATAAGTTGCAATAAATGAGTCTAAATGAATATAGTATTTGCTGCAACACAATATGTGTAATAAGGAGAGTGAATAAAAATTTAATAAATCCTACCAGTGATATTGCTGGCTTCATAAAAACTACACAGTATATGTAATAAGAATCATTTTTAATTAATGTTAAATATTCAAATAATAACATGCCATATTTTCTGTTAATTAACAATAATATTGTTAGAATTATCTGATTAATACAGACCAGTTTGAATTACATTGTCCAAAACTGTAACAACTTTTATTCCATAAGCATAAATTTGTTCTTATTTTTAGGCATAATGCAATGTGGACCTGCTCCTTTAAAAGCTATCAAAGAAGGTCATGTTTACCTTCTTTATGATGTTTCATTTATTTTTGGTGAAGTCAATGGGGATTGTGTTTATTGGCAGGTAATATTTAATAAAAATCTTTTTAATTCTCAGTTTTAATTGAATAAATGAACTCTTTTGTGTTTTTCATCTGATTACAGTATTTTTGGTTGATCTCTTCTTCAGCCTTCATCATCAGTATCAAGTCTCATTACCCATTAGGTTAAAAAAAATCACCAATACTAAATACCAAAATGAACCCATCATTGCCAGCCATATACTAAACAAAATTCTCATCACCTTTTCCAAGTAGTTTCAAGAACCCAATGAAGGAGTTATATAGATTGAAGAAAATTTTAAATATTCATTTTATAAACAATCTTGTTTAATATTAAAGATTAAAGATGTTACAAATAAAACATTGAAACTATATTTTTTGTGGTCTCAGACCATTTGTGCAGCTAGAGAAGGCATCCAGAAAAACAAAAAGTAATTAAAAGATTTATGCATTTGGGATAGAAGAGAACTGAAAAATGAGTGATAAAGTGGTCATTTAAAGCAAACTGAAATCTACTGAGACTAATAGTGGTCTCTTCCTACGATGTTTGTCTGCATTAGTAATGACCTATGTTTTAAGATAAAGGGTACCCTGGTCCAGCAACTATAAAGGGGGCTAAGGAAATGTGGGATCTGAGAAAAAGGTTTTTATATGCTTAAGACAAGCATTCATATTACAACTAATAGCATAAAACTAATGGATTAAAATAGGATGGCTAAGAGAGATGAAGGGAACCAATTGAAAAAAAAAATGAAATGTCTAATTTGTCAATTTTAAAGTTTAATTTAAATTTCACTTTACTCAATAGATAAATATTCAAATCTGAAGCTGGATTCTCTGTGTTTCTGGTAAGCCTTTTTAATGAACCTCTGTCTTTATGGTATGAATGTTTAATAATTGAAATATGTTTCGTAAAAGTCGCATATATTTATATTTTTTTTCCATCCACTCTGTCCTACATATTCATTTGTAGACATTTTGACACCACAATCACTGAAAGTTTTTCTTTGAAGTTCTAGGGAATAATTCTTGCACAGATTAAGCCCTGAGGCTTAGAATTATCATGGAAGACCTGAATAGTGAAGTAGGCAAGGAGAGAGGTGTAACAGCAACTTCAGACTAAGAAACTGCCATGACCAAAGAGAAAAATGGGTCTAACGGTGTACAGCAAATGATCAGGTAATAACCAACACCTGGTTTCAAGATGATTATAGACATAGAGAAGCCCAGGAGGTGACACAAAAAACAAATTGACTATATAACTATAAAGAGGAGATTCTGAAATGCAGTTGTTCAATGTAAAACTTATCCAAGTGGCAACTGTTCAAGTGACCATCTTCCGGTTATATGTAAACTAAGGCTGAAACCTCAGTGATTGAAGAAACCTAGCGCAGCACCTGACTGCAATACAACAAACTCGTGAATGACCTCAAGCTGCAAGAAAAATACATGGACAGTGTGAAAAAATATATGAGGGACAAATTGGAAATGGAAACTTGAAATAGGACATACTAAAGGAATTGTTAGTAACATCAGCCCAAAGAAAAAGAGACACAGAAGAAAAAATGAGTGGATCACAAGTTAGATTCTTGACAAGATGCAAAAAAGACAGAAAACAATGGAGTGGAATACAAGAAACTACACAAGGAAATACGGAGCAAAGGCAGACAGACTAAAGAGGAATGCCTCAATGACAAACGTGCAGGAATAGAGAGAATAAGCATAATTAATAAAAGTGACATATATAAAAAATAAAATAACAGGAGAAAAGACATGCTTCTCAATGGGATGTATAAAATCCAAGGATAGGACACTTATATTAGAGAAAGAAAAAATACATCAATGATGGGAAATATATACAGGAGATCTCTTCCATGGCAAGAGAGAGCAACTGACAATTCACAGAAATATCAATAAACTGGAAATATTAAAATCCAAAGTGGAAGTTGCAATGGCCAAACTGAATAGAAACAAAGCAGCAGGACTAGACAGCATTGTAATAGAGAGACTAGCAGCCTTAGAGGAGTTCAGCATAGACAAAATTACAGATTTAATAAATTAAATCTACAACAGTGACAATATGCCAGAAGACCTAAGAAGATTTATTTTCATAGCACTGTCTAAAAAGCCAGGCACAAACGAATGTGAACTTCACAAAACAATCAGCTTAATAAGTCATATAACAAAACTCATCATCCAAATTCTGATGAGTAGAGTGCAGCAGAATCAAGCCAGAGATAGGACAAGAATACAAATGCAGAAGTATGTGTATCTAAGTTTTATAGACTACACAAAGGCATTCGACAAAGCACACCACAAAGACTTGATAGAGACACTCAGTAACCTTGAGATATTTGGGAAAGACAGAGTAATCAAGAACCTGTACTGGCAGTAAATGAGCTCAGCAGATATAAAAAGATAGAAAAGAGTGTAATACAAGGATGTATCTTCTCACCAGATCTGAGAGCTGTAGAGGTCCTGTCAGAATTTGTCATTGGCAGCCACAATCTGAACAACATAGGATATGCAGAGGATACAATGCTGATAGCTGACACGGAAAAGAATCTACAAGACCTCCTACAGAAAGTAGTTAAAGAAAGTGGACAAAAATGACTACATATAAACTACAAGAAAACTGAATGTATTGTTATCAGTAAAAAGAGGATCCCAAAATGCCAACTACAGACTTGGGATATGAAACTTAAATACCTGGGAAGTGTTCTAGAGGATGGTAAGTGTGACACTAAGGGAGCATTCCAGAAGTTAAGTAGAGTATTGTGAGACAGGAAAACTTTGCTGGAAATTAAAGAAGAGAGTACTGGACTGGATTGTTATGTAATGCCTGTCCTTTAATATAACAGTGAATGCTGGACAATTTTATCAAAAATGAGAGAAAGACAGGAAGAAACTGAAATGTGGTTCTACACAAGAATACCAAGGATATCATGGACCGAACACATGAGCAACGACAAGAATTTTGATAGAATGGAAATGAAAAATAAACTGATACTTAACATCAAGAAGAGACAGCTGAAGTTTCTGGAACGTTTAATGATAAAAGATGGCTTGGAGAATCTGATACACATAGGATGCATAGAGAGCAGGAGAGACAGAGGAAAGTAACTGTATCTTGAATGGACATGACACAAAGAAGAAGAGAGATGGGAAACAGGCTTAAGAGAAATTTTGCTCCCAGTGATAAAATTCTTCTCAGACACTCTAATTCCTCTTTATGGAATATATTTAATAAACAAATCTTTTGCAAAAGACATCAAATATATTCAAATTTTTAAATGCCTTTTGAAGTTTGAGATGTCTGACATGACAAATACAAAAACATTGTTAGATGTGCATTGTATTGAAGTACTTTCTGAATTTGGGCACTATCTTCCAAAATGACCTTATAACACATGAGATTGATTCATTTAGAAAACTAACATTTAAGAATGAATATATGAAAACAAATTATATTCAATGGGAAAATATAAAATTAATCATTTTTTGTAAACCTATGGCTACTATCCCACTATATATAACTGCAGCCTATTTAAAGAATTTCACTTATGAAAAGAATGTTAAGTTAGCTTACTCTAAGGTGGCAAGGTTCCTTTCCTGAATGCATTACACATTCTTTCAGTGTGTGTGTGTGTGTATATATATATATATATATATATATACACACACACAAAGGTGCAATAGATAAATTATCGTCTAAATTACACAAAAGAAGATAACATTGACATCTCATTTTAACAAATACATTTACCAGAATTATGCAAAAATATTTTGAAATACTAAAGAGTAAATTCATTCAATAAAATTGCTACTGGTTTCAACCATGGCTTCCAGACAACTTCAGAATCTCCAACAACTCTTCTAGCTGGTCTTCTTGGTGAATGCTGCCATAATCCTTGCCTTCAGTTCATCTTTAGTGTTACAAAGAGTTTTGTTGGTCTCTTGCTCAACTGTGCCCTACACATAATAAACAAGGGGGTTACAGTCTGGTGAGTTAGGTAGTCAGATGTAAGAAGAGATGTGGTCACAGAAATTTTCTGACAGCCATGCGTGGGTTCTCCTGCTTGTGCGACAAGGTGCAGAGTCTCATTGTCAGACATAGGATCTTCCAACAGCCACCCTCTTGACCTAGGTCAGCACTATCTCCTCAAGGTACTTGATGTAAGCTTCTGTGTTGATTCTGAGGCCCTGTGTGAACATGTATGGAGGCATAACATTTGTTGACTGGATATATCATCCAACTCTTTTCAAATTCTCTCGACTATCCTCATATTGACACCCAAGACTGTGAATTGTTTGTATTAGAGCTTCCAGAAAAAATGCCAAGCAGTACAACATGTCAATTCCAAATTTCTACCAGAGTGAATTGCTGCAGCATTGTTTTTCTCACAGACGGTGCCCAACTAGCCCTACTATGTTCTGTAGTCAGCAAAACCAAAACAACACAGATGTAAAATTAAAAATATAAAATGGTGACAATTTATCAATCACACCATATAAATGGACATTGAAATCAACACTCAGAGGCAACAGTCTGTTTCATGCTAAACACATTTGTCAGGCTATGTGAGTTGTGTTTTCTTGATTTTTTTTATATACAGGTCAGTGATGCATTGTGGGTAGTCTATTTTAATGGTTATTGTAGTGGGCATTGTTTGTTAATCTATTTATTTAGTATATTTAATATTTGTTTGTATTAATTCATTTTACAAGATTTTGTTTATGTATTTTAGTTTATTTATGTATTTTCAGTTATTTTTGTTTGTTTTCTGTTTTTGAATTTTAAGTAGCGTAGTAAAAATTAAGTGAACCCTGTCCTGATTTGATTGTTCAACATACCAATATGCCAGTATACCATAACTCAATTATTTAATTAAATTAATTTTAGAATGAAAAACTTAGTTATTTTTATTCATTTTAAAAAAATATTTTTATTTTTTCAATAAGTCATTTATATTTTTTTCTGTTTTCTAATAATATTAACACATTAAATTTATTCAAAACCATCAGCTAAATATTTTTTAAACTTAAGCATGATTTAATAAAACAGTTATCACTTTAAAGTTTAAAATCTTTTCCTATTTTGACTTTAACTGCTTGAACAGCACTTTTAAAAACTAATATTCAAGTGTTATCAAAAATTATCACTGCTTCAATTATGTTTTTAAATAAATTATTCTAGGTTTCAATTTGCTACATATATCTTTGGTTTGGAGAAAAAAAAATTATGAGGATGAAAGATTATATCAATTATTAAGCAGAAAGTTTCATAAAAGAATTCAAGATATCATTCAAACTTTTAAAATATTCTGCATAGAAATACAGACAGACAAATAATCCTGTTAATTTTAACAGTAAGTTAAAGTGTGTCTATATTTTGAGTGCTTGTGTTCATAGATTTTGAGGTTACTTTTTATGGATGTCAATTATGTGAAATATTTAATTTAAATTTTAACAGGAAATATATATTGTATTGCCTGTTTGTGTGTTCAAGTGAGTCTCACTCTCTCTCTCTCTCTCTCTCTCTTTAAAGTTAATCTACTTCTATGCCCCTTAGGGATGTGGGTGGTCATGGCTCTCTATAGCTTACTACCCTATGTAATTGTTTTTTTCAACCATCTCTTCCCTGTTGTGACATCAATTTACACAAGCTTGTGAGGTAGGTTACTTGCTCTCTTCTTGCCTTCAATATATTCTGTGAGCATCAAAATCCCCAAGCTCTCTTTCTGCATTATGTATTTATGAAATTTCAACTTTTTGATTCTTAGTATAAGTGTTCATTTTGCTTCCATTTTCTTGAAAACTTCCTCATTACATGTTCAGGCCATGATATTCTCAGTATTCTTCAAGAGAACCATCTATGGTTCAAATAGCAGTGCAGGCTGAGCTCTATGGCTTTAGTGGTAACTGATCTAAGAGAAGGTCAATACTGAATTCAAAACCTGCAATGACTGAAACTGCTTTAAAACTGGCTTGCCTGCCACACGACCAGTGGGTTGGCAATATGTAATAGCCTAATGCTGTGACTGGTAATATTAAATTAGTACTGAAAAGTATGATTAATAAAGATATCAAGGTGATGTAATATTAGACAGACTTTGCTAAAGCCAATCATTATTAGAAAGTTTTCACACGTGTGTTTTTATATTAAATAGTATTTGTGCATTTCACAGGCCCCTGCCTACAATCAACATTATGTAATCTTCAACCCTCATTCAGTTTCTATCTTCACTAACCATGTTGAGTAAAATCGACCTTATGATACATTATTAGGTTGATAGTAATATATAGTGGTGAACCAAAATATATGTTGTGTACTGCAGATGAGGAAAGAAGAGCAATTCTCGACTGTGTAGTATATCTGGAAAAACATCAGGAATCAAGACCAGATTGAGAACTCTTTTGGTAAAGTAAACCACACTGTTGATAAAACTAACAACAGATTTATTGATTATTAGAACTGGTTAATATAATGTCTCTATTATCTTCTGTTTCATGTGAGTCTGTGTGTCTGCTTCAGCTAGGATAATACATGTGTGTTCTAGTGACTGCAAGGAAAGTCTGGAGCAAATCAGATACAACTGCATCCCTACAGTCTTTGTTTATATAGCTACTCTCCCCATTCTAAAAATTGATATATCTAATTTTTTCAATTCTGATCACCCTATTGTAGGAAATCTTTTTTATAACCTACATAGCTTCTTTTGTTAAAGAAATTAGTTCACTCATTTCCTGTAAGAATATAAAAGAATATAAGTATTTTGGGCAAATAGCATTAATGTAAAAAAAAACCTGATTTTGGGTCTCAGGATCAAGAAATTCAAACATGTTAATCATATCTTATTGGATGAAAGTGGATAGGTTGGTGAAAAAAATTTTGGTTTTGTTCAATTTTACTGAATCATGATTAGTTATTTCTACATTTGATTCTCTTTAGAACTGTTCTTAAATTCATTTTATTGATTAAAACATAATTATTAATTTTCTTTTCCCATCTTTCTCCCAATCATATAATTTATTATTATGGGTATTTTAATAATTATTCTTCAATTAGTAATTCCTCCAAATCACCATCCATTGATTTCATGCAATTAAACATTGAATTTTGTCAGCATCTCTGTGCTTTGCATAAAATAGTTTGTTTTATTTTTAAATTTTACCATGTTGCTCAAATAGAAGAATGCAGGTGTAGTGAATATGTCATTTTTTTGATTGCTTTCATTTATATCAGAACAGGATTCATTTGTTAGTTTTATATAGAGAAAAAATATGGAAAAATATGGAAAGACATGTGATATGTAAATTTTTCTGACCATCCCATTGTCTTTTAGGTAACAGATGATGAAGAGATGATTGCATTTGATATTAACAAAAATAGTGTTGGTAAGTTTATCAGTACAAAGGCTGTTGGAAGTGACGATCGACATGATATCACCCATTTGTACAAGTATCCTAAAGGTATGTTAATTTATTCCACTTTTTATTTAGATTAATCTAGAGTTTTCTGAATATTCCTTGATAAAAGTTTTCTTCTATATGCCATCAACTTGGTGCCCGTCTGTAGTCAGAGCAGTGGTTAGCATTATGCATATCTACACCACGTACTTACAGTTGTTACATTGTGCTGTACCAATTGAAACTTTGTTAACATCAGAAAAATGATTAATAGTTTTTATGATATCTATGGACATCAATGAAGATAGCCTTGTCAGATTATTTGTTAGTTTAGTAAGTTTAATGCTGATGAAGTGCTTAATTCTTGTGGTCTTGCGCCAGGCTAAAATAGCTTTTGTAAATATCTAAACAGTCATGTCACACTATTTTGCATAATAAAATATGAAAATACCAGATATGAAAATATAAAACTAATAATTTTCCTTAAACCTATGTCAACAGTTAAATAACATAACCCAGGCTTGTCAGAGAATTTAACTAAGGAAAAGAATGATATCTGCAGATGAGGTTCATCTGCTGAAGGCTTACGGCCTATCACGCTGAATACACTGGTT
The DNA here is from genome assembly GCA_037127315.1 of Ascarosepion bandense. Lineage (NCBI taxonomy): Eukaryota > Metazoa > Mollusca > Cephalopoda > Sepiida > Sepiidae > Ascarosepion > Ascarosepion bandense. The sequence continues at coordinate 1,938,773 of JBBBDQ010001084.1, read as the reverse complement.
CTCACTCGATCACCGAAGTTAAGCAACATTGAGCCTGGTCAGTACTTAGATGGGTGACTGCTTGGGAATACCAGGTGCTGTAAGCGTTTAGTGATGGATGTGCGTTGTGGTGCAGTGGATATCGGCTCAGAAAGAGAAATCAGTGAGCTGAGTTAATTCCAGTTGAATACCCTGCATTCACTTAAGCACTGGTACCCTTGGGAAAGATATTAATCTTTCCCTTCCCTCCAGTTATGGGTTAAATAACAGAGTAGGACTTGGGGACCCTGCCCTTAAAAACAAGTCCCAATGAATCTTGGTTCTTGAAAAGAAAAAAAGTATTATTAGACACAAAACTTATATAAAAACAACAATAAATTGTTGAAAGAAAAAGGTATTACCAGCAATAAATAAATAAAATTTAGTTGGCAATAAATGACCCGCTGAGGTGTTGATATGCCATAAAAACAAAACAACCAACCAATCTGCTGCTGAAAACACTGCATTTTTTTTTTATTACTGAGACATATTTTATGTTGCTACTCTTGACTGAAAGTTACTAGGGATTAGTTTTCACGTATGAAGATAAAAGTTGTATCTACTTATTCTCAGATTTGGACTGAATGAAACATTCATGTAGAACCAAGACCTGATGACTGGACAAATCCCACTCACAAATCACAATATGAGGAATGTATTTATTAGTATCCATTGGGAGTATTTGCTGGAAGCTTAGATGTGCCCTAGCTTTGTACTCCTTTCATATATCTGGCATGTGTGTTACCTAGCAACTAAGCAGCACAATTTGATATGACATTAGATGCAAAAGTTGTATTAGCTAATCTTCAACCAATGGCTTGTCTACATACGATATATATGTCAAACGGCAGAGATGGGTTGAATGCCATGCCACTACAAACTTCTGGCACTCTACTTAAATGACTGTGTAAAGTAATAGTTCTTGATTCTATTTCCAACCTGGAGATCTAATTTTGGTACTTACTAAGTAGTAACAGTTCTTAATTCTAATTGTTACAATCTTTGGTACTAGTCATCCTTGTAATATTCTTAAATGTCCAACTACCTCCCTTTCAACAATCTCCACATGAACTCTTAATTTCAGTATATTTATCTGCCCTTGTCCGGGAACTCTTTAGTATCCTTGTTCGTTGTTCATTAAAGCCTTATGTCTTAAGGTAACTTTATCTCTACTCATTTCAATTTAATGAACAACATTCATTCTAGAAATTAAAGATGGACAAAATCTTAAATCCGGAACGCTTGGATACACTTCCTAACACTGCTTCCTCTACAAGAATATTTAATCATTGGTTCCGGACATTTTCAGCTCTAATACAAAGGACCAAAATATGAGAAAACCTTGATAAACTGGACACATTGGTTGCATATATTTCTCCAGACATCTATGAATATGCAGTGGAATAAATTACTTATGATTCAGCAATAAATTGACTCCGAGAACTGTACATAAAACCTACCAATGAAATTTTCGCCAGATATGTGCTGTCTACATGTGCACAAAAGGAGGAGGAGACTATAGACGAATATGTTCAGAAATTACTTCTATTAGCAAAAGAATGTAATTTTCAAGCTGTTGAAGAAGTGCAAAACCAAGACAATGGTGTTAGGATGCATTTATTACTGGACTACACTCAAACAATATCAGACAACAGTTATTAGAAAATAGAACACTCAATTTAAATGCCGCCATTGACCAGGCGAGAGCTCTCTATACTGCACAGAAAAACTCGTAATCTTATTCACAACCTTTTCTACCAGTTTTTGGTGCTGCTACCATCGAAAATACTAACACATCAGGGATAGAAAACTGTGCTGCAGCACTCAACAATATAAAATCACGATGTTACTTTTGTAATGGACAGCATCACAATCATTGGAATTGCTCGGCGAGAGAAAGCATATGTTGCAAATGCAATAAGATTGACCATTACACTAAAGTCTACCATTCAAGACCAACACATACTTCCGCCTCAACATATTCTTCAACTGAAACTCCTAGACTCGTTACTATTAAAAATAATTGTATACTTTTACCCAGAACAGTAATTTCTAGCATTACAGCGGCTTTTTCTTCAGGAATCATAAAGCAAGCGACAATTTTTGTATTGATCAGGAAATATGAAGCTACTACCTTGATGGATACTGGTAGTTATGGATCCTTCATTTCCTATGACTATACAAAAAAGCATAATTTAAAAATAAACCCTGCCTTGGGGACTGTTTCCATGGCCTCTTCATCGCTGAACGCTTTGGTAAAATGATGATGCTCTGTCAACATCAACTTATTAGGTGAGTCCTATCCAAATACTCAACTTTCTGTGTTACCAGGTCTTTGCTGTGACGTTATTTTGGGTCACATTTGAGTGTATCCTTTGCCTTTGGTGGGCCTAGAAAAAGTATTGTCATCTTTAACTCTACTGTCTGCAGTGTACCATCTGCATCAGTAGACAGCTCTTCACTCTTCTCAAACCTTACCCCTAATTGCAAGCCCATTGTTACAAACTCTAGGAGGTTTGGAAAGGAGGACAAACATTTTATCCAATCTGAAATAGACACAATGCTTCAGCAAGTGTGATTGAAGACTGCACATCTCCCTGGAGAGCTCAAGTCCTTATTGCCACTAATGAATGCCAAAGAAAAAGACTGGTGGTGGATTACAGTCAAACCATCAATAGATTCACCAAACTAGACGCATACCCTTTACTAAGAATGGATGATTTAGCATTGGAAATCTCACAGTACAAATTTTACATGTTGGTAGATTTGAAAAGTGCCTACCATCAAATACCTATTTGGAAAGAAGATAAACAATATATGGCTTTTAAAGCTAATGGCAAACTGTACCAGTTTTTCAGGGTTCCCTTTAGAGTTACTAATAGAGTAGCATGCTTCCAGAGAAGAATTAATAATATAATAAAACAACACAACCTACGTGGTACCTATGTGTACGTTGACAATATAGTGGTAGCTGGAAAAACCCAACAAGAACATGATGAAAATCTCACTAAATTCAGGAAAATTGCTCAACAACATAATCTCACATTTAATGAGAAGAAGTCTGTTATATCAACTGAATCACTTGACTTTCTGGGCTATACCATATCACAAGGAAAAATAAAGCCAGATGCAGAAAGGTTGCGACCACAAAATGAGCTACCAATCCCAAAAGACAAGACAACTTTATGTCGAGTTATTTGTTTATTTTCTGATTACTCCCATGAATTTTGAAATTCTCTGATAAAATCAGGCCCCTGATTATTGCTGACATCTTCTCCATCAAACAAAATTCCTTGAAAGCATTCAATGACCTCAAAAATGAAATCGGAGGTACTCTGCTACATGCTATTGATGAAAACATTCCCCTGATAGTGGAAACTGACACCTCGAATACAGTTGCCACAGCAATACTGAACCAAGCTGGTCGTCCAGGTCCTTTTTTTCGCACACCCTAACCCCAACTGAACAAAACACACTTCAGTTGAAAAAGAAGCTTGTGCCATTGTAAAGTGGTCCCACTACTTGTCTGTTCAACGGTTCACCATAATTACTGACCAACAAGCAGCACACTACATGTTCCACTCTAAAAATCTAGGGAAAATTAAGAACAAAAAATCAGAAATCTTCCATATTCTATAGAAGAAGTGAAAAGAATATGTAGCGAGTGCCCTGTATGTGCTCGATAGAAACCTCGGTTCCACTCACCAGATTCAGTGGGCCTAGTCAAGGCCATACAACCTATGGAACAACTCAGTATGGACTTTAAAGGACCTCTTCTTTCCAACACTAAGAACTGATACATGCTAGTCATGATAGATGAATATTCACGCTTTCCTTTTGCCTTTGCATGTCCAAATACGACTACAGACATGGTGATCAGATGTCATAATCAGCTATTTGCGATGTTCAGAATGCCCTCCTACATCCACATTGATCATGGATCTTTATTCATATCCAAAGAGCTTCAAGAACACTTTACCAGCTTAGGTATAGCTACCATCCGGACGAATCCAAAGAATCCTCAGTGAAATGGCTATGCGAATGCTATAATGGTATTGTCTGGAAACATGTAAAACTAGCTCTTGCTTCTAGAAACCTTCCAGAAACTCAATGGGAAACTGTACTCCCTGAAGTACTGCACTCAATCAGATCTCTACTTTGTACAGCAACTAATGCAACCCCTCATGAGAGATTATTTTCATACCAGTGATCTTTATTCATATCCAAAGAGCTTCAAGAACACTTTACCAGCTTAGGTATAGCTACCATCCGGACGAATCCAAAGAATCCTCAGTGAAATGGCTAATGCGAATGCTATAATGGTGTTGTCTGGAAACATGTAAAACTAGCTCTTGCTTCTAGAAACCTTCCAGAAACTCAATGGGAAACTGTACTCCCTGAAGTACTGCGCTCAATCAGATCTCTACTTTGTACAGCAACTAATGCAACCCCTCATGAGAGATTATTTTCATACCAGTGACGGTCATCTAGTCGTCACTCTTTACCCACCTGGTTAACTGTATCATGTCCGATATTATTGTGACGTCACACTAGTACCAGAAAATATGAACCTCTAGTTGAAGAAGTGCAATTAATGGAGGCAAACCCGCAGTATGCTCATGTGTGCTTTGTTGATGGAAGAAAATCAACAGTTTTCATGCGTGGCTTAGCTCTCATAGGGAACATGTCGCTAAATAAATCGACAACTGACATCAACATTACAGAGGATAGGGAGAAAATCACTACATCAGCCAAAAGACAATAACCAAAGAACAGCATGTAGCTCATGAGAACAATATCACAGAAATAGTTGAAAATGACTTTGCAGAAGCAGACATGACAGATAATGAAAGACCTCATCTGTCTGCTGATACTGAAAATTTTACATCCATAACAGAAACTCCAGATGTACTTAGGTGTTCTACTTGAGAATGTCACAAGCCAGCTTGATATAGTGAACTTTAAAATTAGCGCATCATCTTATGTACTTGACTAACATGATATAGTATCCTTAAAAAAAATTACCTTACTATTTTACACTCTAAATCTATTACAATTTTCTAACTAATAAAATCAAAACATTAACTCTCTGTATCAATATTTGGAACTCAAAATTTATAAGGAAGGGAGAATGTCATATTCTTACTTAAATGTTCAACTACCTCCCTTTCAACGATCTCCACATGAACTCTTAATTTCAGTATATTTATCTGCCCTTGTCCGGTTACTCTTAAGTAGAAGATAACCGGTCCTTGTTTGTTGTTCATTAAAGCCTTACATCTTAAGGTAACTTCATCTCTACTCATTTCAATCCTTTTACAATTATTAAGAGTTGTTGGTCATAATTGCTGCAGTTAATTGTTGTTTTGCTTCTTCTAGCCTTTAACTCACAGTAGATTAAATTTTTAGTCCCATTCAAATTCATTGCTTTCAAAATTGGTCTTAAAAATTGTATTACACATGAATATAAACAGTATTTAGGATATGAAACTTTCAATGTTAGAAATCTTACTGATTTTTGTCTGCTTTTGTTTTTCAGGCAGTAAGGATGAGGGAAGAGTTGTAAAATTTGTAAATCAGTTTAGCTCTCGAGTGGAAGATAATATCTATAAAATGGATGTCAAAGATGTGGAATTCAAATTTGTACCTCCAACAAAAGCAGAAGTTGGAGACGGTTTTGAAGTAAAATTGAAGATGAAATCTCTGTCTTACTCAGTCAGGAAGATTAATGTGACTGTAACACTGATGACATCTTCCTATATTGGAATCTCAAGACAAACAATAAAGACAAAAATAAATACAATTGAACTCATGCCCATGAATGGTGAGCCATTAAATCATTAATTTTGATAAATCAATAAATTCAGTATTAAAAAATAATAAATATTTGAAAAGGTACAAGATGAATGTATTAGGTTTGGACAAACACTAACAGCATGTGAAAACAGCAGCTATCCACATTAGATGCAAGATAAGATCAGCCAGCAACCCAATGAAGGTAATAATTACTTCAAATTATATCTCAATTCAATGCTGTTGCTGCTCATCCCATCAGTTAATGCCTTGTACATTATACACTACATTCAGTATAGTTTTATAGCCATTGTCCAACAAGTCTACCATTATTGACAACATAGCATTGATTCCTGCACTTCACCTGGGTCAGACAACATTGCTATTTTATTGCAGAAGACCGGGGTACGTTTTCACTTGGTCAGATGTGCCATGTTTTCAACTATCTTGGGTAGATAGTGAATCTTACATGTGGCAGAGATCACAATAAGACACAGATTTTTGCCTCTCAAAAAGTGTTGTATATTATACACTATATTCTACGTAGTTTTTGGTGCTACTCTATTCAATAATGTAGAGTGTATCAAACTGGTGTTGGGATAAAAAGCAACAATAAAATGAAATGAAACTATTAATAAAGTCATAGTCATAATGAAAAGTATTTCAAACCAGTGTTGAGATAAAAATACAACAATAATAAGATGGATTAAAACTAGTAACAAAAGAACAATAGTGAAAATCTTTTCTCTTAAATGTAAAAAAAAAATGAACAGATTAATAAATTTTCATTAACAGCCTTAAATGAATTTTAAAAATGCTTTTTTATCTATTTTTTCATTGTTTCAGAATCTGAATTTCAATTTGCTGTTGACATTATTGACTATGAGACTCATTTGAGTGCAGATGCCTCATTTTCTGCATTTGTGAATTGCAAAGTACAGGAAACAAATCAGTGCTTCATGACAGTGGAGAAATTCACTTTGAAAATGCCAGATTTGGTTGTTAAGGTTAGAGAGGCACAATATTCTTTTAATTCATCTTTGATCTTTTATAATACATTAACATGTGTACTGCCACATGTTGCACATGTGATGTGTGACATGTTGTCTCTGATGCATACACGTATCTAGGAACATATTGGTTATTCCTTCAAATTTCCATGTGTGTCTTGTGGCATGTTGTATTTTGTTTTTGATGTACATGTGTATCATGCAGGGTGTTGCATATTACTTTTGATATGTAGGCTTTTGGTATAATGTATATTACCTGTAATGGACATGTATGTCATGGTATATTGCCTCTGATGTACATCTGTTTTTTGGCATGATGCATATAAGCCCTGTTGCGCATGTATGATTATTGTGGAATATTCTATTCTGCTCCTGATGTAAATGTGTCTTTTAATATATTGCATATGGTCATTAATGACCATGTGTGTCCATTTCATAATTTTAAGTCAGTATAGGTACCTAAAAAACTGTTATTGTTTTTGACAAAGAATGACCATGACACACAAATGTGTTACATGACACCATGCAGAAAATAGAAAACCAATGAGAAGGAAGACACATTAGTATCATTAACCTAAATAAAACTTAAATTGTGTTAATAGTAATTTCAGTCTATCCTACTACTTGACTCATAACTGGAAATGAAAAAGATGGACTAGGTGATAATTTGAACTCCTTTGTTTTTTCTCATTCAAAAAAATCTCAGGTAGTATCATTAACTATTTGTACCACTAGATTCTAATAAAATAAATACTTTTATTAATTTTATGACATTATTTTTCTCATATTTCAGTGCCCCGAAGAAATGTTAAAAGACAATGAAGCTAAAATGATAATCACCTTTACAAACCCATTGTATCTGAATCTGACAAATGTTGTCTTAAATGTAGAAGGTTCAAAAATTGTGCCCCCAACAACATTCAGGTATTTCTGTATTCTTATCACGTGATCTTTACAAAATAATAGAGTTTTATTTTCTTATAATATTTTAATTCTTTAATATGATAAATCTCTTCTAGAATTTTCCACTCATTCAGTTTTAACATTTGGCTAACAGACAAAAAAGAAATTATGATAACTGATGTGACATCATGTCTTCTATTTGGAATACAGGATAGTACAAGATCATCTACTACATTTGCAAATCAGTCACAGATAACCATAACATTGTGACAACATATCAAAAGCACGTGACAAAAATGCATTAATTTAGTATACCATGAACAAGTAATTAGTACAAACCTATGACATATTTGAAAATACCTGATTTTATAGTACAATAATATTTTGCTATAAGGCAGTAACTTGTAACATTCAAAATATAACAAATGTAAAAACATAGCAGTTGGTCATCTGAATATACCATTCACTTAATAATAAATTAAACCTAATCATATTATTTTTGTAAGTAGTGTAAAATTGGTATCAAAACTAAATTTCTCATTGAAACCAAGATCGATTGATAAGTAAGGTCTCAAATCTCATAAAACAAGTTTGAGATCAGATAGAATAATGAAACTGGTACCAAGATTAAGTAAATCTATTTCTCTTCAAAATGACAAGTTTAGTTTTTCAACATAGTCCCAAATTTAGTGTGGTATATTTTCCCAAACATTCTATTCACATTTTCATTCAATAAATTAAGAAAGTTTCTGCCCGAGTTTTGATCCACTTGTATGCGATTAAGTTCAACTTTGCCACTGGATGAAACATTTTGATCTTTTATGACCTCTTTCTTGATTTAGGGAACAACCAGACATCTGCTGGTGTCAAATTGAGGCTGTATGAAAGCTGTGTGAATGTCAGGTTTCTAGCCTTTTACATAATATGGTGACAACAATATGGTCTTGATTTGTTTTGATATAGAAAATGTCCTTTCAGACCTTATTCTGCAAAAGTGGTGTTTCTTTAAGGCTCATTAGTTTTATTGTTTCCATACATTTGTCAGTGCTGACATGTAATCCCCTTATATAAAAAAATTCTATCACTGGTCACTGTTTCATACCGGTTCACACTCCACCCATGTCTATTGAACAGGTGAAGAGACTCATCCCTTGTTTCCTGTTTAGGATGTGGTTTCCGGTTTTCTCTTTTCCAATCTTCTCACTTTTTTTTTTTTTTCAATTGGAGTAGATAGACTAAACTATCGCCTGGTTCACACTCCACCCACGTCTATTGAACAGGTGAAGAGACTCATCCCTTGTTTCCTGTTTAGGATGTGGTTTCCGGTTTTCTCATTTCCAATCTTTTCACTCTTGCTTAGTCCCCGGTACATCAGTGGCGTTACCACCTTGCTCGAGGTGATATGAATAAAAAAAAAAAAAATAACTCAGGCATAGTACTCATTAATATCAAACACTATTAATCATTACTGCTTGATAGTAAACTGACACTAGCATTTTTTAACATGATTTTATACACTACTTCTATGTGTTGCATCCCTTTAGAATGTTGGTGATCAAGGCTCTCTATTTCCTGCCTTTATAGCTCTTAATAAATTTTATTTTCTTGGGTTCTACCTTGTCCATCTTAAATTTCCATAGTTTCACTCTAAGTTTACATATCACTGGAAGGTGGTTGTTAACATAGTCAATTACTCAGTTATGGTTTGCTGTATAAGATTGAATTTCTTAATCTTTTATTGATAGTTATATAATCAACTGGGTTTTTTTTTTCACCTCCTGTGCTTCTCCATGTCCATATATATCTTGGATGTTCTTGAAACCAGGTGTTGGCTACTACTTATTATATTAAGTGTATGGTGGCAGAAAAAAGAAGAAACGATAGAGGTTTAAGAAATAAACAATTGTATTAATGCAAAAATACAACAAATGGTAAGTTGGTGTAAATGTCTCACATTGAAAGAAAGCGATAAGTAGGATCATAAAAGTTGTTCGCAGAGACATATGGTAGGAAAGAGAGAGCAATTTGTGATTTACTGTGGTGGAATCTTTTGGCAGGTTGCCTTTTAGAGATGAGAGGTCATGTTCTGACATGTGTTGTTGTGATATTCACTCTTTGTTCGATCTTTCAATTACCTAATCCCTGCAACTGGATTGATAAATCAATCACTTTGATCTAGACCCTGTCTTATCCTACATTGTAATTTGTTTGGTCATAAGACTAGCAAAATTGAGTAACCTTCAGGAATTGCTGCAATAGATTGGTCCAGGTTGAGTAAAGTCACAAAAAAAAATCTTCAGAGAATTCAAAGTTTTGTTTTTTTCGTATAATACTTGGTTATTTTAATAGTTAGAACCTATCTATTTTCATGCAGACAGTTAACAACCGAACCCATGTCTTAAGTTGAATGTAACACATTGGCTGGTTTGGTTAAGTCTGGTACAAGGTTTGAGTTGGAGTTCTTCTTAGGCAGGCAGTTATGTGATATCAGGCAACATGGTCTCTCATTTCAACTACAATTCTAACTGCTGCTATGGCCGAACTGCTACCGACTACTTTGGGTCATTGTATATATGGACTTCCGCTCAAAACTGGTTTAGTAAATTTGGTGATTTTTCTAATTTCATCAAGAATCTCTGTTGTTTGGCTCTTGAAAATTAGTTAACTTTTTCTAATTGGGTGGAGGAGTGGGCTTTTCCATCAGTAGTGGTCACAGGTATTTATCAGCCCAAAATAACTTCTTTCATTGCTATCTCACACCAATACTCTTCAAGGGGTGTGAATAATTTCTCCACCTTCCTTGGTATTTCCTCTGCTCTCACCACTTCAGCTCTCCTCCAACTAATCTGAATTGACTGCCTTGGGTTCCCATTTACTTGCAATCATTAGTTAAATTTCATCATTTCATATTTCTTCTACACAATGAAAATTATTTTTCAAATTAGACATCAATTAACCCTTCAGCACTAAATAGTGTTACATTGTGAATCCTGGCTATTGTGCCATCTGACTGCCCAAGAATTCCCTTTGATGGGCTTTTATATCCTTTTCTTAAGCTCAGATCAGCTTCAATTTTTATTTTGTTTCTTTGGGCAGGAGTGGGTGCTATTGGGTGAAAACTTGGGATTGTAATTTTGTTTTTGAGTGTGTAATTAAAATGCAAGCTATGTGTGGAGCCAATGTGCAGTTGACAGAATTTTTAGTTCAGTCTTAAGTTTTGGAGTGTTCACATCTGGCCAGTGTGACATGAATCTGAAGAAGATCTGATCTTAGGATGATTATAACCAGTGCCTTGCTTAGCAACATCGCCCCCCCCCCCCCCGAATGTATCTTGTCGCCCCTCTACCCACGGAATGCACCCCTCCAACATACTGATACTGAACTCGCAATAAATGGTACTTTAAACAAAATAACATACTCTTGGAACGCAGATATTCTGTGATCACAAAAAAAAAAAAAAAAAAAAAATGGAAGAAATCACAGAATTGGTATTTTGAAGCTATATATTATGAATATTTTCACAACTTTTAGCTCCTTTTTGGTGATTTCCTAGCTATTTTTATAGCCATTTTAGTGCATTTTGGCTCTCAATCTTCTACAACTTTTTTCAAGGAATTTTCCAAAAATTTAAACCCAAAAGCATTTTGCCACAGAAAGTTTGATATACTGTCAAAAATTAGACTTCAGGTGTTTATTTAAAAAATGGAGCGGGAGTGTCAGAAAGTGTTGGTATAGAGGGGCGAAAGAAAAAAAAATGAATTAAATCAAAACAACATTAATAGTAACAGAATCTTGCTAAAAGTAACCAAGTCATTTTAAAATCTCACGATGTAGGAGAAAGTCATTAAGTGCTAAAAGGCCCCTACACCTCCACTAAGATGCAATAAATACAAACTTTATAACTTATAAAGAAAATGCGTGAAGTTTTTTTCATGCAACTTTTGGTGCTTGTCTGAACTTACCCCAAAACAACAAAATTTATCTCATACTTTTACAGCAGAAATAGTTCCCTGATTATCTGATTAAAATATTTTACTTCAAACATAATTTATGCATTGCAACCTTCTGTAACATGTTCATTGAATAATGTGATCATTTCAAAAATATCTTAACAATAACAAACAAAAACAAATGTCACAATCTAATGTATCAGTGATAGGAAAGCAGAAAAAGAAAAAGTATTTTTATGTATACTATATGTTAAATTGTATGTGTGTGTACTGAAATGCATGTGAGTACTTATAGTTAAATCAACAGTTCATGAAATATTAAAAAAGTCCGTGAAAATATTTACAAGAATGTACATATGTAAAACAGCCTTTTGATGAAAATTCTTTCAAAATGGTATTAAAACAGGTTTTCAATTACACAAAAAGTTTGTGCATGCTGAAGCAACAAATGCGGTCGGAAGAAAGCTTTAGTCAGAGTTGAAAAAAAAATACACAAATTTTACCAAAAGTGAAAATGGAATTGAAGAAAATTTGTGTCCCTGCTAACCTTATAATTAAAATTTCACTTTTCTGGCTTTCTCTGTGGCAAACTGCTGTACTAAATTCTGTGTCAATTTCTCAACTTAGTTCATGTTCAATGCTTATAACAGACAAGCCAGCCAGTTTTCCTGAGACATGGAGTTCCAAAAAGTTTTTAATTACTTTCAATTTAAAGAAACTGCACTCACAGGATGCCACTGTAACTGGCAATGTGGTTACAATTCTGTGTGCAACAGCTATGTTTGGATATAAATCAACAAGTGTATGTTTCATTATATAATTTAGACATTCAATAGCAGAAAATGTAATAAACTTCTTACTGTCCATGAGGTTGATGAAATTGATGATCTCTCTTTCAAGTTCCTCACAGTCAATATTGCTCTTTCCAACATCTTTTGCCAAAGACGGCAATATGTCCTAGGTTATTGCAGCTTTCATATTACTTGCACCACACAAAATCCCATACTTTGATTTAAAATCATTCATGTTCTCAAATTGTTCTTGAAAACTTTGTGAAATTGTGTCCATGAGTGGATAGAAAAATTCTCGATGAAACATTTCTCCACCAGTCTGATGACTGATTCATCTGTGGATTTGTTCTGAAGAGACAGGTTTTGTTTCTTCCCCTTGGTTCTGGATAGGCATGATCCGCTTCAAGCTCATCAGCTATTTCTCTTGCTTTAACTTCGACTACTGCAAGTCCTTCCTGCCTGTATTGTGAAACAAATGACATGCCAGCCTCGATGTGAGAAATCTGGTCATTGATGCATATTGAAGGATTCTGTAGCACTTTACTTATAATGTTTATCTGAAACAGCAAGTTATACCAGGTAATCAAACAAACAAGGAAATGCCAGCTCCTGATTTCAGAGGCTAAAGCTCGACATTCCATAGCTGATAAATCCATCTTGACTATGCAGGCACACTTGTTCTAATTCTTTGATCGCTTCCAAAATTTCTGTTGCCTGAAAATGCAACGACTTAACAGCTTCCACTTTTGCTTCCCATCTTGTATCCGGAAGGTTTTTAACTGTAAGGTGGGTCACATACTTCTTCAGAATAGCCCATCACTCCATTGATGCGGCAACTAAATTGTACATACGTTGCAGATAGCCAAAGAAAGAAATGGAAGTAACCAACAACCTTGCAGCATCAGCAATTACCAGATTAAGTTGAGGACTGGTGCAGGGCATGAATACAGCTTTTTTATTGACTTCCAAGAAATGCGCCTGCACACCATGATTTTTTCCTTGCATGTTGGATCTTCTATCATACCCCTGGCCACGACAGTCTTCTATGGCAATGCTATACTTGGACAGGAAGTTGGTCATGCTGTCAAAAAGGCCTTTTCCAGTTGTATCACACACATCAAGAAACTCAACGAAGTGCTCAAAAATCTTTGCTCCACATCCTTCTGAGAATTCAACACCCTGAAGAACAATACTTAGTTACTCAGTGTGACTGATATCAGGTATGTAAGCTAGTATTATGCTATAATATTTTGATGCAAGAACTTTGAAAATGATTTTGTTTCATATTGACTTAGCAAGAAGGTCGATAAGTTTGTTCTGAATGCGGTTGCTGAGATAATGATCACACAGTTCGTGGCTCTTAGCGCATCTGACATGTTCAGACAAGACAGGATCAAATTTTGCTATTAGCTCCACTTCTCTGAGAAAATTTCCATTTTTAGTGCCAACAAGTTTTTCATTTGTACCACACAAGGCCAAATTTCTCTCAGCCAAAATCTGAAATAAAACTGCCCTCCAATATGTCTGCTCTTCCCGAATCAGTTTACTTGATTGTATGTCAACAGGATTGCCTGACTGTTTATCATGCCACACCATCATACACTCCTTATGATGAGTTGATTGTTCATGTGTCTTCAGAAGACAGGCCCCCACGACTTTTGCTTTCACTACTGAACAAACGGCAGGCAAAACAGAAAACTCGGTCAGCAAACTTCAAGTAGACAACCCAAGAATGTCAAACAATTTTGTTATTTTTCAGTGTCAAATAATAGTTCTTTTCTGAAAATTTTCACGGTAGGTTTTCCCGGTTTAATGGGAAATCATAATCCATCAGTTGAATTGGACCCTTCAAAACCAAATCAATATGCTGTGTTTCACTTAATTCTCTCCAATCAGCAGGATCATCAGAGATACGACAAGGCAGAACATACCTTGGATCAGTATGCTTGAAGGTTGACTGGGTCGGCCATTGCTCATCTGGTACTGCACTTCATGCTCAGAATCAGAAATGGATTCTATGTTATTTGCACGCAGATTTCATTTTATATTAGACTGAGTATTCAATAATTATCAAAATACAATTAATCAAAACAAAATAGCCTGCTATCGGAAATGGAAACGAGCGTGTATTCCCTGATTAACACTGTTAAACAAATGTTACAGATGCCACAGGTAACAAAGTGTTTTACAAAAGTGTACCATCACTAGTGTTACAGACCGAGTGTATAATTGAGGTATGTGTATCTAACTCCAATCTCTAGGTGAAAAAGAACAGTGTGTGTCAAAAAAAGTATGTGCACAAACAAGATGTAAAGTTGCAAATAGAGTTTCGAATAGCAATCTAGGATGTACATATGTATTTGTGACCAAAGTTTTTCATTGTAGATTCAAATAAGGTTCAATAAAAAAAAAAAAGGTTCATTATTGGTAAAAAGGGCATCTAGTTCCAGTAGTCTTTCATTTGTTTCTTAAAACACATTTTACATTTCTTTAAAATAGAGTTAAGAAAAGAAAAATCAACTTACAATTATGTTGAAGCCAAATTTTCTTTTGTTTTTTAGTTTTTAGTCTGAAAGAAGTTGACTCTACCAGAATAAAAATGTAACTGCTACAATAATAACCAAAAATTCTCTTTTTAAGTAGTCTTTGATTTTATGACATTCTATCATTGCACCCCCCACCCTTTATATCTTTTGAACATTCTTTTCATTACCAGTTCAGAAACATGTAAAATGAAAAGAAAGAACTGACATCAATGTCTTAGATTTACTCACATAGGTGTGAAAAAATTTGAAATCAAGTAGATGCTCACAAAAAACTAAGAGGAGCTGTTAACTTGTGGTATACTTAATGACCAGTTGAAATGAAATTGATCAATATCAGACAGAGCTTTTATAATCAAAAGTGTGACACACATAGGTAGGTACTACAGTATTAATATATAGATTACTGCCTTGCAATGCAAGTTGTTTATATTAGGATCAGGCTTAACACGCCTTTCCAAAATCTCAAGTTGCCTGGCGCTAAGGTTAACATTACTTGTTTATAAACTTCACAGACTGTCAGAGTCACTAGATTTTGCTAAACATTTTATGACATCCTGAAAGTTTGAATATACATGTTATGTTCTTGTATGTATGTTGAAACAGATATCTATAATCTATTTCTCTCTCAAGTTCATTTTTTTTTAATTACAAGTGATTTGCAGCCTCTGGCCTCCCCCTAAAGGATTCTATCAAAGATTAAAGATTATATATATATATATATATATATATATATATATATATACTAGCAGTATAGCCCGATGTTGCTCAGGTGTAATGAAAGCTTTAAAACTAATTCATGGTCCTGGAGCTCAGACTCTTTTAGACATTGGCACAAAAGACTAAAAAGCAATAGTTGTTTCCAGTTAAAGTGAAACCATAGACTGAAAGAAAAATGAATGGATGTAAGTCAAATTTTGATTTCCTGCTATCGATATCAAATAAGTTTTTTTCATTGTAAACTGGATTTTGAAGGCTAAATAAGTCCTCTGAGTAAATGGTATCATGGCGGAGACTAAGAACTACAATTATACCTACTTAGAGGCAAACCCGAAGCAAAAACTAAAATAAAAAGGCTGAAAAAAATACAGACATACAGGCAGATAAACAAACACACACACAAACATCTTGCCTTTTATATATATATATTATCAATTTTCTGCACTATTGTAAGAACTGCAACCTTGAAACTTCCAAATATCGTTTCTTATGTTTTTGTCTATGAGTGTATCAAATTTGATTAAAATCGGACCACTCCTCTAACCCGATTTTTTTGATTATCGATTTTCATTATTTATCGGGGGTACTCGACACAAAGCCTAGCTAAGAACACTCGCAGACACTTATAGTACAACTGTGTAAATTTTCATGAAAACTGGTTCAGCCATTTCAGAGTCTATAGGTAATGGACACACAGACACACACACATGTAAAGTTCCATTTATAAATAAGTATATATATATACATATATAAAAGAGAGAAAACAAAAAGGGTTGATAGACGTCTACTTCAACATACAAGTATAATAATAATTTTCCAGTTAATCCTAATAAGTATTTTGTTAATTTTTTTTCATTATAATAGATCTGCGGAGCCAAGAAGCCTTGCAGCTTCCCAAGGCTTTGCGACCCCTAGGGAACTTGCAGTCCCCTTGCAATTGTGGGGTCTGCAGGGGCCCTAATCACAGTCCTCATTATAACATACTTGATCATTTACCATGCTCTATTGGGCCTATTTTTCTCCATATTCATTCTGAGTTCCCAGTTCGAATTTGCCAGTTGTTTCATCATCTCTTACATATGTGATCCTGTATTTGTCATTGACAAAATCCCCATTAATTGCCCACCTTATTTCACATACACCTAAAATAATAACACATTTCTATCTTCACTATTGTCAGTGTCACTTGAAAGGTAACCTTACTTATCAATTAACTTTCTGAATTAAAATGCTGTGGGTGATTAACTGTGAAAAAAAGAACTGATTATTTCTTTTTAAAATATCAGAAATTTTATACTAAACACATTGATAAAGACAGACAATGTTTAAAATTATTTTTGATTTAACACACTTCCTCTTTAAGCAACTGACAAAGGATAGCATAATTTGAAATGTTGTTGGAAAACAAAACATTTAGTTTAACCTTAATGTGAACTTTCTGTTTTCTTTGCAGGGAAGAATTTGTGCCACCAAAGGATGAACTTGTCAAGGAAGTGACTTTGCATCCCAAAACAACTGGTGACAAACGTGTTGTCGCAATTCTTGTCTCAGATCAGTTGAAAGGTGTTGAGGGTATGGCAAAAGTTCATGTCATTTAAAACCATTGAAATGTTTTCAACAACTTATACAATGCTGAAGTGAAATATTACAATTTTGTCTTTTCTGTGTGTTTTTGTTTTTTCAATTGTTTCTGGGGTAAAGGATATCAAATAATCATGAATTTCGTTATTTCAGACTATGTCTTTATATTCATTTAAAAATTTAAAATGCAAGGCAGATTAATAAACAAACCAATCAGTTTGAAGTGTGAAAATTTATTTGGGATAGAAAATTTATTAGCCTTTTTGGATTGCTTACACTAAAATGCTATCTGCTCAATTAGGTTTGCTTTGTCATTGCTGTTATTCATTTATATCATTATTTCTTGACTTGTATAGTTTTGTAAAGAACAAAAAATCATCTACTTTTAATACTTCTGAAACTGTTCAAAAAGTAGCAATGTAAAAAAAAAATTTTTAAATCATAAAGAAGACATAACTGCTGAAAATTTGGAACATAAAGTTGCCATCAGAATTACTAGGCTTTCTTTACGCTTTTAAATTTGTATGGCGAAAGTATCAAATTTACTGTGGCTTTTATTAGCAAGAAAATAAATGTTACAAAATTGAAATTTTTGGTTTTCTTTCATTCTGTTTCTTGAATTTTTGCTTTTCATAGTTTTTTTTTGTTGCAAAGGTTTTGTCTGAGAATTTGTTATACACAGAGGAGCAGAGACACTTTTGGATTCTATCAAGTTTGGAAAATTAAAACTGGGTAGCTCCTGTCCATATAGAGCAACAATACTCCATTTTCGAATTGATCTAGCTCTTGTAGATGTTATCAGGAGGATTTAGGCACTTCCTGGAACAGTACAGGGAAGCAATCATTTTTCCATCCTCTTTAGTAAGTTCTCTTTGAAGCCTGGACCAAATTCTAATAAGTGCTCAAGGTACAGGGCCACCTCAGGGAGCATCCATCATAATCGATGAGAAATCTGGGTCCAATCAGTAATGATGGAATGTCACTAGTTTGGTTTTTGAAGCACTGAATGTAACCAGCCAGTTTTTTCTTCACTGAGCTGTTAAAGCTAGATCAAAAGAGAAATCAGCTGATCATCTACAGTTGTATCATCAGTATAGATCAACATATACCATTAGGCAGATGATTTATGTACAGTAGAAAAAGGGTTAGGCTGTCAAGTGAACCTTGGGGGATGCCTGCATTGATTGTTAGTTTGATTGAAATAAAATATTTTCCTAATCATTCTAAAAAATCTATGTGTTTAAATTTTGTTAAGAATATTTTTGACCTGGTAATATAAAATAACCACAATAGCAATGGCAGTAGTAATTTTGAATTACTTTATTCTTGTACCAACGAGACACAAATACACAAATACACTTGGCCCCCTTGCCACTCAGCTATTTGTATAACACTAGAGGAAGTAACGTATATCCTCCAGTGTCTGCCATGGAAACTCTTGATTATCTAATGAGACCTCCATTTATACTCTACTTGCCTTCATCTGACCACAGGATGGATTGACATAGCCAGTTGAAGGCTCACTTTTGAATATGTAGAGTTGCCTTTGGGGGATAGAATTTAAATTCCAATTGACTAGGAACTGATGTCATCTGATATTGGTCTTCTCCAATACTGAATCTGCAGTGTCATCAGTTTTCATTTTTTCTTGTTCATTATTTGATGTATTTGGCTTATGTTGTATGTTGAGTAATAAGGGATTATAATCTGTGTTGATCACCATAGAGAATTCACTGGATTGTTGCATCCAGAACTCAGAACCTGCAGAGGTGTCTTACAGTTCTGGCTTAGATGTGGTTAATTTATGTTCTGTGTTGCTATCTGTTCAAGATAGCAGCCCAGTAAATCAGGAGCTATGAGACTGAGGGACTCACTCTCTGGATAGAATGATGTGGGACGTCAATAACCGGGTGGATGGATGGTTGCATAGAGTTACCCAATTGCTTCCATCCACCCACACACGGTACTGTTGGTTACCAAGTACCTCTGTGATTCTCCCAGTTTTCTTTCACTGACAAGGGTAATGGGCCATCATGATTCTGAATTTGAACAGAATTGCCAATTTGTAACTCCCAAAATGGGTTACAATGTTAATTGTAAAAGTTCTTGTTCTGCATGTGCCTTTTAGTCATTGCTGCTTCTTTCATTTGACCAATTTCTCTCTACTCTTTATGTATCTGGTTCCCTCTCACACCCATAAAAGTAAGAGGTGGTCATTGATAACACAACTATATAACATAATAGCAGGAGACGTGCACTGGGTCAGCAAAGCACAGCCTACCTGATGATGACACAGCTGTCTGTGTTTTCTGTGAGTATACGCTTAATTGTTTGGATGACCAGTTCTTCCTGACCATTGCCAGTGGTTCTCTGTTGGAAGAAAATTCTTCAAGTGCACCAAGTTGCAGAATTAAGTTCTCAAGTTTTTGCTAACTATACTGGCCTTCCCAGATGGCATTAGGGCAACTTTCACCCAACCAGTGTACTGATCTGCATACATAACAATTTCTACCATGTACTATTTGTTTATATTTCTGAGATGAGGTAGTATTTACACTATTTACATTATTTGGACTATTGTCCTCATCTTTGTTGCCATTTGTACAACATTTCAGCTGTTGTACACTACCATGTAGGTAAAAAAAAAGTCAATCACATTTTGTTGGAATGAGTATTCAGCATTAGATGGCAGCATCAAGGGCTTCCTAAGCTGTGACAGGGTGATAAAGTTACATATCTGGCATTGGGTTCTTTCATGCATGATGTGGAGAAACCAGTTCATATATATTCCATCAGTCTAACATCCTTAATAAATGGCTGCCATGGCAATGATCCTCTCCCATGTGATAGCCCTCAATCTGGGAGTCATGCTCACATGTAGACATGAATGCAACCTTGATTGCGGTCAATTGGTTTGATTGCATCAGGTGTGGTTGCCTTGTACTATAACTGTCTATGCTTCTGTTGTATATGTGCAGATAATATTTGGAGACATCCTGTTGAGTCCTTTGATGGGAGCCATGCTGAGTCACGGTTAGGTGCAGCATTAAGTTTTCCAGGGTGATGTTTAATGATGAATTTGTACATTAGTGTGTATTTGTTGAAATTAAAGAGATATACATTTTTTAAGTTCTCAAGGACTGATCTGAGAAAATTTTTATGAGTGGTTTATGGTCAACAGTTACGAGCAAATCTGGACATTCTGCTATAAACATCTGACATGATTCTAGTCCATAGCTTCACCTTTGACAAGTGCATAGTGGAATTCTGTGTTGTTAAAATGAGACCCTGTTAAAGTAATTTTCCAGTAATCATCATCGGAAAATTACAGTGTTTTTGAAAAAAAAGTAACTAATTCCCATTTTGCTGTAATCTGTTGGAAAGGATGTTGGTTTACTGATCTCAAATGTCATGATTCAATTCTCAATTTTCTGCACAATTACTTGCTTCAGACCCTCAAAAAGTTAGGCAAGTGTTTCATCCCAATAAAATTTTTGGTTCTTCAAGCACAGTAATTTCCAGAAAAAAGTCAGCTTGTGAGAATGCATAAGATACCTGGCTCAACAGTCCAAACCAGGATCTGACAGTCATG
Organism: Ascarosepion bandense; assembly: GCA_037127315.1. NCBI lineage: Eukaryota > Metazoa > Mollusca > Cephalopoda > Sepiida > Sepiidae > Ascarosepion > Ascarosepion bandense. The sequence goes on along the minus strand of JBBBDQ010001084.1, from coordinate 1,917,872 downwards.
ATATTTGTGAGCATAAGAAAGTGAAGTATGACCTGTCATTTTCTTTGTCGGTTTCACACTATTGGCCATTATTAAGAACCGGGTAAACTCTACCATATTTTCTGCAAAATGGTATTTGTAAGGGTTAAACACAATCTCATTCTTCCCAAAGTGGGTTATATATTCCAGAGTGAGGACTATAGAATCATCCCAAAGGAGGTTATCATTTTTGCAGCCATTGAACTGATGAGTATATCTGTTTCCAGACACATAAAAATCCCTGGGTAGCACAAAGATATCTGTACCACCACCATTCAGTGATGAGATGGCAATTTGTGTGGCTTGGGAAAGTGGTAAGATGTGCATCCAAAACTGCTTTCCTTGTATGAGCAGTATGATTGCAACTTGATTAAATGTTGATGAGCTGTGATTCATTTCTCTCATCATTTAATTTTTGTAAATCTGCCACTTTTATAATGCAACTACTATCTTTGAGCACTTGCAACGAAGTGTCCACTGGCACTGGTTCAATTATACTCAGTGTGATGTCTTGATTGAAATTTTGTTTCACACTTTTCTTCCAAAGGCGAAGGATGGGATCGGTGTATGGACTGCTGAACATTACCTTCATCCCTGAGGCAATGTTCAACGGTTTTCCTGTCATGGTCTGTAAGAGAATATATTAAATGTGCTGGACTTGAAAAGGTTTCATATCTGTTATTCCAATAGGTGTCTGTTGGTTTCTGTCGGAAGGAATAGGATGGTACTAGGCATTGCTAGAATGAGTTTTCTGTATGTGGACAGGGCATCTTCCTTTGCATCCTTCAATGAGTTGAGCCATAATGTTTGAGCTTGGAAATCGGGTGACAACAGATATAGGCTTTTCAGAGCAGATGTGGTTAAGTAAAAGCCATATATGTTGTTTGACACATGCACCATCTGTCATGTCTCCCTCAAGCTAATTCTTATATCCATGAACAACATGCCCTTTATTTGAAGTTGGTTGTCTGTAATGCCATGTATTTTATGACTAGTTGGCATGAGGTACTTGTCTGGGCATCTGAGTAGTTTTAATATCACTGGTTCACTTGAATAAGTTTGAATCCTGCATTGGTGAATGCAAGCATACGATGACTACCATAGCTATTTGGACCAGTTTGAATGCATCCAAATGAGGTTTGAGTTTGATGCATTATAGTCACTTCCATTGCCAGTGATGGCAGTGTATCTAAGAAAACATCCTTCAAATTGCTTCCCATTCTATACAAGATAAAGAACAGCACTGGTTGATGTAAAACCAGCTTTACGGCTCTGTTTTGTTCAGCCAGCATAGCAGATGGTACAGGTGGGGGGGTGGATTTTAAGACTAGTCTTTAAGAAAGTGAATGACTCAAGCTTTGTCTTGCACCTTGTTGCTCTGTTCGTGATTCCAATTTCAATTTTAGATTTCTGGCATACCCTTTTTATATGACTCCCAAACCTGCAATTATGGCATAATAGTTTAGCAGGGCAATCTCACCTACTAATTTATCCACTTGGATGGAAGGCCCTCCCACAACCAACACAAGGATTCTTAATTGGCAAAGAAGCTGGTACATTAGTTATTACTGGCTGTCAAAGCATACAGTGCTTGTGGCCAGATATCTGTAGGTAGGATAAGATTGATTGGCTAATATCATTTAGTAACTTGTCTATCATTTCCAAGCTGATGAGTCTGTTGAACTTTTGCTCATGTGTGGTGAAGTTGGCAACCTCATCCCAAACTAGACTCTAGTGTTCCTTGTTGGTGAGTCCTGTGATCATCTGCACATCTATCATGTAGTTGACCCACTGACTTCTGTGTTGGGACAATCAACTATGAGTGAGAAAAATTTGACTTGAACTTGTAGCCTTGCAAAAACATGAGTGATTGACTTACTTTCTGCTTGACATTAGTAATGAAAGGTCTAATGGTCATCTTCCTTGGGAAAACCCTTTCTTGCAACAAATTGGATGCGTGACAAAAGTGTTTCCTTTGTACCTGAATTTAAGTTTATAGCCTATATAACACATCACTTAATAAATCCTGGGCCTAACTAATCAAACAACAACTTTTAGGCAAAATTCAACTTTATTCATCAGCATAGTCTCTTTCTAGAGTAATACACCAATTCCAATCCTTCTCTAACAATTCAATGTCTTTTTTGTTGGAAGATTTGTATTTGGCCTCAAAATATGCCTCAGTTTCCAGTGTCACTTCTTCAGTGGAGCCAAATCTCTTTCCCTGGTGCATTCTTTTGAGTTCTGCAAATAGCCAATAATTACTGGGGGCCAGATCTCGAGAATAGGGCAGATGCATAAGCAATTGAAGTGCAATTCATATAGTTTTGCTATTGTTGCGATTGACTTATGACACAGTGCGTTGTCTTGGTAAAAGATTACTTTTTCTTCTTCATCTGTGGCCATTTTTTGGTGATTTCTGCCTTCAAACGCACCAGTAATGCTATATAATATTTGCTATTGATGGTTCTTCCTTTCTCAAGGTAATCAATGAACAAAATAGCTTGTGCCTCCCAAAATACAGAGGCCAAAGCTTTGCCTGCTAATGTTTGAGTCATTATTTGCTTTGGACAGTTTTAACCTGCTGCCGTCCACTCAGTTGACTGCTTATTTGACTCTGGAGTGAAGTGGTGGATCCATGTTTTATCCATTGTCAGATATTTATGCAAAATCTTCATATTGCGTTGAAACGGTTGCAAATAACGCTCTGAATTGTCGATGCATTGTTGTTTTTAATTGACTGTGAGCAAATGCAGCACCCTCTTCGAACACAGCTTTCTCATTGACAAATGTTCATGCAAAATGGTGAATACACTACCTTCTGATATGTTTAACTCCTCTGCTATTTCATGCAACTTCAATTTACAATATGGGCCAAAATGAGTTTGTGGATTCTTTTGCTGTTTTCCGGGACAACTGCCGATTTTAAGCGTCCTGAGCATTCAGCATCATTTGTGTCTGTACGACTGTGTTTAAAGTCAGCATACTACCTCTTAACCGTTGTTTCCAACAGAGCATAGTTCAAATAACACTTATCAAACCATTGCTTTGCTTGAAAAGTATTTTCCCCCATTAGAAAGCAATGCTTTATCAACACATGAAAGTTTAGAACTTACACATTTTATACAAAGTCCAAGTGAAAAGGAATAATGCCTAGTCATCATCCTTTGTGTTGGGTTGGGTTCAATGACAAGACAGTCTGGTTATTTTGTGTTGGATGTTTTGTGCCATGTTAGGGGTTCCATTCCCCACAAAGCGTAATAGTTTCCCTTTGTAGTTCTATCATTTGGTGCATGAATTAAGCAATCAAATTGAAGATTCTGCCTGGTGCAGATACCATGCCTTATTTTGTTAAGATAGTTCCATGTATTCACCAGATTTGGTTTGTAACAACATGTCAAATAATCACAACGGCAATGATAATACTCATTCTGAATTACTTTATTTTCATACCAACAAGATAAAAATGCAAAAATATACTTAGCCACTCAGCTGTTTATATAACACCAGAGGAAATAACTTATGTCCTTCAGTGTCTGTTTGTGGAAGTCCACATTATCTAATAAGATCTTCCATCTCTACTCTACAATTAAGAAAAAGTTTGGTTTATTGTCTGATGAATACACATGGTGTCTTAATGCTCATTGATTTAGAAAAAGAAACTGAGTCTAAAACTTCTTATATCACTCTCATGCTGAAGCCTTAGGAACAAGCATGAACCTACATTTACTCTAAACTTTGTTCTATCATAAATTATATTATTATTGCCATGCTTTGATAGCAAACTATTTCTATCTCCAAGAAATCTGTTATAATTGCCTAAGTTTTGCAAGAGAATAGCTTCTATATTCATTGTCAGAATTGAGAGATAAAAGATAAGAATTATCTTTAAGTAATACTTTGAAGTAATGAATATCAGATTTTAATAATATTAGAAAATGTAGCAAAAGTGATACCACCATTTTAGCATTTCCAAATTAAATCTCGTGTCATTTAATTATTGTAGTGACATCAGCAAAATGGGCTTAAAGTGAAGGAAATAGAAGGTGAAAATGTTTTTTTAATAAAGGGCTTGTTTGTTTTAAAATTATAAATATTTTTCCATGAAAGACCACAGGTTCTTTTTCCTTACAAATTTTCACATTTTATCCATTAAAACAATATTAAGATTAAAACAAAAAAGAAAATTTATTGAAAATGAAAAACATTTGAATTTACAAATATTTTTGTTTATACATTTACAGAAATAAATATATTTACTCATATAATTACAGAAAGAATCCTTGTTTCAAAGTAAAGAAACTATTTTCTTTTCACTTTGAATATGAGTTATACAGTACAGTTATTCAATCATAGTATCTCTGTACTGACCGAAAGAGTGTTTTATCATGTGTAGTAACGTCTCCTCTAATTTGTTGCTGTGACGTATCTAGATTATACCACTGATTAACAAGATTTTCAAAATGTTTGAACTCATATTGAAAAAAATTCTGTAATTGCCATCTCTATTCAGTATTTTAGGATTGCAGCCTTTCCTTTATTTGTGAATTGTCATGACATCTGAGAAGAGATAATGCAGTGATTTCCCTCTAACCTTTACACTTTCTAGCTTTAAGGATGAAATCTGGCAAATTATGAATGCTTGCACTGTGTAATTAAAGAATATTTTGTGGGCTATATATGTTTAAAAAATAAAATTAAGTAAAAGAAAAATATTTTTTTATTTTTACACTACATAAATTTAATTTATAAAATAAAACGAAATGGTCGTAGATAAAAACAAAGTTTAAAAAATTCAAAACTATTCAAGGGCGATAACTTTTAAAAATATACAATACGGAGCAATGCACTTTCTAATGTGGGTTTAGTTTAGAATGTTATTGTTAACTCATCTTTCCATTAAAGATAGACATGCACACACAGACACTTTGTTTTTACTTGCTTAAAATAAATTGAAATCCCATCTACATCAGTTCGTATCACTTGAAATTAGTAAATCCGACCGTTTAAATATTTTGCTTCAATGGAAGTGACAAGCAAGATGAGTAAAAAGACCATGTATTAACTAAAAACCATTGACTCATTCGAGTTATCTCCCTTACCATAAACAGCTGAATGAGAACAATCTCACCCTCATTTGTAGCCTTGTAGCATGCCTTCCTATGATAAAGTTCTTAACAGTGTAATCTCAATGATAATTACAAATGGACTGAGTTAAATCCTTACTGGGTTTATTTTTATACTTGTGACCTTGTGCCAAACAATGTTAAACTTAGTAAATAACAGCAACCACAGAGAAGAAGCATTTAGATAAAACCAATTTTCTTTAAATACTTTACATACTGAAATAGTTCATCATATTAAGCTGAAATGTTAACAAAAAACATGGGGTGTCTACCTGTAAACTAGTGCATAAAAATTCACTAGTTTACAGGTAGACAACCCATTTTTTTCCCTCGCCAAATATTAAGATGGTCGCCCTTGAATTTTAGAGCATTTTAAACTTCCAAACATCCCACCAGTGCACAAAACCTCAATCGGATTAGATAATTTTTTTTTCTTTTTTTGCTAGAGAAAATGTATTTTAGTAAAATATTCCAATAAATACTTTGATAAATGTACGTACCTCCACTAATTTGATGAAAAAACAGCATACTATGAAGAAAAAAAGGCCCCAAACTTAACAAAAAAAAAAAAAGGTTTTTGATAAAACATCTTTTTTGGTCAGTGGGTTACCAAATCATTACCAGAGTTTTTTTCTATGGATAAATGTAACATTCAGTGAGTTAAGGATACAAGCTTGGGTGATTATGTCTCTTTCAAGATATGACTTACTGGGCAGATTTTCCCACAGTACTTTCTGTGGTAGACTGGTTGACAACCAAGACTATAGAACCCAATTTGTCCTGCTATTTAACCCACAGCTGGAGGAATAAACAATGGATTAATTTTTTTCCCTAGAGTATTTGCCCATAAGTAAATGCAACGAATTCAACTGAAATTTGAACATAGCTCTCCAATTTCTCATTCTGAGCCAATATCCACCAAACCACAAAGTACACCTGAATGTAATATTACACAACTCCTTTTTTCCATTGAAAATTTGGAAATTCTTGCAAAAATCAAATAATTGTCAGATTTTAATGACTTTCAAAACAAATAAATTAGTTTTGAAATTATTATTTTTAGAAAGTCTTGAAAAAAAAAATTCATTTTTACATCTGTTACTTCCTTCCCTCCACATAAATTCATGAAATTTCAAAAAATTGAATTTAGTTGCAAAAATTTGTTTTATTAGTTAAACACAGGACTCCTTAGGGAATGTAAATCATCTATTATTTTTACAAACAGTTGGCTTTTTTTTCAAAAAATATGCTCTGAATGGTAAAATATAAAATGCAATAAACTGATGACATCATTCATTGCAATTTGTTACAATAAATGGTCATGTATTTCATGGTTTCTTTTACAGGAAAAAAATTTGGACAATTATGTCAATTCTGGTCAGTTATTAACTTATCTCAACATGTGGCTGTCACCACACATCAATCATTTATGGCAAAGGTCAGAAAGATCAATGCTCCATGATTAAGAAATGCTTTAATTCATGCTATAAACAAGTCATACTTGTGTAAATCAGATTAATTTAACTTTAAATTTGCTAATTTTTCAAAAATAACATATCACAGAACTATATTTTATTTTTGCAAGATTTTTAAAACTGAGAATTAACTTTTGTTTACAAATATGTTGATCACTCAAAAATGGTTGAAAAATTTAAAAAAATTTTAAAACTTCAATAATTTATATTCCAATCAATATTATTTCTGTTTGTAATACCACAGAGTATTTTACTTACAGAAAATAGTAAATTTAATCATTTAGCTTTGAATTAAGGCTAAAATTAAAGCTTCAAGAAAACTTTTTTATTTATCAAAATTCATTTTAAAACTTAGGTATCACAAATGATCGTGAAAAAGTAGAAGTACCTAGATAAATGGAAATGAGATTTGTGGCTCGTGCCATAAATGATTTGAGAAACAATACTGATTTGTAATGATAGCAACAAATAAAGCACTCAACCTCTAACTCATAAGTCTTAGTACATGAAAACAATGTAGTAGTATGAAACGAAAATAATTATTAAACAAAAGAAAAATTAAATGTTAAGTAATAAGAATATTTTAAACATACATTAAAATGATAATTAACAGTAAAGAAAAAGTGAGATTATAAAAAAGTTAAATATGAAAACTTCCATCATGCACTGGAATTGAAGTCAGGTTTTTCCTCAACATTAAATTGCTGGATGCCTTCTAGAAGAATTTATCCCTTCTGGTTTACTGTGGGGTATTTGTGGCAGGGGTAATGTCACCCCTGAAATAATAATAATGATAATAAAGGAGAATGTACCATAAAACAGAAAACACCAAGTGAGAGAGAGGCATCTTCGAATAACCAAAATGTTGATATGCTGCAAAGATTTTGAAATGTTAATATACAGAAAGTTAATTTAGAAATACAGTCTTTTTGTAAGAATACAAAGGATATCAAATTACTAATGGAACAGTAATAATTTTAAAATTTTAAAGAGAAATGGATTTTGATGCTATAAGAATCGAGGTTCAAATTAAGGATGTTTTGATCTAGAAATTTCTTTCTAAACATGATCTTTGTAGTTTACAAAAAGAACATCAGAATAATTAATAGCAAGGTGATAAAACAAAAGAGTTTTATTTTGAACCTTGAAAACCAATCGATGAAAAAGTAAATTGTATATTCTTAGAGAGTTGAAATTGTACTTTAAAAGTATATCATCAAGTGGGTTGGGGGTGGTCAAGCTAGGGGGAGAAGTCAATAACCAGGTTGTATCCTAAGACCACCTGCTTCTATTTAAGTGTGTGTTTGCACAAGCAAGATGAGACTTGTCAATGAGATTAGACAAGAAGAAAGTTAAAGAGAAGAGTGGGAGAGAGAGAGGAATTGGGGTTTGATTGTCATTTAAGGCAGTTGAGTTGAGAGATGTCAGAAATTGAAGGAAAGTGTCCGTTGTGTGTTGATGATACTGAGGGCAAAGAAGTGAAATACTGCCACTAACATCTAAATACCACTACTTCTACTACCACTATTACTACTATTACTACTACTACTGAGAACAGGAACGTCAAAGAACAGACCAAAAAGGATTAAATGAAGGCCACATCTGTCCTTTACCAAAATTATTCAAAGTATCTGTTTTATTTGGTTATTGTTCATAGACAAGAAACATTTAACTTTTTTGTGTTGTGTGTTTCTTTTTTATATATGTAAAAGGGTTAAATGAAGGTCACATCTGTCCTTTACCGAAATTATTTGAAGTATTTGTGTTTTATTTGGTTATTGTTCATATACAAGAGACATTTAACTTTTTTGTGTTGTGTTTCTTTTTTATATATAAAAGGGTTAAATGAAGGCCACATCTGACCTTTAGCGAAGTTATTCGAAGTATTTGTGTTTTATTTGGTTATTGTTCATATACAAGAGACATTTAACTTTTTTCAACAAGAATTGTTTCTTTTTTTTGTGCTCGTTTTTGATATATAAAAAAACTTTTGTTCTTTCAAAATTGCATTAACTTGGTTATATTTATTTTTCTGTTAACCCGATTCTCACCCGATGAACAATGGGGAGCTTCCGGGTTTTAACAATCTGATGACTGCTCTTGAGGATCAAAACACTCACAATGTGGCTGGAGAGTGGCATTGAATTGGCTTTGGAAACTGGAAACTTGTGTCTAACCTATAATATTGGACCATACCAGACCAAAGGCAGGTCTTGTGAAGTGTGTCAATCCAGTGGGGTGAGGATATAGTGTTATATAATGTTTAGTAAGTTTATCTGGCTGAAAATGAGCAGGAAAATTGTAGCAGAAAGCACAAACTCTGTTGATAAAGCTATGAACAATTTATTAATGAAGATAAAATATAAAAGTTTCAGGCATCACACCTATATGGTTTCACTTCAGTAATATTTTTTTCTTTCCTTTAGGCATGGAGAGCTGGCTAATGGTTGAAAAGCATGTGTGTTGCAACTTTGCTGTTGCTAGAATTTTACTGAAAACACATGGCACTGTCGTTGTACCTGTAAAGTGCAAACTGATTAAAGTGTCATGTGTTTATAGGAATAATGATCTGAATGGGGACTTTGATTAATCATGCATTCCTCTTTATTGAACAAAAACCTCATTAACATTGCATGATTCATTTGATAGCCATTGTGAAGCACAATAAAGGGAAGATATGCCTGGTAATGGATTACTGCATATTCAATGAACATGATTCATTCACAACAAATGCAGATGATTGTGTGACAAAACTCTGAAAATGAGGTGAACAAAAGCCAATATAGCCCTACTTGATTTAAGAAAAGTGTACCTGCATGTAAAGGTTCATGAATCTTTATGGCCATATTGGACTGCATTGATCAAAGGGAAAATGTTAATGCTTGTTGCATTTGAGATTTAGCCTTAAGGTGACCAACATGAAATTCATCATTGGCACTGTGCTAATGAAGGAGAAGTCCCTCAAAAGAGCAGTATCAATCTACGTTGATGATTTGTACATCAATAAAAATGTCATGACTGTGACACAGGTATGAGAGAAACTGGAACATTTTGGTCTCACAGGCAAAGATACAGAACAGTTAGAAGACGGTGCATGTATGCTAAGATTTAGTCTTTTTTTTTTTTAATAATTGCCTCACTCCAAGCAAGGCAGTACTTCCACTGGTGCACAAGGGGTTACATGAGAGGAGAGAGAAAAAACAAGGTACAGGGAGTGTCAAAGAAAGGATAAGAGAAAGATAGGAATCAAGGAGATAAAAGATGGCAGTTAATATTGTACTTAAACTCTTGGATTACATTTGACTATTTTGACTGTAAAAGAGTGGGGCATAATTGCCAATCTAGTAGTTTGAGTAAATTCATGTAGACGAGGCACCAGGGAGATAAGCTCATCAAAGCAAAAGCTGTAAAAGTATTTGTACAAAAGACAGACGGAAGCTACATCCTGTTGGTGAGAAAGTGACTGAAGTCAAGCTGTCAAATCAGGATTGATTACATTGAGATCTTTCTTTGGATTTTGTTGAAAACCCAGAGATGAATAGCAGGAGCACCCAACCAAATATGGCAACAGTATTCAAAGCAGAGACAAATAGTAGATTTGTATATGTGCAAGATGACAAAAACTTCCTTGCCTGACACAGTAACCCAACCTTCCGAGCAGTAGATGTAGCTATTGATTCAATGTAGTTGTTCCACTTGAGATTGGCTAAGACAATGAGGTTGAGGAGGTGCAGTGTATTGCTTGCTGGAAGACTAGTATGATCCATACTGATGGAAGGCTGGAAAGTTTCTCTCTGGTGGTTAAAAGATAGAAGCTTTGTTTTGGAAGCATTAAAATTTACAAGCCAATTCTTACCCAATTCAACCAGATTGGAGGTTTTTTTCAAGAGCAGCAGCCAAGTTTACTTTGTCAGCTCTGGCAAATTTCCTATTGAAATGAGAGTAAATGATGGTGTCATCTGCATATATGCCTACTTGGGAACTGATTACATTAGGAAGATCATTGAAGATCAGGAAAAGTGTACGGCCTAAGATAATGCTTTGAGGAATACTCACATTCATATGATAGGATCTGGAAGCATGCCCATTCAATATAACCTTCATTACATGATTTGATAGGAAAGAAAATTGAACAAATGTTCAGTTATACTATAGCCCTGTAGCTTGGGCAGAAAGCCAACATGCCAAACCCTGTCAAATGCTTATGAAATATCTAGCTCAAGCTTTGCCGTTCTTATCAAGAGTTTGGTATATATATTCAGTGATGGTTGTTAGCATACCAGCGGTAGACATGTTAAAGTGGAAACCATACTGTGTATCAGAGAATCCATGTCTTCATGGAAGAATTGGGTGTACACTTGAGATTTTGTTGTGTTTATATCCCAGTGAGAAATGGTGTAGTGGAGCAGTGTTACAGGAGTATAAAGAGGATTGCAATCAAAAAACTTATTCTACATGAAGAAAATTTATAGTTTTATGTGAAGACTAAATGATGTAGAATTGTGGATGTCAGTGAGTAGATGCTTTACAATAGAAGATTGATTCTACTATATGGAGAGAAAGTACTTATAATGTTATGTGAAGGTTCAATGATGTAAGATTCTTTTTGATGTAGAAGTTCTAAAACAGAAAACTGAATCTATGACATGGAGAAGAAGGTATTATGGTATTATTTGAAAGTTAAATGATGTATGGTTGTGGCTACCAGTATTTAGAATATGTACAACATAAGACTGATTGTACTAAATACGACTTATTTCATGTCTAAATCAATTTATGTTCACACATAATAATGAAAGACATACAAGCAAAATTTTGTATGAAATGCAGTTTATGCTCACTGGTTGTTTTTTTTTTTTTTGAAAAAAGAAAGATATTTTCTATTTAAAACAGACAAGAGGTGTTCCTCATATGTGCATTAATCCATCACCAGGAATATCTTTCAATAATCAATTCATTAAAGTATACATGTTATTATTATTTATTTTGAGGTTTCATTTGCACTTGCTTCTATTTTACTGTGGTGGATAAATATCTGAAACAGTTGAAGCCCATTAGGATGTCAAATAAATCTATGCCTATTCTCTACAATAACTACAAGAAGAGAAATATTTTATAGTGGTAGATGATGATGATGAAATGATGTAATAATTTGGTTGTCAGTGTTTGGAAGAGCTCTATAAAAAAAAGAATGATTCCACTACATCAAGTTAAATATTTTATAGTGGTAGATGATGATGATGAAATGATGTAATAATTTGGTTGTCAGTGTTTGGAAGAGCTCTATAAAAAAAAGAATGATTCCACTACACCAAGTTAAATATTTTATAGTGGTAGATGATGATGATGAAATGATGTAATAATTTGGTTGTCAGTGTTTGGAAGAGCTCTATAAAAAAAAGAATGATTCCACTACATCAAGTTAAATATTTTATAGTGGTAGATGATGATGATGAAATGATGTAATAATTTGGTTGTCAGTGTTTGGAAGAGCTCTATAAAAAAAAGAATGATTCCACTACATCAAGTTAAATATTTTATAGTGGTAGATGATGATGATGAAATGATGTAATAATTTGGTTGTCAGTGTTTGGAAGAGCTCTATAAAAAAAAGAATGATTCCACTACATCAAGTTAAATATTTTATAGTGGTAGATGATGATGATGAAATGATGTAATAATTTGGTTGTCAGTGTTTGGAAGAGCTCTATAAAAAAAAGAATGATTCCACTACATCAAGTTAAATATTTTATAGTGTTAGATTGGAAAATGGAATAGGAATGATGAGGCAACTGCTGCTAAAAATCAGAGAGCTACAACTGAAATTTCTGGGACCCATAATAAAGAGAATTGAATTTAACACTCACAGAACATCCTGAACAAATGCAGGAGGAAAAGTATTTAACAAGTGTTAATAAATGGCTGATAGAACAAAGGCAAAAAGGGAAAGTTAAAGGACAAGAGCTTGAGCAGGAAGTTCTGGAGAGCCATGATTTATGATTTGCAATGTTCTGAAAGGATATGATATATGAAAGAAGAAGTGTTATGTTGAGGTTAAATGTAACATTGTTTTAATTGTAAGTGTCAACAGAAGTGTGCATACTTATAGAAGCATGCAGTAATTTATATTATTTGAGGGAGATATATTTTTACCCAGACTTGTTCTCTTAAATCTTGAACCAATCAAATTGCTCTCTTTCTGAAACTTTGTCCGGAATTACAGAAATAGATAAAGAAAAAATTTTGCATTGAAGTCATACAGCTGTTGATACATGTTATTTTTTTCTATTTTATGAAATAGCGATTTTCCACTACAGCTGAAGTAGAAAACTGAAATCTTTTTTTTAAAACAAAACATAACAGAAACTAATTCATTTTATCAAAGATGAGTGAGGATTCAACAAATCCTCCCAAGAGACGACACTTTTTCCGTCATTGGTGAGTCTTTTTATAATATGATTTTTGCTTTATCATTAACAGCTTTGAAATTGCAGAGCTTTTCATTTCAACAAAGAAATGTTAGGATATAATTAGATGTTTTTAAACAACTAGTCAAGATGAAACTCAGTTACATATTATTGAAAACAATTTTTGTTATTTGAAGAAATTAAGTAACAGGAGGTAGATTTTTAACATTTTATTTTGCCATGTTTAAAAAGTGTGTGCATTATGCGTGTGTTATAAAATAATTCAAAAGTTAAATTACATAATTCATTTTAGAAACTAAACAGATTTTATTTTGAAATTAAATGTAAATTTTATTAAAATTCATTTCATTAAAATAATATTTTAATAAATTAAAGATTATTTTTTCTGAACATTTTCTTGTAATTGTTTTTACCAATCACATTTAATTTTCCAAAGTAAAAATAAAAAGATATTTAAGAATTTGTGAAATTTTTGCATTCATTTTCACGTGGTTTTTCATTTACATCAAACAATATTTTGTTAACTTTTTATTTCTTATTATTTGTTTTGAAACTTGTTTTTTGGATTATGTTATTTTTTATTTTATTTTCTTCAAATTGCATATTATTTTCATCCTTGAAAGTGGAATTTTAAAAAGTTAAAAGTTAGGATTGTCTTATGAAATCAAATATAGACATGACCTAGTGATTTTTATTTTTAGAGTGGTTTATATTACACAGGAGTGACTACAGGATTGTTGAAGAGGAGAAGGAATTCCACTAGAAAAATACTTGATGCTGTAAGGAAAGTAGATCAAATATGGATTAAGATTAGATTTGGTTTAGCACAAAATCTAAAAAAATGATGAATGAGGAATAAAATCTGATAATAGAACCAGCTTGTTTTGATTCTTTATGCACAGAAAGTAACAAACTTCAACCTAATTAAAGTGAAAAGTTCACTACCTTCTTTTATTTCTTGGAATTAATACACATTTTTTACATCATGCAACCTATATTTTCTTTGCTTTTTTATCACTCTTATTCTAATCCTCATGGTTAGAAATGCTTTCTAAAACTTTTACTAACTTTGATTTGAATATTGGGAACATTTTGTACATTAGAATAAAAAACAAGATAAGGGTGGGGTCAAAAACATGCAGAGAAGATATTTTTGGTTCTGTTATTAAATTTCCATTTACAGTCAAGAGAGGTATAAAATTATACTTTAACTAAGTTTTTTTTCAATTTAGTGTGATTCACTCTCTTTTCATCAATAAAATAAATTTACAGGTTTGATTCATTAAATATAATAAAACAAATAAAAAGAAATTCCAAAAGCAGGTTGGTAAAAGAAATTTTTGTAATTCAGCTTAACTTGAAAATGTTTTTTTTTGCAAGCACAACATTTGTCCACGTTTCTACTCAAGAGTATTTTTTTCAGAAAAAATTGACTAACACTCTTTCCTCTCATGAAAGCATTTTAATTTTAGAACTAAGTTTTAATTTTCCTACCATTTTTTGTGTTATGTATGAAGGCGGATTCGTGATTTTGAAAGTAGAAAAATTGGGGTAAACACAGTTGGTGATTAATGTCTTGGCAAGAATTTTTGTTTTCAAATTCATGATTATGCGGGGTTATTCATATATGTCTTTATTCATAACATTTCTTCTTAATATAAAAGACATTTAATTGCACTTCACCTGAGTGAGCCTGCTATTTTTTGAGCAGATTCTGAAATATTTTTCAGATATTGAATTTATCAAGATCTGCTTCCTAGTTAGATTTCTAATCAGGCTGCTCTGAACATAAAAAATAAAGCTTTTTTTAACATTTTCATTGAATTAATATTAAGAACCAAGATCTTTTCTTTCACTCATATATGCCAAATACTTGACAATCCACATGTACAATATCATGTTAATTGCCATTATTTTAAGGTGTTTGATTCTAGAAACCATTGTTAAAATAAATAAAAAGCTGAAACTGAATAAAATCTTCAATCAAATCTGTTTCATATATATATGTACACACACACACACACACTAAAACATGATATACAGTTGAGCAGATGTGCTTTGATATTGTTGATTAATTCTTTATTATAATTATCCAGGTGTCTATTTATATTTTAATTTGTATTTCTAACTTTGTAAGTATGTAGTTTGTATCAATGTGTACGTTTTTCATTTTCTTTTTTGTTCAAAAGAGTATTTTAGCTAAGTTAACTTAATTTATATCTAATTATGTGTATGCCTTTGATTATATATATATATTTGGTCAGGTTTCAATCCTGGGTTAAAAGCAATCAGAGTCTAACTGTACTGATGAGCTGTGATACAGCAAAACAGATCTGTCTGTGGATGACTATTTACGCTCTCACACCCTGATTGAGCACTCTAGAAGGGTGGTAGACTTTGAAAAACAGTAGCTACTCTGGCATGTACGCATTGCCCATTCAGTAATGAATTAGAGCACTCTGGCTATTGGGCGTGTATAATGATAATATACATGCTAAAAAGTCTGCCTTCTTCTACTGAGCACCCATAGCCCAGAGGTAGAATCGCCGACTGACGCCAATTCAGTCGGGTTTCAATCCTGGGTTAAAAGCAATGGGAGTCTAACCATACTGATAAGCTGTGATACAGTGAAACAGATCTGTCTGCGGATGACTATATATATATATATATACACACACAGATGTGTGTATGTAGATTTTTTCTATGAATATATAGATGTGAATATTTGTATTTTATCTCTACCTTTATAACTTGAAGTAAATAATTTGTGTGTACGTGACTAATTTTTATGTTTATTTTATATACAAAATTAAAAAAGAAAAACAGAAGAAAAAAAAGGAAAGAATCTCTTTATAGCTATGGACTGCCCTATTATTGTACAACCAGACACATTGAGCAAAATTTAAATTACGTAACGATCACTCATAATTCAGCAGTCTTAACCTAAAGATTGTGTTTTGTCTGAACCTCTGAGTTGTGCTACTGTTGAGGAAAAATATTTATATTCATTAACATATAGTTTATAGTTCAGTTATATTGCATCGAGCACCATTTTATTAACACCAGCACTCAATATGTGATGTGTGTGTATACGCAGGGTGTGATGGATAAATTGCTGTCATTTTGTATAATTTTGTGCATATGCTCTATTCTTGATTTTGTTGACTGCACAGTAAAGAATGGTCAGTTAGGCAATATCTGTAAGAAAAAGAGCATCATGATGCACTTCACTCCACCAGAAATTTAGAAAGGCATGCTGTACTGTTTGAAATTTGTGCTGGAAGATGTAATACAAACATTCCAGAGTGTCAATCTGTGTACAGTGCAGAGGATTTGGAAAGAGTTGATTGATAAGGTTGAGAATGTTGATTACAAATATGTCTGGAGTGATCACTAGTGGTGACAATGTTATACCTTCATTCATCTTCTCACACAACATGGAAGACTATATAAAGTGCCTTGAGGAGGTACTGGTGCCCTGGGTCAAAAGGGGGGACAACTGGAAGACCAAATGTCTTGGATACAAGACCTCATTTTCAAACATGCAACAGTGGATGCTAAATTTTAACAACAACTGTCAGCAGAAAGAAAGATGTAGAAAGTCATTCTGGATTATGTTGTTGTTATTTCTTTTCTATAAAAACAGAATTTGGCCCTCAGTGGGCACAGGGAAGAATCAGTAGCAGAGTTGTCTCAGAATAATACAAACCAAAATTACAGAACAAAATTCTGTAATTTTTTTTGCTACTATTAAACTTCTGGCAAAATATGATCTAATTTTGGCACAGCATATTGATGAATGCAAAGTTCATGCTAAACAAGTGACTTACTTCTTGAACAGAACTCAGAATGAAATTGTACATCTCCTTGGTGAAACAATCCATACAAAAATATTTGCTGAAATAAGAGAGACCAAATATTATGATGACACTGGAGCTAGAAATGTTCAAAAGAAAATATTGGATGTAAACCCAAGAGCAATGTTTGTAAGCTATGAAGATCATAATCTTAATTTAGCTTGTCTTCATTCTTGTGCAGTAGATCCATATGTTACCTTTTTAGGTGTCCTCGACAGACTGTTCTTTTCTGTTTCTTCATCAAGATGAGTAATACTGAAATAATACATTTCTTGAACAGTGAAACAACAGTGTGTAAACCAGTTGGAGTGAAAGATATAATGCTGTGAGTGTAGTGTACCAAAATCTAAATGAAATAATAGCCTTGTCTTGAACATTTACAACTTTGAGAGTACAGTTAAGAAACAAAATGTGACTCTGGGATACTTATGAAGTTGTTTTGAGAATTTCTATTATCATCCTACTTAACTTCTGGCATCCAATTTTATGCTCTGTGGAAACAGTCCAGAAAAGAATGTAATATTCTAAGGTTGGGTGAAATTAAGCAAATATAGTATTACAAGGGTTGACTAACATTCTGGTAATAAAAAAGGAAAAAATAATCAGCAGTGTCTTGAACTCAGCTGAAAAATATTGAAACTCATATGAAATTCAAATTGAACATTGTGCTAGAAAAAAAAATATTATACCCGGAAAAGTTAGAGATGCTGCTTTAAAAGTAAAGGAAGAGATGAAAAAAGTAATGCATGAATTTATCAATCATTTAGTTGTTGAGATTCAAGAAAGAGGCAAACATTTGGCAGAACTGAGAAAGATTTGAATTGCTTCTTAACCTTCATTTATTTCACTCTGACAACAAAAATGAGAAAGCAAACCTTCAAAATGAATGTTTGAATTTTCAAAATTGATATTCAGGTGATATTGGAAGTAAGTGTTCTTTTATATAATGAAATGATAGATTTCATTTTGCTTATTTGACCTGGAGGTAAAGAGGTACCCTCTTATTCTCTTGAAGCATTAAAGTGTATTATTAGAGATGGCAAAGAATTTTTTGGTGAATTATCCATGGCATACAGACTGTTGTTAACAGATACAGTTTCCATTGCTTCTTGTAATTGTTTTCTAAACTTAAAAATTATTTACATTCAACAATATCACAGAATAGTAAACTTTTCACTTATAAATATTGAAAAATGATTTCTAACCAAAGAAGTAAAAAAAAATTGTTCAAAAAGAATTTGTTGATAAATATGTGTTATCTGGTGTTCCGAGATGGGGGCATTAAATTCAATATTCTGCAGACTGATTTATAGAAAACCAACAGTTTTTCCTGAACAAAAAGATGTGAAGGTTTTTCTAGAAAATAGGCTCCAAAAATAAAGGAAGAATTTTCAAAGGAGTGAAGTTAGTTTTTCAGCAAATCATAATCCTTCTTTTAAGAAATGCTGTCTTGTAATTTGATTATGTTTTGCCTCCAAAATATTTAAAGCTTCATCCTCCAAGATTATAATAATTTTCCTCCAAAAATTAATAATAAAAACAAATAAACTATTTTAGAACAAATGAAAATCACTAATTTGATAATTTCAGGAAACCTATTTTTTTTCTCATAAATACAGAACTTAAGGTAAATTCTCTATTTATGGGGGAAAAAAAAACCTTGTTACACACACACATTCACACCCATGACGATCTTCTTTTTGTATTAGAATTATATAGAATCACATTGTTATTATTTTTCTAAAAAAGGAACTTCATAAACTTTCTTTTGCCACTCACCATGGAAATAAATAAAATTTATCCAATTTGTATTATGTATTAATGTATCTTATTTAAAGATTCCCTATGATTGTGATAAACTGTTAACATAAATGGGTATGTCCCAATCCTCATAAATACATTGGTGAGTGGGTAATATTGCTGTTTAGTGATATACAAATCCATTTACCCTTGGCTAGGATTTATACCCAAGCCCCAGGGGTCTATCTCTCTAGGCTTTACCTCTCCCTTGGGAGGTGGCTGAGTCTATTGCCCAGTGACCGAGGCATCCCCAAAAGAGGAAGTGCCAAAGAGGTTTGGGAATTTTTCCACAGTACTGCCAATAAACCCAACTTAAAACTGACCTTGTGTCACATCTGTTGCATGGTGGGAGCACTGGTAAATATCTGTATTGCTCTCTAGCAGTTCACCACTATTAGTAATTATCTACTTCATGCAACTGGCAAGTATTGTATTTTTTTTGCTGATGTTATAATGATTACTATTTCATTTTCCAACTTCTGTTTTGTTTTTTTCTCATTCTGTAACCTTTTTAGGTTACGACATAAACCTTTGTGAACAATGGATCTGTCCAAAAGAAAATAAACTAAGTATACTGTTGTGATTTTGTTTAGGGGTGAGAGTAGGGGGCACCAGTTACAATCCTCACCTCAGGCAATACCAGACCTCTGCATGCCAATAAAACTAATGAGTCAAAATGTATCAGCTTGGGAAGCACTGAACAGACATTTGCCAATGTTGTAATATTGGTATTTACTAAAGCTTACTTAGTCTGGTATGGAAGGATAAAATTTTCTCTAAAGTAGTAATGTTCAGCATGACTAGCTCACTGACCATTATTATCCAGTGAAGCACCTTAGATATTAAGTTTAGCATAGTCTGGCATAAGGCTACATGAGCAATAATGGAGACACCCATTAAAGAGCAAAATCAAAGCCGTAGTAATAATCTATGATTTTACTTTACCCAAAATGAGATGCCCACAATCTCTGTAGCATAAAGCCACTCATTTAAAAAATGGCTGTCAAATATTGGAAAACTATTATAAGCTAGAATAACAAAATGAAAAAGTTCATTTGTTTTATTAAAGAAAAAACTCACACTATATAAAAAGAATAGTCTTTATTTTATTTATATAAAGATAATAGCATAGATATTATTTTTTTGACATTGTTTTCAACTCAACCTTTGCTATTGTGCTATAAGATTAGAGTCCGTATTTAATCATAATGATGTATATGACTAGCTTTCTACTCATTATACCAAAACAAATTTTAATATTGCATCTTTTGCATAATAATTGTTATGTTTGTCTATTTTTCTTTTGATGATTTTGAAAATTTAGGGAATTCCTCTTTATCTTGCCAACAACTTCATATTAGCACATTTTAAATCTGACAATTGTTATTTGCTTTTTTAAATCTTAAAGCAAACTAATGAAAAATAAGCAAAAATTGAAATTTTTGAGATTGCACCTACTGTGTTTATATTATTATTATTTTTGATAACATTTAAATCTATTTATGAAAAAATACATTTACCAGTTGTTGCTGTTACTTCCAGTTTAAAATATATAATGGTTGCTCACTTTCTGCACAAAGACAGCCATCAGACAGGCTACTGTGAATGGGGATGTTTCCTCACCCAATCTCTTGAATCTTGATGATACCCACGCAATTAATCATTCTTAGGTACTGATCTGGCGACTCAACTGCAGCCACTTTCCCATCGTCGAAATGTGGCCTCCCGCTGTCTCTTCTATAAATACTTTCATGGCTTCTGCTCGGATGAGTTTAAGTCACTGATGCCTCCTCAACAGGTGTTTACCCGTGCAACCAGACTGACAACTGGGTCCCACCCATTCACAGTCAGGTTAGCTAAATGCAGACGACAATTCTACTCCTGCAGCTTCCTCTCTTGCACTTCCCGCCTGTGGAACTCACTCCCGTATTCTTGCTTTCCTGATGGCTACAACCTCCAGAAATTTAAATGCAAAGTTAATACTCATCTACTAACCACTGGCCTCTAGCTCTCTCCCCTCCCCTGTATAACCTTCCCTTTCCCTCCACCTATGTATCTGTCATCGCACCTTCTTTCTCAGCTTTCTATTGTTCCTTTCTAACTAGCTTGTACTCCTCACTCTTTTCTAATTAATCTTTTTACATTTATGTAACCCCCTGCACATCAGTGGCGTTTCTGCCTTGCTCGGGGTGAAATGATTAAAAAAAAAAAAAAATATCTTGTGCAACACTATGTGGACATTTGGCATTAGACAGTATCAACTTTTTTCATTGTTTAGCTATGGACTTATTAAAATAGTCACATAAAATTTAACCAAGTTAATAATTTGATAGAAATGTTTTGCTTCATTGATCCTATAAATATTTAATTACTTGTTTATAAAAGAAACAGTCATTTGCAACTAGCAAAATTTTATTTTAAAGCTTCATTGATTCTTAGGTTAGGCACATCTTGTTGTTTCAATATCATAAAGATTAACCATATTGTTGATCATTTAAAGATTCTTTTCTTTGACCAATCTAAAGGTTTAATCAGTTGTATGAGAAATCAACAAAGAATGGAAACATCTGCAACCTAGAAATTTGATGTAACGCTTGGCTAATCATCAGATGGCGTTTATTTATCAGCAATCAATGGTTATTTATATCCTTTCAAGCACTGTGCCTGGGTCAGCATGTTCTAAGTAAGAATGATATACCAGGGCACTCCCAGTATTTAACGCTGAAGAAACTACTTTTCATAGTTTTAGCCAACTGATATTAAGTTGCTATAAAATGGTACATTTCAACATTAATTTTGCAAGTACAAAATATTTTTTCTTGTAGAAGATTATTTTGGGAACAACTTACTTACTGTAAAGGTCATTGTTAAAATATAAAGTATCAATTTTACCTCCCCAAACTCTATTTTATTCTAAAACTCGATTTGTTTTCATGTTAATTCTGGCAAAACTGCATGCTTCATATACATATGTATATGCATATATACATACATACATACATACATATATATATATATGTATATAGATATTAATTTTAAAATCTATCTTTTGAACAATGGTTTCATCACCGAGTTTTTTCTTCTCAAAACTGGAAAATCAACTCATCACTTGCAATCTTGCAAAACAAATTTTTTTTTTCCAAAATATTTTTATGCAACACTGCATCTTTACTGAATTATACTCACTAACTAGATAAAATTTGAAAAAATCTCGTTTTTAATATAACATAATGACAGACAATATATGATGGTTGAGTTTTTTTTATATAAGTTTTCATGCGATCTTGTCACATCATACCTTGTCTGTCATTTCAGAGATTTCTGCCTAAATTTTTTTTTTTTTTTAATCATTTCACCCCGAGCAAGGCAGAAACGCCACTGATGTGCAGGGGGTTACATAAATGTAAAAAGATTAATTAGAAAAGAGTGAGGAGTACAAGCTAGTTAGAAAGGAACAATAGAAAGCTGAGAAAGCAGGTGCGATGACAGATACATAGGTGGAGGGAAAGGGAAGGTTATACAGGGGAGGGGAGAGAGCTAGAGGCCAGTGGTTAGTAGATGAGTATTAACTTTGCATTTAAATTTCTGGAGGTTGTAGCCGTCAGGAAAGCAAGAATACGGGAGCGAGTTCCACAGGCGGGAAGTGCGAGAGAAGAAGCTGCAGGAATAGAATTGTCGTCTGCATTTGGCTAACCTGACTGTGAATGGGTGGGACCCAGTTGTCAGTCTGGTTGCACGAGTAAACACCTGTTGAGGAGGCATCAGTGACTTAAGTACATCTGAACAGACAAAGGGAATGTGTGTGTGTGTGTTGAAATATAGACATGATATAGTGAGAAAAAAGTCTCCCAGCCTGATCTCTACCTTCCCAAAATTAGTATTTCAATGAACAAAATTTGAAGGCTTTACAAAATGAATGGTGAATTGTATGATGATGAAGTAGAAAAACATGTACTTATAACTAAGGTATTAACATCTTGCTCAGGCCTTCTGTGGAGAGCTTTTTTTGATATCCACTCATGTCTATTTGAATGCTTTTAACAACTGACTCCCATTTTCCTCCAAATTATTCCCACTCAAAACCTGCTCATCTTCATTCTTCCTCAGATTCTGACAATCAAATTCTGACAGTTGTACTGACTCATCCTTACATGATTTACACTTTTCAGATTGTTTTCCTCATCTTTATTGCCATGTCTATGGCATTTCAGCCATTGTATGCTCCAGCCTTCTTCAGGTGCTATGAATTTTGAACTGAACCCTTTATTTCAATCACTGGGGTATATTATTCTCATTCCATGTGCGATGCTACTTCTGCTGTTATGTAGTTATCTCCCTTTAACTCAACTTTCTGAGTTATTTGTTCCCCACTGCTATACATCAGTGTATGAATTTTTGGAACTTATAAACCTAATGTCTCAGCAATCATTTTTTTTACCAGAGCTCATAATGCACACTTTGAAGCTAATGATTTTCTATGGATTCCCGTATTGTATTCATTTCTATGCTTGGCTGGTTTAGATTTTTGTAGCTTAACATATGCACTGATTCCTTAAGTTTGCATAGTTTCCAGTAGTGTTCTCTATCAATTATTTCAATTTCATCCCATAGGGGACCGTGATTCCCTTTCTCCCTCAATATGTTGTCATTTAAGCCTGATTTTTCTATGTGTTACAGCCTTACAATGTTCCTGCACCCTTACTTTAAGGGAGCTGCCCATTTTGCCTTCATATTTCTTTCCACAGCTGCATAGAATGACGTACACACAGTCTTTAGTCATGTTCTCCTCTACTGGAGGTCTTACTCGGGAGCGGTATCTGCATAGTATCAAACCACTTTTGAAGGTTGTCCTGATGTTATATGAACCACAGATCTTTTGTATTTTCTCCAATAATTCCTTCACATATGGAAGGCAGACTGAGGCTGTTTTCTGAGTTATTATCCTTATGAACCATTCTTTTCACATTTGTTGGAGCTGTTGTCATGTACTCTGAGTAGTTGTTATGTTAGAGGGTACTGCTTATACCAACCGTTCCTTGATCATATGTCTCAGGGTTGCCACTCATGACTTTTGCTTGATGTTGCAAGCAGCAGACGATCTCCTTCTTTACTTTGTATGGGTAGCGGGAGTCGAAGTTGAGGTCTGATGAATGTTGGCTTGCGGTATATGGATGTCTTGAACCCCCTCTCTGTTCAAGATATTAGTACATCCAAGAATGCTAGTTCATTGTCATTATTTGTTTCCATTGTGAAACGCAAATTCTACTCCAGCAGCTTCTTCTGTCACACTTCCTGCCTGTGGAATTCCCTTCCATTTACTTGCTTTCCCAACAGCTACAATCTTCAAGAATTCAAATGTAAAGTCAATATTCATCTACTATCTCACTAACTTGCTTCCTCCCTCCCTCTCTCTCTCATGCTTCTTTCTTTGTCCACTCCACTCTCAGCAGTATTCTCATCCTTCTCTTACCCTCTTCCTGACACCCCCTGTAACCTGTCACTTTTTCTCATAACTTACCTCCTATGTAGCCCCCTGCTCAACAGTGGCAGTAAAATGCCTTGCTTGGGGCAACACGATTATAAAAACAAAAAAAAATGGTTAGAAGCCGAACTACTACCATATATCACAGCTCGATCTGTTGTCAATGCATTTGTTTATGCATGAATTACCTGATGGGGTGTTCCTCTTCATGTAATAACTGATCATAGTACCCAGTTTGAGAATGAATTACTTTTAGAAACAGCTTCAATAAAAGTGTTTAACAAAGTATGCCACAAAGAATTGATGGAAATGCTCAGCAACCTTGACATATTTGGGAATGACATTAGAGTAATCAAGAACCTATACTGGCAGCAAACTGCCTACATATGGACAGGAAATAAATTCAGCAGATATACAAAGATGAAAAATTTTGTAAGGTTCACTGGATCTATTCAACTTGAACAGCGAGACTATTGTATATTTTTATTATTCAACAGAAATGAAGTAATGTGATCCAAAAGAAACTTTTAAAACAGGTCTTACTAATGCAAGACAAGTTAGGAAAAGTCTAGGCTTCCATGGTATCTTAACATTTGTTGGGTTGGTAAAATTGTTAATTTTCTGGACACTCAAAACTTACAACCATATGCCAGTCTATGCTGGCTTCAGTAATTACTAAAACTTGTTGCTTTTCTGTTGAATAAACTGAGAATTTAACAAAATTTTTTTTTCATCTAAAATTACTTTCTAGGTATGCATGGAAGCAAAAATGGAAGGAGGCTCTTGATAATGAACTTGAAGGAAGATGGGAAAATGTTTCAGATGAGGAATTTTGGAAAAGAGATGCTACTTTGAAAGACTCTAAATCAAAATATGGTAAGTACCCAAATAGCAAATATGGTTATATACTGTGGATGCCATTTGAAAAGCGATAATTCTTGAAGGTGTGTTACTGAGAAGTTAAAGTCAAATAATTTAACAAGATATCCTTAGATAGGGAAAAAAATGTTTTCTTCTTTCATAAAATATGATCTGTTTATGATTGATTTGTTGTTTTTTATGGTTTATCAACCTTTTGCAGATTATTTAAGCCAGAAAATATTTTTAGATTTTAATTTTATTTCTAGGAGATAATGATGATTGAGCTGAAGTGGTGGTAGTGTGGGGGGGTAAGAATGAGAATATGCCAGTAAGTCATACTTTTCTCAAGGGTATTTGCGAGAAAGTGTATATACCGACCCCCAACTGGAATTGGAACTTGGCTCTCTAATCAACAATTCTTAGTCATTATTCATTACACCACGTCCACATTCATACTTACAGTATTTGGTATTGACCAAGCTTGATATCCGTTTTGGTTTATTGTATTTTACGGCATATCAACCTCAATGGGTTATTTAATACAGAAAAGATTTTTAGGATAGGTTTGTATGAATAGAATATGTATTCTTTGTTGAGAGTCAAATGTATTGCCGGTATTTTTACTCTAAGAATCTATTTTTATTATTTTATATTATATTGACCTCAGTTTTAAGGTGGTTAATTTGCCCATAGTCAAGACCCTAACAAGTGCTAACACTATGTCAGAGTGGACTTGAAAACAACAGTAATTAAAAGGTAGTTTCATGCTCCTGAAAACCCCCCAATCAAAGGTCTTACTGCCAAATGTAGTTTATAGTCATACCCAGGACACTTTGACATTGGTTAGCATTAGTGACTGTATGGGAATTGATGTTTTAACTTGATATAACTGTAAGCCAAGATCTGTCTATGATTAAAGACTTTGGCCAACATTCTGACAAAGTATTTACAGTCTATTGCCAAAAATCTGAGCAGACAATTTGGATCAGTCTAAGGTATTTGATAGGGTCAACTATTGGTATTTGGCTGCTGTTCTGCAAGCTGGTGGATTTAAACCCAAATTTTAAGTTCATCAACCTCCTGTATTTCTTCCTCAGTGCTGTGGTACAGGTAAATGGAAATTGGTTGGGCACTTTTGCGCTGTCTTGGTTGGTTTGTCAGGATTGCTCACTGTCAACCCCTACTTTATGCTTTGGCATTGAAGACTCTTTGCTTCCTAAGGGACAGGGCAGACGTGGAATTGCTATCCCTGGCTGAGTGCAAGCCAGGGTTTCTGCATATGCTGATGATGTATCCATTTTCGTAGCAACATTGAGAACGTGTCTGTGAAGAGTAGGGCTGAGGTGTGTGCCGCTTACGTCTTTCCTCTTATCCTTTATCAGTTGTTAGTACTCCCTCTCTGTGAGGACCATAGGAAGGCGATTGAGCATATGCTCTTCACTCTCTTGTGGAGTGGTTGCATGCATCATGTCAACAGAGATGTCAGTGCTAAATATCAGTGTCATGGTTGGCTGGAAATGCCACATGTGTGAGTCACCAACATGAATCAAGGCTGTCTTTCCTGTACTGCACATTGACAAAGAATTGGATTTTGGAAAGGAGACTTAGAGACACCTTCTCTAGCCTCATCACTACTCTTGTTTCTAGGGATGAGTGTCAACATAGGCTTGGCAAATAATCAGAATTCTTACGAGAGTGCTGAGATAACTTGCAGGCCATTCCCCAGTCAACTAACCTTTCTCAGCCTTGGAGGCTATTGTATCGTTGAGCAGATTATGACAAAAAATCATCTATGTGGGCAGCTTGGTTTATAGGCACCTGAGTTATGCTCTTTTTGGTCTTGAGTGCCAGCAGCAAATTATTTCAGTAACCCTGAGTTTTTGCTTACCTGGCAATTTATTTGAAATAAGCTATCTCTCAATGTCATGGCCTTCAGATGGGGTGGGTTTGTCCAACTGTCATTGGTGTAACCTTGGTTTAGAGGAAACAGCTGTGCACACCTTCTACCATTGTCTTCAGGTGCGTTCTTTCTGGGACTACGTCAGCAAGTTAATAACTTGTATCAATTGTGAACAGCTTGGCTCCATCAATCTCATGCATGTGCATGATAATTAGTCACCCCTGCATATTGAGGTGAAATGGATGGTGTTTCTCTCATTGCTAGCTTTAGCAAGACTGGTGATTTGGATGCTGCAAATGGAGGGAGTCTTGCAGTATGAATGTTATTCTTATCAGCATCTGATTAGATTCTTTGGGCATCAGCTCAAGATGAAGATCAGATCTGACAGAAAGCGTTTGATATCCATATATTTCAGCAAAAGGTGGGTAAATGTAGCAAGCCTTGTATGAATAGAGCTAGCCTTGATCTTCTTTTTGAAGTCCCTTTTGTCATACCAGGGTGGTTTCCTATGAACTCTCCTCTTAAACTATTTCTGCGTACCTTGTTAATGTGAGAAAGTGTTGTTCCTAGTCTGTTCCTGACATTTTTTTTTGTTATGATCCACATTGAGGTTCTGAACCTCCCAAGTTTGTTTTTGGCTCCCTTTTTATCTTGACTGGGTCAGTCTTTGATTTTCTCATTCTATTATTTATTTTTTTTATCCTTGCCCTCTCTGTTAGTGGGTGTGCTGCTTGATTCCATTGTTTGGCAAAAGACAGTAGTGTGGACGGGTCTTACTAACATTTGTTTATTTTGAGTTTGAATGTTTTGTTATATTTTAGTTTGTTTTGGGCTATTTATCCCCCCCCTCTCATTTTCATATTATATTTTTAAATATATTTTTTATAAAATATTGTACATAAAATTAAATTTTTATGCCATGGGTTTTGTTCTCTCTTTTTAGATCACCCTGCAAATATATGGTATTATGGTATAAGGAGGATTGGGAAGTGATGGACAAATTCTTGTGGTGAATGAACAAATTATAATGAGTGATTTGGTCATGAATCTGATTAGCTAGGTATAAGATAGAAAGTGATGACCAGTCCCAACCCACTCCCTCTTTCTCCATGTGCTACATTTATTGAATATAAAATATAAAATATTTATATCAGTGGAAAGTGACTTTTGATAGAAATCAAGTGACAGCAGGTCTCTTTAATATACAAATATTCATGTTGAACTTATAACATTCACAAGAATTCAATATTGTGGGTGGGGTGTATTTTCAAAAACCATTTTGTTGACATTTTTAATCTGAAAAGAATTAATCTTTGAAAAAATGACTTGATTTTATAATTTTGCATCTCATACATTTAACCACTTCTTTCTTTCTTTCTTTAGCTGAAACATTAAAAGTGCAGTCAGTTGATTTTCATAAAAGGTTCAACCGAGAAAAACATCATACTGATGAATATGAACAAGAAAACTTGATTGTTCGTCGAGGGTCTCCATTTTACTTGAGTTTTACGTTTCAACGAAATATCCAGGAGAATTGTGATTCCATTGTGTTGCAACTTGTTACAGGTTAGTAAATATTGTAATGTAATTGGTTTACTTATATACACATCATCAAAATATTAGTTATACAAAATAAGTTAAAATGTCTAGAGAAACATAAAAAAATGTAAGTAATTTTGTTTTGTCAATAGATTATGTGCTATATATATATATATATATATATATATATATATAGTATATAGTTTTGTTTGTTTTATGTTGTATCAACCTCAATGGGTTATTTAATGCCAACAAGACTTAAAATAGATTCGTATGAATAGAACAATAGGAATTCTTTGTAAGAAATCAGGTTGGGGATCCGGTTTCACTGACATTTTTGTAAAAAGGGTTTCGTTGAGAGTCAAATTTATTGCTGGTAAATGATTTATTTTTTCTCCAAAAATGTATTGCTGAAAATATTTTCTTTCCCCTACAAAAGTATTGCTGGAATTTCGACTATAAAAGTTTATTTTTATACTTTCATAGTGTTTTGACCACAGTTTGGGAATTAACTATAGTCCCATAACTGGGACCCTAACAGGTGCCACCACTCTGGGCCTAGGTGAACCTAGAACAACAGCAACTAAGAGGTGGTTCTATGCTCCTCACAACCTCCCAGTCAGAGGACTTTTGGATGGATGCAGTTTATCATCATGCCCAGGATGCCTCATGGGGCATTTTTACCCCTCTGCAAAGGTGCAGTCAGTATGTTCTAAACCCTCTTCCTACAGGGCAGACTAAATGGTTGATTTAATTTATTTGAAGCAAACCCTAGTTGACTCATTCAAATTTTGTAGAGATGTATGCTGATATTTCACTGGAAAAGAAAAAAAAAAAGATCATCTAAGAAAGTTGGTTTACTGTGTTGTACTTGACAATTTTTCTCTCCAGAATCTATCTTGCATATCTATAAGTCTACTCATTTGTCCACACTTCAAATATTTCTGCCATATAAGGCTTGGTGCTCCTACTATATATTTAGATCTCCTTGATAAAATCCAAAGAAGAATCAGCAATATTATTGGTCCTGATCTGGTGTCTCAGCTTCAGTTACTTTCCCACTACCATAATGTTACCTCCCTGTGCTCTTTCTATAGATTATTTCATGGTAATTGTTCAGATAAACTCTTCAATATGGCAACCAACCTTTATGAATTTAAGTGCAGTACAAGACTGTCATCGAGATCTCACTAGTTTGCAGTTGAGTTAGCTAAATGTAGCTGTAAAATCTATGCTAACAGTTTTTCTTGCACTTCTCACTTGTGGAACACTTTTTTGGCTCTATGCTTTCTAGCTAGCTTTAATCTCCAAAAATTTAAATTCAATGTCAATCGCTATTTACTGTCCTCCTGATTACTTGTTCCTCTTCCTGCTTATTATTAATGCTTCTGTTTCTAATTCCTCCACACCCTTGTATCTTAGTGGCTTTACTGCTTTGCATGGGGGACCGTGATAAAAATAAAATGATTATTAGTGCTGTTATTGAAATTCTCTGTTTTGACAAGCTTTTCTATAACAAACATGATCTCATCAAATCTCTGAGAAAAATGACTGACTTTTATTGAGAGTTTTAATGTTTAAATTTGTATTTTGATTTATGTTCTGTGATTTTGTATAAAAATAACCTAGGTCAATAACAGACGTGGCTTTTGAGTTAAGATGTTTGAATGATCCTGATCATCTTTGTTTTATCTGTGGCTTGTATACTTTGCTAAAACAGCAAAGAAACATTACTTATGTAAGGAACAAATGATATATTTTTGTATTTTAGAAGAACTCGGCTTTTCCTATTTGAGGGTCATTCAGAAAACTCTAAGCCTCATCCAGAAGGAGTTGGAGAAACAAACAATTTTTCAATCTAGTTCCCTTTGACATCAATGCTTATGCATTGCAATGCCATCATTGAAGACAGTAGCATCGTGGTCCTCTAAAATTTCTTCTACAATACACATGATGTCATCATTGTTTCCAAAATGGCAACCATGCAGGTGGGATTTGAGTTTAGGAAACCAGAAGTCATCAGACTGAGCTAAGTCTGGTGAATAAATTCTGATACATAGTACTGTCTATTCATAGTTTTTTTCCCTTTTCCAGATAGCCTATCATGATTATGCCATTAGAAGCCCCAAAAGTTATCACCTTGCCAACAGATACTGCCTGCTTTAACATCTTTGGGGTGGAAAACCAGAGTGTTTTCAATGCTTTTCTTGAATCTTTGATTCTGAGTCAAAGTGGTGAACCCAGGTTTCATCTTGAGTTACAAATCTACTGTGGAAATTTTCAGGGTCATTCTGGAAGTGAGTCAGAAGTGTCCTGGAAAGGTTAACCCTTTTCAGCTTCTGCTCTGCTGTCGGCATTCTTAGGACCCATTTTACAGACAGCTTGCTCATCCCTAAGATCTCAGTTAAAACAGTATGGACTGAACCTGAACTAATATCTATGGACTTAGCTATCTGCTGAACTGTAAGAAATCTGTCATCCAAAGCCATATGGTGAATGGCATCAACTTGTTCATCATTGTTTGAGGTTTTTGGACAACCTGACCAAAGATCATCTTCTGTGCTGCCCCTGTGCCACATGAATTCTGCTACCCACTTCTTCACAATTGTATAGGAAGTGGAGTCCTCATCAAGTGTTTGCACCATGTCTCTATGGATTTTCTTGGATATAGTATATCTCTTTTGCAGGTACTTTACAACTGCTCTGTTTTGTCCATTTTTAGTTTTGTTGCACACCTTGAATGACCCTTGTAGTGAAACATGTTTAGTAAATTTTAGAGGATGAGCATATCGAAGAAGTAAGGGAATGGCATTTCTAATACAAATGATTTGGAGAGAACCTAAATCGTATATTAAAAATTACTATTTCTTTTAAAAAAAAGCTGAATATCCAAATTTGCCAGCTACTATCTAACCATTTGCCCACTATGAAGAAATTCTTGTTCCCACTTTTAGGGAGGCTAACAACCCAGATGAGGAGGATACTGATTATGCAGAAGATGAAATATTAAAAAATGTGATAAAAGTTAGATTGGAAAATTGATTCTAGAAAATTCTCCAATAAAGTGATTTAAACAACTTGGTTTATGATATAAAAAGACATTTTTTAATCAATTCATCCACAAGCAAGGCACTAATGCCACTAAGATGCTATGGATTACTGTAAGTGAAAGTGAATGGAAAGATTTTAAAAGAAACTAAACACTCAGTCCTAAACTGGGAACAATGGATAAACCTATATTCTGTTCAAAAGACTAAAGGGGGGGGGGTGAACAGGATAATAGGCAAACATCTACTCCTATTGAGGAGAAAAACTGAATAAATAGTAAAACTTTCATAGTTTAGGCAGAGATTTTAGAAGAATAAAGTAGAAGTAGAATTTAGAAGGAACTGGAAACTCAATCCAAAACAGGGATCCAGGGATAAATGTCTGTTCCTACTCAGAAAAACCAGGGAGGAGTGTGAACCAGGAGATAGTTTTACCTATCTGCTCCATTGAGAAAAAAAAATGAAAAAAATTACAGAATTCAGCCAGATGTTGCATATTTTTATAATGATCCAAAGACTCATTAAATCTTCAAGCATCAAGACTTTGAAAAAGAATTTGTTTCTTTCAGATATTATCACAATCATTGTTTTATCACAATAGATTCAGTATGTTATAGTTTTTCAGTGAAGATGATGGTATTGTGTACTGTCATAATACCAATTCGCTCTTGAATGAAATGGGTGCGGAAATCTCCTGTACTGATGAGTGGAAATTGTTTATTGACAATTCAAAATTAAGTCTGAAGTGTTTTTTCTATATCATGACAATGAATTTGGTTTTGATTCCAGCAGCTCACAAGTATAAGTATAAGAAAAGGCAGACAAGTAAACAATGAAGATGAAGAAGGTGAGAGAGAAAGAGAGAGGTAATAATAGCGATCGCTTGATGTTTGTCAAAGAGATGTGTTAATTACACTTGTCTTCTTCTCTCTGATGACAGTCGAATTTGCTCAGTCTTTTATTTTGTTTGTGGGGCTCAAAAAGGTCATTTGGAAATTCACTCCTGGATGTGATTCTGGCCTTTCCATTGGACAAACTTCGCATCGATTTACTAAAAGAGTCTGTAAAATAATTTGTTTCTGATAATTGAAGATTATTTGAATTTTGTTTTTAGATATTTTCTAGTTTTCTATTGGCCAAAAAATATTTTGCATCCAGGTGTGAGATTTCATGAGTTTTGTTTTGGATTCCCTTTTTTTATTTCTAACAAAATCAATGAGTTGGTGCTTAGCATTTGAATTTTTACATCTAGATCTTGTTTTGTTCACTACAAAAGCATGATGGCTAATTTTTTCTGATGCTTGAAAAGAAGCTGTCTTTATCTTTCACCATAAAAAATCAAACAGAAGTTTTTACTATTGAATCTATGTTATAATTTTGTGAAATAATGTTAATGTTATATTACAATTTATTTCATTCAATTTTGGTACTACAGTTAGGTTCAGTTTCTGTGATTTTCCAGGGTGAAAACAGAATTTTTTTGTATTTGACAGATCCGAGGAAGCGAAATGTAGACAAGTTTTTATAAAAATTTCCATGTCATCCAATCAATTATAAATGCTTAATCTTCTTTTCTTCCTTTTCTGTTCTGAAGGTGATCGTCCTAAGCAGAGCAAAAGTACAATAAATCGTCTGACAGTGTTGTCACCTCGCAAAACTGAAAAGCATCAAGTTAGACAACCACTGTGGAAGGCTAAGTATGTGGAACTGGAGGGCAAAACCATTAAAATTGAGGTAACCCCTGCTGCAAATGTCTTTGTTGGTGTATATGAGGTTTATTTGGAAACCAAGAGTGTCAATGATCCTGAGGACACACCTGAACGATATCAACTCCAAGATGACATTTATGTCATCTTCAACCCTTGGTGTGAAAGTAAGTGATATTATTAATCATGGTAAAAAAGTAAATGGGTACCAATTTTCTAAATGGGAATGCCTGCCTTGAAAATCAATATTTAAATGTTGGTTTTTACCTGGGATTGAATGCTAGATACCATTGTATAATATGCAACTATCAACTCTTTATGCAGCTTTAGGTATGTATAACACAGGGCCACATTTATATAGCAAGCAAAGATTTACTACACTAATAAATTGGTCATTGAAACAAGCTTACTAACCATTATATTGGGTACCATATATTTATTTACTTAGTCTGCCAAAAGACTACATTTGTGGGTCATCTGGTGAGGATCAAACCTTGTCGATGTGACAGGTTTGCTAACCATTGTGTCTAAGGAGGTGACCATATATTTATTTAGCTTGTGGGTCGCTTGGTATGGATCAATCACATTACACTATTGAACTGATATATAACTGTTGCACTACAGGTGGTGGGCATATATTTGTTTACTTAGGCTTGTATGAAGCTAAACTTAGATGGCAACCAATAGAAACTAAATTCATGACACAACTAAATTGGTCAATGAGAGAAGCTTGGTAACTTTTGTGTTTTAATAAGTGCATATAATAACTAAAGCTGGTAAGACAAAAAAGGTAAGTGATGTGACGGTCATATTAATAGAGAAAGTTTCTTCTTAATTTCTGTGGCTTATTTATATTAACAATCATAGAATAAATGTAACAACAACCTGGGATTTGTAGATAAAAAGCAACTGTAGAATATATATATAACATTGCACATTTAGTGCTGGTGCTAATAAATCATTACAGTATGGTATAAATATCAATATTTTCAATTTTCAATCACCACCTGACGAATTTTATTAGGCATGAAACTTAGTTGTGTTACTAGAAAGGAAAATTAACAAGTATTTATTATATATATATATATATATATATATAAGTTGTATTTAGGCAACAAGAATTATTACAAACATATCTGGTTGATTAATATGGACAAGTTCAATCTACAGCTTTTTATTAACATTTTAAAATGTTTTAATTAGTTGCTTTTACTTTTATAGTCCCCCCCCCCAACTTTGAAATGTTGCTACATTTGTTCTCAGTTATTGGTTATTTGTGTATGTGTATTTAACTGTTTTTGGTTAATTCTGAGATTTCCTCCTTTGTTAGAACCAATTTCAAGTTACTAAAGCTAACATCATTGTAGCGGAACTGAAAGGCAGCAGTCTGTGGGTTCTACTGAACTGACTACAGTCTTCCATTCAAAGAGGCAAAGAGTGGCATTCGTGATATGCAAGAAAAAAACAAAAAACAAACGTTAATTGATTAAAAATGGCCTATCTTTGAGCCCAAAACAAGCATGACTGTGTTTGGCAGGCAGAGTGCTGGAAGTCAGCAATAAGAGCATGAGCATCATTGGTGGGTATAATTTTTAAGTTATGAATGTGTAACATATGCAAATTTTGGCCAGTGAAAATTAAATATTAAATGAGCAATCTAAAGGCCTTTTCTGCGAACATGGAGTGCCTGCTGAAATGCTTGTTGAAAACTGTTGGGACGCCCACGCCTATTCGGCTATAATGGACTATTCCATTACTATGTAAAGTAATGGTAGCATCTACGTAGGGGAGTGTGCCGAGCAGCTGTATCGACAAGTCAGTCGTAGACTTCCGGTGACGACCCGGAAGTACCCATTGCTCATACTATGTCTTACGACGGTTGAGACGATTAACCTCTATTCTTGTATTGGATACTAATAACCTTTGTAAATACTATTTTCACGGAATACAACAATTAACCTATTCCTGTTGTTGAGTTATTTATTCTTACTCACGACACAACAGAAACAATACGGCATTTCGCAGCAAGAGTTTCGAGGACTTTCTAAGTGAGTGGGGAGTCCGATTGCATTTTCGTTGTGTGCATGTTCCCTCTGGAAATGGCATTGTGGAATGATGTCATCGAAGTGTCAAACGAATTGCAGCAAGGAAATAGTGTGCTGGACTTTCGTGTATTGAACGAATACATCAACGTCTAAATGGCACATGCCGATGTCTGTGAAGAGAGTGGAGAAAGAAAGGCTCCAATGTGCCATTGCTAGATCTCCGAAGGGCCTATTTACAAGTGCATGTGCACAAATCCTTGTGGCCGTACCAGACTGTTATCTTTGAAGGAAAGGGGTACTTCTTATCATGCATGGGTTTTGGACTCAATGTAGCACCATCTATCATGCAAGCTATTGTTGAGGCTACACTCTCACAGGATGACACGATCTGGCAGGCAACATCAGCATACATTGACAATGTTTTTATTAACAAAGACATTGCTTCTTCAACCAGGGTGAGGTAACATTTGGCTAACTTTGGACTAGCAAGCAAAGAACCGGAGTGGCTGCAGAACGGTGCAAGAGTGCTTGGCCTAGCAGTTCGGGAAGAGAGCAACACTCTGATATGGAAACGAGGGAATGAGTGTGCCATGTATTCTTACCCGACATAGTGTGTTCTCATTTTGTAGGAAGTTGGTCAGGCACATCCCAGTGGTGAAATGGCTTAGGGTGGCTGCAGTATTTATTAAGAGGAGAGTGGCAGACATGACAAAGGGTTGGGATGACAAGTTGATCGACGTTTCTTTAATGATAAGGATAGAAGTAGTCGTCACAAGAGTGCACCAAAAAGACCCTGTGCAAAGGAAGTGGTGTGTTAATGGTCCCAAGCTCGATGTTTGGGTCAACGCAAGCTCCTTAGCCACCGGAGTATCTCTGGAGCATGATGGAGCTACAGTGGAGGACGTGAGTTGATTACGGAAGGAAAGGGATATGCAGCACATAAATTTTGCGGAGCTTGATACTATGCTAAAAGGTGTAAACATGGCATTAATGTGGAAAGCAATTGTACTGCATCTTCACACTGACTCTGCCTGTGTGCACAGATGGGCCATGGACACCCTCACGGGGAAGGTTAGGGTGTGCACTAAAGCGGCAAGTGAGATGCTAATCAGACAGTGGCTTGATGCACTTGCAAGCTTGGTCGAGAAATATAAACTGTCTGTAGATGTAGTCCTGGTGAAGTCGGAACATAACCGAGCAGATAGTCTGACGGAAGTGCCACAGTGATGGCTTGACTTTGTCAAGAAGGCAGTTGAACCTCCATGCTGTGCAAGCACCGTGATGCCAGACAAGCACGACTTTGACTGGATAAGGTCCATCCATCACCAAAGCGGCCATCCAGGAATAAGGCGGACATTGTACTTTGTCAGACAAGTTGATCCTACAGTTTCTAAAGCAACGGTTAGGGCTGTGGTGAGAAATTGTAAGAAGTGCCAGTCAATTGACCCACCACCCACGTGTTGGCCGAGGGGGAAATTGGACGTGAGTGACACTTGGTTTCGAGTGGGAATGGATTTAAACCACTACCAAGGCTGACACTATCTGTCCCTCATTGACTGTGGGCCCATGCGGTTTTCAATTTTGACAAAATGCAGCAAGCATTATCAGCCACCTGGAAGGCCTGTTCTGTGAGTGTAGAGTGCTGGCTGAAATGCTCTTTGACAACAATATGGCATTTCACAGCAAGAGTTTCGAGGACTTTCTAAGTGAGTGGGGAATCCGATTGCATTTTTGTTGTGTGCATGTTCCCTCTGGAAATGGCATTGTGGAATGATGTCATCGAAGTGTAAAACGAATTACAGCAAGGAAACAATGTACCATAATGGAAGCAGTCTATTGGTACAATGTTACTCCGAAGGACAATGTGTTGCCGCTGACTGCCCTTGCCAACCTGATTCATTGCTACCACGTCCGAATGAAGTGTATCAATGCACCCCCGCCAGATATGCTCAAGCAGCAGCAGAGTGGATAAAATGTGGATGATCAAGTTTGGGTGAAGACCCCAATTGGACGATGCACGTCCCCTTATACACATGGGCACGCTACATGGTTCTAAAAAAGCCCACAAAACGTCCTTGTCAACGGGATGCCCCGCCATGTAAGGGACCTGCGTCCTGTCATGGGCTCAAGTACCTCGGAGAGTGGGAGTGACAGTGAACGCTCAACCCAAAGTGCAAGGGTGATCACCATCAACGAAGCACACAGTAGTCCCTGTGAGGTAAACAGCACATATGCAACAGACGATACTGCTCTAGACGAGTCATCCAAGGAGTAGGAAGTACAGGAGGTATCATTACCGCGAAGGAGCACTAGATGAAAGAGACCCACTCTGAGTTGTCACCTATGTGATCACCAGATCACAGAAGAGTGTAGCGGAACTGAAAGGCAGCAGTCTGTGGGTTCTACTGAACCGACTACAGTCCCCCGTTCAAAGAGGCAACAAGTGGCATGCACGATATGCAAGGAAAACTAAAAAAACAAAACAAAAAACAAACGTTAATTGATTAAAAATGGCCTACCTTTCTTGGTGGGTATAATTTGTAAGTTATGAATGTGTAACATATGCAAATTTTGGCCAGCGAGAATTAAATATAAAACGAGCAATCTCGGTAGGTGGCAGATTGGGATGGTTTTTGAGTGTGTTGGCAAGGAGACTAAGAGAGACTATCAAAATCGATTTTCCTCCATCAGCATTAAATGGTCAAAGTGAATTTTCATGTGAACTAAATTTTTTTTATACACACATTTCAATATATATAGAGAGAGTACCTTATTTAATATTTGCTGTTTTTTTTGTATTAAAATGGATTCCCAAATTTTTAGCTCATTTTATTTTTGTTGATTAGAAAGAAATCCCAGCATGCATTTGTAAAATCAATCTATAAATTTGGGCAGAAGTTTTTAGTAGTCATTCCCCTTGATTGACATCCTTTTATTGTTTGTGATTTGCATTTCTTCTTATTTCTGACACCTCATCAATCAAAGTGCCATAACATTTAGGGGACAGGAGAGACCTATTTTTCTGAAAATCTTTTTTAAGGGAAAGAATTTATAAATTCCACCTGACAAAAATGTTGACTGTTTCATCAAAGAATGCCAAATGTTTCTTTATAATGCAATGGATAATCTTGTCATCATCATTACCATTTCAACAACTGTACCTCAACAAACTGAATTGATAGTTATTCCATTAGTAGTTTTACTCCATCTTATTCTTGTTACTTTTTATCACAATTTTTTTGAGCATTTTCAGAAATGCAGAAAAACAGAATCTTATGAAGTAGCAACTTGAATTCCAGCAATTGAGAGCCTTTCCTGAGTGTCAGCTGTAGGCAGTGACGTCCTTAGAGCTGCTGGCACTCTGGTCAGTCTGAAAGTAGGTGATCTTACAAGTATAATTTTTTATAAATTTCACAAGTGTGATGCCCTCTTTATCAGCCTGTGATTCATGGGATTCACAGATAGCTTCATTCAAAACGTTCAGTACTGTGGTTGATTGATGAATTGGTCTCTTTGGCTCCTGACCTGTTCTGCCCCCATGTTGTGATTAGTTTGATTGCAGGCAAGCCAAGATTTGATTCCTCATCAGTATCCTTGTCTTGTTCTGGTTCGAATAGAGTGAAGATGCACAGTAATAAAATAAACACTCAAAGAAAAATGAAGGCGGAAAGAAAGATATCACATTAGATGTGACACTTGGTTAAACTGATAAGGGTTGGCTTGTGTATTTAAAAAAGTTTGTTTAATTGATCTTGGTAAGTTTAGCTGAAGGGTGATGTTGGACTTGCGCTTAGGCAGTTAGTCACATACAGACTTGGGAGATCTCTCATCTTTATCTTCAAGTCTTCTTTTGATCCAATCTATTGGTCCAATCTCCCATTTGTCAGTGGAATATTTTTTCTTTGTCTGGTGTCAGATATTGAATGCCTGATTTTTTTGTTAAGTAACCTTTCCACTTCTGGCATTCTCATTAGCTTCATGATCTTACAAGTATAATTTTATATATATATATATATATATATATATATATATATATATATATATATATATATATATATGAGTAATGTTTTTATTATAAGTGTTTATAATAAAAACAGTTTACTGCAACACAAGAGTCATTGTATTTTTTTTCTAACTTAGTAGCGCCTCATCAAGCAGTGAAATTTTTTTTCTGTTAGGAATTATTATATATATATATATAGAAATTTACCATATCCAGACAATTAAGTGGGGATGGAATTTTGGAGGATTTGTCTCAATTAACCAATAGAAAACTAGGCCATGATAGATGGGAAAGATTAGATTATAAGGGTAAGGGTGTGAAGAGAACTGAAAACCCATGTCTTTTTCAGTGTTAGTAATGAAACATTTGGATGTATGCATATGTATCAGCATGTCTGCAAAGGTATTGTGTGTATTCGTGAAATGGTTACAGGATTTTTTAAAGTTATTTATCCACATTGTGGTGCAGTAAACTATGCTTTTATTATAAAAAAATAATAAAAATATTACTATATATAATATTTTACTAAGTATTGAGCACTCTTAAAAAAGTAAATCACTACAAACAGTAGAAGGCTAACCCATTAGTACTGTGGTGATACTGACCGAGCAAAAGCGATGAACCGGATATTGGCTCTATGCTGACCAGAAAACAAATGAATAAAATCACCTCCACGCAGGTGGATTCACGCAGATGTTCTGGTTGAAAAATAAAAATTAACCAAATATCAAATTTCCATTTCACGAGCCTATGCGAATTTTATTTACCAGCCAATGGGAAGCCCAGAATCAAATTCAAGTATGAAAATCCAAAACAAGCTGTTTTGATCCAAAAGGCAGATATAAAAAGCGGAGACAAAGCATCTTTAGACAGTCCGGAGGAGACGGATGAGCTGATTAGTTTCTCCCTTGACTTAAGTCGAGCAGCTACTATGCTGATCTCTTTCCTTCCCCTGTCTCAAAAGTACTTATTGACCTCTTCAAAGACATTCCTCAAAGTACTTACTGAATTACTGACCTTAGAAGTGGCAACTTCAAAATGAACATCCCCTTACATACAAGACGCTTCCACATTCTTAAGCCTTTTATCTCTTTCAGCATTATATTATTTTCCATGAACACTTTAACCTCCGTTGGACCTATATTCAAGTATTATTTTAATTGTAAAAACATTAATTGAAATGTGTATATATAAATGTTATTTTATACTCAAATTGCCTTTCTTGATTTTATAATCATTTTATGAATTATAGTGGGCTATCTTCCCACAAGGCCAAATTCCGTTAACCTGCTATGGTATACGATTACCCTTCACTATAATGGAATCCTACTACAACTAGAAAAAGAATAAGATAAGATACCCGCTATAGTACTATTTCTAAGATATATATACTTTTAATTTGTAAATGGGTTATTTTGTGACTCAGGTGTCTTCAGGCAATTTACAATAACTGATTTTACTGTTTCTTTAAAATGCTCATGTAACAGGGATCTTTTATGAAGCATACAATTTTTAAAATAAGGAGAAGTTACTTAAAGGTCTTAGAACACTTTCATCCATGATTGTATGATCATCGTAAGTATTTGTTGGTATGGTTACACTCAGGTATAATTTCTGTTCTTTAATTTAGAAATTCATTTTCATTTGGGAATAACCTGATAGACAACTTTTCACAGGTCACGAAAT
Organism: Ascarosepion bandense; assembly: GCA_037127315.1. Classification (NCBI taxonomy): domain Eukaryota; kingdom Metazoa; phylum Mollusca; class Cephalopoda; order Sepiida; family Sepiidae; genus Ascarosepion; species Ascarosepion bandense. Next base: position 1,876,899 of record JBBBDQ010001084.1, on the reverse strand, counting down.
AACTCGTTTGCAAATGAAAAATATTCAAAGGTTCTACAATATAACTGTATTGAACACTTTTTAATACAGCTGTGTACTGGTCTAATTTAAATATGACCAAAAACTAACTTATTATATATATATTTCTGCTATTCAATTTTTGAGGTGGGTTAATAGTTTGGAGTTTCTGGGTTAGAGGTCATTGCCTGACTAACAGGGGTTGTGTCAACTGAATAAAAAATTCTGATGTTGGAAGACTCAAAGCCTTTAATAAACCCAATCACAGAAGATTATTGATATGTTCCAATATATTGAGAAGAAATATTTATAGAATAGAAATGACTAATCCAGTTGCATAATTACTTAAATATTGGCATTCTTTTTTGACAATATGTTAATAATACTATATTGAATAAAAAATAAATAAATCGAAATAATATAAGTATCTAGAAAGAATATTGACTATTGTTTTGATAGATGACACAGTTTATATGGAACATAAAAACGACAAAGAAGAATATGTTCTTAATGAGAGTGGAGTCATTTGGATTGGATCAGCATATTACAAACATGACCAACCTTGGAATTTTGGACAGGTATATATATTTCAATATATTTTATTCTTTTTATATGTGTGTCTGTATGAATGTCTGTAGATTTTAAAAAATGTAGTAACTAAAAAAACTTTGATGAAGGAAGTTTAAAAAATTCCCATGCATAAGCAAATACTTCAATAAGAGTAATGTCCCTTTTCAGCCTGTATAAGGATAAGAGGGATGACCACATAAAGTGTGAGAAAAATATAAATAATTACTTGGGGACATTGAACTTGATATAATCAAAACTTGACTGAAATAAATGAAAAATAAAAGATAAGAATCCTCAGTTTTAAAGAGACTTATACAGAAACCATCTGCAAATTATTAAATTCAAATACAAAGACACTTGAGTAATAAACAAAGTAGGTAGGAAAAAATGAAGAACGAAAAGTTGATTGACAAGACATTGTTCCAAAGGAGACAATACTTACAGAATTTTCTGGAATTGTTTCTAAGAGTGAAACCCACAAATAATTGATATGAATAGAGATGTCAATTAAAACATGCTTGTTTATTGCTGGGTAGATAATCACGTTGATGGTTGACAGAGAATCAACGCTGAAAAAGAAAAAAAAAGAAATTAGAAGCTTTTCAAATTTTCAAATGACTCTTGAGAATTTTTTTCCCTTTGAAAATAAACCATGCTGAAATTTTCATTTACTGCATTCACTTTCCAATGCAATAAATGTGGAGAAAAAAATTTTTTTTTTTTTGTGAACACTACACTTTTCATTTATTATGTCTTTCAGCTGATTTAAGGCATGAAACTGGCAGTTATTCACTGTGTTGATTTTTTCTTTTTTTTTAGATTTATTTACACACAAACACACACACGCATACATGTGCACACAGTTGTGACCAAATGTTTAAGATCACAGAATACTTTAATAAAAATCTCAGTAGCATAAAAATAAGATGCAGTACTGACTTCAATGCATCAAATTTATTAAAGGCAGTTTATTTTTTATTAATCTAAATTTTAACTTATATTATGTAAGGTTGCCTATTGTCTTGATAACTGCTTTAATGCAACGAGGCATACTGGCTATGAGACCAACAATATTCTGCTGAATCCCAGAGGTCCAAATGTTCTTAGTAGTTTTGATGAGAATTTTTGCATTGGTTGGCTGTTTGCAATGATATTCTTCATGTAATACCACAGAATTTCTTTAGAATTGAGGTCAGGGCTATTGTTAAGCCATTTCAATGTAGTGACTGTGATATAATTAAGGTATTTTTGCACTTTAGTTGCTTTGTGGTATGGGTTGTGATCATGCATAAATATGTTGCAACCAAGTCTGTGCAATGTAGCCTCTTGTTTATCCTACAACAGTTCCAGTCATGTTTGACTACTTAGGGTTCTTCAGGGTCCTGGAAATATAATCCAGCTGTTTCAATCCCATCAGGCTGGAAGAGTGTTTCATAGTTTGTATCATATATTTTTCTTTCTATCTCTTTCTTAGATGTCCCCTGACATAATTCTGATGCACAAAAATTGCTGCCGTGTTAATTCATTGGCAAACATTATATTTCACCATTTTTCTTACATCCATGTATCATCATTTTTACATTCTTTTTCATTTCCACATTCAAATGTGGTTTTCACGTGGCTTTCCAAGATTTTCTTGAAATTTATTTATCCAAATGTGAGAAACAAATCTCCAATACATATTTTATACTCTCTGATAAACAGAGCTAGGTGACTATTTTGCATGGTCTTTTCAGAAATTTTGAAACACTTGATCTGATAATATGATAATCTCTAGAGGTTGTATTTTTTTTGACGGTGGAGGTGTCCACATTTCTTTGCTTTATACTTATTGATAATATTATATACAGCAGTATTGCAGTTACATTTTGTATACCTCAGGACTTCTATCACTCTACATTGTTGTAAACAATCCATTTTTCATTGCCTATAATCATTATGTTTAAAAAAGAGTAATTTATGTTGAATTTGAGCAGAGATTTGTTGATAAAAATCTGGTACATTAAATTATTTTTGGATTAAATTGTGAGACACCCAAATATCATTGATATATCCAAGTGTTTTCAAATGCATTGCATGTAAAATTGAAATCCATGCATGAATCATTTTGAATGATACACTGAAATATCAACTTCAAGAAAAAATATATATATATATATATATATATATATATATACAAAGCACAAACAGTTTGTTACTTTAACAGAGCAGGTTCATGCTGACTTCAAAGTTTTGTGAAGGCACTATTATGATGTTCTCACTCATTATCATAATGGTATCATCACGAAGCTTCAAAGTTGGCATGAACTTGTTCTGTTAAAATGACAAACTATTTATCTCCACCTTTATATTGAGCACTTTACAATAAAAAACCTGCCTGCCAAAATACATTTTATCAGTAAAACCACTGAAAAAAACCAAAAAAACCTTGGTGCTAAACATTATCACAACTCAAATATATATATATATATTTATTACATAGTGGATTTTTAATTATTAGTTTGGATTATGCACATTTTGCCGCTCTTGTGTTCTTGGCATGGCTCTTCAGATCCAAATGGTACAACAATGGACAATCTATCACCCCCACTCCCACCCAAATTAAAAAACCGAAAATTCCTTCTCCTTTTTTTTGGTTTGCAGTAGATGCCCACATGTCCATATTGGGACAGGCTTTTTGTAGCGCGGCTCAAGTTCGTCTCCTTTGGAATTTACCCGGATTACATACCAAGTGTACTACATTTTATATATATATATATATTTCTTCTTAGATTTTTCATGATTCAAAGAGCTGCCATAATGTTGACTTGAACCTATCATTTTTTTTTCTACACTTGTTTTTATTGTCACTTTTTCAGTTTGAGGAACCTTGTCTTGATGCTGCCCTAGTGTTACTCAAAACGGCTGGTCTTCCAGAAAATGGTTACAAAAATCCTATTCCTGTTATCCGTTGTCTTTCTGCCATTGTGAGTAAGAAAAGAAATAATTCAAAATCTTTTCTTTTTTCCTCAATTTTCTTTATTGTTTTTTCTTTATTGTTGCTTGTTTTTACCACATCACACAACATATTTCTGTATTCTGATATCATCATGTTAATAGCTTAGATCATAAAATAAACAAGTAGATTTGAACTAAAAATCTGTATACTCAAAAGCATTAATTTTAATACATTCTCCATTTAATGATCAAAGAATGTAAACATGACCTGATTCTTGCAATAAAAACTACAAGTAAAGATGGAAAAAATAAGTTAAATCATTAATGATGATAATGTTAAATAAATTTAATTTTTTAAAATTTTCAAATTAAGTAATACAAATCAACCTTAGTCAGGATCATTAAGTCAGTGTGAATGATCCTTTCCTCAACTATATAGCATGTTCATTTTGTCTAATTTTCTACATGCTGAGAGTGCCAGACCCATGCTAAGTATTGACTGGTACCTGCCAGTATTTGCATGCAAATTGTCAGTGCCACCTACTGTAAGTAGAATAACCTTTCTCAACAGCCAGTTATGGAAGTGGATGTAACTCCTGGCTCTTACTGTACTACATGCAACCATTTCTGAGTTTCTTATTGGGTTGATGCAATTCTCTGTTACACATAGAATGTGCTTTGCCAGAGTTATATACAGTTTTGAATTCAATGTTTTCCTTCTCGTATACTAGTTGCCACCCAAGGCTTTACAACCCAGTCTCTCCTACTATTTACTCTTAACTGTGAGAAGAGAAGAGATGGATCCATACTTTTCTGAAAAGTATCTGCATATAAATGAGAAAAATTAAGTAATACTTGACTGAAATACAAGGTATGATGGATAAATTATTGTCTAAATTATGTAGAAATGAAAATAACATTGACATCTAATTTTAACATATATTTACCAAAAAGCATATAAGAAAAATAAAATTGCACAAAAATATCTTGAAATACTAAAGAGTAAATTTATTGAATAAAATCACCATTGGTTTCAACCATGACCTCCAAACAACTTCAGAATCTCCTGCATTTCTTCTTGACAGTCTCCTTGTTTAAATTGGGAAATGCAGCCATAATCCTTGCTCTCAGCCACCTCGTTAACAGAATACACCAACTGTACTTCTGTAGGTGAAGAAAGTTCCCAACTGTTTGCCATGGATGGCAACCTGTGATGCTTCAGGACATGATCCTGGTGGTTGAGAATTTTAGGAATTGGGCCATACATATACTCCTAAACTCCAACACCCCACTTATCCCACTTTAGGCACTACTTGAGCTACATGGGCAGCTGGAGAGACTTGATCCAATCAACTGGCAGGTCATGTCAAACCTGAATTCAGACTATCAAAACAAACAAAATTTAATCACATTTACCATATCAAATATTAAACTGACTGTAGGGTCAATCAGACTGGGAATTAAGGCCCATACTTGGGTGGATGATCTCAGATATAACAGGTGTTTAAAAACCACCATACATTTGTGAATACCTGTCATGTAGCCTGAGAGGAATGGGGCAAATGGGATTCCCCCTGCTACCAATCTTCCCCATATTGGGCTCCAAGTTGGGTGAGGAGCATAGCTGATGAATAATAATAATAATAATAATAATAATAATAATAATAATGAGACATTATGAGTTCAAATACACATTGATATTGACACAGAAAGTGATACAGAAAGTCAATCTAAGTAAAAATTCTGGAAATTCATTGTAATAGAACCAATAGAAGACAAATTGTTAATGAAGTTGTCATCTTTTGTGATAGAAAACTCCTAAAACAGTGAAAAAAAATTAAAGATAATACATGACTGATAAAAGGAGAATGATAGCATACCCAACTAAAACCAAAAGGACATCTAATCTGTGGTAGACTGGGGTAAGAAATGGCTCATATGTTTTAATGCTTCCAAAACCATCTTTTTAACCATCTGTTATGGGACCTACCCTTTTGTACCATAATGAACTCTTCTTATGATTATAAATACCAGGAGAATATGCCTCTCAATGTCTGATGACTGAATGAGGAGTTGAGTTGTTTGAGTCTCCCCGGTCTACACTTGGCAGTCAGCCTGACATGTCACACTTGTATTTGCTTTTCATTAATATATATCTGTTTCACCAATACCCGAGTTGTGTTTTCTTCCAGACCTATTCTGGGTCTACAACACTGGTGACAAAGAATTCGGATTCACACAGAGAAGGAAAAAAAGTTATTTTGTTTATTTTTGCTATCGCCAACACAACACTGGTGACGAAGGATCTAAAAAAACGAACGTCATGTGAAATCAAAAAAAAAAAAATATTTTTGCCAGTGTCCACAACACTGGCAAGAAAGAACATTTAAAGATTTTTTTGTTATTTGAAAACCTTGAAAATACAAACGTGGAGGAACCAATGTCAGGATTACACGACAACCTAAAACAAACAGGCTTATCGGCAAAAAAAAAAACCCCAAAAAAACCTGTAAGATGATTTATTTCTCTTATTAGCCAAAGTGATTTCTTTTCTTTTTCTCTCAAAGGAAAAGTTATTGCTTCATTTTTGGCATTGTGCTAACAATGTAGGAGCACATGATTTTTTTCCCCGTTAAACAAGAAAGGCAAATACTTCTTTTTACCACTGCCGAAGTTATAAATTTTATGTTCACTGTTATGTAAAAGCTACTGTGTGCATGAATAACGTATTTAAAAAGAAAAAAAGTGATTATTTTTTTCTCCTCCTCTCCTCCACGTGTCATTAAGGTTTTGTACAACTAAAATTACGCTAGAAGTGTAATTTTGAAATTTAGACATGGAAGAATTTAAAGCTACTATGTTAGAACTGGTTAAAATCCAGTTTGAACAACAATGAAAAAATGAAGAAAAACAACTGGAAATACAGCAAAAAAACAAACACTGCTGAAACAACAGAAGCAGTATGAAGAATTACTACTACGAACAGTGTCGAATAAGGGTCAAAATATCAAGAGCAAAAATACTTTTTCACAAAATGCTATTTGAAGTCCAATTGACAATTTCACTTATGCTCCAGATGAAGATAAAACTTTTGCTTCATATTTCAGAAGGTTTGAGGATCTATATGAAATTGATTGTGGAAAATGGGCAGACACCAAAAAACTTTGCCTATTGCTCTGGAAATTAGGGACTACTGAATATATTAAATTTGTGGACTATGTCTTGCCTTGAAAAGCTAGCGACTTGACTTTCGTTGAAGCTGTAAATCTAACAGAATTATTTAGCCCTAAAATTTCATTATTCCACAAAAGGTGGAAGTGCTTAAATCTAACCAAAAAAGACAGTGAGGATTACTTGACATTTGGATCTGTAGTTAATAAACATTGTGACAATTTTAAATTGACTGAATTTAGTGCAGACTATTTAAAATGCTTAATATTCATGCAATGAAAGATGCAGAAATTTGATGACGAGTCCTAACCAGGTTAGAAGGTGAGCCAAATTTGACTTTACAAAATATAGCCGAAGACTGCCAAAAATTTATAAATGTTAAAAATGATTCTAGAGATATTGAAGAGTCAGGCGCTGCAGATATAAGGAAAATACATCAGAAATAACATTTTTCCTCCCCTTCAAAAACAAGTCAAACCTAAAAGAAAGATTATTTTCACTCTCCTAAAAAAAGAAGTCAACTCCATAATAAACAGAAAAATTTACTGCCTAGTCCATGTTCCCGTTGTGGAGCCCTTTATTGGTTTAGGGATTGCCCATATTGTTTTAAAACCTGTCTAACTTGTTGGGCTCAAGAGTTTACATTGCAGAACGAATAAAGGAAGTAAAAGCCGGGTTAAATCCACAAAAACAGACAAACTGGATGTCAAAAATATAAGAAAGTATGTGCAGGTAGAAATACTGAATAAAAAAGTCAGGTTACAATTAGACTCTGGGTCTGATTTATCAATAATCAACCTGCATACTTGGAAAAAGTTGAATAAACCAACCATGTTGAAAACCAACAAAATAGCTAGATTGGTTACAGGAAAAAAAATTAAATTTGAGGGTGAAATTATTACGAGTGTTAGCTTTAATGGAACTACCAAAAAGTTGAAAATGTTCATGTTAAAAATCACTGACAATTTATTTGGCACAGATTGGATGCAACAGTTCAGACTTTGGGATCTACAAATCAACATTTTTTGCCAGAAAATAGAAATTCTGATGACTGAGTCAGAAAAACTCAAAGGAATTAAAAAACCTTTCCCAAAGTATTTTTGGCTGGCCTTGGTAGATGCAAAAAGATGTCAGCAAAAATTTAACTAAAAGAGAACACTCAACCAATGTTTAAGAAAAAAAAGAATGAGCCTTTCACCTGGTTAGAGGAAATAAATGAAGAATTAGACAAACTTGTAGAAACTGGCATTTTTCTCTATTTGACAATGTACTCTTATATAGCGAGAGAGTTGTCATTCCAAAAAACCCACAGAAGAGAATCTTGAAGGATTTTCATGTTGGGCATCTGGGGAAAAATATCACCATCAACATCACCTTTAAAAGATATGATTATAACAAAATAAATGTATAAACAATAGGCCAAGTGGGGTACTTCAATATTTGTTAAAAAAAGTCAATACCCCATGAAAAACTACAACTAAACATAAGTTTACAGACCATGGCAGAAAAAGCTTCAAGTGATTGAACAATAATCATGTGTTCAATTCATATTCCTTCAAAACACAGACAGAATAAATCTAATATAGACTAATTAGCCAACTTCCCATTGCTTTTCATACTAATAGAAGATTTTAATGTACACCTCAAAATATGAGGCTGTAGGAATCTCAATCAGCTATTTTCCTAAATATAAGCAAGTCTATGCCAGAAGAAAGGAGTCCAAAATGACAACTAAAACAAATCTAACTGGCTAAAATTCAATGAACTATGCTCGTCCCAAATCAACATGAAAATTTTTTATGAACCAGAACCAATAATCTCCTCTACATACTAACACAAATAGCAAGAAAAAACAATATCTAAATCTTTCTTTAAATCACATACCAAATTAAAACCCTGGTTTGCAGCAGAATGCAGAGAAGCAGTTAAAACTAAACAAAAAAAAAATGCTAAAGATATTCATACACAACCCAACAACAATCATCCTCCAAAACTAACAAGCTTGAACAAAAACATGATGTATAATTAAAATATCCCAAAGTCAATCTTGGCAAAACTATATCTCCTGACGGAACAACAAAACCCCAATAAATAAAGCTTGGGTAATAATAAGGAAAATTAATTGAAAAATATGACAATCTGCAACAGCCCACTTAACCAAAACAAATGAAGATAAATGCACCAGAAAAAAAAAGAAATAGCTATCCAAATAGAAACAGAAATTCAAAGAAATTCCTCAACAAATCACTACACTCCTAAATTTTAAAAACATTATGGAACAAGAAAAACTTACATTCACTTCAAACGATAAAGAAGCATACAATATTCTCTTTACTATGACAAAACTAAAAGACTCCATCAGCAAAAAGTAAAAACTCTGCAACTCATACAGATGAAGTTCATTACCAATTTTTAAAATACTTGTCAGAAAAGCCACTTAAAACTTCTTCCAGATCTTCAATATGTGGTGATCAAACAAAATTGTGGCTTAAGTTTGTCACTATTTTAATTCCTAAACCCAGCAAAGACCATTCCAACCCAACAAACTATGGACACATTGCACTAACAAGTTGATTTGCAAGATGATGGCAAGAATGGTAAATGCTTGATTAATGTGGTACCTGGAGAGAAACAATCTCTTATCTAGTTATCAAAGTGGATTCCCTAAAAACCCTGGAACCAGTGATCAGCTTGTATGGCTCGAACCCTTTATTCATGATGGCTTTGTTTGAGGTCATCATGTGGTATCAATATTCTTTGCTCTTGAAAAAGCCTATGACACCACATAGAAGTATTGTATCTTAAAAGACCTGCACATGACAGGAATAAAAAGAAGAATGGGTATATTCATCCAAAACTTTTTATCAAAGGGAACATTCAAAGTACGAAATGGAAACACAACATCAGACACACGCAAGCAAGAAGCAAGAGTACCTCAAGGAAGCATTTTATCAGTTATAGTATGGTTATTTTACCATGTACACATGAACTCTTCCAAAAATATAAAAAAGCAGCTGTTTCTGCTTTGTGGCAGAAATCTATTCCAGCAGACAGCTTTGACAGCTGGACCAAACAGTCACGCTAGTGACCTCATTTAGTTTATTTTTTGTACTATTGTTTCTTTGTTAATATATTTGTTTATTCTATTCCTTTTTGTGTCTTTATTTCTTGCTGCCTAACAAGGCCACAATAATTATTTATTCTCAAAACCATTAATACAGGGACTAAAAAATCCCTATATGTAGATGATCTCTCAATATTATACTCACCACTAAACATGCCTTCTTTTGAAAAATACGTATAAACATGTTTAAACAAGAGAGAAAAGTGGACAAATGAAAACAGATTCCATTTCTCTAATCTCAAAAACTGTATGCATTTCTGAAAAAAAAAAGAAAAAAGGAAAAAAAAGAAAAAAGGAAAGAAAAAGGAAAAAAAAAGAAAAAAGAAAGAAGAAAAAAAGAAAAAAGGAAAAAAAAAGAAAAAAGGAAAAAAAAGAAGAAAAAAAGAAAAAAGGAAAAAAAAGAAAAAAGGAAAAAAAAAAGAAAAAGAAAAAATAAAAGAAAAAAGAAGAAAAAAAAAGAAAAAAGGAAAAAAAAGAAAAAAGGAAAAAAAAAAGAAAAAAGGAAAAAAGGAAAAAAAAAAGAAAAAAGAAGAAAAAAAAGAGCCTTAATTCAGAATCAAAATTAAATGGACACTTAATTCCCATAGTCCAACAAATATCTAGGAATTATACTGGATAACAAACTTAACTTAAAAATAAATATTGATTACATTAAACAAAAATAACTTTGAAGCTTCTAAAAATAATATCAGAAGTGAATTGAGGTGATGACCAAAAAGTAATGCTCAGAATATATATAGGTAGCACATCAGATCAAAATTAGACTATGGATGCATCATTTACAGTATGATATGTAAATCCTATCTTAAAAACGTACAAACCATACAAATTTAAGAACTGAAATTAAGTCTTGGAGTCTTTCAAAGCCTCACCCATGCAAAGTCTCTATATAGAAGCCAATAAAACACCTATATATCAGAGATGGAAGAAATTATCCTTCCAATATGCACTAAAACTACAATCCTAATGAAATAACATAGTATATCAAAAAACACATGAACCACAATACACTCCTGATCAAAATTTTAAGACCACTTAAAAATCTTTAAAAAGAAATATTTTTTTATGGATAGATTTTAAACTCCTCCCACTTAAGGTTACCAATACTACAATCTAAAAGTTTATGGAAACAAAAAGCTATATTCCAAACATTTTATTTAGAAATTTACATTTTTATAAAATGAGGCGATTTACACATGATCAAAATTATAAGACCAGAGACAAAAATTCTACGAAATTGTACAAAAAGTGTATGAAAACATTCAACAAGTAAATTTAATAATGAGTTCTACCTCCACTGCTTTTGATGACTTCAAAAATTCTGTCGGGCATGCGAGAAATAAGCGTTTCCATTAAGGTGCAGGGGCTGTTGCTCCAGCTTCTGAAGATGGCTTCACGAAGTTCATTTTTTGTTGAATATTGTTTGCCATTTTGATAAACATCTCTTGTCATCCATCCTCAAACATTTTCAATTGGGTTCAAGTCTGGTGAGCATGCAGGATGTCCCAAGAGATGGACCGCATTTTCTTGTAGAAAGGTCAAGGTCTGTCTTGCTGCGTGGATTGCTGCATTATTCTGTTGGAATAACCATCCATCCATCCAAACACAAACAATGGCCCTCCATCATCAATGATGCTTTTTGTAGCATGCTAACATAACCAGCCACTGTTTGACAACCCTGCACCATCTGGAGCTCCATCGTCCCTCTGTAAGAAAAGGCACCCCATACCATTAGGGATTCTCTACCACTATGATGTGTGGAGAAAATTTCAGGAGGCATGTTTTTGTTATGTCAATATTGTTGGAAGCCATCAGGACCATCTATATTGAATTTTTTCTCATCAGAAAACAGGACTTTCTTCCATTTCTCAATGTCCCATGTTTGGTATTCACGACCAAACTTTAAGCGGTCCACCTTGTGACGTGGAAGCAGCTGAGGAATTTGTTTACACTTTTTATTTACCATGCCTTTTTGTCATAAGTGCCGTCTGATGGTTATGGGACTGCAATCAGCATCTGTGACTGCCTTAATTTGACTAGAAGAAAGTACCACCTCTTTCATAACAACCCATCTTATTCTCTTACTCAATGCAGGAGAAATTTTTTGGGGCCTACCAGAGGATTTTGCTTTTCCATAATTCTCACTGTTCTTTAGAAAGTTGCAAATCACAGTTTTACTGCAATTTACCTTAGCTGCGATTACCCACTGTGAGAAACCTTGATAATTTCTTCATAATACACGTTACTGTTGTTACTTCTTTTATTGCTTTTAGTATTATCATTTTGTAAACGTTTGTGGCTGCAGGTGGCAACTTCTAATTTTTTTTCCCCCAATACGTCTGTCCATGTGTGACATGGCACTGCAAAACTGCCAATATTATAGGATTGTTAAGCAGAGTAGTGGCTTCTCTAAGTGATATCAAAATGTTTCAGTTCCTTGCAAGTAGTTGGGATACAGAAAGCAGAAAACTTCCAACCCAATACCTTCAAAATGAAGAATCACAGCCACTGATCTAGTCCTATCCCAAAAAAGTTAAGATTGTTACTTCATGAAGGCCTCATAAGATGGAACCAGAAATTACATCTTAAACAGGAAATGAGATGACCCTATACTCCTGTCCAGTAGATAGAGAAAGAGTGTGAACTGGATAACAGGTGCATCTATCTACTCCTATTAGCTTGTTCACAGCACAGGAGGCTTGGTACTTTTATACAATCAATGAAAATATTATCTTGTGAGTGAAAAAACTGAAATAATTTTCTCAAAACATAAAAGTAAGAACAAATCCCTACCAGTGAAAAATAAGTTAACTCTACAATGAGATTTTACATGATAAATTCTTTTGAAAAGCTTGTTCTTGAGGGTTATTCAAATCCATAATGTGATCAGTCTAAATATATACAATATGATGATTCAGAATTTGCAGGTTAAACTCTTACAGATTTTGAGAAAATCCTAGACACATATAGAATCTGCTTGTATTTATATGCTATATGTTATATAAATATAGCATTGTAAATTTATTTTTTTATTCTGTTATTTAGATCAACAGTTGTGATGATGATGGCTTACTGGAAGGAAGATGGACTGAACATTATCCAGAGGACTGCACAGATCCATGTGCTTGGACTGGCAGTGTGGCTATCATTAAAGAATATATGAAAACCAAGAAATCAGTCCGTTATGGACAATGTTGGGTTTTCTCAGGAGTCATGACAACATGTAAGTTGTATTACTTAAATTTTTCCTCTCTCAGGAAGATGATAATTATGAATTATGTGAGGTAGCAGAACAATTAATTGTATGGAAAATGGAATTGGCAAAAAGAGTTCAAATTATGGCTTAGGGGCTACTTTGAATTGATACTTTTGGGAAAGGCATGCAGACATTTCTCCCTGTATTATATATATGTATAAAATGAAGGTGTGAGATAGTTACTGACATGAATTGTAACTTTGTCTCTGAGGCTGCTTGTATTCACTTGGCATTAATGCATTTTGGAAAGGCTTATTCATAGCACCCTGTATTCAATAAGATGTATTAATTAAGAGTGAGATTGCAAAATTGATTTGAAAAACATACTTCAGTTCTTTTTTAATGCTATTGGTGCTCATAAAGTACTAATAACTCTGGAAAAGGCAAGAATCCATATTTCCCTGCATTTTGTATCTGTTTCAAATATAGGTGTGAGGTAACATAACTTGCTGAAATGAGTTTGAATCTTGGCTACTTGTTTGTATTTACTAATCACTAATGATCTTTGGAAAGGCATGAATCAATATTTGCTTGAATTCTATGTTTGTACCAAAAAGAGTTGTAAGGTAAAATGACAATGATGAAAATTGAGAAAATCTGTTTGAATCTTGACTGAGGATGCTTGTTTGGAAAATGTTGGAATCTATATTTCAGATACAAAGTTATAGATAAAACAAAAAATGTAGTAATTGTCAGAGTGGATTGGCAAGAAATGGATGTGAATATGATTGTGTGTGTGTGTGTGTGTGTGTGTGTGTGTGTGTGTGTGTGTGTGTGTGTGTGTGTGAAAAAGCAAGCACTTGATCTTTGAAAATTTTCAAAAGTTGATACAATTTTAAGTGATTTTTAATAAGTGTATCTTTATGATGTTTATCTTGGTTTTAGTACTTCGGGCTCTTGGAATTCCAACTAGGTCAGTTACCAATTTTGCGTCTGCCCATGACACAGACTGCAGCATGACAATTGACTTTCATCTTAAAAAAAATGGAAAACCAATGACATATTTGGATGATTCTATTTGGTAAGTGGATTATTTATAAATTAAAATCTTAAATGATAGTTTTTATGAAGTCACAAGAAACTGTAAAGTCAATTTACTCATTTGTAATAATTGTGGTCTGTTTATGTCTAAGATAGAATTTTTCATTCTGTATAACGACTTGTCCATAACTTGAAAGCAGTCATTAAAATGTCCAACATTATACATTTAACCACTTCTTTGTGCTGCCACTGTTAACACAACACCATTTTTGCAAAGCCATTTTAATAAAGACTGAAAATGAATTAATCAAATGATGTGTTAACAACAGTGAACATAGAAAGAAAAGATTTGAGTGTCTGGACAATGTTGCCTATGTACAAGATGTGACCAGGTCATACATAGTTATTTTAAATATCTTGATAACTGGTTACGCAGCATTTATGTAATATGGCAACCAATCTAAAAGGATCTTATTGAGCTTGTATAAACAGAAGCTCTTCTATAGAGCTATTCAACTGGTAATATGGCATCACTGACCTGTCTTGTGTACAGCATATCCATCACATTCACAATGGTGAATGGAAACAATTTGGTTCTTTATGTGGTATGTAGGGTTTTTCTTTTTAGCATAATAGATTGCATCATCCAGATTTATCAGCACCCCTCTAATTTAGATTTGCTACCCTGTGAATTATGATGTTTTCTCAAAGGTTAATTTGCTGCTGAAATTCTGAGAATAAGATTATGGACAGGGTACCAAGGTAGCTGAAAGCAATTTGAATTGAGGTCTTTGAAAAATACAAGAAATACTAAAGTACCTGTATGCAATCTAATGGGAAGTATTTTTGAAATTTGTTTTGATTAAAACACCCAAATTTATAGCCTCTTTATTTTTAGTCTCTTTTACATTTTGGTAGGAATTTCCATGTCTGGAATGAATCATGGTTAAAACGACCAGACTTGCCTGTTGGTTATGATGGATGGCAGGCCCATGATGCCACACCCCAGGAATGCAGTGAAGGTAAGCTGAAATATTTGAAACCTATGAGAAATTAAATATTATTTAAGGAAGAATACTCTTAAGATTAAAAACAATCTTTTAAAAGCTTTTGCTTATATATATCATAAGAGACTTACTGTACCTGTAGAAATTCCATGACATTGCAAATAGGCAAGTAAGCGATGTATCCATTAGGCCATTGTTCTACTGCTTGAATATATGGTACAAACTATTTTAGAAATAATAAGTGTATATTTTCTTAAAGTCATTTCAATGAGCCATTTGTTTTTTTTTTTAATAATATTTGCAAGTTGAACTTCTTTAAAAGAAAGAAAACTAAATTTAAGACTTTCTTTGAACTTTTATTCCAGTAATGAGAAAATTTAAAAGAAGTAAAACAAATTAAGCTTTTATATTTTTTGGTGAAATCTACTAAATATTCAAGAGAGGATCTCTTATCATTTACCTGACTATATTGCAGTCAGATCATTGAATTACATTTTAATGTTCAAGCAATTTCTTCTTTACAAAGTGTCATTTATGTATATAGAAATAAAGCAAATATTTTTGCTGATCTCATAACCCAAAATGTAATAAACAAATGCAGAAAAGAATAAACAAAATAATATGATGGACCTTCCAGGAAGTGATTATTTAATATTCATCTCTGTTTTATGAAAGCAAATATTATCTTAATGATATGATTGGATGATATAGAGAGTATATTTTATTGCCACACTTATAAAAGAATTTCTAGAAACTTATTTATTGTCAGGTTTTTTTGGTCTAACACTAATCTACTATTTAATTATAAAAACTCAATTCTTTTATCATTGAAATGCATTGCAAATTATTATCTGGTTATGAAAGCTTTCGATCATGTTTTAAATTTATTAAAACAAACATATCAATATGTTTCTCATGGTCTTTAATGGTATTATATAGAGAAAATTCTGAAAGTGCCTAGTGTTGTGTAGATTACTCACTGATCTAGCAATGTACAGACCTCAATATGGAATCAGTTCCATACTTGGTTGAAAGATGTTTGAAGAGATGTTGGGCTAATGCCATCTTTGATAGCTTTAATCATCTTCCTGAGAATTGTTGGTGTAGGATCTTGTATACAAATAGACCTCTCCATCATCTCACATAAATGCTTGATTGCATTTATGTCGAGTATATTCTGTGGCCATACAATTCATTGGGAATCAGAATATTCTTCTTCAAACCAATTCTGGACAACGTGACAACCTGACGACAGTGCAGTATCTTGCTGGAATACCTCATCCTTGTTGGGGTACATGAAGTCTGTGAAAGGATACAAATTGTTCAAGCAATGTAACATGGCAATCACCAATCAGTGATGGGCTTAGGCAGACTAGCAGTTTTAAGTTATGTCATGGGAACACATTCTATGCTTTTTGAGTGTGCAGGAACTTGTATATGATCGCTATCATCTTACATAAATGCTTAGATTCACTTATGTTGGATCACACCATTTTTAGAATGTTTTCCAAATCAAATCTGTGTCTGATTACTGGGTGGAGTTACCAAATCATTTTTGGGGTACTTGATGTCACAAATGTTGAATTCACTCTAGTAATCATTGGTTGATAATGTGTTTTGTTCAACCAGTAGACCGAATAAATGCTCTGTTACCACAATCTGCAGCTATGAAACCATCCTCAGCTAACAGAAGACATAATTGTGGTTTTTATGGCAACAATGTGCTTACCATATTAAAAATATCATATACACACATACATAACTACTAGATATATTAAAATTTATCCTTGATAATAGCGGCTGAAAGTATAGCTGAATTTGCTTGAAAAAACAAAACACTTGGACAACTTTTATATAATTTATGATCTGAAATGAAAATTCATAAAATTAAATGAAAAATCACATAAAAAACTTGCACACATATATATATAGATAGATAGATAGATAGATAGATAAGATTAATATAAAAATTAGTCATTTAGCTGATTGATGTTAACTATTTTGGCTCTATAGTTTTGTGTGTAGATGGACCCTTCAACAGTCTTTCTTTCCACCCATCAGGGATATCAGCAATTCTGTGATTTTATATATATCTATATATATTACACTATCAAACCTTGATGCTCACCTCTGATATTTTTTATATCAATCATATAATTGCTATTTGTTAACACAATAAAATTTATTACAGAAAATCAGGTTTTATTTACTTCTTACAAATTCTTGTAATACTTGGTGTCCTTATGTATGCAATCATTAAAGCAAATAAAGTTTGAGCATTTTGATTTCATAAATAAATGTAATTATTCAATTCTATAAATGTTTTAGCATTTAATATGTTAATTTTTCTCCCTCTTCTTCTTTTTAATTATTTTGCTACTACTACTTCTCATGCAAATGAAAATTTTGATATATTTGTTGCATAAATAACTATAAAGTATTTTAATAATTATTTTTAGTGCATTTCAAGGGTAAAATTATTTGCAACAAATTAGTCTAAATTCAGTATTTGCTGTATCAATACATATGTAATAATGATAATGAGATTGAATGAAAGTAAAATATATCTTACCATTGGCTATAGGCTTCATTAAAAAAGTGTCTACACAGTAGCTGATAATGTACTAAGAATGATTCTTAATTAAGTCTACATATTCAAAAAAATAATCTGTATATTTTCTGTTATCTCATATTCTTTTCAGAATTATTTGTTTTGACACAAAACAGTTTGAATTACAAGATGCAAGATGTGTATTTTTATTTGTCTTAAATTTATTTGTTCTTATTTTTAGGTATAATGCAGTGCGGACCGGCTCCTTTAAAAGCTATCAAAGAAGGTCATGTCTACCTTCTTTATGATGTCTCATTTATTTTTGGTGAAGTCAATGGGGATCGTGTTACTTGGATGGTAATATTTAAGAAAAGAAATCTTTTTAATTACTTATTTTGTTTGGATAATTTTGTGTTTCTTCATCAGATTTACAATATTTTAGCTGATCCCTCCTGCAATTTTCAACATTTGCCTCATGATCACGAGTATCATTAGGGTTGAAAGAGCAGCAGTGAGTATGTCTAGGGTAAGGTAGCCTAATGAAATTCATTTCTCTTCAGGCTGATCCAGTGTATAATCTGCTTTGAAAGAGGATAAAATATTCAGAAAATAAGAACAGAAAAATGATTGCTAATATACTACCTTGATCAACAATGCTAGATGCTCCAATAAACCCATGATTGTTAACCTGGGTTTCAATCTATATACAAGAAAATTTAAAACACCTTTGTTAAGAAGCACCAAGAACCCAATAAAAAAGTTCAAAAGATTGAAGAAAATTTTAAATATTCATTTTATAAACCATCTTGTTTATTAATAAAACATTTAAGATGTTACAAGATAAAACATTGAAACTTTTTTTTTTGCGGTGTCAGACCCTGTGTGCAGTTAGGGAGAAGGCATCCAGAAGACCAAAAGTTAATTAGAACTGGCAGATAAGAGAAAAGAACTGAAAGTGAGAAAGTGGTCATTTAGAGCAAACTGAAATCTACTTGCTGAGAATAATAATGGTTTCCACCTGCAACAATTGTCTGCATCAGTAACTACCTGTATTTCAAAATAAAGAATACCCAGGCTCAACAAGTATAAAAGGGACTAGGGAACTCTCTGGAATGTGAGCAAAAAAGTTTTTATATATTTAAGACTAGCATTCACATTAAAACTAACAGCATAAAACTGTAGTAGATCAAAATAAGATGACTAATAAAGGAGGGTCTTTTTTTTAATGAGGTGCTACTATAAATAAAAAAAAGCCTAGCTTCATTTTTGTTGTGCTATGTAGTATAGGAAGTGGTAGCAAGGTATTATCTGTTGAAATGAAACTTATATGATCAGTGAAATTTGTAGTTCTGTGTCATATTTTTACAATTTTGTTATTGAGAAGAAACTTTTCCCAATGTTTAGGCTGGGCTGATCTCAGAATTATTGATTCAATTAGCATTATCTTTCTTCTTCTTCTTCCTATGACATTACAGTTATAATAATTTTTAACTTGTTTAAAGCCTGCATCTTCAGTTATACAGTTAAATTTGACCTTTTTTCTAATAGCTGTTATGAATTTGAATTATGACTGTTACTAATTGAACAACCAAAATAAATTTGCTATCACTTTTTATGGTTGTCCAGATCTCTATGCATGTATTACAGGCTTTTAGATATATTGAAAATAAAATTTTAGTTTGCAGTACTTATTTGCATATACTTTGAGTGTTTGTGTGCATAGATTTTGATGTTACTCTTTGATGTCAATGAATTATGTACTTTTAAATTTTAACAGAAAATAAATCACATTGTGTTTCTTTCACACACAAATATTTATAAAGATTCAAGACACCTAAGTCCCTATTTAACCCTAACACACAGGCTAGGGTTAAATAGGGACTTAGGTGTCTTGAATCTTTATAAATATTTCAATAGTTAAACATTTTTTAGATACACTTAAAAAATTTGTCTCTCTCTCTCTCTCTCTATACACACACAAAGGAGTGAGATATGTAAATTGTCATCATTTTATATTTTTAATTTTATGCTTGCACATTATTTATGATTTCTTTTGATGGCAAAGTATAGTAAGGTCAGTTCAGCATCATCTGAGAAAAAGAGCACCATAAAGCAATTCACTTCACCAGAAATTTATAAATGGCATGCTGTACTTCTTGGCATTCATGCCAGAATCTCCAACAGAAACTTTCAATATTTTGTCATCAATGTTCAAAGGATTCAGAAAGAGTTGGATGAGTACTAATGGTGATTAAAAAGATATGGCTGTTCAGAAAACTAGCTATGATCATTCCGATAAAAGAACTCCCAAATTTTTCAGTGAAGGCCACACTCAACACAGGTCTATGTCAAGTGCCTTGAAGAGATAGTGCTGCCCTGGGACAAAAGGGTGGCTACTGGAAGACCCAATATCTGGCAACAAGACATTGCAATGTGCCACACAAGCAGTAAAACCCCAATGAAAGTATTGATCTGACAGGACTATTGAAAACATGACTTGAGTTTTCAGATTGATGTTTTGATTTTGTAGCAATTTGTAGTATTGGGAAAACTATCCCCATGACAGATTTTAACTAATCCATACACTGAGATATTTGAAGTGTTTCATATTTACTAATTCCACATTGTGAATTTTTATAATGGATTCAGAGTAGGTGCCAATACTGCTTTCATTCCAAGTCCAGATTATAGTTTCTGTTTTAGAAATGTTTTCATTTCTTGGAACACTTGATAGAGAAATGTTAATGTTCTGTTCAAGATTATTCCTATCTCAGCTATGGATATCTGTTTTATCAGCATATCCCCCATCATCATGAATACATTCGTTTCGGGAAGGAAAGCAAGATCATCATCATCTTCTATTGGCAGATTTATTTGGGATGTGGTGTGGCATGTTTAAATGATCAATGCCCATTTTTCACACCTGTATTTGTAAATATTGCAGGAAAAGATTAAATATATTGGGGCTTTCATTTCCTCCTTATTGTACACCTTATGAGATTTGAAATTTTTCCATATTAAAGTCCTCACCAGATATGTAAAATTTTGTAAACCTTTTGTAGTTATTCTGTTAGAATGATGCTCTCAGGGGATTTGGAGCTTAAAAGGGAAATCTAACGGATAAGAGGAAGTTTTATTGATGTGGTCATATGTAGCTATAAGTTTGACATAGCAGGTTGAGACAATTAGTACATTTTCTATACATCTCCCCTTTTGAGAATTGCTTTCTCTTTTATTCTTTAATTTGAAATTATGGTCAAATTCATTGTAGTGAGTAACTAATATATCAGTTTGTTTTATTACAGAAAATGTTAATTTTTCTCCCTCTTCTTCTTTTTTTTAATTATTTTGCTATTACTTCTTCTCATGCTTCTTCATTCTTTTCTTCTTTTTCTTCTTATGAGTGTCACTTTTTAACAAAATATATGTGGTCTATTATAGAAGTACTTTTTTTCTGATCATCTCATTGTCTTTTAGGAATCAGAAGATGATATGATCATCAAAGATATCGACAAATGTTGTGTTGGTAAGTTTATCAGTACAAAGGCTGTTGGAAGTGATGAGCGGCATGACATCACCCATTTATACAAGTATCCTGAAGGTATGTTAATTTATTCCACTTTTTTATTTAAATTAATCTAGAGTTTTCTGAATATTCCTTGATAAAACTTTTCTATATGCTTGGTGTCTATCTGTAATTAGAGCAATTGTTAGCAAGCTAATTATGCAGAACATTATTACTCAAGCGAGTTCAATCCTCACCAGGTCCTTACACTTTTTACTTAGTGTATAAAAATGAAACTTTGTAAACATCAAGAAAATACCTAATAGTTTTTATATTGCCTGTGTACAGTGATGCCTAAGAAAGTAGTGTTGTTAAATCATTCCTTAGTATCGTGAAGTTCTTGACGTTTGTGGCCTTGTGCCAGACTAAGAAAAGTTTGCAAATATTATCTATACTTCTTGATCCTTTGCCTATATGAGTTGTACCTTTGTTGCTGTGGAGCAACTCTTGACTAATTTGGTCCACTTCCATCTATCATATCTATTCAGGTATTCTTCCACAGACTGAGCTGGTGAGATATTGAATGCTCTGATCCAATACTTATAACTAGGCTCACATTTGCAGGCAACTATTTAGAAATTCAAATCAGTGAAAATGCAGGGCTGTTTCATAGAATTTTAATGACAAACTTCCATATCAAATGCATTTATGAGTGCAGGGGCCAGTCAGGATTAATACATTAATATTGAAAGAACTGGGAATTGTTTCCATTTATAAAAGTAACTATTTCAAATAAAAATTGTTCCACTTACTAAGTAGTAACACTACTTGGTACTAATTGTTGCAAACTTTGATACTAATTTAGTAATTGTCAGTGGTTGTAATTTTTAAAGTTACTAATTTTAGCGCTGGTAAATAGAAATAAATGGTTAATAAATAGAATGATGGACATACAGAGAGAGAGAGGGAGAGAGAATGAAGATTTCTTTTATTCTTTCAGAAGAACTTAGTTCTTTAAGACGAGAAGAATTACGGGAAAGCGCTGTTATCACAAGAAAGTCATGTGAACTTCAGACAGCTGATTAATGACTTCACTTCTGAAGTAATAGTTATAAAAACATAAATTAATAGGACGAATTCAAGAGCAAAGTTTTCTTGTTAGAAGATTGAAAAAAAAATGCCATTTAGTAAATGCCTGAAATGAAACAAATAGAGCAAGATAAAGAATTTTGCGTAAGCAAAATTGGAAATGATAACTTTTAATTAATGACCATAAGATAAACTATGCCAAGCAGCTGATAGCTAGATGGGCTGAAGAGAAGCCATGATGACCGACACAAGTGAAATGCAAAGTAAGGTAGAGGAATTATTCATACCCACTGATAAGTATTGGTGTGATATGCCAATAAGAAAAGGAAGAAGTTACTAGGGCAGATAGATACCTGTGACCACGACCCATAAAAAAAGGAATTTTTCTGACTTAAAATATAATTTTTCAAGACCCAGTAAACAAGAGAATTGTTAGTAGATAAGGGAAATTAACAGTTTCCTCAACCATATCCAACCCATGTAAATTTTAGGTGGATGTCCATAAATACAAAGACCCACTCCAGTACAATGATTCTTGAGGATGATTTAATCTTACCAGCCTTATGATCAAACTAAACACATTGTGGGATAGGGTAGGGTTTCTTTTGAAGTAATCATCTCACTTGATCAGTCATGGAATTTAGGTATTCAGATGACTGGAGCAGAGTGTGAGGTGAAATTTGTAAAAGTTTATGTTTTAGGTGTTACAGTTACCAATAATAAATGTTTCTTGAATCAATTTATTACAATCTTTGATATTAAGTGTTTCTTTTATTAATTTGTAGGAGTTCTTGGTCATAACTGCTGCATTTATAACTTAGCAATAGTTCTTAGTACTACTTACTGAAGTTAAGTGCTGCTTGTCGTGTTTAATTGTGTGTAGACTTCCACTAGCCTAAATTCTTAGTCCCATCTCATTTCCTAGTTTTAAAAGTTGGTTTTTAAAATTGTATTACACATGAATATAAACAGTATTTAGCATATGAAAGACTTGATGTCAGAAATCTTGCTGATTATTGTCTGCTTCCATTTTGCAGGTAGTGAAGAAGAAAGAAGAGTTGTAAAATTTGTAAATCAGTTTAGCTCTCGAGCAGAATATGACATCTATGAGTTGGATATTGTCAAAGATGTGGAATTCAAATTTATACTTCCAACAAAAGCGGAAGTTGGAGAAAGCTTTGAATTAAAACTGAAGATGAAATCTCTGTCTGACTCAGTCAGGAAGATTGATGTCACTGTAACACTGATGACATCTTTCTATACTGGAATTGCAAAACAGGAGATAAAAGCAAAACAACAAACAATTGAACTCATGCCTAAGAAAGGTGAGTCCATAATCCATTGAGTTTTGTTCTAGAATAAATTAATTTTTGTAAAATTAAAAAAAAAAACTGTGTATTGTACATGAAAATAAATGCTAAAAATAAAGGACACTTTATTAGGATTTTTTGAATTTTTGAAGTTTTTTTTAGTTGATTTAAAAATAAATGTGTTTTGATGTATCTTTTGTAATTTCTGGGTGGATCATTATCATTCCAATAATTTCAATTTTTGGCTAGCTTGGTTTTTGAAATATTGAATGTAATAAGTCAGTCTTTTCCCCATCAAGCTGTTAGGTGTAGATCAAAGAAGAGATAAGTTATCAGGCTTTGGCCATTTAGATTATTGGAAATGCATTAAAAAATGTGATATCTGCAAATACATTTACTAATTATCTGTGAATGTCCCTAGGTAGATTGTTAATATAAAGCACAAAGAGGGTAGGACCTAGTAATTATGAAGAGATTATTGACTGAGAAAATTGTGATAAAAAGCAACAATAAGATGAAATGAAACTGGTAATAAAGTCAGAGCAATAATAAAAAGTATTTCAAGCCAGTGTTGAGATAAAAATGAAACAATTGTAACAAAAGAACAATAGAGAAAATATTTCTCTTAAATGTTAAAAAAATGAACAAATATATATATATATATATATATATATATATATATATATATATATAAGGGGATCACCATTAATAAATTTTCATTAATAGCTTTAAACAAATTTAAAAAATGCGTTTTGATCTTTTTATTGTTTCAGAATGTGAATTTCAACTTGCTGTTGAAACTAAAGACTATGAGACTCATTTGAGTGCAGAAGCCTCATTTTCTGCATATGTGAATTGCAAAGTACAGGAAACAAAGCAGTGCTTTATTACAGTGGAGAAATTCACTTTGAAAAAGCCGGATTTGGTTATTAAGGTTAGAGATGCACAATATTCTTTTAATTCATCTTTGATCTTCTGTCAGAATATCTGGGATGAAGAGATCATTATTTACATGCAAACGATAGTTCACATCTTTGTTTTTGTTATCACCTAATTTAGCTGTTCTGTCTTCTTGACTTCATCAGGTGTATATCAAACAAGATAACTTCCGTGGATTTTTGTGTTGAACCTTTTATTTCATCTTTTTTCCGTGTCTAGGGAATTTTTGTTTTATTTTACTACTGCTTAGTTATTGCTTGCACCATTTCCCACCAAGTACACACTGCCCAGTTCAGGGATTGAACTTAAAATTACTGTGTCACCAAATAGACAAACCATCATTTATTTTATTCCCTACAGTATTTTCTCTGTGGAGAACTTGTATGCTTAAAATTAACCAACCTTTTGAGTAGTGCTGCAATAAAAGAGAAGCTTCAGTGAGTGCAGTCAAGTGTGCACATGGGTTTCTTGTGGTATATTGCATCTGATGTCTATATGAATATTGAGGTCTATTGTATAGTGTCTCTGATGCACATGTGTGCTCTGAGGCCTATCAATTGTGACGCATACTTAATGTCTTGTGATGTCTTTTTATATTCTGTGGCATGTGGAACATTGCCTCTGATGCATACCTGCCTTTTGTTGCATGCATTTGTTTCTGATGAAGATACATGTCCTGTGACTTCATTTTTTATGTTCAATTAATACATGGCCCAACAGCCACTCAAGCTAGGGGATTACTGTGTGGTGTTATATTAGCATAAGTAAAAACAAGCATTAAGAGTATATGGTTGAAGTAGATATCAGAAAGAATTGGAAGCACAAACTTTAACAGAAAACAAGGGATAAATGTCTACTTCTGTTCAAAAGACCAAGGAGGAGTATAAAACAGATGATAGGTGAAATTATCTACGCCTATTGGTATGTCATATATATCCTCTGATACATTTGTTGTTTTTAGCATTAGTGCATTATGCAACATGATATAAATCTGTAGGTTCTCAAAATGTATTCATGAAAGTTAATTAAATCCTTCATAATAAAGAATAAATGTTATAGAATAGAATACAGGCTGTATCCCAAAATGGATAGACATTTTGTTTGCTCATGGCAATTTTTTTATTACCTCAAATAATGTCATGATAAAAAAAAAAGTTATCCAGATTTTGACCCAACTAACAATAATGACCTTTCACCATGAAATGTACACACTACTCCACACATTCATGCTGCAGTTCACCCATTTCTCAAGATTCTTTAAACCTATCTAAGAGTGCAGCAACCAGTCTGAGAGAAGCCAATCGAGAACCTTTCTAATATATTTGCCAATAAGCCATGGCAATTCAGATAATAAAGTGAAGGAAATTGTGAAGAGCCATAATCACCTATATTCTGAAGGGACATTACATTAAAAATCATCAATGGTTGTCAATTGTGATTGCTTTCTTTCTATTGTCCTGTGAATTTTGAAAATGGAAGTTAATTTCTCTATAACCAAGAACTGAGCTGCATAAGCATCCAAAATAGGTGACATTAAATTAATGAAGTTAGTTTGCAAATAGAGAGAAAAAATTAATTTTTAAATAGATTTTTATTTAATAATAATCATCATTTTTACATTAGACATTTGACTTGCTTTGCGTGTTGGGATAATTCTATCTTGTACTGGTGGTTAGTGAAGGTCAAAGCTGAGATTTTGCAAGAAAAGCAGACCCTCACCTCTTAAAAGATTACCAAAATATAATTATCTTATCCTATTTCGTCTTCTAAACTAAACTTAAAAAGATAAAATCAGGCAGGCCCTCCTCACTTGTAAGTGTGATGCCACACAATCTTCCTACTTTAATTATTCTCCATTTTGGTCCTGTGTCATAGAAATTAATCTTTGTAAATTTTAAAGCAGACCCTCTCCACTTGAAAAATTGACAGAACACAATCTTATTAACTTTCAGTTTCTTTAAATTTGGGATTGTGCCATACTAAGCTAAACAGTTGGTATCAAGATGAACAGGTCCTCCCTATTAGGCGGAGTGCTTCAACATCATCTTCTCTTTCAAAGAAAGCTAAGACAATATCATATTAAGTATATTTATTAGAAACTTTAAGTAAAATTTTATATATTTTGTGACATGATGTTCTATTTATTTCAGTGCCCCAAAGAAATGGAGAAAGATGACAAAGCAAAAATGATGGTCACCTTTACAAATCCATTGTCTCTGAATTTGACAAATGTTATTTTAAACGTGGAAGGTCCAAAAATTGTACCAACAACAACGTTCAGGTATTTATTTATTCTTTTTTAAATATATATGCAAACACAAACACACACTAATGTTTACTTTATACAAGGCTCAGGAGCTTCCCAAGGTTGAGGTTTACTGAATGAGTTGTGTGAGTGGTAAGAATGGTTAACCCTAGACTTTAACAGTTTAAGATGCTTGAAGCATTATCTTCATGAGAAATTGTTCTGGGATAGTTAACACCCCTATATCCATGGACAATATGGATTCGTCTGGTTTATATAATGCCAGACATTTCTACCTTCAAGCAGAGGAGTACACTTGTAGTTTAACCGCTCACAGTAAACGCAGGACTCTTTCACCTTATAATTGTGATCCCTTAAACAGGACAACAGAAATGATTCCACAAAGTAGTTTTTCACAGGAAAAAGCTGTTAGAGTGGAACTTACTTTTCACTAATAGAATATGAAGGGATTGATAGTAGTTCATGACAGTGTGTGTGTGTGCATGTGTGTGACATGGCAAGTCCTAGTTGTGAATGTTAAAATTCATAGAACTAAGGAATGTAGCCAAATCTGAACATTCTTCTTCAAAATAGTGATAAAGTAATGAGAGAGATGCAATGTTTTGCTTCTGGGAAAGGGCTTGTAGGGTGGAAAATAACAATCACTTACAAGAATGTGTAGGCACTTTTGGATGACTAGAAAGTGGAGACTGGATAGCTCTAGCCCAGATATGGCAGCAGTACTCTATTTTTTTGGTTTCACCTGGCTCTTATAAAAGTAAAAGCTAACAGAAGGGTACTCATCTAAAGCTTGACACTCTTTCAGCAATAAACATCAACACATCAGCAGTTGGCTTAAAGAGAAAGTCATATTGTCTGAAAGAAAACCTTGCAATTTAAGGTGCTTTACCAATTCAGAATTGGTTAAAGCCTCTAGCACTTTGCCAAAAGAAAGCAGAAGTCTAATAGATCACTGGTCTAAAGGATCAGATAGTTTGCCAGAGTTCTTAAAAACAGGAACTACAGAAGAGGATTTCCAACAAGCTGGAAAGCAAGAAGCATCAAGAGATTTATTATAGAGGTTAGAGAAAACAGGGGCCAGTTCAGGAGCACATTTGGTTAGGACAATTGCAGGGATATCATCAAGTTTGCATGTTTTCTGGGGATTGTTTGGAGATGATAGTTGAAACCATAGGTAGTTTTATTCATTAATAATGAGGTCTTATATTGTTGTGATGTAAAAAATATTCATTCAGACCTTATTCTACAAAAGTTGTGAATTGACATTAAATACTTTTGAGCAGGATTTTATATATTACTGAATACATATCCAGACATGTTTCTGTCTTCACAATTGTCAATGTCACTTGGAAGATGACCTTACTTATCAATTAACTTTCTGAATAAAAAAATCGTGGTTGACCAACTGTGAAAGATTGATTTTTGTTTTTGAAGATGCTTTTGAAACTTTAGACATTTCATACTGAACACATTCATAATGGCAGATGTTATGTAATGACAATTGATTAAACACACTTCCTTTTTAAACAACTGATAAAGGACAGCATAATTTGACAAAAAAATTGAAAACAAAAACTTCAGTTTAACCTTAATGTGGACTTTCTATTTTCTTTGCAGGGAAAAATTTGTGCCACCAAAGGGAAAACTTGTCAAGGAAGTGACCTTGCATCCCAAAACATGTGGTTACAAGCGTGTTGTCGCAATTCTTGTTTCAGATCAGTTGAAAGGCATTGAGGGTATGGGAAAAGTGCATGTCATTTAGAATCACTGAGATACTTTCCACAGCAGTGCTCAAGTTGAAATGAAATATTACACTTTGGCTTTCCTGCTTGCTTTTGTTTTCCTTTTTACTTGTTTCTGGGGTAAAGGATATTAAATAATCATGAATTTTGTTATTTTAGAATATGCCTTTTTATTCATTTGAAACTTTAAAGCTGATAGTTTGAAATGCAAGACAGTTTAATTTTTATCCAACTATAAAAGAACCAATCAGTTTAAAGCAAAAAAAATTTATTGAGATAAAAGATTTGGTAAGCTTTCTGGGTTG
Source organism: Ascarosepion bandense (assembly GCA_037127315.1). Classification (NCBI taxonomy): domain Eukaryota; kingdom Metazoa; phylum Mollusca; class Cephalopoda; order Sepiida; family Sepiidae; genus Ascarosepion; species Ascarosepion bandense. Next base: position 1,848,149 of record JBBBDQ010001084.1, on the reverse strand, counting down.
CTTACACTTACAAGCTATCTGACTTTTTTAAGATTTGCTTTTTAATTACAATTATTCCTATATATTACTAGTTCTTTATATTTTTATTACTATTTCTTGGCTGGTACAGTTTAAATAATCATGAAAAGTCAACATTGATCTTTTTAAATCATAATTGCTACAATGTTCTAATATGAAATAAACCAGGGCTTTTAATACTTATGAAATTTAAATTTGCAATGTAAAAATATTCATCACAATCACAATGATAAATTTGTAATGTGTAAAATTCTATTAATATGACTCAACTTCATTATACTAATCAATTTATCAGGTGAAAATATCCAAAATAATTGTGTTCAATATTTTTATAAATTTACAATTTGAAAAAATCACATTTTTCACTACATCTTCATTATTGTTGTGCAATTTAATAAAATCCATCAAAATCTCTATACCTTCGTTATTGATATGCAATATCATCAAAATTACAAAATAGTCAAAGTTGCTATAAATTAGGAATGTCATGATACCATCAGAATTGCTAGGCCTTCATTATTCTTTTAAATTACTATAGCTTTTTTTTTCTTTCATTACATTTTCATGAATTTTTGCTTTTCATTTTTGACTAAAATAAAGTATTTTCCTTACTCTAAGAAATCGTTAATCCTTGTTCTTTTTAAAAAAGAATGTTTTTTTGTTTGATGAAAATGTGTGATGGCTTATTGTTTGTCGATTTTGAAAAATAAAATTGGGTTCAAGACTGCTGATATCTCTCTTTCATACTGAAGTCTTAGGACGAGACATGAAACTAAATTTACCTCATATATTGTTTCTATAATATTAAATTATTACTACCATGTCATAATGGCAAACATATGCTGTCAATCGAATTTCTACAAAACTATTTGTTAGCATTGATCTATATCCCTTTTGCATTAATGCACTAGAAAAGGCTTGACCAAATTCTTCCTATGGTCTATTTCTATTAACAATCAAATTTGTCATAATTATCCAAAATAGCTGCTGTATTCATTGTCAGTGTTGACACATAGGTCAGGCATTAATTTTAGGTGAATATCAGATTTTACTGATCACTTTATGTTATGCTTATGGGGAAATTTGTAAAATGATTATTAATAAAACTCACCTACCTGACTGCTATTCTCAGTTTCATATTGAAATTTACCAAGTTAAGCTTAGCAAGGCAAAGTTCATGTGCTGTGTCCCTTCAAAATGAAGGCAATCACAGACTTCCACATACTCTTGTCTCTTGTCATGCTTAATATTTTTCCTCTTGGTATCTCTGCCAAGCACTACCCTGCCACCTATCAAATATGTCTTGTGCTGCTTTCCCCTGTCTCTCTTTTCTTCTATCTGTCCTGTGAGTATACAATTCTCCAGGCTTTCCTTCTTCATTACATGTCCCAGGAACCTTAGCTGTCTCTTCCTGATGTTAATTATGAGTTTTCTTTTTTTTTTGCATCCTGTTCAACACCGTGTCATTGCTTTGTCTATGGTATCCTCAGCATTCTTCTGTAGAACCACATTTCTGCTGCCTCCAGCCTCTCCATCTTTGAAGAGATTGTCCAAAATTCGCTGCCATACAGAAGGACAGATATCAGATAGCAGTTCAGCGCTCTTTTCTTTGTTCCCAATGAAATTTTCTAGTCTCTCAGTACTCAGGTTAGTTTTTGAAATGCATCCTTGGCCATGTCAATGTGCCTTTGGATCTCAGTGTTGCACTTTCCATCCTCTGTCAGAGCACTTCCCAGTTATTTAAATTCTTTATTTATTTTAGTTTCTCCGACCTGTTGGCATTTTAGTTTCTTCTTTTTGCTGATGACCATATATTCAGTTTTCTTGAAGTTTATGCTCAGTCCTTTCTTTTTGCTTTCTCTTGCTACCTTCTGTAGGAGGTCCTGCATTTTCCTTTCTGTGCCTGCTATCAGCATGGCATCAGTCACATATCTTCTATTGTTGAGATTGTGCCTGCTAATGATGAATCCTGGCAAGGATTTTATTTCTCACAGAATTGTTTTGCTGTATAAGTTGAATAGATCTGGTGAGAAAACACAACCTTGTCTTATACCTCTTTCTATTTTTGTATAAATGCTGAATTCATTTTCTATCTGTACATGAGTGGTTTGCTGCCAATATAGGTTCCAGAATATCCTAATGCCTTTCCTAAAAATGTCAAGGTTGCTGAGTCTTTGTGGTGTACTTTGTCAAATGCCTTTGTGTAGTCTATAAAGCACAGATGAATGTCCTTCTGCATTTGTATTGCTTTTTCAGATACCATTCTGAGCATGAATATTGCATTCCTTGTTCTAGTATCTTTAACAAAGCTGCACTGTTCTTGTCCTATCTCTGGGCGGATTCTGCTGCATTTTTCTGTTTCTCAGAATTCAGATGAGTTTTGTTATGTAGCTCATTAAACTGATTGTTTGATAGAGTTCACATTCCTTTGCATGTGACTTCTTGGGTAGTACTATGAAAATTGATCTGCTTGGATCCTCTGTCATATCACCACTGTTGTAGATTTTGTATTATTTCTGGGAGCCTTTCTGCGCCAAAGCTGTCTAAGGATGTCAGTATCTCTATTACAATACTACAATAAAAAGGTCCAGTGCCACTTCTACTTTTGTTTCCAATATTTTTGCTCCATTTGTATTTCTGAGTATTGCTATTGTCCTCTCTTGTTGTGGATTAGATCTCATCCCATATCTGAAGTAATTTTTGTTTTCAAGTATGAGTGTTCCATCCTTTGTTTTTATACATGCTGTTGCCGAGCAGGTCTTTTGTCATATTAGTTTCTTTATTTCATTATGCATATCTCCTTCATTTTTATAGCCGGTCTGCATGTGCTCCTTATTTCCTTGTCTAATTTCCTGTATTATATTCCATTTGTTTTCCGTATCTATGCCAAGAATCTCTTCACTGATTCACTCATTTTCTTCCAACATGCTTTTCCTTTAGAATGACGTCATTTGCTGATGTCACTAAAGCTTCTCTTAATGTATCCCATTTTGAGCTTCTGTTTCCAATTTGTCCTTCATATTCCTTTTTCACATTGTCTGCATACATTTCCTGCAGGTTTGGTTCATTCACAAGTCTGTTGTTCTACAGTCTGGGTGCTACATTAGGTTTCTTTAATCTCCTTAGTTTCATTCTTAATTTGCATATAACTGGCAGGTGGTTGCCTCCGCAGTCAGAACTTTGATAAGTTTTGCAATGAGGGACTATGTTCCTGACTCTCTTGTTGTTAGTTATGTAATCAATTTGGTCCTTAGTTTCTCATCCTGGACTTCTCCATCTCCATAGTTGTCTTGGGTCCTCTTGGAACTAAGTTTTGTTTATTAGCTGGTCATTTGCTGTGCACCACTGGACCCATTTCTCACTGCAGTTATTGTGTTCTCTTTGTCCATAGTCACCAACCATTTCACCTTCCTTCCCTTGGTCAACTTTAGCATTCAGATCTCCCATGATACTTCTGATTTCTTGTGACTTGTACTGAGCCTTGGCATTGTCTAGCATGGAGTAGAAGGATTCAATTTGTTCTGTACTTTGTGTTGTCAGTGAATATACCACTATAACTAATATATTGAGGGGCCTCCCTTTTAGTTTAACAACCAAAATTCTTTCAAATATCTTGCAGTATTCCATGACACATTACCTCGTGTCTTTATCCAGTGTTATATTTCATTAGTTTCACCTCTGGCATATCTAATTCTGTTGTCATTACTGAAGTCTCTGTTGTTTGGCCACCTCATTTCACATATACCTAAAATGATTTAGATATATGTGAAATGATTTGATTTAGTCATCTCTTTGATTCAGTCTTCTCTTGCTTCACATTTTCCAGCTGTCCACAGTTGTTCATTGTTCTGATGTTCCATGTCCCAAGTGTGATTTTTTGTTTAATCACAGAATAATGGTCTGGTGACACTTGTCACTCATACCCTTCCACTCTGGGCAAAGAATAATTTCTGAGGAAATTTGTCTCCTTTATGCCATTTATGCTAACAGTTGCTGGATGATGGTCTGGAGACACCTGTTTGTGCATGTCACTCCTTACTGGGTGAAGAGTCAGTGCGTTTAGGCTTAACTCCATTCACGCCATTAAGGCTTATAAATTTATGTTGCATGTCTATGAATATTCTTGGGAGGAATTTTTATTTTAAAATATAATTTTTGACCAGTTTTGTTTCAGATTTTTTTTAAACATTCAACCTCTTCTCTCTTGAGAACTTTAATAATTATTATTGAATAAGTAGTCCCTTTACATCACTATTCTGCAATTTCATGGAATTAGAAATTTAAGTTCACTGTTATATAGGATTCAGGCCTGACAACACATCTCTATATTATTTTTAATAAAATAGCATAGTGGAAAAAAATGGTGCAAACCATAAAAAACACTACTTCTAAGTTACAGAACCCTCCCACATGCTGAAAGACTAGAAAGGTCATCATAACTGATGGGAAGACAAATCAGAGTTCCCTTAAGGATGCCAAATTATAGAAATGAAAGAGTGTGGTTATGACAACAATAAGGAATCAGTTAGAGAAAAGGCAAATTTTCAAAAGCAAACAAGTCATAACATATCCATAATGCAAAAGCAAGGGAGTTATATACTAACCCATGCAGATCAATTGAGGGCCCCAAAATGAAGATGCAGAAATAGATGAACAAATTCTGAAAGACATAAAAAAATGACAATGGAAATATTCTAGACATGCTTCTACAAATGAAAGCAAATGAAAATGGTAGGGGATGAAAGTTTAAATCACTGTGGTTAAAAAATATATATAAAAGCTTCTTTCAGGATCTCTCTCTTTCTTTCTTTTTCATACATCTCCTTCTCCCACAACTTATCTCATACTTTAAAAATCTGCTGGCTCTTATTTTCAATCAAGCTCTATAGCTTTTCTTCCTATAATTCTTCATTTTCTGCAATTTCTTTCTGTAAAAGAAATTGCCGCTTCTTCTTCTCTTACCATGAGGTAAGCGATATTCCATTTTCACTTCTTCTATCATTCAAACAATCTCCAAAACAGTTATAAAAGTTCTGACAAAGATCAATTGAAAGAAGATAGTCATGAAAATAAAAGAACCTAAGACAGACCAAGTTCTCCCAGAAACAGAAATATGATAAGATCTGCAGATTGAGAAGTAGAGCAAAGAAATTCTGAAAATGGAAAAGAGTGTAGAAGAAGAAAAAAATCGAATGAAGTCTTAAAACCTGCACTTATTCAAGAAGATATGTTAAAATGTGATCATTATCATACGGACAAGAGACACTAGATAAAAACTATAGTAGTCATGAGGGGGGGGACAGATTTCATCAGTAGTGATTGTGAGCAACTTGAGAATACCACTACTACTGCTGTTACACTACTAATCTTTTGTTAGTACCTTACATACTGACATAGTTCATCAGATTAAGCTGTAATATCACTCTTATTTTATTGTCTGTCAGCTAATTTAAAAGGGAGACAACCCATGTTATTTAAGAAAGATATTAAGATGAATGTACATTGTGCAATGGATATTGGTTCAGAAAAAGAAATAGGAGAGCTGAATTCAAATTTTAGTTACATTTGTTGCATTCACTTATGATCAAATAACCTAACAAAAAGTATTAATCTGTCTCTTCTCCTTCCAGTCATGGGTTAAATAGCAAGACAAATTTGTTTTTACAGTCTTAGTTGGCAACCAGTCTATTGCACAAAGTAATAACAACTAACAGCAGGAAAATTTTCTGCCTAGTCATGTATATTACTTAACTGATTAAGATGGTTTCTCTTGAGTTTAGAATAAACTTATAAATTCTCATATTTTCATTACAATGACTGCAATGGGTGAAGATATTCTTTTTCTTTTTACTAAGATAAGCTCACTAGGAAAAATCATTTTAGTCAGAAGATTACAATGAATGTTTCGATAAATTGAAATTGGACAAGTAATTCATGCCATAAACAACTGACAAGAGTTTGATATTGATGAAATTGAAAGTTTTCGTTGACAAATTCAGCTGTATCCCCTTATATTGGCAGCATAATGTGAAGAATTTACCCATCCTGAACGGAATAAAGTCTTAAATCCCAGGTTAATGGTATATAACAATATAACTTTTGATATAAAAACTAAATGCAATGTTAACCATTCTCTTCAGTCTCATTGAATCCTGTTCTTTGCTTCTATTACTTTCACACCTTTTTTTTGTTTCAATCATTTCACCCCAAGCAAGGCAATACTGCCACTAGTGCACAGGAAGCTACATAAGAGCAGAGTGAAAGATTACATAGGAAGAGAGTGAAGAGAAAGAGGAACAGGTTACAGGAGGTGTCAGAGAAAAGACAAGAGATGGATGGGAATACTGGTGTGAAGAGAGTTGCGAGAGTAGAAAAGGGAGAAAAACAAGATAGTGGGGGTGTTGAGGAAAGGATAAGAGAAGGATGGGAGTCAAAGGGATAATAGATGGCAACTGACATTGCATTTAAACTCTTGGAGATTGTAGCTATCAAAGAAGCAAGTACACGGGAGAGACTTCCACAAACAGGAAGTGTGAGAAAAGAAGCTATTAGAGTAAAAGTGTCTGTTGCATTTGTTTGTTTTAACTGTAAAATGGTAATATCTTGTTGTCAGTCTGGTTGCTTGAGTAAATTCTTTTAGAGGAGCACCAGTGAGCTAAGCTCGTCTGAGCAAAAGCCATGAAAATATTTGTGGAAGAGACAGAGGGAAGCCACGTCCCATCAGTGAGGAAGTGGCTGAAGTTGAACTACCAGGTTGGGATTGATTATGTTGCAGATTTTCCTCTGAATTCTGTTGACGACCCCAAAATGAATAGCAGGGGTGCCCAGCCAGATATTAACAGTATTCGATGCATGGCAGATGTTGATTTGTATATGTCCAAGATGGACTTAGGGGAGAAAAACTTCTTGGCCCAACAGTGACCCAACCTTCCTTGATGTAAATTTAGCTCTTGATTCAATGTAATTTTTTCACTTTTGGTCAAAGGAGAGAGTGAGGCCAAGGAAGCACAGTGTATTGCATTCGGGGAGACTAGCTTGATCCATGCTGATGGCAGGGGGGTGCATGAGGGACTTTCTACGGTAGTTGACAAATAGCAGCTTTGTTTTGAAAGCATTAAGGTTTACAAGCCTTTTCTTACTCCAGTTCACCACAGATTTGAGGTCCTTCTCAAAATCAGCAATGAGTTATCTTTGTCTGCCTTGGCAGATTTCTTACTGAGGCAGGAGTAAATGGTGTTGTTGTCAGCATCAATACATACTTAGGATATGATCACATCAGTGAGATCATTGGTGAAGATCAGAAAGAGTGTCAGACCCAGGATAGAGCCCTGGGGAACATCCACATTCGTGTGATAGGATCAGGAGGCATGACATTCATTATATGGTTTGATAAAAAAATAGGATCAAACCGAGCAGCCACCCATTGATGCAATAGCCCTGTAGCTTGCACAGAAAGCCAGTGTGTCAGACCCTATCAAATGCTTTGAAGATATCCAGGGCAACAGCTCCAGATTTGCTGTTCTTATCGTGTGCCTGGTATATGAACTTGGTGATGGTCGTTAGTATATCAGCAGTATAAATGGCAAAGTGAAAGCTGTACTGTCTGCCCAAGAATAGTTTATGGGCGGTGAGATGTTAAACTATTTCAGCATTGACAATAGCTTTGAACACTTTGCTGAAAATTGGTAGGAGGCTGATAGTGTGATAATTAGAGGGGTCCGAGGGTTCTCCTAAGTTCTTAAATACAGGAACTACAGAAGAGAACTTCCAGCAGACAGGAAAACAGGAAGTAAAGTAGCAGTAATTATAGAGTTTTAGAGAAAACAGAGGAGAGTTTGGGGGCACATTTCTTCAGGACAATGATGGGGATTCCGTTGCCTCTGCCTGACATGGTGGTCAAGTTTTGAAATTATGTTACAGACCAGAGATGAGGTTATGTAAATATCCCTCAGTTGAGCCTCAGTTCTAAGATGGAAATCATGTGTAGAGACTCCAGATGAGCCAAATGTGGAGTTGGATGATAATCTGGGAGCAAAGCACTCATCTTTGTCAGCTGTGGCAGTGAGGACCTTAAATTTATTGATTAGAGGCAGAATGGAGGATTTGCTGTTAAAGTAATCCTTTTGCAACTTAGTGGCTTGGGGTGAAATGATTAAAGACATGTGAAAAGTACTTATGTAGAAATGTTTTCACTGGGTTAATGGTAAATGACTATAGCATCTAGGGAAAATTAAAATGTGCATGTCACACTTATTTATGTGGCCTGAAATAGACATTATATAGCCTACTGTGGAACCAATGAGAATCACTTGCAGGAACATATAAGAAGGAGCAATAAACCTTTCTTTTTTGTTTCTCTCTCTCTCTCCAACCTCTGGTCACAGTTCCCAGTTTCATTTTCATTGGTACATGACTGTAGAAAGATGTGTTAACATTTCCCAAAATGCAGCCTTCATAACCAGGACACATTTCATCATAATGAAAAAAAAAACCTCTTAATTTTCTGCAGGTGTGAACATTTTACACACCAACAACACTTGTATATTTTTTTCTTAATATTTGTTTTGTTATAAATTGCTTTACTGAATAGTTTGGTCTTATTTACTCCTGTTTTGCATGATATGCCTTCTTTTGTGTTTCTCTGCAAATCTGTTTCCTACAATTACTGGAAGTAATGGGGATGGCAGACACTACATCTCTTGTCACTTCAGGCAGCATGACCTTGTGTCTTTCTTTGAATGCAGTTTAAGAAGTGACCTTTAAAAGCTTTAGCTAAGAAAAGAAAAATACTCAGTCAAGTACTTTCATTACCTGTATCTTTAAAATCTACAATAACAGAATAATTCAACTCTGTCAAGTTTATGTTTTGATTGTGTTAGGTGATGCTTCATTTATGCAATGCTTTTTTTTCTCAATGTTTAGGATCTCTACAATAAAAGAATAATTGAACTACATTCTATAAAAGAAAATGGCTTACCTCCTGGAAGAAACACGCTTGTATGTGTCTTGCATGCAAAATATACAGAAAAAACATGGGTGATCCAAAAGCTGCTATTTAAGAATAACTTGAGCTAGGAAATTTTGCAAAATAAATTTGGGGCTTATACAAATTTCCAAGCCTCAGCCACTTGATAAAATGAGCATGAGTGAGAGGACATCAAAAAGGCTGCAGACTCTGATGAATGGAGTGGTCGTGATGTGTGTGTGTGTGTGTGAGAGATGTTTTGCAGTTGCCTCACTAATTGTAAATGAACAGACAAGGTACAATTGATAATTCATTCTTTTTCTACTACAAGCTATTTTGGTCTCCCAATAGACATAAGGTTGGAGAGGAAATTCGTTCTTGCATTTGATAACTCAGTATTTAAACAGTGCATATTCAAATGGGTTGAAAATGTAAAACTTGTATGCAAGATGTGTGGTGCAAAATATCTTGAACACAAACCTCTTAAATTTGTTGGGTCAAGTATTTCCTGTCTAGCAGCATCTGAAAGAAAATGAAAGAGCAGATATTAACAATATAATCTGCATTGTATACAGCTTTTGCAATGGATGGGTTTGTGGCAAATGAGCTATTCACTGAATCATGGCTTTGTGGGGAATCTGTTAATGTATAATTGGAGGAGTTGCAAAAACTATGGAAATTCAGTGACATGAGTGATTGTAGACTGGCATGTGTGTTTGTAAGATGATTGCTAGAGTAGGTTAAGCAGCTTCTTCATATTTAGACCTAGGTGGACATACTAGTGATTGACCAGCTGTTGGCTCAAGTATAGAAAATAAGAATGAAGTGATGGGAGATGGTCCAGCAGTTGCAGCAGTACAAACCTATACAGGATGAGCTAAGGAAGCTTTCTACAAGGTTTATAACATAACATGTTGTTATTGCCAATCATTTTGCAAAAAACAGACAGGGTCACATGTGGAAAGGCAGGAAGTCGCAAATACACTGCTACAGATGTGACAAGATAAGCTGTATCTCTTGAAATTGTCCTGGAAACAATCCAGGAGAAGTGACTACAGTGCCAGTCTGCTCCCAGAACCACATCTGAATTAGGTGCTACCTGCGATTACTATACACATCAATAAGATCAAGGGTCTAGACTTTGTGATGAGGTATTGTAGAGAGAGACACCCCACCAACTCTTCAACCCATTGGCCATTTAAAGTGAAAATTGCATTCACATAGTTTCGTGGAGTGATCGTTAAAAGAGGTGAAAAGATCGGTGATAGTTATCATGTTCCCTCCATACAAATATCAGGTAAATGAAGAGAGAACAACAACCTCACTCTCACCTAGCGAGTATTGTGTATTCACTTCTGTTAGTGTGTATATGGACGTTGACCAAAAAAGGGGATGACAGAATTGTGCCAAAGGAGTCCCACACATGCTGATTGATCAAAGCACGCCGAAAAGAAACACACGTTTGAGCATTTGTTAAAATTAATAATCAGTTATGATCTGATATTTGCTGGAGAAGGAATTAAATTTTACATAACTCTGAGGCAAGTTATATCTCCTCGTAAAAAAAAAAAAAAAATCACCAGCAATAAGATCAAGAATCTAGCCTTGGTGGAAATATATTTCTCACAGTCACTTGTTAGCCAAACAGTTTGTCACTGCTGGAAGAGAAAGGAAGTGGATATGCTCACTGATACTGTGGGGTTAGACTTGATCAACTTTGTGTGACAGACACCCTATTGATGTTGACATTCTGATTGTACATGGAATGCTACTGGTGTACAACTTGTTGCTTGAAGTTGAAATCATCAAGAGGCTGGGTGGTATATGTGGGACCAGCAGTAGCACTGTGCTTATTCCACAACTTTACTGACCTTTGTGTGCAGCCATCACTATCAACAAACCCAACATTTATGCAAAATATGGCCTGAATAGGAACATATGGGTCATATGGCGAAAGTGGTCTGGTGAAAGATTGCACTGATGCAGCTCAGAAAGGATTACACTTAGGAACTGCAAACCTGAATAGATAATGGCTACTTCTGTACCCCGAGGAAGAGCTCAGACCCACCCAAGGGCCTAATCTGACTTATGGTGACTAGAAGAGTCAGACGTTGTTGTGCTGGTTTTGTGCCAAGCCTATCAGCAAATTCATGTGGACAAATCTTTGAGGCTCTTTAAATTAGTAGAAATCAGAGAGCAAAGGTATTGCTTTAGCTGCTTAAGGTTTGGGCTTAATGTGGCATTGCTGATCATGTGGTCAATTGTCAATGCTATAGTTGTGCAAGATAAAACCATCCAAAGTGCCATATCCTCATAGATTGACGATATAATTTCCAATGACAGTGTATGCCCTGAAATTTGAACTGACTAGCAAGAATTCAACGTAGCTAAAGGATGATATTTTGGGTGTGCATGTCTTGGAGGGGCAGGGTAAACTGCAATAGGGACATGAGAATGGGCTTCTACCAATGTCTACCATACTCACCCAATAAAAGATTTGGCATTGCAGTGCAAGGCGACTGTGGTTCTCCTGAAGACAGATATAGTATGTGTACATCACTGGTTTCTGAGATGCTGTCTAGAAAAATTAAACTGCACACAAAGGTAGTATTAGAAATGTTAATAAGATGTTGGATCAGCACACTCAGAGAACTAGCTGCATGAAGTGCACATTATATTTTGTAAAACAGGTCATCCCTAAAGTCTTGAAAGCAGCAGTTCAGACAATGGTCAGATTCCAGTGTGCTGTCAAGGAATGGTATTATAGAGAAATACCATTGTACCATCAAGTGAATTGCCGCTAGAACACAATGTTCTACCATAGAGTCATTTTAATGATATAACTTGATGCCAAAAGATGATGCATCAGCTGTGACAGCACCAGCTAAATCTATATAAAAATGTCAGACCTGCATAAAGGGTGTGTATGCTGTGCTACCACTTGAATATATAGATCATGGAATTTACAGAGTAGGAGATGCTGTTTATATAAAGGCTTCTTATGATTGATGCATGATTCAATTAAAAAAGTGCAGAGTGATAGGGATCTATAGCCAACAATTGGTCCTTGTCAATGGAATACCACGTCATGTCATTGTCCTCCTCAGGGATCTACTTTCTTAGAAAATGACAGAAGTGAGATGCCATCTGAGAGCAATTCATGTATGCTGCTGCTTTACAGAGCAAATTCCGATGATTCACCTGCAGATCCAGAAGAAATGAAGTCAGATAATGATTATGCCAAGATTGAGTGAGAAGCTGTAGACACAAATGAAGAGATTGACAAACTCTATCCAACTTTAGAAAGAAGCACTTGTCAAAGGAGACTATCATCTCCCCGCCACTTATGTGATCATGAGATCAAGGAGGAGTGTAAAAGGGAAAATGGCTTATCTCCCAGAACAAAATACACTCATATGTATCTCATGTGAAAAATTCACAGAAGAAAATATGGCTGATCCAAAAGCTTCTATTTAAGAAGAACTTGAGCTCAGAAATTTTGTGAGATGAATTTGTGAGCATGAGTGAGAGAACATTAGAAGGAATGCAGTTGCCAATGGGTCAAGTGGTAATGCTTTGTGTGTGGAGTTTTGTGGTAGTCTCACTGATTGTGATCGAAAAGACAGGGTACAAGTAAAATGTTATATTGTCTAAGTTGAAGATTAAATTTTAAGTCAGTTAAGTGCCATACATGGTACACGGCTGGGTGATCATATCTCGAATTAGACATGACTAACTAGGTAGAAGATTTCCCCGCAGTAGTTTGCCATTAATTTCTGTGGTAGACTGGTTGCCAAATAAAGCTGTAGAACCAAAGCTGTTCTGTTATTTAACCTATAGCTGGAGGGAAGAGACTGATTAATACCTTTCCCAAGAGTATCTGCACATAACCAGATTTAATATTGTTGTTATTTACACTATTAATTACAAGTGAAACAATTAAAGTTTTATTGACAGGTATTGCTCAATTTTTTGGGTGAGGAGAAAACTGGTTATTTTAGTTTGCAGGTAAAAAAATGCAAGTGCTGGATAGATGCAATGGTAGGCTTCCAATAACAGAAGCATTCTATTACATCAAGTTACAAGTTTCATAGTATTAAAGGATATGATGCATACAAAAAAGTGTAAAGTAAAAGTTAAATGTAGCAATGTTTTGGTTGAAAGCATCTACAGAAGTGTGTGCAGTTAGAGAAAAAAGGTGCAGTGAAACGCATCAGTTGTGCTGTTAAGAGATGTAAATGTATATTTTTAATTTTGAATATGTCGCTCTGTTCTATTTTTTTTTTCAATCCTGAGCCAATGAAATTGTTGACATTCTAAATTCTTTCTCGCATTGATTAGGTCTTTCATTTGTGTCACACAGCTGTTGATGCAACTTGTTGTTTCATTTAGTTTATGAAATTGCTGTAATTAACAGTTTTTCACTAGATCTAAATTAGAAAGCTGAAATCTGTTTTGAAAAACTAAACACAACATAAAGTAATTCATTTTTATTAATGATGAGTGATCTTTCAAGAAATCCTCCGACGAGACGACATTTTTTCACGCGTTGGTGAGTCTTTTTCATATGATTTTTGCTTTATCATTAATAACTTTGAATTTACTGAGTGGATATTTCTAAGTATCTTCTCAAAATTAAATTCAGTGACGCTTTTAAAAGCATTATTGAAAACACTTTTTTTCTGTTTGAATTTCTGAAATGAGGAGTTTTAATTATTTACAGTCAAGCTAATGTTTTTATCTTTGTTGTCAAAATCACAAAGTTTTGTTTAAAAATTTATCTACCCAAATAGATTAGATAAAATTCAATTCCAAATTTCCCAAAGGTTAATAGGATTAACAGATATTGGAAAAGTGCCAGAGTGCACTACAGCTGAAACATTGTGATTCTAACAACAAGGATGAATATAATAGTCTAACTGTAAACAGTTTATTATTTCTTGGAAAAATTAAGCAATAGGCAATTTTTTAATTATTTTGGCATCTTTCAAAAGTGCACACACTGGGCGTGTGTGTGTGTGTGTGTATTAATAATTTTAAAGGTTAAATCAGAAAATTCTTTCAGAAAATAACCAGATTTAATATTGTTGTTATTTACACTATTAATTACAAGTGAAACAATTAAAGTTTTATTGACAGGTATTGCTCAATTTTTTGGGTGAGGAGAAAACTGGTTATTTTAGTTTGCAGGTAAAAAATGCAAGTGCTGGATAGATTCATAAAAACTTGTGATAAATTATTGTTGCATAAAAGGAGGAGAATAAAAAATCAATAAATCTTTATAAATAACCCCAAAAGTTGCTCTCCTTTAACCAGCATAGAGAAACTTTGAAGTGAACAAAACAATATCCAGATTCAAATGCTAAGCACTAACTGGTTGATTTTGTTCGAAATTAAAAAGACTCAAACTTACAAACTTTACGTAGCACACACGCAAAATCAAATCCAAAACAAAACTTCTATATTTCACAGCTTGATGCGAGATATTTTTTCAGCCCATAGAAAGCCAGGAAACATTTAAAAACAAAAATTAAAATCATCTTCAATTCTCAGAAATAAATTCTTTTACGGACCTTTTCATGAGCCGACACAAAGCTTGTTCATCTTCCAATGAAAAGGTCGAAATCAAATCTGGGAGTTAATTCCCAAATGACTTTTTCAAGCCCCACAACTAAATAAAAGATGGGTAAGTTTGCTTGTCACTAGAGAGAAAAAGGTGAGTGTATTAACACGGCCCTTGACAAACAACAAGCAATCATTATTATCTATATCTTTCTGCCTCACCCCTTTCTTTTCTCATGGTTCACCCATCTGCCTCTTTTATACTTGAAAAACGAATGGAATATTTTAAGACTGAGTGATTATTTCAAAGATATTCCAATGCAACAATAACTCATATATACATTCCTGCCGATATACACAAAGACTCATTCTTACAGGGGCTATGATGAACATTTTAATGACTTTGTATCAACCAAAAATACATATCAATTTTATTTGTAAAAAACTTTAATTGATTTATATGTATATAAATTGTTGTTTCCATTTACAATTTTGATTTTCTTGTTTTATACCCCTCTTATGGTGGGCTATCTAACTAACAAAGCCAAATCAAATTAATCTGTTTAAATACATGTACACTTTACTATTACTGATAACCCAGTATAACTTTCCTACCATCCATGGTATGGGTGGTGCTAGTCTCCTAGAAAAAAAACACACTGTGCCTCATTGGCCTCACTCTCTCAACTGACCTCAAGTGGAAAGACCACATCAAATCTATTGCTCTGTCTACCGCTAGAAAGGTTGGATCACTGTCATGCCAGAAATCATTTTTGTCAGAATCCATATGGCATATTTATAAATCTATCATTTGTCTATGCAATGAATACTGCTACCATATCTGGTCAGATGCTTGTACTATTCATCTCGTGTTTCTTGACAAAATCTAAAAGAGGAGCTACTATGTAATCTGTTCCAACTTGGTAGCTCAATTTCAGTCACTTTCTCATTGAGAAGATGTGGCTTCCCTCTGACTTTCTACAAATATTTTCTCAGCTTCTGCTCTGACGAGCTACTTTCTCTGGGGCCCTGACTACATGAATTTACTCATACTACTAGATTGGCATCAAGGTCACACTCTTTTTACCAACAAAATAGTTAGATATAACTACCACTTCTACTCTGCCAGTTTCTGTTGTTGCATATCCTGCCTGTGGAACTCCCTTCCATGTATTTGCTTTCCTGAAAGCTACAATCTCCAAAAGTTGAAATGCAACAGCAATTGCCATCTTCCTAAATCCCATCCTTTCTTCAGTATCATCCGTACCCTATTTTCCTCTCAATGTAACCCCCTGTGCACTAGTGGCATTTCTGCCTTGTTTGGGGTGAAGTGATCATAAAAAATAAAGAAATAGTACAGGCATATTCAATAAGAGTCATGCAAAAAACTGACAGTCATTTGACCTACTAAATCTTGAGTCTTTTCTTGCTTTATGATAGAGCATTACAAAATTCATTAAAAGAATGTAGTTTTATTCACAGTGTGGAAATATTGGGATATATGTCAAAGATCAACACAATGTTTTTCAAAATGTAGATCAACCAGCAGAGAAACTGGTCACCAGTTTAAATTGTCAAGAGAAAACTGTAGTTTTTTGACACAGTATCATTTTTTTCAATCCTCACCTGAGCTAATTTCAAGCAATAAATGAGTATAATTTCAGAGATTACCTTACCAAGAATCTCATGATCAAACATATTGTAACATATTGCAGTTGAGGGTGGAGTACTTGCAGAATGTGTTGTTCAAAGGTTTTGGAGTATGTGGATATATAGTGATTCAGAAAAATACATATTCATTGTGCAGTAAGGAATTTTGTAATGGTTAGAGGTGAATGTATACATGCCTTGACTTTTTTTATATTTTGAGCACTTATCAATTGGCCGACAAAGTTGATATTAAAGGAAATAACTTTGTTGTAACATTAACAAAAGAATGCTCTTAACAAAGTAATATGAATTATCAGTTTAAATGGGACACAATCACAATTGTCAAAAGATTAGAACATTTGACATCCCTCAATCTACAATATCTCTTTTTATCCAGAATATCTAATCTGATAGAATTACTGCAAACTGCTGACTGTGCAATTCATAACCATGGGTCCTTAATGATTGTGACCAGAGGTGTCTGGCTAAAATTATCTGCAATGACAGACTAGTGACAGTGGCTGAAATCACATCCACATTCTCTGGTTTAGATAGTAGCTTCCTTCTGGATACCCTGACAAGGTTGCCACTTTTACAAATTTGATTAAAATGCTACTATAAAAAGATAGAATAAAACCAGTAATAAAACAGAATTAATAATGAATGTATTGGCCTAAGCAGTTTGGATAAAAACAACAATAATAAAATGGAGGACAACTATTAATAAACATACAAGCCAAATTCTTTACTGTACAGAATGTATGAGTTGTTAAAAGCATTCAAAATCTCAGAAGCTTGATTGAATAAGATTGTATTCAGCTTTATCTTTTATTTGTTTTAATAAGGGTATCAAGAATCAGACACTAAAACAATGGCAATTAACATGATATTGTATATATAGATTGCCAAATTTTTATGGTGCCATACCCCCGGAGCTCGAAAGTACTTGGAGATATCGAGAAAGGAATAATAAAATCATCAAAGTTACAGCTCATTTCTTACATCTTTCAATCATAATATGTGAAATATTATCTGTGAGTATGAATGGATTTTATTAAAAATCAGCAGAATCAATGTTTGGAGTTTATTTGATCTGACATGTCTAAAAGAAAAACTACTGCTTAAATACACAAATTTTAATATATATATATATATTAGCATATATGAGTGGAAAAAAAGTTGTTGGATTTTGATATTGGCTCCAAAAATCATTTATAGACACACACGATTCATACTACAATTTTGTGAGCATTAGAATAATGAGAAAACTATATATATAATTTTGTTCTCATTAAGTAGAAAAAAATCTCTATCAGAATACAATTTTAAGATGTAAAAATCATTAATAGTCGAAATATATTGGGTTGATAAGGAATAGGTTGTTGCCACCTGGTGCAACACAATCTTTCTTCACTAAGGAAAAGATACTCACTTTTAAATTGTGAAAAATGTGTCAAAATGTATTATTTTCATTGACCTAAGTTGGATGAAAATATGAAAAGTTGTCAGTAGGACTAAATAATGGGAGTGCCCTGGTGTATCATTCTTATTTAGAACATGTTGAAATAGGCAGAATACTTGAAAAGACATAAATAACCACTGACTGTTGATAGATAAGCACCAACAGATGATCAATGAAGCATATCTATGTCTGTATACATATGTATATAAAGCATGCAGTTTTGCTAGCATTAACAAGAAAACAATTTGAGTTTTAAAATAAAATAGAATTTGGGGAGGTAAAACTAATATTCTATATTTTGACAAAGACCTTTACAGTAAGTAAGTTGTTTCCATTTTTTTTTTTATAATCATATCACCCACCAAGAAAGGCATTTTTCTGCCACTGTTTTGCAGGGGGTTACATAGGATGAAAGTTATGAGAAAGAGTGACAGGTTACAGGGGGTGTCAGGAATTGGGTGAGATAAGGATGGGAATAATATTAAGAGTGCAGTGGATGAAGAAGGGATGCAGGTTAGTGAGATACGAGATGACTAAGATTGTAGCTGTCAGGAAAGCAAGTAAATGGAAGGAAATTCCACAGGCGGGAAGTGCAAGAAAAGAAGCTGCTGGAGTAGAATTTGCATTTACAATTTATTGGTTTCACAGTGAAAGGGTGGGACCTAGTTGCTGATCTTGTGGCTTGAATAAATTTATATATAGGAGGCACCAGAGAGCTAAGTTCATCGGAGCAGAAGTCATGAAAGTATTTGTAGAAAAGACACAAGGAAGCCACATTGCGCCCATGAGAAAGTGACTGTATCTGAGCTTTTAAGTCGGGATCTATTACATTATAGATTCTCCATTGGATTTTGCCAAGGACACTTAGGTGGATAGCAGGAGCACCTGACCAGATATAGTAGCAGTATTCAATGCACGGGCAGATGGTAGATTTATATATGTGCAGGATTGTTTCAGGCAGAAAAAACTTCCTGGCCCTACACAGAGAACCGACTTTCTTAGCAGCAGATTTGGCTATGGATTCTATATAGTCATTCCACTTGAAATCTGTTGTGAGAGTTAAGCTGAGGAGATGCAGTGTTTTGCTCTCAGGGAGACTAGCCTGATCCATGCTAATGAGGGGTAGGAGCGATTGTCTGTGATGCTTAATAGATAGCAGCTTCATTTTGGAAGTGTTAAACTTCACAAGCCATTTCTTACCCCAATTCACCATGGATTGGAGGTCCTTTTCAAGCTCGGCAGTGAGGTTTGCCTTGTCAGCCTCAGCAGATTTTTGATCGATGTGAGAGTAAACTGTAGTGTCATCAGTGTATATGTCTACTTGGGATCTTATTACATTTGGCACAACATAATCTTCCTACAAGAAAAATATTTTGTACTTGCAAAGTCAATGTTGAAATGTATAATTTTATAGCAACTTAATATCAGTTGGATAAAATTGTGAAAAGTAGTTACTTGTGTGCTAAATAACAAGAGTGCCCTGATATATCATTCTTATTTAGGCCATGTTGACCCAGAATCTATGCAGATATAAATAACCATTGATTACTGATAGATAAACACACCAGATGATCAACGAAGCATAACATCATATAAGGTTGCATATGTTTCTTGTTCTTTATTCATTCCTCATGCAAATGATTAAATCTTTAGATTGTTCAAACAAATGACTCTAAATGATCAATAATGTGGTTACTCTTTATTATATTGAAACAACAAAAAGTTCCTAAGTATCAATGAAGCTTTTTAATAAAATTTGTTGTTTACAAATGACTGTTTCTTTTATAAAGTAAATAAATATTTATAGGATCAGTGAAACAAAACATTTCTATCAAATTATTGACTTGGTTAAATTTTATGTGACTAGACCATTTCTATAAGTCTATAGCCAAACAATGGGAAAAGTTGATGTTCTCTAATGCCAAATGTCTGCATAGTGTTGCATAAGATATGAATTATTAATTGTGAGGGTATCACCAAGTTTCTGGAGATTGGGTGAAGTAACCTCCCCATTTGCTGCAGCCTTTGTTTAGTGGCTGTCTTTATGTGTATATATATATATATATAGAGAGAGAGAGAGATAAAAACAAAAACAAATGTAGGCTGTGTGGAAATTGTGATGAGTCAGTCGATCAACTTGACACCTCCAAAGCGAGTACAGGTGGGCAGGTGCAGAAACTGTGATTGGTAGCTGGCTTGTCTATGCAATGCATGGTGTTTTGCATAGGCAAGGTACCAAACTCTATGTAAAGAGCTGGAATGAGAGGGCAGTCAGACTTCTCATGACGCGTTGACTGTGTGCATCACTACAGCAGTAGGCGAGAGACAGAATTAATTTTTTCATGACACATTACAACACAAGCTATTTCTGCAAACCTCAGATGTTGATATGCTTTTTCTGCATCCAGCAGCAATGGCAATGGCAAGGAGGGCTTTCGACCTGTGGTTGATTCCTGAGTTTGGAGAGACTATCTCAGATGAACCAGTTATAGAATGGCTCGAGTGAGTAGAGATGATCTGCAAGCTAGCAGATGAAGAAAGGATTGAGGGCATCCTCCCATTGAGGTTGACAGGTGGGGTTCTCGCTGTGTATCAGCAACTCAGCAAAGAGCAGAGAGCTGATATTGAGGAAATCAAGCACGCCGTCACCACTGTGTTCACTGTAGATGCATTCATGGCATCTTCATGATGGAGAGACAATTGATGAATTCTTGGCAGCACTCCAAAGACTGGCTCATAGGTTGGAGAAAGACCACTTGAAAAATGGATAGCCTGTGCGTTTGTTGTAGGGTTGCCACAATATGTCAGGCAGCAGCTTCTGGCATCGATGTGAATGAACATGTTGATATTAGATCAACTTTGTGCAAGAGCTCGAGCCATCTTGGTTGAGGACCATAGACCTGTAAACCAAATTGGCCCAGTGGCCATGTGCAGATGCAGTAGAGATGATTGCTGACCAGAATGGGAGAAACTTGGTATGCTGTTTGTGCGCCAACCCCAACTACCTGAATAATCGCTGCACCCAGGGACATGCAACGAGGATGGACAACTGGGTATGGTGATTGTACTGAAGGTTACAGTGCTTCAGATGCCAAAGGATGGGTCACTTTGTATGGGAGTGCCTGGGAAACGACTCAGAAGAAAAGACGCTAGTGCTGGTCGCCTTCCCAAGCAAATGAACATTGAGGCACTACCTGTAATTAAACTGCTTGTTGATGGACAGAGATGCATGGCCCTAGTAGACTCAGGGTGTTCAAAGATGTTAATGTGCAAGTCGGCATGTTTGTGGAGACCTAGAGAGGCACAGGTTGTAACATGTTGGCATAGTAGAGAGGAGCCACCGTTCTATAAAAGTGACTGCAGCCAGGAAGCGATGTTTTCTCCCAGAAGCAGTGTACTGGTATAATGCAACATCAAAGGATGGTGTTTCACTTACAACAGCACCAGCTAACATGGTGAACATCTATCACTTACGGCTGTGAGGCATCGACATCACAATGGCTCCTTGCAATGCACAAAATACAGAATTGGTGATGTAGTGTGGATTAAGACTCCACACAGCAAGTGTACAGACAAGATGAGAATGAGGCATGTTACCAAGATTATCAACCTGCAGTCAGTGTGGGTTGATACCGTGCCTCAACATATTAAAGACTTGCAGCATGTTGTAGGGTCAAAACTGCCTTCAGACGATGAAACTGACTCTGAAGATAGTGCACAATTGGTGTATCGAAAGTCAGATCCACTACACGTTGCCTCAGACATCAGCACTCTACCGGTGGACATCAACATGGCCAGCTGTTCAGATGTGGATAGCAGCTCAACGAACGAGAGTTCATCTGAAGATGAAGCCCCTGTCATCTAGCTCAGAATGAGTGCCAAACAAAAGAGGCCTGCCTCAAGTTGCATGGTATGCAATCATGACAACAGGGCATGAGATGAATCTAGAAATCTGCCACCTCGGAGCAAGTGAGTTTGCGCCTGTGTGGTCATTCTGATATGCCAAGCAAGTTGTGTATATGTGGATGCAGTCACCAGGCTGACGCAACCTTCTCTCAAGCTGAGGAGCTTTGTGATCTTAAGATCAGGGGTTGTGTAATGAGTCAGTTGGTCAACTTGACACTCCCAAAGTGAGTACAGGTGGGCATACGTGGAAACTGTGATTGGTAAATGGCTCGTCTATGCAAAGCATGGTGTTTTGCATAGGTGACTTATCAAACTCTATGTAAAGAGCTGGAATGAGAGGGCAGTCAGACTTCTCAAGGGGCGTCGACTGAGCGCATCACTATGGCAGTAGGAGAGAGACTGAATTAATTTTTTTCCTGACACATTTCAACACAGAAATAGAGATAACTCTGGCATCTGCACATAGAATACAAGAACACATTTGTAACAATGAAAATGGAAGAAAATAAGAAGTACTTTTAAAATAATATGCAATTTTTTAAGAAAAGAAAAATATAACTGACTGATTATTTGTTTTTACCAGTATATCAAACCCTATGGGTCATTTAATGCTGAAACAATTTTTTTTTTACTCAGAAGTATTTCAAAAAGGATTTTTGAAATTGTTTTTCAAATATCACAAGTTGTACTGTTTGAGAGTATTTCAAAATGTAGGTTGTATAGTTCAAAGTCCAAGCTCTGTTTTGTATAGAAATTGGAAGTATTCCATTTTCTTCATATATCCCAAATGAGACCAACTGTTTGTATGGATGGCAAACTGTGATGCCTGAGGATGGGATCCTGGTAGTTTAGTGCTTCAGGCATTAGGTAGAATACTTCTGAATTCCAACACATTTTTTTGGCCCTTGGGCTAGATGGGTGATCAGATAAGCTAGTCATATAAAACTCTAGTACTGTTCTACTACCACCAAAAGCATAAATTTACAACCTACAATATATATATGTATATATATATATATATTAACAAAATATAATCAAATTAGTTATAAAAAGCAGTGGCAAGGGTCAACCAGCTTATAAAAAAAAATGTATCATCAAAATTAAAACTTATACTCAACTTCACTGGGGTAGATGAATGAAAGAAATTATTGATGACTACATATAAATACTTAACCTGAGTCTACCATTTTTGTATCCCTGAGATGCTTGGGTGAATGAGATTCACCCCAACTGTCTCCCATAATAGGGCTCTGAGGAGAGGGGGAAGCAAAGATGATGACAGAAAAAATATTCTATGGCAACAAAGAAAATGAAAAGACCCCTTCCTGAATCAAGTTCTGATAATGAATCAGATTTGCATAGTTACTTCACTCAATATATAGTAATGGAGTGTCTTGAAGAAAATCCTATCACAAAACTATCATTATTTATAATTGACAAAATAATATACTCTCCAATTACTGCTATACCTGTTAAAATATTAAACAATGCAGTAATAATTCAAGTAGAAAAAATGTGGAAAAAGTCTTCAAACGGTCAACATTTAATAACTTAAACATCAAAAACTATCCACACCAAAGTCTAAACAAATCTAGAGGGGGCAATCAAAAAGTCCAGACCTAGCAGCTTGCTCCTTAGATGAAATCAAACCTAAACTAAAAGGCAAAATGTAATAGATGTAACCAGAATAACAATTAAAAGAAATGGCCAAACCATAAACACCAATACATAGATATTAAATTTAAACACACCCAAACAAAATAAAAATAGATTTTATCATCACAAAAGTGAAAATTTACATTCCAGACATTTGCAATGATTTAACTGCCAAAGATTTAGTCATGATAAAGACAGATGTACTAGAATTCTGGTATGTCCAAAATGCAGCAGTAAAGATAATAAAAAACTGAGTGCAAAGGTGCAATAACATGCATAAACTGTAACGAGAATCACTCTCACTTCTATGTAAAGCTTGGCAAAAAAGATAAAAAATCGAACTTTTCCTGAAGCCAGAAAAACTGCTGCAAACACACAACAAAATATTACAATAAATTATGCAAATGCAACCAACAACCAACAACACAGTGGTGAGAAATATGATTTCTGTGAATTAACAACATTAATCCAAGAGATGAAATTAATTGAAATAATGAAAACTGATCTCAACAGAGCAAAATTGACTTAAATATAGCACCACAGACGGTGATCATAAGAGCCTCACTACATAAAACCATCACCATATGCTCGGTTTACAGTATTCTTAATGATCCTGTAGATGGAACCAAATTAGATAAAATACTGAAGCAGCTCCCATAACCATTTATTTTCATGGGAGATATTAATAGCAATAACATCATATGGCGTTACAAAAATACTGAAAACAAGGGAAGATTAATGGAAGATTTTATCAATAGAAATAATATATCTATCTATACAATGAGAAGTCATATATCTATCTCCATCCATCAAGCATTACATATACGACAATAGATCTAACCTTAAGTGATCCTGCAACATATCTAGACTATAGCTGGAAAATACATTATGATACACCTTGCAGTCATCACTTACTAGTTCTGTTGAAAAAGTCTAGATTTTTGCCAGTGAATGAATACTATATTGAAAAACTTGAAAAGTCAGCTGGAAGGAATTTCAAAATGCATGTGCCCTAAAACTTACACCAAAAGCCAATGTAGACAACATATAGCACATTGCTTATTTCACTAACACTTCTTAATATTGCAAAACAATATATACCAAAATCAAAATATAAACCTGTCAAACATGACAGACCTTGGTTTAACGATGAGTGTAAAAAAAGTGATCAGATTGCATTATGTGGTTCTATTTTCTGAACATCTACAAAATAAAAGCTCTAAAGTATGCAAAATAATTAAAGAATCCACATGATTCTCATGGAAGAATTTTATGTTCAATATTAATTCAAATAGCAAAACCAAAACAGTATGGAATATGATTCGTAAAATTGCTTGGAAAAATAAAAGGACTCCATTGATACATTTATCTCAATGCAATATAAAAACAACTAACAAAGGGGATATTTCAAATTTTTTGCACAAAAATTTCTCTCAGAACTCTTTTTTAATAAATATGAGTAGACTATTTCAATATCAAAATAAATGAAGAGAAGAAAAAATCAAATTTCTACTCTAACAATAAAGAAAATTATAACCTGGCTTTTACTTTACCAGAATTTACAAAAAAAAAAAAAAATTCACTGTGAATTTCAAAAAACTCTCTCAAATATTTCCTTCAATTACCTACTCAATATTTTTAACAATGTATGGGTCAGTGGTAATATTCCTAATTTCTGGAAACAAGCTACCATAATTCTAATCCTTCAACCTGGAAAAGGACTTAGAAAAGTTGCTATGAGTTGCTTATGCAAAATATTTGAAGGAAATGTAAATATTAAGCTTACTTGGTTTTATAAAATTAAAAATAAAATTACAAATTTCCAATCTGGCTTCAGAAAGAATAAAAACACAATCAAACACCTGGTTTGACTGGACTCTTTTATCAGACATTTTCATTAAAAAGGAACAATTAATGACAGTTTTCTTTAACTTCGAAAAAACTAATGATACCTCATGGAGATATGGTATCATGAAAGACTTAAGTGAAATGGGCTTTAAATAAGATTACCAATTCTTATCTATATCTTATTGACAGAACAAGCCTTTAATGTACCACAGTCTCAAGCATCTATGAGCAATAAATGGATATCCCTCAAAGAAGCATATAATTGGTAACTCTTCAATGTCAAAATAAATGGCATTGTTATAATTTTTTTCTATCAGTACTCTAGTATATTTGTATTATTCAACAGAAATTAAGTAATGTAACCCCAAAAGTAATGTTTAAAACATGTCTTGCTAATACAAATGTTAGGAAATGTCTAGGCTACCATGCTATCCTAACATTTGTTGAGTGGTTAAAATTGTGAATTTTCTGGACATTCAACATTTACAGCCATATCCCAGTCTAAGCTGGCTTCAATAATTACTAAGACTTGTTGCCTTTGTGTTGAATAAATTGAGAATTTTTTATTTTTTGTTTTATCTAAAATAACTTTCTAGGCATGCATGGAAAGAAAAATGGATGGACACTCTTGGTAATGAACTCGAAGGAAGACGGGAAAATGTTTCAGATGAAGAATTTCGGAAAAGAGATGCTACTTTGAAAGACTCTAAATCAAAATATGGTAAGTACCCAAATAGCAAATATGGTTATATACTGTGGATGCCATTTGAAAAGCGATAATTCTTGAAGGTGTGTTACTGAGAAGTTAAAGTCAAATAATTTAATAAGATATCCTTAGAAAATGAAAAAAGTTTTTTTTCATAAAATATGATCTGTTTATGATTGATTTGCTTTTCAGCTTGTCAGTATTTTGCAAAAATTATTTAAGCCGGAAAATATTTTTAGATTTAAAATTTTTTTTCTTCAAGATAAAAATGATTTAGATGAAGTCGGGGAGAAGACAGCAGGGTTCATAGCTTTCCAAAGATGTTTGCATAAAAATGTATATAACAACCACAAGAGGAACTGAACTTGGCTCTTGAATTAACAATTCTGAGTTGTTATCCATTATGCCACCTCCATATCTATGCTACTGCATCTGTTACTCCGAAGCAGTCACCCATGTAGGTATTGATTAGCCTTGACGTTTGTTTCAGTTTATTTGAGATTTCACTGATGTATTTTTGTAAGGAAGGTTTTTGTTGATACCCCTGGTAATTTTTTTTTAAATACCATTGGCATTCTTACTATAAAAATTTATTTTTATGCTTTCACAGTGTATCGACCCCAGTTTGTGGGCTAATATTTTGCCCATACCAGAGACCATAACAGGTGCTATGACTCCAAGTGCATGTGGAAACAATAGCAATTAAGAAATGGTTCTGTGCTCTTCAAAACATCTCAATCAAAGGTCTTACTGCTGAATATAGTTTATAGTCATACCCAGGACACCTTGACATTGGTTAGCATTGGTGACTGTATGAGAATGGATGTTTCAACCTGATATAGCTGTAAGCTCTAATCTGTCTATGATTGTCATGAGTGAAAATTGTGATAAAAAAAAAAATAATAAAGTGTCAGTATTATATACCTACATATATAAAATTTTAATTATTTTCAAATTTTAACATTTTCATATTTATTTTTTATTAGTTGATGCATCGTCAAGAATTAATAATTTTGACTAATATTCATTATTATCTTTATTTTGTTTTTTTAGTTGTTTATCTTTCATTTTGACTAATCGTTACCATAGATTGACATCCTTAATAAAGTAGCAATATGAAAATAAAAAAAAATTATACAGAAAAAAAAACCGCGTAAATCTGAAGATGAAAATGAGCATAAGTTTAAAATTAATGATGGTTGTTTGCATTTTAATTGTTATATTGGCATATCTTGGCTGCAACAAGCAACAAATAATTTCAGGGTTCTTGAAAGTGTCACTTATGATATTTATCCCAACAATTGGCATAATCCTGAGTATGTGGTTTTCAAATCAGAGGTCATGTCACCCTAGGTGATCAATATCACTTTTGGAGTTCACTTTCCTAAAACTTAGTCTTGATCTGGTTTTGTCTTAAAACCAGGCATTGTATTTCAGTGTTTTATGTTTGAAATACTATTATACACGGATCAAATCTGATGGTAAAACCTCTTCTTTGTTTTCTGATTCCACATCCATCCTTTTCAAACACATTTCATTGATCTGTCTTAAGTGGTTATAGTCTCTAGACATGAATAATATTAGTCACTTATCTGGGCCTCTCACATCACTTGTCAGTGCACTGTCTTTCGAGTATAGAATTATTGAGTTATAAATAATTTCTGTTTTCATTTATCAATTTTATTCTTAGAAGAATATAAGTACAATTACATTTTATTTAATTATATATTCTCCATTATTTGCAAGGACATCTTGCCACCTATTTTGCAGCCCTTAAAGCAAAATTCTGCAAGTTTAGATTTTTACAGTTTATGACAAACTTTTGAATATGATTTTCATGAAAGAAAATTTCTCCTCATTAAAAAATTTAAAAAAAGTTTATAATCAGCTGGTGCATTGGGGAGAACAATATTTTTTTCCTATAGATAAGTGCAGAACAGTTTTTAGCCAAACTTTTATAGACACACTGCAGCTGCTGGGTGTAAAAAATGCATTTAGTGTTTCATTGTCTTTTCAGAATGCTAAAGAAACAATCCTCTGATAATACTACTGCATGGACATTAACCTTCTTCCCTGCAAATTCAGTTTTTGGTGTCAATTGCAGAAATCTATTCTTGTTAATCTACTACCTTTGGCATTGAACATTGTTTTCTGTAACACATTTTTCAACCTGTTATTATATATCTAATGAACAGGGTTTTAATCTGTTTAAAAAGGAAACTTGTTGCTATAGATAAATGATCAGCTTTTTTTCTTTTTTCTAATAGCCTGCTGAACCCAAATATCTGGCTTTTCTAAGTGTTGGTGTATGGTAGATTGTAACAGGATTAAATCTTTGTTGATTTTCAAGTACTTTGCCGAAGACTGCTTTCAGTTTTAAAGCAGTGTCTTTAAAGTCTAATGAACACCCTAGTTTGGGTTTATCATCCAATAACATTACGTACCTGTTAATCTCTTTACTAGTGGGTTAAAAAAATTATTTTTAATCCTCTGTATATACTGTCACTGCCATGCAAAACTAAGGTATGTTAGTACACCTGAAATTTATTCTTAACAGTCATGTGTGATTGCCAACAATACATTTTTTTAGTAAAAAAATAAAAATAAAAACAGCAATATCAACAATACTCTGAGCCCTGACTTTATGTTCAGCAATATATTTTTTTGGAAAGAAAAAATTACCAAAGCTTATAAGAAAATGAAATTTTGGTATTAAATCACCTGTAAGGAGTTGATATATCATTAAACAAACCAAACCCACGCAAAACATTTGGATTGTCTTTTAGGTTTTATCAAAAATTGTCTTCACTAGAAACCCTCTGCTAAAAATCCCTTTCTGCAATTACTCTCTCATTTAGGATTCAACAATGTTGCTCATTAAAACATGGACTTTTCAAAAGTACAAACTGATATAAACTGAACAGTCCCATAACAAAGCATTTTTTTTCCAACTGATTGGCATATAAAAGACTGAAATGATTTTTTTCAACAGCAGTGCAAATGTGCAACTGCTGTTTTTCCGTCATTAGAAGCATTTGACACAATCAATTTCACCAAGAAAATTTAGTTAAAGAAGCACTTGTAATTCACCAAGAAATTTTTTTTAAATTTGAGGAACAAATTTCCTCATATTCTCAGCCAATATTCCCCAGATTTAAATTGTAATTAACATAATTTAAAAGTGTTGATGTTTAACAGATTATTTAAATGAAGAAACTTTTCTTTTCTCTCCTTAGGTTGGTTGGTTTTATGGCAAATCAACCTCGGCGGGTCATTTATTGCCAACTAAATTTTATTTATGTAATACCTTTTTCTTTTCAACAATTTATTGTTGTTTTTATATAAGTTTTTGTGTCTAGTAATACTTTTTTCTTTTCGAGTATCGAGATTCATTGGGATTTGTTTTTAAGGGCAGGGTCCCCAAGTCCTACCCTGTTATTTAACCCATAACTGGAGAGAAGGGTATCAGTGCTTAAGTGAATGCAGGGTATTCAACTGGAATTCGAACTCAGCTCACCGATTTCTCTTTCTGAGCAGATATCCACTGCACCACAATGCATATCCGTCACTAAATGCTTACAGCACCTGGTATTCCCAAGTGGTCACCCATCTAAGTACTGACCAGGCTCAACGTTGCTTAACTTCGGTGATCGAGTAATAACCGGTGTATTCAATGTGATATAGCCACAGTGACAAAGATTTCATTTATGTGTGAAATATTTTTTTTTGCTCTGGTTGTACAGTGGGTTTATTTTTTTAATTGTTTTTGTATAGCATAACATGATTTTTGGACACTAGGTAAGTATTGTTATGTTTAGCACTTCAAAAAGTTCTGCACATCACATACCATCTATGCCATGAATTTTTTTGTTGTTAAAAGAAAAAAGTCAGTTTCATATTCTGAGCCTTGATGCATCCAAAATTTCTCAAAAATAGGAACTGATATTTAATCTCCTTGAAGAAATATTTATTTTTGAATTATGGAAAGAAAAAAACAGAAAAAAAAATGTCCTTCTCTTAACTTTAAGGAACATTTTTGCTCTAAATGCATTCCTTCATGAAATGCAAGCAATTAGTAGCTTGTGTCATTTTTTTATCCTTGTTATTGTTTCAAACAAATGATTTTTGCCTAAAAATATTGAATATTTGGGAAATTAAAAAGAAAATGTTTGAGTATAGCAGAAATTGTTTGAAGTGCTAAACTTAACATTATTGAATTTTTAACAATGCTACTTACCACACAAGCCAACAGGGCTTTGGAGGCTTGGAATTTTTTATCATTTCTTTTTCTCATTGTTGGTGGCTTTTTTCGTTTTTTATAAAAGTAATATCATGACTAATTTCCTTAAAATTTAAGACTTAAATTGCTCAGTCACTGGTTGTAGACCAATGCAAAAAACAATCTTGTTCCATCTGAGTATTTTTGTTTGGATTTTTAACTTTTAATACAAAAAATGAGACAGCTGTACCAATGTTATTCATTGTCAATTCCTGGAAGTTTATTTAACATTCTTCTGGCATAAGTTACGACAAGGGAATTGGGCAAATTTTCAGTCAAGCCAAAGTGCATGGCTCTCCTTAATCTTCTTTAATTTTCAATCATGAAATTTTTAACAAATGTGAAGGTGAGCCAAGTTGATCAAAAATAAGCCTGAAAATGTTTAAGGCCCTGGACAGGGTCAAAAATTTAAATTAAGAAAACGAATGTTCAGTATTGTAAGTGTTGATTAACAATCCTTGAAGCAAATGTATTTATCTGAACCAAAAAGAAAAAAAATGGTTTCGAAAAACAAAATATAAGACTTTTCTGACAGAAAATAAGGTCGTAAAATAAATCATTACAGTTCATGAATTAAAATTACTGAAGAAAAATATATTTCATAACAGAAAATAATTCAGTCTAACTGAACAAATCTTTAACATTTTTTATCATTTGCAAGCAATATGAAAGTCTTCGCCATTTAAGATTGTTTTTATAAATATTTTAGTTATTGGTGCATTGCATGATGCTTGCTTTCAATAAAAATATTTTCACTTCGTTGGGATGCAAATTATGAAATTATAAATTTTCACATTCCTTTTATTTCATTTTTTGAAATAAAAATATCGTACTAACTGATCAAGTCAGTTTTTCATTCTTTGGACCCATTTGCAGACAGCTTGCACATCCCTAAGATCTCAGTTAAAACAGTATAAACTGAACCTGAACTAATAGCTATGGACTTAGCTCTCTGCTGAACTGTAAGAAATCTGTCATCCAAAACCATATGGTGAATGGCATCAACTTGTTCGTCCTTGGTTGAAGATTTTTTGGATGACCTGAACAAAAGTCATCATCTGTGCTACTTGAATTCTGCTACTTACTTCTTCACAGATGCATAGGAAGTGGAGTTTTCAGCAAGTGTCTGTACCATGTCTTCATGTATTTCCTTGGATATAGTACCTCTCTTTTGCAGGTACTTTACAACAGCTCTGTTTTATCCTTTTTTAGTTTTGTTGCACACCTCTCACCTTGAATGATCCTTGTAGTGAAATATGTTTAGTAAATTTTAGAGGATGAGCATATTGAAGAAGTAAGGGAATGGCATTTCTAATACAAATGATTTGGAGAGAATCTAAATAGTGTGTTAAAAATTACTATTTCTTTTTTAGTTAATCCTCAGAGTTTCAATTAAATATCTAAATAAAAAAGCTTAATACCCAAATTTGCCAGCTACTATCTAACCATTTGCTCATTATGATGAGATTCCTGTTTTCATTTTTAGGGGGGCTAACAACCCAAATGAGGAGGACACTGATTATGTGCAAGATGGAATGTTAGAAAATGGGATGAAGTTAGATGGAAAAACTGATTCCGGAAAACTCCCCATAGTGTGAATTAAACAACTTGGTTTATGCTCTAAAAAGAATTTTTTAAAAAATCAAGTTAACCCCAAGCAAGGCACTAATGCTACTAAGATGCAATGGATTACTGGGAGTGAAAGAGAATAAAAAGACTTTAGAAGAAGCTGAACACTCAGTCCTGAACTGAGAACAAGGGATAAATCTATATTCTGTTCAAAAGTCTAGAGAGTGGTGTAAATTTGATAATTTCTACTGAGGAAAAAAACAACGAATAAATAGTAAGAATTTCATAGTTTAGGTGGAGATGTTAGAAGAATAATGTTGAAGTAGAATTTAGAAGAAACTGGAAAACAGGGATGAATGCTTACTCCTATTCAGATACCAGGGAGGGGTGTGAACCAGGAGACAGATTGAGAAGAAGAAAAAAAAAATTACAGAATTAAGCCAGACGTTGCATATTTTGATATTGATCCAAAGACTCATCAGAGTTGTGAGCTTCAAGACTTACTGAAAAGAATTTGTTTCTTCCAGATATTATCACAATCATTGTTTTATCACAATAGATTCAGTATGTTATTATAGTTTTTCAGTAAAGATGATGGCTTTGTGTACTGTCATAATACCAATTTGCTCTTGAATGAAATGGGTGTGGAAATCTGTACTGATGAGTGGAAATTGTTTATTGACAGTTCAAAATGAAGTCTGAAGTGTTTTTTCTATATCATGACAATGAATTTGGTTTGATTCCAGCAGCTCACACAATGAAAGCAAAATAAAGACATGAAAGCGAGAAACATGTTTTGCAATTGATATTGTATGATCAGCATGAATGTACATTTGAAAATTGTTTTCTGCTTAGTTAAAGATTGGGTACACAAAATATTTACATTTCTTTTGTTTAAGGAGAAAATAGATTGAAATTTGGAAGTAGGCAAGAAAGGTGTAACCATTCAGAGATCAACTGAATGTTGGAGAAAAGAACATTATAGATGAGCCATTTGTTGACAGAAATAGAATTCTATTCTCTTCATTTTGGGGTCAGTTGAAACAATTTGTGAAAGCTTTGGATAAACAATTAGGGCTGTTATGACTACATCCATATAGCCTTTCCAAGGCACAATAATGAAAAATATAAAAGCTGCTGTTTACTGTAGATCTCAAGTAAGAAAGTTGATTTTGGGTTCAAATTTTGTACTTTCTATTGTTAAAACTTAAGCAAAAGCCTAAAATGCATTTGTAGGAAAAAACATAAAATTTGAAGATGCAAACAAACGTAAGTTTAAAATGAATGTTGTTTGTATTTTCATTATTATATTGGCATATCCTGGCCAATAACAAATAATTTCAGGGTTCTTGAAACTGTCACTTATGATAATAATCCCAACAATTGGCATATTCCTGAATATATGATTTTTAAATCAGCAGTCAGATGTCATGTCTCTCTTTTCAAGTAGTACCATTGTCAGTTTTGAAGTTCATTTCCCAAAACATTTTTGGTCTTTTTGTATGAAATCAGGCATTGTATTTCAGTGTTTTGTGTTTGAAATACTGTTATACATGAATCAAATGTGATGGTAAAACTTCTTGTTTTCAGATTCCACAATCATCACTTTTGGACAGATTTTATTGATGTGTCTTAAGTAGTGATAGTCTCTAGACATGAATAATATTGGTCACTTATCTGGGCCTCTCACATCACTTGTCAGCACACTCACTTTCTAGTATGGATTTATTAAGTCGAGTTATAAATAATTTGTTTTTGTTTATCAACTTTATTCTTAGAAGAATAAAAATACAATTACATTTTATTCAGTTATATATTCCCCATTATTTGCAAGGACATCTTCTTGCTTATTAGGTAGCTTTTCAAGTGAAATTCTGTAAGTTTTGATTTTTAAAGTTTATAACAAACTTTTGAATATGGTTTTAATTAAGTAAAGTTTCTACCAGTTAAAGAATTTTGCAGTAATTAAAAAAAAAGAAACAAAAAAGAAGAGTAATCGGTTGGTGCACGGCCAGGTAAGTACATTGGGGGAGAATAGAACAGTATTTTTCCTACAGATGAGTGCAGAGCAGTTTTAAGCCAAATTTTTATTGATATGCTGCAGCTGATGGATGTAGAAATATGCATTTAGTGTTTCATTGTTTTTTTCCGAATTCTGAGGAAATGATCACGATAACATTAAAATGTTCTACAAAAATCCATACACACATTTATACACGATAGATTGTGTTTAATGGGCTGAGTCTCCTAACCATCATAGCAGAAAATTCTCCCCAGTCACTAGAGGAAAAGATGGAACAATCTCCATCCACAAAAATCCCAGCTTGGGCAGTAAACAAGCTTAAAAATGGTGTAAGCTATTATACCTGAAAATGTTCAAAATATGAGAATGTGAATGGGAATGACTTTTTAACCATTCTTGAGGGTTTAGATGCTGCAGTAACCAGGAGAATTTCCTTGCTAAGCACCAACATAAAAATGCAGAAATTGATTGCAATCAGTAAGGATATGATAAAGTTTCTGAAAAGTCTGAAAATTGGATCAAATGCTATGTGAGATATTCTGCTGGCAAGAGAAGAGGAGCTCAAACAACTGGCAGTTAGTTTACTCATATCAAAAATAGGCCTGACTTTGGATGGAATACATGGGCACCTAGAGGATGAGTGTGACTGTGCATGGGGTGCTGGTTGACATTATTGATACAACTGCAGCTGGGTCTATCAATGGAGGCAGTGAAGATGTAGAAGTCTGGCAGGTGCAGTTGGAATCTGATGGGGAGGAGGAGATGTTTCTGCCTCATTCCTCTTCCTTGAAAAGGAGGAGAGAAAAGAAGGACAAGAAAGAAGGAAAAAAGTTTTTTAAAAAAAAGCAAAGCTGGGCAAAGCAGCATGGAACGATCCAGGGAACATATAATTCTCAAACCACCCTTGTTTCATCTACCAGAACACCTGAACAAATTGTAAGTCTGAGAGCCACCACACCCCTACCATTAGGGCTCTGCCAGCTTCCTCTTTCTCCACCTCTACTAACCCACCCAAGCATAAAAAAAGAACACATCATTCCTCGAGGAAGATGCCATTTGCTTCATTGACAGATGAATCCATGAGAAAGACCTTTCTTCTGAGAGGAAGGCCCTCTTGATGTCTTTATTTAAGTTTACCTCCATTGACAGAAATTTGACAGAAAACTCCAAGAATTTCCCAAAAGCTTTTTAGTTGGTTTTTTCCTGTTGTACTCCTACCCTGGTTCAGGTAGATGCTTTTGTTTACCTAGTTAATGTGAGTAATTGTCTTTCCCGGCCTGCTTCCAGCATTCTCTTTTGTTATGATGCATATCAAGATTCACCCCTACTCCAGGTTGTTTTTCTTTCCACTCACTTTTTATATTGACTGCATAATTTGATAATTCTCTAAACTGTAATTTGTTTTGCCTTTACTTGGCCCCTAGGGAGTGAGCTGCTTGATTCTGCTTAGCTGCTGAATACAGTGGGTTTTCCTATTTTTCTGTGGGAGTGGACGAGTCCTATTAACATTTAATTTTATTTTGAATAGTTTGTTGTATTTTATTTTTGTTGTTGGGCATATTCCCTTCCCCACTATTTCATGTCATAATTTTACACACTTTTATATTTAAAATAAAACAAAAAAACAGTTGTATACATTTTCTTTGTCATGAACATTTTAGAAAATCCCTGTGAATATGTGGTATTATGGTATGTGTTGGACTGAAGGGTGATGAATGAGTTTTTTTTTTGGGTGTATAAGTAAATTCTAATGAATGAATTGGTCATAAATCAAAGTAATTTGGTGTAAGCTAGTAGTGACAACCAATATTTCCCCAGCCCCATTTGGTCTTGAGTCACATGAAATATAATATTTCAAAATAAGACATTCATGGGGATTCAATATTGTGGGTGGGGAGTTAGTAAGAAACACAATTTTGTTGACATTTTTAATTTGAAATCTGTTTTACTTCCTTTGAAAGAAGGACTTGATTTTATAATTTTGCATCTTGTACATTTACCACTTCTTTCTTTCTTTCTTTAGCTGAAACATTAAAAGTGCAGTCAGTTGATTTTCATAAAAAGTTCAACCGAAAAAATCATCATACTGATGAATACGATCAAGATGACTTGATTGTTCGTCGAGGATCTCCATTTTACTTGAGTTTTACATTCCAACGAAACATCCAGCCAGATCGTGATTTGATCCTGTTACAGCTGGTTACAGGTTGGTAAACATTTTAATATAATTGATTTGCTTACATACACATTATAAAAATATTTTTATAAGTTAGTAATACAAAATAAGGGAAATGATTGTAGAGACAGGGCCATAATTTGCATTTTGAAAAAAAATTAAAGTAATTTTGTTTTGTCTATAGATTATGTGCTAAAGAAAGATATATTGAGTAGTTTTACATTATAGCAATCTCATTGGGTTATTTAATGCTGACAAAACTTTTAAAATAGTTTCATAATGTGCTGTATCCCTCACCAAAACTTGTACTAATTCCTCTTACAATAAAACTCACAATGTCATTGGATAAAAATTACTACTTAATTATCATACGACAATTTATCTATCGCATTGATTTTACCTTCAAATTTTGTGCATTTTTTTGCAGTTTTAGGCTTCAGACAGCTTTCTAAGTTTCTCCTAAACTCGTAATCTGACTGGCCGATGTACTTCAAATAATTATTTCTGCAAAAGACATAATTTTCCTAACAAGGCATTTTGAGCCACTCAGTCAGTCAGTTAAGTGCCATACGTGATACACGCTTGGGCGATCATGTCTTGAAAGAGACATGACTGACTGGGCAGAAGATTATCCCGCAGTAGGTTGCCATTGCTTTCTGTGGGAGACTGGTTGCCGACCAAGGCTATAGAACCCAATCTGTCCTGCTATTTAACCCATAACTGGAAGGAAGAGACAGATTAATACCTTTCCCAAGGGTATTTGCGCGTAAGTGAATGCAATGAATTCAGCTGAAATTCGAACTCCGCTCCCCAGCTTCTTGTTCCAAGCCGATATCCACTGTACCACAATGCACATCCTTGAGACACCCAGAAAAGTATAAATACAGCAGATTTCTTTTCCTCCATCAATGAGTATCCACCTGCTAAGAGAATCCACGTCACACCAAATCTCACCCAGCAACACATGGGAATCACTTGTAAAATCCAACTTCTACTATCATTTCTTATGATCTATTGACCGTTGAACTTTGTGTTTAATAATTATACAATAAGAATATAAGAATTAATTCACTTACTGACTAATTGCCAGGCTGTATTCAACAAACTTTTCATCATTTAAAATATTCACAGAACTATTCAGTGCTAATTGTCATAAATTAGATCTTGAACATTTAAACAAAAAATAATTTTTCTGCATATATTAATCCATTTCCATTTCAGCAGAACATTTCAATATATAGTCTAATCAAGATGATACTCAATTTGTGCATTAAATATTTTTATCTTGACACGCACTTGTGAACTTTTAAAATGAACATTTTTAATTTCCTCAAATATTGCTTGCAACTAATTTAATCTTCTTTCACCTTTATTTGTATATTTATTGAAATATATTATTATTTGTTATTTTAACAATTTGTTGGTTTCTTCAATTAAATGTTAAATTAAATTTAGAATAATATGAATTCTTTGTAAGAAATCAGGTTGGAGAACTGGTTTTATTGATGTATATTTGTAAAGAAGGTTTTGTCGAGAGTTGAATCTATTGCTAGTAAATAATTTCTTTTTTTACCAAAAATGTACTGCTGCTGATATTTTCTTTCCCCAAAAAGTATTCCTGAAATTTTCACTATAAAAGTCTATTTTTAAACTTTCACTGTGTTCTGATCTCAGTTTGGGATTTAACTATGATCCCATATTTGGGACCCTAAAATAACAACAGCTAAGAGCTGGTTTCATGCTTCTCGCAACCCCCCAATCAGGTCATACACAGGACTCAGATGCAGTTTATCATTGTGCCCAGTATGAATAATTAAGGGATAACCCTACCCTTCTGTAGAGATGCAGACACCATAAAGACCAAGTTGACAGCTGAGTAGTTGATTTACTTTAAAGTGACTACATTTATTGAAGCAAACACTAGTTGGCTGATTCCGATTTTGTAGGGATGTGTGATGCACATGTGTGATATTTCACAGAAAAAAGTCACCTAAGAAAGTTCACTGTGTTGTACTTGAGAATTTTTCTATCCAGAAACTATCTTGTATATCTATTTCTACCCATTTGTCCAGGCTTCAAATATTGATGTCACATATGGCCCTGTGCTTCTGCTATATATTTAGATCTCCTTGATAAAATCCAAAGGAGAATCAGTAACATTATTGGTCCTGACCTGGTGTCTCGGCTTCAGTTACTTTTCCACCACCACAATGTTACTTCCCTGAGCTCTTTCTAGAAATACTTTCATGGTAATTGGTCAGATAAACTCTTTGCTATGATACCTGACCTTTATGAATTTAAGTGCAGTACTAGACTTGCATCAGGATCTCACCAGTTCAGAGTTGAGTTGGCTAGATGTAGCAGTAAATTTTATGCTAATAGTTTTTCTTGTACTTCTTGCTTGTGGAACATCCTTCTGGCTCCATGCGTTCTAGCCAACTTTAATCTAAAAAAATTTAAATTCAATGTCAGTTGCTATCTACTGTCCTCTTGATTACTCTTCCTGCCCATTATTAATGTTTCTGTTTCTACTTTTTTTCACACCTAGTAACCCCTTGTGTCTTAGTGACTTTACTGCCTTGCATGGGGTGACCTTGATAAAAAAATTAGAGCTTTTACAGTATCTATTAAAATTCTCTGTTTTGACAAGCTTTTGTGTAACAAATATGTTCTCATGAAATCTCTAACTGACTTTTATTGTTTTAATGTCTGAAATTGTGTTTGGATTTATGTTCTGTGATTTTGGATAAAAATAAACTAGGTCAATAACAGATGTGAGTGAACATGTTTGAATGATCCTATATTGCGTTAAATCAAACTTTTGATGAAATTATGTTTTAAAACTTATAGATAATAAAATATACATGAAACTTTTTGAACAAGGTTCATTGAATGAATCTTGTCTGAGCATGCCTGTTAAAGTCCTAAATTATTCATTAGGTCTTTTACAGTATTGAAATTCTTTGTTCTGACAAACTTCTGTGTTATGAACATGTTCTCGGTAAATCACTGAGAAACCATGACTGACTTTTAATGTTTGAATTTGTGTTTTGGATAAAAATAACCTAGGTCAATAACAGATGTGGCTTTTGAATGAAGATGTTTGAATGATCCTGATCATCTTTGTTTTATCTGTGGCTTGTATACTTTGTTAAAACAGTAAAGAAACATTACTTATGTGGTGAACAAATCATATATTTTTGTATTTTAGAAGAACTGGGCTCTTCCTATTTGAGCGTCATTCAGAAAACTCTAAGCCTCATTCAGAAGGAGTTGGAGAAACAAACGTTTCACTATTTTTCAATCTAGTTCCCTTTGACATCAATGCTTATGCATTGCAATGCCATCATTTAAGAAGGTGGCATCCTGGTCCTCTAAAACATCCTCCACACATGATTTCATCATTGTTTCCAAAATGGCAACCATGCAGATGGGATTTGACCTTAGGAAACAAAAAATTATCAGATAGACATAAGTCTGGTGAGTAACAGAGATGGGCTACCAAGTCAAAGCCACAGTTGTCTGTTTCAGCTACTGCAAATTGGACAATGTGAATGGTCACATAATCCTGGAACATCTGCCCTCAGCTTCCTTCTGCATTTTGACTTGATTAATTTCTTCAGTTTTCAATTCTGATGCATAGTACTGTCCAGTTATAGTTTATTCCTTTTCCAAGTAAAATGAATTTGTAGATTCCTTGGAAATATTGAATAAGAAAGTTGCATTGAAATAGTTCAGAATTTGATTCAAAGTTTTAAAATGCATTTTTGTTCAACCATTTGAAGAATTTTCCTGAAAAACCCAATAAACTTGAATGATGCAAGTGATGAAAAAGGGGAAAGATTCCATTAGGCCATCAACATAATTGAGGAATCTTAACAGGTGCATGAAAACAGGATGGCTAATTTTTGCCATAAAAAAAAATTCAAACAAGTTTTTACTATAGAATCTGTGTTGGAATTTTGTGAAATAATGTTAATGTTGCATTACAATTTGTTTCACTCAATAAAATGATGTAACTTGTGTTTTTTGGTGTTTCAATTAAGTTCAGTTTCTGTGATTTTCCAGGGTGAAAACAGAATTTTTTTTCTATTTGGCAGATTCAAGGAAGAGAAATAAAGATAAGTTTTTATGAAAACATCCAATCTATTATAAATGCTCGATCGTTTTTTTCCTCTTTTGTTCTGAAGGTGATCGTCCTAAGCAAAGCAAAGGTACAATTAATCGAATGACAGTGTTGTCACCTCACAAAACTGAAAAGCATCATGTCAAACGACATCTATGGAAGGCTAAGTATGTCGAACTGAAAGGCAAAACCATTAAAATTGAGGTGACCCCTGCTGCAAATGTCTTTGTTGGTGTCTATGAGGTTTATTTGGAAACCAAGAATGTCAATGATCCTGAAGACACACCTGAACGATATCAAGTCCAAGATGACATTTACGTCCTCTTCAATCCTTGGTGTGAAAGTAAGTAATATTATTAATCATGCTAATAAAAGTAAATGGGTGCCAATTTTCTAAATGGGAATGCCTGCCTTGAAAATCAGCATTTAAATGTTGGTTTTTAACTGGGATTAAATGCTAGCTACCATTGCATAATATGCGCATATCAACTCTTTATGCAGCCTTACATGTGTATGACACAAGGCCACATTTATATAGCAAGGAATGACTTATTACACTAATAAATTGGTCACTGAGACACGCTTACTAACCATTATATTACAAAGGGGTGCCATATATTTACTTACTTAGTCTGCCAAAAGATTACATTTGTGGATTACTTGGTGAGAATCAAACCTTGTCGATGTGAGAAGTTTTCTAGCCATTGTGTCTAAGGAGGTGACCATATATTTATTTAGCTTGTGGGTTATCTGGTGTGGTTCGAACACATTAAACTATTGAATTGATTTATGAAACAAGCTTCCTAACTGTTGCAGTACAGATGGTGGGTATATAATTACTTAGGCTTGCACAAGGCTGAACTTAGATGGCAACCAATAGAGACCAAAGTCATGATACAACTAAAAATTGGTCAATGAAAGAAGCTTGGTAACTTTTGTGCTATAGTAAGTGTTCATATATTAACTAAAGCTGGTAAAACAAAAAAAAGGTTAAGTGATGTGACTGTCAAATATTGGTGGAAGTTTCTTCTTTGTTTCTGATACTCATTCATATTAACAATTGTAGAATAAATGTAACAACAACAAAAACCTAAGATTTGTAGATAAGAAACAACTGTAGAATATTTGGTCAATATAATTGTCAAAATTATCAACAAGTGGAATTGACAAAATTGTAAAAAGAGAAAGAAAAAAGAACTGGACAGGATGTGTGTGTGTGTGGGGGTGTGGGTGTGTGTGTGTAGGATAAATGTGATCTACTTCTATCTTGATATTGAGCATTTTACAATGAAAACCTGCTTGACAAAATATCTTTTTATCAGCCAACCACAGAAAAACAACAATCTTGGTAGTAAGCATTATCAATACTCAACTATATATATATATATATATATATATATATATACTGCCTATTGAGTGCTGGTGCTAATAAGTCATTACTGTATGGTAGAAACATCCATATCTCAGTTTTGAATTGGCACCTGACGAGATACATTGGAAAAGAAAACAAAAGAATATTTATTATATATATAATTAGTTTTTGGTCATAATTAAATTAAACCAGTACACAGTTGTATTAAAAAGTGCTCAATATTGTAGAGCTTTTGGATATTTTTCATTTGTAAATGAGTTATTTTTGCAACCTAGCTTTTAACTTTTCAGTATCTTAAGTTAATTTATAATATATATAGTTGTATTTAGGCTGAAAGAATTATTGCTAACATATTTGGCTGAATAATATAGACAAGTTCTATCTATAATTTTTTATTAACTTTTTCAAATTTCTGAATTAGTTGTTTTTATTTTTATAATATTTTTCTCCCTTGTACTATGAAATTTTGCTACATTTGTTCTCAATTATTGTTTATTTGTGTATGTTTATTTAACTATTCTTGCTTAATTCTGGTACTTCCTTCTTTGTTGAAACCAATTTCAAGCCACTCAAGCTAATATAGTTGAAATTGTCTGACTGAATTTTTATGTGTACTTTAATTTTTTTTTTATACATACATTGCAATATATGGTTCCCTATGGAGAGAGGTACCTTTACAACACAACCCATGGCTGATTCTAGTCAACCCTTCTGAGCTTCAGTTGATTCTGCTCATGTTGTGTTGTTGATCTTGGATTAGCCAAAGCAGGATTGCTTGTTGTAACTTGATGAGGTCAACCTAGACGCACAAGGGATTGGTATATAATGAAAACCAGATTTAAGATCGAAACAACATGTGTACATTTGTATATAATTATATATATCAAATAAATACAAAATTACAAGCAAAGTTAGATGATGGAAAAAATATCAGTTGGCTGGTATTTCAGTAGCATGCTAATATTTATGCTCTATTATCACCACAGGTTGCAGCTTGCCAAATTTGGACTAACCATCTCTTGCAAAATCTCTGGTGGCAGGTTATTTCAGCTTGTCTGCTTCAATTCATCACTGGTCCTGACTCCCATTAGCAGTAGGCTCTGAACTAATCTTTTTCTGCCTTTTCATTTTAAACATGGGGCCAAACTAACTAATTTTTTGTTTCATTAAACAAGCACAAAAATCAGGGTAGTAAAGGATTAGTGGCGGGGTGGGGGGTTCAATTCTCTCTTATTGTATAACTTTTACCAGCTTGAAATGAAAACAATATCAGTTGTCTATTTTGACCGAGTCTCTGGGGAGGGGGAGTAAACCCACCCTCTGTTATCAATAACCTGTCCATTTCCAACAATTTTGATGTAGGGTCACAAATCCTCAAAACCCATTGACAAACATTTTGACTATCTTTGATGAATTTTTTTACTTCTCTCATCAAAAACAATTTGCACTTTTTACACTCTGAATCTGTATTTTATGACTTCGGCTACTTTTCCTGACAAAAACAATTGTATTCTCCAACTTCAGAGAAATCTCTTCTCATCTTGAAAATCACTTAAAATTAATACCAGCCATGTGAAAAGAGGATTACACCTTATTAAATGTTGGCTGCTTTTCTTGTATAAAAAAGAATTAGCAATATATTATCAACTGTTTATCAATATTTGTAAATTAAATATTTTGTTATGATAATAGAAGACAAGTTAAAAGAAAAAATACCTATTACTAGTGAAAGAAAAGAGTGGCACATACAATGAAAAAGAAAAGAGTGGTGCATACAATGAAAAAGAAAAGAGTGGCGCATACAATGAAAAAGAAAAGAG
Source organism: Ascarosepion bandense (assembly GCA_037127315.1). NCBI lineage: Eukaryota > Metazoa > Mollusca > Cephalopoda > Sepiida > Sepiidae > Ascarosepion > Ascarosepion bandense. The sequence continues at coordinate 1,805,011 of JBBBDQ010001084.1, read as the reverse complement.
TGGCGCATACAATGAAAAAGAAAAGAGTGGCGCATACAATGAAAAAGAAAAGAGTGGCGCATACAATGAAAAAGAAAAGAGTGGCACATACAATGAAAAAGAAAAGAGTGGCACATACAATGAAAAAGAAAAGAGTGGCACATACAATGAAAAAGAAAAGAGTGGCACATACAATGAAAAAGAAAAGAGTGGCGCATACAATGAAAAAGAAAAGAGTGGCACATACAATGAAAAAGAAAAGAGTGAGTATGAGAAATAACTAATGATTTTGTTCTCCCTAATTATCATGGATTTTACAAACAAAATTTTTCTTATCTTATGTTAGCTTTCTTTATATATTATTACAGTTTGTTTATATATATATTGACAGTTAATTATTTAAAAGCAGAATTATTAACCGTAAAGATAAAAATCCTACTTATGAAGAAAATATAATACACTGGCATTCTTATTAGCTCTGTGTGTGTAAGATTTGTTGGTTTTCTTATGATGGCTTTTATGTGGCTTTCAAAATTAGAAGAGATAAAGAGAAATGTCCACTTGAAGGAGTTTGTAAAGCTAAGGGAGTTATCTGCTGAGCAGAAGTAAAAGATAAATATACTTAGGATGTACTGAAGGCAGATTAAAAACATAGAATAATCACAAGTCCACATTCAAATTAGAAAAACTTAAAAAAAAATAGCACCAAACTAGCCAACTATATATAGAAATTAAAAGAAATGAATGGCATGACGCAGAAAATATTAAAAAAGACCAACTGTGCAAAGGAGGTGATGTATGAAGTTTGTGCCAAGAACAAAAATTGGCTATTGTATTATTACCAGAATGTCAAAAGCTACTAAATGAAAGGTTCGAAATAATATCTGGATGTAGACACATCCGAAAATATTTTCTAGGCTTGTACAAACCTGAATGGAAAGATTCTCAATAACAAGCCACTCACTTACTTTAAACTTCCAGTTATGAACTTATAAAAATGCTAGCCATCAAGCCATCAGTCAAAACAAATTTTCTGACAAAACGAAAAAGATCAAAACCATGGTAGCGTAACTAACTGATCTACCCTATCTAAATATCTAAAATCTCAACATGTTGAATCTTGAGCACTTTCTCATCCAACTGTTTACTAGTCTAATTTAATTTAAATCTGACCTATAACAATTTAGTATATATATTAATAATTTTGCTACTCAATTTTTGTGGTGGGTTAGTAGTTTGAAGTTTCTGGGTGAGAGGTCATTGTTTGACTAGCAGGGGTTGTTTTTTTTTGTTTTTTTTTAATCATATCACCCCGAGCAAGGCGGTAACGCCACTGATGCGCAGGGGGCTATGTAAGAGTGAAAAGATTAGGAAAAGAGAAAACCAAAAACTACATCCTAAACAGGGAACAATGGATGAGCCTCTACACCTGTACAATAGATGTAGGTGGAGTGTGAACTGGGCGATAGTTTAGTCTATTTACTCCAATTAAGTCTTGTATCAACTAAGTGAAAAGTTCTCATGTTGGAAGATTCAAAGCTTTTGATGAAACCAACCACAGAAGATTATTGATGATATGTTCCAATGTATCAAGATGTATTCATAGAATGGAAATGACTAATCCAGTTGCATAATTACTTAAATATTGGAATCCTTTTTTGACAATATGTGTGTACCAATTAATAATACTTGGGAATTGGCCATTGAATAAAAAATAAATAAATCAAAATAACATAAGTATCTAGAAAAAATGTTGAGTTTTTTTTTTTGATAGATGACATGGTTTATATGGAATATGATGATGACAAAGATGAATATGTTCTTAATGAGAGTGGATTGATCTGGGTTGGATCAGCATGTAGCAATACTGGCCTTCCTTGGAATTTTGGACAGGTATTTATATTTCAATATCTTTCATTCTATTTTATGTGTCCATAGAGTTTTAAAAATGTTGTACTTAAAAAACTTTGAATGCTATTTCAAAAATTCCAATGCATAAGAAAACACTTCAATAAGAGTGATGTCCCTTTTAAACCTATCTAAGGATAGGAGTGATGACCACATGAAGAGTTAGAAAAATACAAGTAATTACTTGGGGTCTTTGAACTTGATATAATTAAAACTTGATTGAAATATATGAAAAGTAAAAGATGATAATCTTCAGTTTTAAAGAGACTTATACAGAAACCATCTGCAAATTATTAAATTCAAATACAAAGACACTTGAATTATGATAAACAAAATAGGTAGGAAGAAAATGAACAACTGGAATGTAATTCAGAAGACAATGTTCCCAAGAATACAATACTTACAGAACTAGTTGGAATGGTTTCTAACAGTGAAAGGCACAAATAATGGATATGAATAAAGATGTCAATTAAAACATGCTTGTTTATTGCTGGGTAGATAATCACGTTGATGGTTGACAGAGAATCAATGCTGAAAAAGAAAAAGAAAAAGAAATTAGAAGTTTTTCAAATTTTCAAATGACTCTTGAGAATTTTTTTTCCCTTTGAAAATAAACCATGCTGAAATTTTAATTTATTGTATTCAGTTTCCAATGCAATAAATGTGGAGAAAAAATTTTTTTTTTTGGTGAACAGTGCACTTTTCATTTATTATGCCTTTCAGTTGATTTAAGACATGAAACTGGTAGTTATTCACAGTGTTGATTTTTTCTTTTTTTTTTAGATTTATTTACACACAAACACACACACGCATACATGTGCACACAGTTGTGACCAAATGTTTAAGATCACAGAATACTTTAATAAAAATCTCAGTAGCATAAAAATAAGATGCAGTACTGACTTCAATGCATCAAATTTATTAAAAGCAGTTTATTTTTTATTAATCTAAATTTTAACTTATATTATGTAAGGTTGCCTATTGTCTTGATAACTGCTTTAATGCAACGAGGCATACTGGCTATGAGACCAACAATATTCTGCTGAATCCCAGAGGTCCAAATGTTCTTAGTAGTTTTGATGAGAATTTTTGCATTGGTTGGCTGTTTGCAACGATATTCTTCATGTAATACCACAGAATTTCTTTAGAATTGAGGTCAGGGCTATTGTTAAGCCATTTCAATGTAGTGACTGTGATATAATTAAGGTATTCTCGCACTTTAGTTGCTTTTTGGCATGGGTTGTGATCATGCATAAATATGTTGCAACCAAGACTTATATATATATATATATATATATATATTCCTTACTAATCGTATTCCTGGATTACTAACCTGCGTTCCAGTTGTATCTGTACGTTTAATATAACCTATTTTTCTGTCTCAAAAATCGAATCCATTGCTAAATTCATTGCTATGAAAGTTGGTTCTCTGTACAGAGCCCAACCTGAGTCCATCCTGCACTTCTATAAATCTACCATCTGCCAGTGCATTGAATACTGCTGCCACATCTGGTCGGGTGTCCCTGCTATTCTTCTCAGGGTCCTTGACAAAATACAACAAAGAATCTGTAATGTGATTGATGCCGACTTGGCAGCCCGGCTGCAGTCACTCTCTCACTGGCGTGATGTGGCTTCCCTGTGCCTCTTTTATAAATACTTTCACAGCTTCTGCTTTGATGAACTTAGTTCACTGGTGCCCCCTTAGGTATGAATTTGCAAGAGATACTAGATTAGCAACTAGGTCCCACCCTTTTACAGTGAAACAGATAAAATGTAACCGCAGTTTCTACTCAACAGCATTTTTTTTGCACTTCCTGCCTGTGGAATTCCCTTCCATATACCTGCTTCTCCGACAGCTACAATCTCCATGAATTTAAATGTAAGGTCAATAGACACCTATCATACTAACTCGCATCCATTCCCTCAAACACTCTACCCATCTACCCAACATCCATCCTCGGTATCCTCATCCGTCTACTACCCTTCTTCCAACATTTCCTATAACTAACCACTCTTTCTCAGCACTTTCCCCTATGTAACCCCCTGTGCAATAGTGGCAGTGGAATGCCTTGCTTGGGGTGAAATGATTAAAAAAAAATAAATAAAAATATCTGTTTTGTTGTTCATTATTTTATGCGGTTCCTCACCTGGAATCCACAACAACTTGGGGATGAAGATTCTAACTCACATATACCTCACAACAACTTGAAGATTTCGAACACACGTACACAACAACAACTTGGCAACAAGATTTGAACACGAGTCAACGCAACAACTTTGACAAAGGATTCAAACTCACATACACAACAACAACTTAACAACAAAGGATTCGAATTCAAGTTGAATACAAGAAACCTGCCGATGAAAATTCGAGAGTCACTACAAAAATCGAAAGAATGCATATAGAACAATGAAAAAACCATAGTGCCACATAAGTCGACCACAAACAAGTTAGCAACACTGCTTGTATAACAACTTTGGAACTGAAAGAGATAGAAAGAAAAAATTTGTAAAAAGTCGCAACAGGAAAATTTTTTTTACAAAAAAATTTTTTACAAGATTAAATGCAAAAAAGCAATGATAAAGAAGTGAAACCCCTCATGAAATTAAAGCAACAAACCATGGATGACTTTCAAAAAAGAATACTAGAAATCATAAAAAGAAGTGAAGAGAGACAATTAAAATTTCAGGAAAAACAAATGGAAGCATAAATTAAATTAGAAAAAAAAAACAAATGGAAATTCAAAAAGCAAATGAAGAAAAACAAGTGGAAATTCAAAGAATGAACAAAGAAAGACAATTACAACTTCAAGAATTATTACTAAAATTGACAATCAACACACAAGAAAGGAACACAGAAAAAGAGGCAACATTTTCGCAAGACACCATTTGGAATGCAATAGAGACATTTAAGTACTCTATTGATGAAGACAAAAAAAATAAAAAATTAAGGCTATTACTCTGGAAACTAGGTGCGAAGGAATATACAAAAGTCCAAAGACTTCACCTTTTTACAAAAGGTGGAAATGCCTCAGTCTCATAAAAGAAGAAAACGAGGACTATTCAATATTCATTGCAATCGTTAACAAACATTATAACAACTTTAAATCGGCAGAGTTAACTCTGGACAACTTTAAATGCTTTATATTTGTTCAAGGATTAGTCGCAGCTAAGGACATCAAAATGTGTAAAAGAATGCTTGCCAAACTCCAAAATGAACCAGGTTAAACACTGCAAAAACTATCAGAAGACTGCCAAAAATGCCTAAGTATTAAAAAAGACAGTAAAGATATTGAGGTATTGTGGAATCAGGAGTCGCGCATATATGTAAGTTAAACAAAAATTTACGTTTTTCACCCTCCCCAAAAGTAAAACAAGAATTTAATAACAAAATTACAAGATATAAGACAACTGTTGACAGAAATCAAATAAAAAAACAATCCTCACCCCACTGCATGTTACAGATGTGGTGGATTGCACTAGGTTAGAGATTGTTGGTTCAAATACAAGAATTGTCTGGTGTGTGGAAAGATGGGACATAAGACAGCTGTATAGAGAAACAAAAGACATTCTAGTAGGGTAAGATCTACTAGAATGGACTATGAAAACAAACAAAACAAAAGGAAATATGTAGAACTTGAAATATTAAATAAGAAGGTCAAACTACAATTAGATTCAGGTTCGGACCTAACGATAATTAACCTACAAACACAGAGGAAACTGAATAGGCCAATCATGATGCACACACAAAAAATCGCTAAGTCTGTCACAGGAAAATGGGTCAATTTAGAAGGTGAAATAATCGTGAATGTGAAATTTCATGTAAAAATCAAAAAATTAAATTGAAATTGAAAAAGGAATTACACAACCAATTTCCAGAAGTATTTTCAAGTGGTTTAAGTCGATGTAACAAATTTGCAGCAAAAATCGAGCTAAAACAGAATGCTCAGCTAGTATTTAAGAAAAAGTGAAATGTACCTTTTGCAACAATAGACAAAATAGATAAAGAGCTAGATAGACTGGAACAAACTGGGATCATTTCAAAAATAGAATTCAACGAATGGGCGACACTGGTAGTATATGTGAAGAAAAAATCTGGAGAAACAAGTGTTTGGGCAGATTTCTTGACTGGATTAAACAATGCAATAAAAGATTACCATTACCCATTGCCAAGCCCAGAGGAAATATTTACCAAACTTAACGGTGGGAAGCTATTTTCTAAAATTGATTTAAGCAAAGTGTATCTACAGATTCCAGTTAAAGATGAAAGTACAAATATATTATGTATAAACACGCACAAAGGACTCTATAAATTCAACAGATTGCCATTTGGAATAAAGCTAGTTCCAGCAATCTTTCAACAGACAATGGACACCATGCTTACAAGACAAAACTTTGCTACTGCTTATCTAGATGACATTCTAATCAAAAGTGATAATATGGAAGAATGTGCGACACTTATTAAAGAGGGTTTTAAAAAAATACAGGACTTTGGGTTTAAAGTAAAAAAGAGAAAATGTGCTTTTTTCTGAAAGGAAATAAAATATTTTAGGCCATATTATTAGCAAAAATGGCAGTAACCAGACCCAGATAGGGCATCAGCAATAAAAAATATAAGCCTGAGCCAAAAAATGCCGGAGTTGCAAAGTTTTCTTGGTCTTGCAAACTATTATGGTGAATTCATCAATAATATGCACAAATTGAGGGCACCCCTCAATGAACTACTGAAAAAAGATAACAAATGGAAGATTGTAAAAAAGCTTTTAAGAAAATTATAGTGAAACTAATGTCAGATCTAGCACTGACACATTTTGACCCTGTTATAGTGAAACACACCTATTCCTCAGATAATGAACTCTCCCTCCTATATTAATAAGAATTAACAGGAAGTTAACTTGGGAAGTTCATAGGAGTTCTTAGAAGTTCTAGAGAGTTCTTTAGAGTTCTATTGGAGTTCAGTAGAACTACTAGGCAGTTAATATTAGTTGGCAGTTAGCTGAATACTAAGGAGTCAGCTTACAGCGAAAGATTACCAAGTTCCTAACATTTTGGGTGCGTTAATTTGATTAGCAACCAACATAGCGCGATTATAACTCTCAGTGCGAAAACTATTCCACAACAGACCCCAAATTGGAAATTATTATTGCAAGCAACGTAAGCTCACATGGTGTGGGAGCTTGTATACTACACAAGATGCAGGATGGCACAAGGAAACCTATAGCCCATGCATCTAGATTGTTGCTACCAGCAGAGAGGAATTATTCGCAAATAGAAAAAGAAGCATTAGGCATAATATTCACCATAACTTGCTTTCACAGATACATATATGGAAGAGATCATAAACCTCTTCTTACTATATTTGGATCAAAAAAAGGTCTACCAGTTTACACTGCCAATAGACTCCTGAGGTGGGGAACGATATTACTAAACTATAATTTCAAATAAGAGTTCCTACCATCGAAAAAATTGGTCATGCAGATGGATTATCTAGACGGGTACCTATGAAATATGAACCTCTAGAAGACTCGGTAATAGCGGCTTCAGTAAAGTGTTAAGTAATACAGTAAGAGATTTACCAGTAACACTGTTAGAAATAAGAAGAGAAGCAAAAACAGATGAATTCATAAGAAGCACAAAGAAAAAAATAGAAGATAAAGAAAGGAACTTAGACAGTTTTTCAATTTGCAATAATATCCTATTTTATAATGAAAGAGTGGTAATATCAAAATTATTACAAAGAAGAATTTTGAAGGATTTTCACTTAGGACATCCAGGAAAAAATGCATGAAAGCACTAATGTGAAGTTAAGTGTACTGGCCTAACATGGATGATAATATTATGCAGATGGTGGAAAAATGTTTCAGTAAGTGGCAAGAAGTTTTCAGGTATAAAAATCCAACAACAGAAAATACCATAAACTGTTTACATGAATTATTCGCAAGATTTGGAGTAGCAAATTGCCTAGTAATGAACAATGGTATGCAATTTACATCAAGTGACTTCCAAGAATTTTGTGAGACTTACCAAGTAAAACATATAAAAATAGCACCTTATCATCCACGGTCTAATGGCAAAGCTGAAAGGTTCATGGACACTCTAAAGAGAGCATTAAAAAAATCTGGAGATATACCAACAAAAAGAGTGTTACAACTGTTCTTACAAATATACTGTGAACATGAAAGGGCAACTAGCGGCGGCTCTGGAAAAAGAGTTCGTTTGTGTCTGGCATGCAGAGCAGTAATCTGTTCCAAAGAAAGAAAATAATAATAATACTCACCGCTGTCTTAATAATCCACCTTCAGCTCATTCTAAAGGAAAAAAAGAGAGGAGGCCCTCGAGTGGAATTTTTATGGGTAGAGAAATGGATTATAAAACTGACCGACCAAGTTCACTCCAGAACGAGTGGCGTCAATTTCTTGGCGAGAAGCTGACGCAGAGAGACGCAGTGAAAAGGTGGAAGGAGGAAAGTGGAGTAGGAAGAGGAAGAGGCGTAGCAAGAAGCCAGCTGGGAGAGCGTTGAATTGAAATCCAACGGTCTGCGGTTCGATCCCTGGTTCTGCACTCACTAGAAGAAAGTGTGCAACATATACAGAATTACCCTGAAGAGAAACACACTATCTGGACTCAAATGTCAGCTGAGGTGATGTTTGCTCGCAAAATCAGGTCTGTTTTCAAAAAATTGCTACCATGTAAAAATAAAAACCGGCATACACCCATAGTTACGAAAAGATCATTCAAGCCAGGTAAACGAGTTTACTTCAGAATGTTCAAAAATAATATTGCATATTGGGAACCGGGAACAATAATAAACAGACTAGGAAATGTTATGTACACAATACAAGGAGAAAGATTTACCCATAGGAGACACATAAACCAAATACTGAAAAGAAGTATTGAGGAGCCAAGCCCTTCACCCTCAGAAAATGATGACACGATGGAAGAAATCTTTGAAGCTTTTGAGATTCAGAGACCTCAAAAATATACAGAAATTAAAAGAACCAGCAGGAAATAAAAATTTACAGAACCACTAATCATAGATCACAAGCAGAAAAAATATGAGCTACCCCCAAAAAAGAAGCTAGTGGGGTGCTGTGGGAACTCCTCTTTTTCTATGCTAATGGACTTGACTTGAGCATACATATACTCCTGGCATAGTGAGATCTGTGAGAGTTATCGTATAGACCCGTAAGTTACCGAACACTACCGAAGTTACACAGATAATACCACGTCAGTAGTCATAGTAGCTCTGAGCTCCACTCAGCCAGAATAGTATTACATGGACATATTAATTCCAGCATGGCTTCACTTCAAAGACTTGTATATATATATATATTCCTTACTAATCGTATTCCTGGATTACTAACCTGCATTCCAGTTGTATCATTACGTTTAATATAACCTATTTTTCTATCTCAAATATCTGTTTTGTTGTTCATTATTTTGTGTGGTTCCTCACCCGAAATCCACAACAATATCTGTAATGTGTGAAATGTGTTCAAATGTCACCTATTGTAAAAGACTACAAACTTTTGTTACAATTTAATATATAGTTATTTCATGTTGTATTTTTCATGATTCATGAAGCTGCCATAATGTTGATCTTTCTATCATTTTTTATCTACACCTGTTTTCATTGTCATGTTTTGCAGTTTGAGGAACCTTGTCTTGATGCTGCCCTAGTGTTACTCAAAATGTCTGATCTCCCAGAAAACGGTTACAAGAATCCTATTTCTGTCATACGTTGTCTTTCTGCCATTGTGAGTAAGAAAATTAATTTCAATTCTTTTCTTTTTTCCTCATTTTTCTTTATTGTTGCTTGTTTTTACCACAGCACACAACTAATTTCTCTATTCTGGTATCCTTACAGATTTTGAGCCACACATAGAATTAAGTCATATTTATCTGTTATATGAAATGTAGATATTGTATTGTAAATCTCTTTGTGGTGATAAAGTCCATCACAGGACAAAATGCCTAGGCAAAAAAAAAAAAAAAAAAAAATGCAGTTTTTTTGTCTTCTTTATTTAATCATACTGTTCCTTTCCTTAGATTATAACTGAGTATACTTTTGCAGATATTGTATTTTAAATGTATTTTTCTTTATTCTGTTATTCAGATCAACAGTTGTGATGATGATGGCTTATTAGAAGGAAGATGGACTGACCATTATCCAAAGGACTGCACAGATCCATGTGCTTGGACTGGCAGTGTGGATATCATTAAAGAATTTATGAAAACCAAGAAATCAGTCTGTTACGGACAATGTTGGGTTTTCTCAGGATGCATGACAACATGTAAGTTGTATTTCATAAATTTTTCATCTCTCAGGTAGATGATAATTATGAGAGATAGCAGAACAATTATCAGTATAGAAAATGGAATTGGCAAAAGAGTTCAAATTATCTTTTAGGTTACTTTGAAATAATACTCATGGGAAAGGCATGAATACATTTCTCCCTGCATTCTTTAGATATACAAAATAAAGATGTTAGATAGTTACTGACATGAATTGAAATTTTGTCTCTGAGGCTGCTTGTATTCACTTGGCATTCATGCATTTTGGAAATGGTTATTTGTATCACCCTGTATTCAATAAATGTATTAAGTGTGAGGTAGCATCCAAAGGCATGAATCTATATTTTCCTGAATTTTATGTTTGCTCCAAAAAGAGTTGTAAGGTAAAATGACAGTTATGGAATTTAGCAAAATCTGTTTGACTCTTGACTTAGGATGCTTGTTTGGAAAATGTTGGAATCCATATTTCAGATACAAAATTATAGATTAAAAAAAAATGGGAATTGTCAGAGTAGATGTGAATATGATTTTTTTTTGTTGTGTGTGTGTGTGTGTGTGTGTGTGTGTGTGAAAAGAGCAGGGCAGTTGAACATTGAACATTGAACATTGTCAAAAGTTGATGTAATTTTAAGTAATTTTAATAAGTGTGTCTTTGTGATGATTTTATCTTGGTTTTAGTGCTTCGGGCTCTTGGAATTCCCACAAGATCAGTTACTAATTTTGAGTCAGCCCATGACTCAGACTCCAGTATGACAATTGACTTTCATTTGAACAAGGATGGAAAACCAATGACTTTTTTGGATGATTCTATTTGGTAAGTGGATTACTTATTATATACTTAAATGGTTGTTTCTTTTTTATTTACAGAAAACTGTAAAGTCAAACGGCTCATTTCTTATATCTCTCTCAGTCTGTTTCTGTCTAAGATATAATTTATAATTCTGTTAGGACCTTGAATATGTTCTCACTGTTTTCCAACAGATGGTGTTCCTGGAACTGCATGTCTGTAGTTTCAGATGGTAATGCATCTATAAGTAAGTACTATAAGTAAGCTTGATATCCAGTGCATGTCATTTCATTCTTATGAAGATGCCAAAAAATAGGTTGACTTGTGGTTAGCCTCAAAAGATGTCGTTTTTCTGATGTGGAATTCAAACACTGCTAGAGAGATGAAAAAAATTAGTGGCTAACAATGAGCAATACTTTCAGTGACATGTCTTTTACTAGTTTTTGTAAATAAAGAATTACTTTTCATGAAAAATCAGCAAGAACATATTCAAGTTCTTAATATATAACAACATGTGCATAACTTGAGAGGAGTCATTAAAATGTTCAACACTGGATGCTTGAATCACTTCTTTGTATTGTTAAAACACCACCATTTTGGCTAACCCATTTTCAATAAAAGCTGAAAAATGGATCAATCAAATGATGTGTTAACAACAGTGAACATAGAAAGAAAAGATTTGAGTGTCTGGACAATGTTGCTTATGTACAAGATGTGACCAGGTCATACATAGTTATTTTAAATATCTTGATAACTGGTTACGCAGCATTTATGTAATATGGCAACCAATCTAAAAGGATCTTATTGAGCTTGTATAAACAGAAGCTCTTCTGTAGAGCTATTCAACTGGCAATATGACATCACTGACCAGTCTTGTGTACTACATAATCATCACATTCACGATGCTCAAGGAAACAATTTGGTTCTTTACGTGGCATGTAGGATTTTTTTCATTTTAGCATAATAGATTGCATCATCCAGATTTATCAGCACCCCTCTAATTTAGATTTGCTACCCTGTGAATTATGTTTTCTCAAAGGTTAATTTGCTGCTGAAATTCTGATAAAAATACAAGGGATGCTAAAGTACCTGTATGCAATCTAATGGAAAGTATTTTTGAAATTTGTTTTGATTAAAACACCCAAATTTATAGCTTCTTTATTTTTAGTCTCTTTTTTTACATTTTGGTAGGAATTTCCATGTCTGGAATGAATCCTGGTTAAAACGACCAGATTTGCCTGTTGGTTATGGTGGATGGCAGGCTCATGATGCCACGCCCCAGGAATGCAGTGAAGGTAGGCTGAAATATTTGAAAACCTATAAGAAATTAAATATTATTTGAGTAAGAATACTCTTTGTTGCAAAAAGAGGAAAAAAAAAATGTGTTGGTAAAAAGCAACCACAGGAAATTATTCCAAACAGGCACCCACCTCAAAATGAGCATACCACATTTTATACACTTACCTGGCTACCACTCAGCCAATGAGCGCTTAGCACAGTAAATATAAACAGCTACAAGCAACACCAATTCTGTTTACCATGAAGTGCTCACTGATTCTCCATCTGATCAAAACATACACCCGACTCTGGCCCGTTTGGGTAGCCGAAGCAAGTCACTGCTACACTCCCCACTGATCTCCTGATCACAGGTGCTGCATCCTGGGGGCGGGTCTCTTCTGTTGGGTATTCTTCGAAGAGGAACAATGTAGGTCTCGTTTTCGGATGAACTATTACCTGAAGTGTCATCGGGTGCTCTGGCATTAGGCTCTGAACTGCTGGTACTAGAGGAATTACCCTGTGAACTAGATTTTAAATATATAAATCGTTCACTCTCTTCTGTGTCACTATCAGAATCTGTCAACAGATCTGATCCTAAAAATGGGTGTAAATTTTTTACGTGTTGCGGTGTGCCATCAATCCACACCTACTGTGGACTAATTACCTGGGTTACGCGACCTGTTTTGAATTTGGTTGTGCATCTGTTTTTTGGAATTTTAACCCAGACAAAGTCCCCTTCTATGTACATTCCATGACTGTTTTGTGGTGTATGTGAGGGCGCGGTATCAATGTTTTGTACAAAAACTTGGTACCTATGCAACATATCGGCCGGTGCTGTGGAAGCTGAAAGACTGTCCTTGGGAGTGACATTGTACCAGTAGACCGCCTCTGACAACGAACATTGTTTTCTGGCTGCGATAGTTTTTATACTCCTATGACAACATTCCACAATTTCATTCCTAGTTGGTTAATAGGCACATTTAAATCTCAAGTGTACCCAACAACTGCATAAAAATTTCTTGAAATGTTGATGTTGACACGTGAATGCGGTGTCATTATCTGTCAGAATCTCAGCTGGCGAGCCCCTCTCATAAAAAATTGCCTCCAGTTGATGAATAACACTAGTGGGGTCCTGCCAGTGCAGTGGTTGCCATATCACGAATCGAGACGGCCAGAAGTCAATAAGTGTTAGAAAATGACTGCCTCTGTAGTGAGTAATATCCATTGCCAATCTATTCCAAGTTGTTTTTATGCCTAGCGTCCCCTTTTTCCAATGTACTGGTGGAGGATCAATTGACCAGCAGGCTTTGCAAGTTCTGACAACAGATTCGACAAGACACTAATGGGTCAACAGATCTGGCAAGATATAACATCCTTTTCACACCCGAGTTTTGGTACACTTTGATGGAAATGAGGAAGTGAAGTCCCAGACATTCCACTGATAGTCACTCGTTGAAGCATCTTTTCACTTTGCGGGAAACTTGTAGGCCATTACTCTGTGTGTTGCAATGTTTTTAAAAGCTTTTATTCATATATTGCATTATGAATCACAAGAGACTTACTGGACCTGTGAAAATTCCACAACATTGGACTAACTTGCAGATCGGCAAGTAATTGACAAATCCATTAGGCTACTGTACTACTACTTGAATATATAGGGCAAACTATTTTAGAAATAATAAGTGTATATTTCTTAATTTGTATAATAGTTTTGAGCTACTTATTTTTTCAAATAATATTGATGAGTTAAATTCCTTTAAAACAATGAAACCAAATTTAAGATTTTCTTTGAATCTTTATTACAGTAACTAATTCCAATAATTAAAAAAATTAAAAGAAAGAAAACAAACTAAACTGCCATATTCTTAGCTAAAATTCATTAAATATTCAATAAGGGATCTCTTATCATTTACCTGACTATATTGCGATCAGATTATTTAATTACATTTTAATGTTCAAGCAATTTCTTCTTTACAAAGCATCATTTATGTATATAGAAATAAAGCAAATATTTTTGCTGATCCCATAACAAAAAGTGTAGTCACCAAATGCAGAAAGGAATAAACAAAATAATATGATAGATACTTCAAGATGATGATTAATATTCATTTCTGTTTCGTGAAAGAAAATGTAATCTTAATGACATGATTGGATGATATAGAAAGTATATTTCATTCCAACTCTAATGGAAGAATTTCTAGCAACTTATTCTTGTCAGGTTTTATTTGGGTCTAAAACTAATCTATTATTTAATTATAAAAACTCAATTTTTTTACTATAAGAAGCACTAAAAATTATTATCTGTGTATGTAAGCTTTTTATCATGTGTTAAATTTATTAAACAAATCTATCAATATGTTCCTCATCATCTTTAATCATATTATATGGAGGAAATTCTGAAAGTGCCTAGTACTGTGTAGAATCTTCACTAATCTGGCAATGTACAAGCCTCTATATAAAATCAGTTTCATACTTGGTTGAAAGTTGTCTGGAGAGATGTTGGGCTATACTATCTTGATAGCTTTCATCATCTTCCTGATAATTGTTGGTGTAGGATCTTGTATATGAATAGACCTCTTTACCATCTTACATAAATGCTTGATTGCATTCAAGTTGAGTGAATAATGTGGCCATACAATTAATTAGAAATGTTATCAGTTTCTCAGGGACCAGTAATGATAATTAGTGAGGTGCTGTATCCAGGTGCTATATGCTATTCATTGGGTACTCTAGGTTGTTTTTTTTACTCTCTTATACCATGGAAATTAAGAACTCTGGACAGACCAGTTGAAAATGTGGATGTAATTTGAGCTAGTGGTTTTGATAATTAGCTATCAGTGTGCAGCCAACAATGTGTGGTAATATCTTTATCACTGCAGATCAAGAAATGTGAAATGTTTCCCCAAATTTAGAATATTGTTTCTGTAATTTTTAATGAAACCTGCATAAGATTGCTGCCCAAATATATATTATAAAAAGTTTTGAAGTTTAACAAAATAAATTCAAAACTGGCATATTTTTTTGTTTGAACATTATTTTTAATAGATGCCTGTATTTAACCAGATATTCTTTTCTTAATTAAACAGTATATATATATATATATATATATATATATATACGTAAAAAGCCTCCTGAAGAAACGTACCCAACGTTGAAACAAAGATATGATTGTCGAGGACATATATTAAAAAATAATGTACATGTTCTAAAACATAATTTATAATAAATATTCACAGCTCTATACATCATATATCGAGCACTGTTTTAAATTAATGTTTTGGATGAAAAAAATTCTTTCTTCGTGCTGTACCCACTCGGATATATATATATATAATTTTACTGGCCTGAATATTTTTGCGAAGTTTTGTTAGGAAAATGTGTGTCATTTTGCAAGATTCAAACCTGCAACCCTTAACAACATAGGGGAAGCCATCAATTGATCTGATGTGTCTTAACCACTCAACCTTGAAACCAAATTAAACTTTAGAAACACAATTTTTGACTTCTTATAAATACTCATCACTGCTGTTGAAGTAGTGTAAACAAATTTAAACAGATAATGTTACGGAAAGTTCCGAAGACTAACAAAATGAATAAATAACCAACATATTTAATTATTTGTTTGAACATTATTTTTAATAGATACTCTTTTCTGAGTAGATATTCTGAGTAAATATATAACTCTACAGCTCTAAATATTTGTTTAAATTAATTGAATTATGTTACACTTTCTGAGCAGAAACGAATACTCATGAGAAATTGAAAAATTATGTTCATAAGACTTAACTTGGCTTCGTCTACTGTGAAATCATTTGCGGTCAAGCTGTTAAGATGCATCAGATCAATTGATGGCTTCCCTATGTCGCTAGTTGTCGCAGGTTTGAATCCTGCCAATTGACACACATTTTTCTAATAAGATTTCTCAAAAACACTCAGGCCAGTTGTTGTGGAGCAGCTAACACCCTTATAGCACTTTCAAGAATAGAATAGTTAGTGGACCAATGTAGCTATGAAAATAAAGAATAATAACAGTTGGGGATTTCGGAGTGTCATTGACATTCTGAGTTGATTGACTGCATGCGTCGGTCGTTCACTTTGCCGGACGGAGAGGAGCCAGATGGGGCTTTGCTGAAGGGTAGAGTCCCATCTGGGGAAAAGTAGACAAGAATTTTTGTCTGAGCCTAAGGACTTGGTGTTCTCACTTAAATGGCCTTGTGCTGCATCTACCTCAGGCATCCACCCATATGAGGAGTTGGTTGATATCTTTGGAGTGTCATTGTCATTAATTGTTATTGACAATTAATATCGAACTGTGCTCTCTTCTACTATTTGTTGTTCTGTTTTCTAGTTTTTGTCTTATTTGTATTAACATTGGTTAGGACAGATAATGTGCTGTAGATACTCAGCACACATCTTCTGGGTATTGTTCTGCCACCTCGGCAATATAACAGATTGGCCACAAAGAAAATTCACTATTTATTATAATAGTGGTGGACAAAGATTTGTTTTTCGACTGGTGAAACTAGTACGTCAAAAAGAAAAAAAAAAGAAAAAAGAAAACGAATAAAATAAAAAAAAAGAATTATGCCGGAAACCATAGACTGTTGACAAAAACATGAACAAACGAAATCTATATGCAACAGATTTGGCTACGTAGATTTCAAACAATCAAATCTATAATCACATATTTGGTGTTGAAAACTCAAACAGCAGATTTGCCCCTACCCAAAAACATATTCAAATAGGAAAACAAACAGAATTTCAAAATAATCAGGAACAACAGCAAATTTAAAAATGGAAGACTTCTAGAAATGCTTCTTTGAATTTTTTTAAACAACAAGAACTAGCTAAAAAAATTGACAAGAAAAGCAACTTGCTATACTGTTGGAAATTTTCTTAAAAAGAGAAACACGTCCAGATAGACTAGATACTTTTTCTCAGATGCTGTGATGAAATCAATTGGAAATTTTTCATATAAACCTGAAGAGGAGGTTATATTTGACATTTGTTATTGCATTTTTTAGGGGATATATATTAAAAACTGCTCAAACTGAATAGACAATAAGAAAATTCGTTTACTGTTTTTGGTGATTCGAAACAGGAAAAATACCAAAACAACCTGGAAAAATTATTTTTAAAGAAACTATCCAAGTATTATCTAAAATGTTTAGAGAACATAATTTGTAGCAAACAAAACAAGATCCAGTTTTAACCTTCAAATACGAAACACTGATTGGTTAATTTTTGTTAATAATTAAAAAGACTTGAATTTACAAACTTTGCTTTGCTCACATGCAAAAGCAGATCTAAGTCAAAACTCAAGAAATTTCTTCTATATTTCAAAACTTGATGTGAAATGTTTTTTCAGCCAATAAACTTTTAGGAAACATGTAAAAGCAAAAATACAAATACTCTTCAATTCCCAGAAGCAATTTATTTACAGACATTTCTCGTGAGTTGATGCAAAGTTTCTTCGTTGTTTAATGGAAAGGCTAAAATCACATCCAGGATTGAATTTCAAATGATATTTTCAAGCCCCCAAAACTGAATAAAACACGACTAAGTTCACCTGTCACCAGAGAGAAAAATGGCGAGCGTTCTAATCCATCCCTTGACAAATGTCTCAAGGACACTGCTGCCAGCCAAACAAAAATATTCCCAAATCGAAAAAGAAGGTTTAGCAATGGCTTTTGCTGTAAAAATGTTTCACAAGTATATTCAAGGCAAACATTTTATTTTTCAAACGATCACCATTCGTTGGTGACAATTTTTGGCTCGAGAAAAGGTATTCCAACACAGACTGCAAATATGGGTGACTATATTGCTTTAAAGTGGAGTATGTTTGACAAGTTCATGACTTACAAAAAGAAAGAGTTATTGAAAATAAGGAAAATATTTTTTGAATTAGTCAAGACAGACTATTGTTCAGTGAATGAGTGGTCATTCTGGTAGTAATAACAAAAAGAATATTACGAAGTTTCCATACAGAATACCCGGGTATTTCATGTATGAAAGTGCTTAAGCAAAGTTTTGTGTATTGGAACTGGATAGATAAAGACCTTGAAATCTTAGACAAAATTGTAAAAATTGTCAGTTAGCAGCAAAATCAGCACCCATAAAATTTAATCCATCACCAAAAACTGACTA
The DNA here is from genome assembly GCA_037127315.1 of Ascarosepion bandense. Lineage (NCBI taxonomy): Eukaryota > Metazoa > Mollusca > Cephalopoda > Sepiida > Sepiidae > Ascarosepion > Ascarosepion bandense. The sequence continues at coordinate 1,786,617 of JBBBDQ010001084.1, read as the reverse complement.
GCATTGGTTTAGGCTACACATAGATGATGCAAGGCTGATAGCGGGTATATACTACTTTGTTGTGGTGGATAGCTTTTCAAAATGGCCAGAAGTATTCAGATGCAAATCACTGACAACAAAAAGAACAATAGAATTTTTAAACAAATTTGGTGTACTTGATACAATTGTATCAAACAACGGGACACAATTCTCATCAAGGAAATTTACAAATTTTTGCAAAATGCAGACAGTGACACATTTTACATCAGCACCCTACCATCCAAGATCTAATGGGTTGGTAAAAAGACTTAGACATTTTTGAAAGGGCAATAAGAAAGGCAGAAGGAATAGAAACAAAAAGTGAGAAGCTACAGAATTTCTTATCTGTTTACTGTATCATATCAAACACAAACGCTGATGTAAGAATGTCTCCTGCAGATGTAATGTTTGCAAGGGAGGTCAAATCAGTTTTCAATAAACGGAAACCAAAAACAGAAAAACAAATAATAAGTGACAGAAGTAAGTGCAATGGCAAACACTTCTATTCTTGTGACAGATTTTATTTTAAAAATTACAAGCTCGGTAAAGAGTCATGGGAAGAAGGCACAGAGAATTGGCCACATGATGTATTTTATAAAACATCCAAGATTGGTTATAAAGAGGCATGTAAACCAAATAAAAAGAAGGTAAATTACTGAACAGCATTTCGAGGTGGGAGGTGGAGGAGTTGTAGAGCAGCTATCATCCCTCTCGAGCTCTCAAGAATGGAATGGTCTGCAGACCAAGGTAGCTATAAATATAAAGACTAAAAGCAGTCAGAGATTTTGGATTGTCATTGATATTCTGATGAGATCAACTGTGTGCTACTATTTGTTGCTCTGTCTGCTGGTGTTTGTCTTATTTGAATAATTGTCTCATCCCTTAGCACAGATATTGTCCTGTAGATACTCAAGACACATCTTCAGGGCATTGTCTTGCAACCATGGCAATATGACACCGGTAAAGTTATATATATATATATATATATATATATATATATACACTGCTTAAGTAAATACAGAATATTTATTCAAATAAGAGCATCTATTAAAAATAATGTTCAAAAAATAAGTTATATATATATATATAAAGTACCACGCATATATAATATATAAATAATATAATATATACAACAAATTGCATATATATATATATTGATATTTATAATTATATACATACGCTTTTCACACACACACACACATATATATATATATATATATAGGAATAAATCAGATATAAAAATGTGTGACTTAATTGATTAATTCAGCACCCTGAGTTGAGTTTTGTGCGTAGATAGACCCTCCAGCATTACTCCATCTATTCATCAGGGGATATCAGTAATTCTGATATATATTACACTATCCAACCTTAATGCTCACCTATGAATTTTTTTAATATTAATTATATAACTGGTCTATTTGTTAATACAATAAAATTATAGAAAATCGGGCTTTTGTTTACTTCTTATAAATGCTTGAAATATTTACCATCATTATATATGCAATCATTAAAGCAAATAATGTTTAAACATCTTGATTTCATAAATAAATGTTCATACTCCTCACTCTTTTTCTGAGCAAAGTAGAGGCTCATCCCTTCTTTTCTGTTTAGGAAGAGGTTCCTTGTTTCTTTCCTCTACTCAGGTCTTAATAATGGTGCTGTCACAAGCTTTTGTAATTTGTGTGGATGGTGACAACATCTCTTCGTTCTGAGGGTACTGGGTTGGCAGACTCCTGGTTTCTGCTTTCAACCGGTAGTGAGGAGCCCAAACTTTTGTGTAGCGCCTTAAGAGGATGCTCTGATAAACAGTTGAATAATATCAGGGTTTCTTGTAGTGCCTTGTTGTGCATGGATGGGTGTTCCTGCAAGTGCCTCCAGTGGGCAACCCTGAGACCACCTTATGCTGCAGTCTGCACCAGTTTCCTTCCTACACATGTTGCATTTGATGACCAACTGATACTACTACTCTAGGCCTCTCCTTATCAAAAATCTCTAATTATTACAACACACAAAGTAAGAAATAAAACTAAACCAGCTAAACAAAAATCACCTAAACCGGTTAACATCTCTTTCTCAAACATCTGTGTTCTCTGTTCTAACTTTTGCTGTGTTGAATCTTTCCTCCACGTAAACTCACCTGACAGCTCTCTGTGAATCTAACCTTGATCCTTCTATTCCTATAAGTTCATTTCCTCTCATCCATTTGCTCATATATTTGTGTTTGAAGACTTTAATGCCCACCACACCAAATTGCTGGAAAACTCTGTCACAGATCTTGCTGGTGTCCATACCATGAACTTTTCAGTCACTCAATCCCTCATGCAAGTGGTTGATTTCCTCATGTGTTTCTCTAATAACTCTAATAGACCTAACTCCCTGCTAGATCTCTGTTTCATTTTTATCACTAACTCTTGCCAAGTTATGCAACTTTGCCCTCTTGGCAACTCTCATCATGCCACGGTTTTCGTTAATATTGCCTTTTTCTCCCCCTCCCCCAGGAACACTGACCAGCAAAGTATCTTACTGTTACCAAAGAGCAGGCTGGGAGTTGTTCTGCAATTTCTTGTATGGTGTCCCTTGGAACAATGTATTTAGTCTTCCCATTGAAGACTATGCATCCAAAGTCTCCTTTTGGGTTAAATCTGGCATCAATGCTTCCATCCCATCCAGGAAGTTATGACTTAAACTCCATTCATTACCCTGGTTCTCCTCTGTTTCCTTGGTTGCTATTGCTCAAAAAAATCATTTCTTCCAGCTTTCTTCTGCTAGTAATGAGTGCAAGAGGATATTAAATGGTGCTAAGCTGTTGTTTGCTGACAAAATGAAGTAGTGAATAGCATTCTGCAAATTAGGCTCCAAAGACTACTGGCGGCTTTGTAAAAATGTATTAAACAACAGCAAGCCCTCAATCCCCACATTAATGAATAAATTTGATATTCTCATATCTTCAGCAGACAAAGCCGTGTGCTTTGCTTGTAGATTATCCACCAACTCAACATTAGATTCTTCTGAGGTATCAACATTTGACTTCCCACCTAGAACTGAAGCTCAACTGAGTAATGTTCACATCACTCCCTCACTAGTGTCTAACACAATTTCAAAGCTTGACTCCTGTAAGGTGAGTGGAGGTGACATAATTCCTATCATTATCCTGAAGAAATGTGCCCCTGAACTCTCCTGTGTTCTCTCCAAACTCTACAACTACTACATCGCTGATTCTTGCTTTCCTGTCTGCTTGAAGTCCTCCTTTGTGGCTTCTGTATTTAAGAACTCTGGAGAACCCTCAGACACTGCTAATTATCACCCTATCAGCCTCCTTACTATTTTTGGTAAAGTATTCAAGGTTATTATCAATGCTGAAGTGGTTCAACATCTCGCAACCCATAGTCTCTTCTCCGATAAACAATATGGTTTCTGCTACACCAAGTCTACTGCTGATATGCTAGCAACCATCACAGAGTATATATACCAGGCTCTTGGTAATGTGGCTTCCTTCTGTCTCTGATACAGATACCTTCACGGCTTGTGCTTTGATATGCTTAGCTCCTTGGTGCCCCCTCTGCATGAATTTACTCATGCTACTAGACTAGCAATTAGGTCTCATCCTTTTACAGTGATACCAATAAAATTTAACTGTAACTTCTACTTTTATCAGCTTCTTTTCTCACATTTTACCCCTTTGGGATTCCCTTTCATATACTTGCTTCCATGACAGCTACAATCTCCAAGAATTTAAATGCAATGTCAATTGCCTTCTCTTATCTTCTTGACTCGCATCCTTTCCCTCGTATTATTTTCTTCTCCCTTTCCACTTTACTCTCATGCAGCTTTCTTCACACCAGTGTTCTCATCCTTCTCTTACCCATTCTCTGATACCCCCTGTAACTCGTTCCTTTCATCACTCACCTCTTATGTTACCCCTTGCACAGCAGTGGCAGTACTACCTTGCTTGGGGTAAAATGATTATTAAAAAAATTATTAAATTCTTTCAATGTTTTAGCATTTGTTATATCACTATCTATGGAATGAATAGACCGAATGAAAGTTTTGATATATATGTTGCATAAATGTCTATACAGTACTTTTAATAAACTATTTTTAGTGCATTTTGAGAGTAAAATAATTTGCAACTAATTGGTCTAAATTTAATATTAGCTGTATACATAAATACAACATAAGTAATAATGAGATTGAATAAAAGTATAACAGATCCTACCACTGGCTATTGGCTTCATTTAAAAAATACTATATAGTATATGATAATGTACTAAGAATCATTTTTAATTAAGGCTACATATTCAAATAATAATCTGCCATATTTTCTGCTATCTCTTAATCTTTTCAGAATTGTTTTCTTTGACACAAACAGTTTGAATTACAAGACATAAGATGTGATAACTTTTATTTAATTGTCCTAAATTTATTTGTCCTTATTTTTTAGGTAAAATGCAATGTGGACCTGCTCCTTTAAAAGCTATCAAAGAAGGTCATGTCTACCTTCTTTATGATGTTTCATTTATTTTTGGTGAAGTCAATGGGGATCGTGTCTTTTGGATGGTAATATTTTTAAAAATATTCTTTGTAATTATCTATTTTGTTTAGATAAATGTATGCTTTTGTGTTCTTCATGTGATTTAAAACAATTTAGCTGATCCCTCCTAGAGTTTTCAACATATGCCTCATGATCACGAGTATCATTAGGGTTAAAAGAGCAGCAGTGAGTATGTCTAGGGTAAGGTAGCCTAATGAAATTCATTTCTCTTCAGGCTGATCCGGTGTATAATCTGCTTTGAAAGAGGATAAAATATTCAGAAAATAAGAACAGAAAAATGATTGCTAATATACTAACCTGATCAACAATGCTAATGTTGATCAATAAACCCATGATTGTTAACCTGGGTTTCAATCTATATACAAGAAAATTTAAAACACCTTTATTAAGCAGCACCAAGAACCCAATGAAGAAGTTCAAAAGACTGAAGAAAATTCTAAATCATTTTATATTGTTTATTAATAAAACATTTAAGATGTTACAAGATAAAACTTTTTTTTTTTGCAGTGTCAGACCCTGTGCGCAGCTAGGGAGAAGGCATCCAGAAGACCAAAAGTTAATTAGAACTGGCAGATAAGAGAAAAAACTTTATGTATTGGAATAGAAAAGAACTGGAAAATGAGAAAGTGGTCAGTTAGAGCAAAGTGAAATCTACCTACTGAAAATAATAATGGCTTCCACCTGCAATATTTGTCTATATCAGGAACTACCTGTGTTTTAAAATAAAGGGTACCCAGGCCTAGCTAGTATAAAAGGGGCTGGGGAACTCCCAGAATTATGAGAAAAAAATTTTATACGCTTAAGCCTACCATTCCCATAACAAGTAATAACTTAAAATTGTAGTAGATCAAAATAAGATGACTAATAGAGAAGGTTGTTTTTATTGAAGTACTACTGTTAAAAAAACTTACCTTCATTTCTGTTGTACTATAAAGTACAGAAATAAGTAACAAGGTATTTTTCTTCTATGTGCCATGTCCTTTCAGGACGTAGGTGATTATGGCCTTCCATATCTCCCTATCCCTTGTAGCTCTTAACACCCTTTCTTTTGTTACCCCTCTCAAACCTACGCTGCCATCCATTTGCTCAAGCCCATCAAATATGTCATGCATTGCTTTCTCCTGTCTCTTTTTCCCCATCTATCTGTCCTGTAAGTGTCAGATTCTCCAAACCCTCCTTCCTCATTATATGTCTTGGAAACTTTGGCTGTCTTTTCCTGATGTTAAGTATCAGTTTCCTTATAATTTCCATCCTCTCTATAACCTTATCATTGATCACATGTTCAGTCCATGGTATCTTCATCATCCTTCTGTAGAACCACATTCCAGCTTTTTTCTTTCATCTTTGATGATATTGTCTAGCATTTGCTGGTATATTGAAGAACAGACATCATATAACAATCCAGTACTCTGTTTCCAGCAAAATTTTCTTGTCTCTCAATACTCTACTTAGCTTCTGGAATGCATCCTTGGCCATGCCAATATGACTTTGAATTAGAATAATTTCATGGTATCTAAATTCAGTAATTGTTTGGTTTCAGTATCTTTAGCCTGTAGTTGGCTTTTTACTGATGACTATATCAGTGTCTGCTGTCAGCCCTGTATCATCTGCATATCTTATATTGTTCAGATTGTGGCTGCCAATAATGAATCCAGCAAGACGTCTAAAATTCTCAGAATTGACTTGCTGTATAAGTTGAATAGATCTGGTGAGAAGACACATCCTTATCTTACACCTCTTTCTATCTTTGTATAGATGTTCGATTTGTTTTCTGTCCATATTCAGTCAGTTTGCATCCATAATAAGGTTCTTTCTAATGTCTTTCCCAAATATGTAAAGGTTATCAAGCATCTCTGTTCATTAATTTTTAGTGTACTTTGTTGAATGCTTTTGTCTAGTCTATGAAATACAGGCACATGTCCTTCTGCATTTGTATTACTCTCTCTGACAGCATTCTAAGCTTAAATTTTATGTTCCTTGTTTCAGTGTCCTTTACAAAACCACACTGTTCTTGTCCTCTCTCTGGCATGAGTCTGCTGCATGCTCTATTCATCAGAATTCAAATGATGAGTTTTGTTATGTGACTCATTAAACTGACTGTTCAGTGGAGTTTACATTCCTTTTTATCCTGGTTTTTTAGGCCGTGCTATGAAAATCGATCTGCTTAGGTCTTCCACTCTTGTAGATTTCATTTATTATTTGTGTAAATTTGTCTTTGCTGAAATCGCCTAAGGCTATCAGCATTTCTATGACCATGCCGTCTGGTCATGCTACTTTGTTTCTATTTAGTTTGGCTAGACCAACTTTCCACTTTGGATCCTAATATTTATGTCAATATCTCTGTGTATTAGTGATTGTTCTCTCTTGTCATGGAAGAGATCTCTTATATATTCCTTATCATTGCTGAAATATTTCTCTTTCTCTATTACGAGTGTTCCAACCTTGGATTTTGTACATCTTGTTAAGGAGCATGTCTTTTGTTCTATTAGTTCTCTAGTCTTTCATGCATGTCTCCTTTATTAGTCATTTACAATTTCTATTTCTGCACATTTGTTGTTGAGCCATTCCTCTTTAGACTATCTACTTTTGGTTATTTCTTTGTCTAGTTTTCTGTATTCTGTTCTATGTCTTGCAGTTGGTTTCTGTTTTAGAAAAACTATAAATGCTTTATTTCCATCCTGATACTTTGCAATAAAAAAACTTGTTTGCCAAAGTGCCTTTTATCTGTAAAACTACTGAAAAAGGAACAATCTTGGTGCTAAAAACTATAAAAAATCTACACTATATATGTATGTGTGTTAATATTAGCCATATATTTATAAGGAAACATTTGACATTTGTTAAATGTGCAGTCAGTACTGCTTTCAGATGAATTTTAAAAAATAAATTTCTTTTAAAAAATAAAATTTGTCTTCCAAGAAAATAGCTTTCTTTAACCCAATAACTGTTATTGCTCTTTCCAATATTGATGTGGGTTTCCTTCCGAAACTTTTATTTGATATAGTGTAGAATGTCAACATCTTGATTATATCATTATTTTTGGGGGCGGCGGTTAAAATTTATAAAATCTTACTTTAAAAACAATTTTTCAGGAAAATAGGTTTCTCAAGACCAGTAGCTGTTATTGCTATTTTCGGTATTAATGGGGGTTTCCTTCCAAACCTTTTATTTGAAGTAGTGTGGAAAGTCAACATCTTGATTATGTCAGTATTTTCTCTTTGTGTTATATCTGATAACCATTTAAGTTGATACTGCTGTTGGTAGCCTACACGTGATTTGGTTTTTGTTATTTGGGTGTTTTTTTGTAATTCTGTAGCATTAGTTCACAAGGATTGAAGAAGTGTAGTCTTTGCCAAGAGGTTCAGGCTTTACTCACTCAAAACCAGAAAGGAGTTCTATGCAACAGATAAAATAGATATTATTAAACTGGTATAGAGCCATGCATGAGATCTATATGAATGTCTTGAACTGACAAGGCTATTTAAAAACATGACTCGAGTTTTCTGGTTAATGTTTTGGTTTTGTAGTAATTTGTGGTATTGGGCAAAACTACCCCTAGGACAGCTTATTCTATGTTCAATTACTTTATTTTCAATAGCTAATAATCCATACACTGAGGTATTTGAAGTGTTTCATATTTACTAATTCCACATTGTGAATTTTTATAATGGATTCAGAGTGCAGATTATAGTTTCTGTTTTAGAAATGTTTTCATTTCTTGGAACACTTGATGGAGGATGTTAATGTTCTGTTCAAGATTATTCCTATCTCAGCTATGGATATCTGTTTTATCAGCATATCTCCGATCACCATGAATATATTGGCCCCGAGTAGGAAAGCAAGATCATCACCATCTTCTATTGGCAGATTTATTTGGGATGTAGTATGGCATGTTTAAATGATCAGTGCCCATTTTTCACTCCTGTATGTGTAAATATTGCAGGGCATATTCTAGGAAAAGATTAAATATATTGGGGCTTTCATTTCCTCCTTATTGTACACCTTATGAGATTTGAAATGTTTCCATATTAGAGTCCTCACCAGATATGTAAAATTTTGTAGACCTTTTGTTGTTACTCTATTAGATAGATGCACTTAGTCGATTTGGAGCTTGAAAAGTGGATGAGAAGAAATCTTTATTGATGCAATCATATATAGCTATAAGGTTGACATAGCAGGTATACAATCAGTACAATTTGTGAATTGCTTTCTCTTTCAAGTTGTATTTTTTAAATTGAGATTATGGTCAAATATTTTATAGTCAGTAACTAATAAATCAGTTTGCTTTATTACAGCAAAATGTTATAGACAAAATATGTTATATTATTACTCAGCTCAAGAAGTAGATTTTTTCCCCAAATTCAATACCCCAACTAATCAATGAGTTTGAGGTCCTCACCTCCTCAGCAGACAAGGCTGAATGCTTTGCCCGTAGATTCTTGACCAATTCGTGTCTGGATTTGTCTGGAGTCCAGACACCCGATTTCCCATCTAAAACTGAGGCCCAATTGAATGACATCCACATCACACCCTCGCTGATTTCTAGCATAATATCAAAACCTGACCCTCACAAAGCGAGTGGTGGGGACGGAATCCCAATCATAGTCTTGAAGAAATGTGCCCCTGAACTCTCCTCTGTCCTTTCTAAGCTCTACAACCTCTACCTATCTTCCTCCTGCTTTTCTGCCTGTGGGAAGTCTTCTTCTGTGGTTCCAATATTCAAGAACACTGGTGAACCCACTGGTGTTCGAAGCCATTATCAATGCCAAGGTCGTTCAGCATCTCACGGCCCACGGGCTCTTATTGGACAAACAGTACAGCTTCCACTTCACCAGGTCTACTGCTGATATGCTAACGACCATCACCGAGTATATATACCAAGCTCTCGACAAGAATGGTGAAGCCGGAACTGTCGCCCTGGATATCTCTAAAGCATTCGACAGAATATGGCATGCCGGCCTTCTACGGAAACTGCGAAGCTATGGCATTACTGGACTTTTGTTGGACTTAATCCGGTCATTCCTCTCCAACCGCACACTGAAGGTGGTTTTAAACAGGCATGCCTCCCAGAACTACCTTAAAAACGTGGGTGTCCCCCAAGGCTCTATCCTAGGTCCTACGCTCTTTCTAATCTACATCAATGATCTCCCTGATGCCATAAGATCACAAGTAGGCATGTATGCCTATGATACCACAGTATATGCTCACCTCGATCAAAAATCATATTGATGATAAGGTGAACCTCGCAGCTGAGCTTGAAAAGGACCTCCAATCCGTGATGGATTGGGGTAGGAAATGGCTCATAAAATTCAATTCTTCCAAAACGAAGCTGCTGTCAATTAACCACCACAGACGACTGCACCTCCCTCCTATTAGCATGGAACAGGCATGCCTCCCAGAGAGGAAAATACTATGCCTGCTTGGCCTGACACTCTCAGCAGACCTCAAGTGGAATGACTACGTCGAATCCATTGCTAAATCCGCTGCTATGAAAGTTGGCTCTCTGTGCAGGGCCTGGAAATTCTTTCCGCCTGAATCTATCCTGCACTTATACAAATCTACCATCCGCCTGTGTTTTGAATACTGTTGCCACATCTGGTCGGGTGCCCCTACTATTCTCCTCGGGCTTCTTGCCAAAATACAGCGAAGAATCTGTAACATGATTGATACCGATTTAGCTGACTGCCTGCAGTCACTCTCCCACTAGCGTGACGTGGCTTCCCTGTGCCTCTTCTATAAATACTTTCTTGGCTTCTGCTCTGATGAACTTAAATCACTGGTGCCCCCTAGGTGTGAGTTTGCACGAGATACTAGATTGGCAACTAGGTCCCACCCTTTTACAGTGAAACCGATGAAATGTAACTTCAATTTCTACTTCAACAGCTTCTTTTCTCGCACTTCCCGCCTGTGGAATTCCCTTCCGCATGCCTGCTTCCCCGATGGCTATAACCACCAGGAGTTTAAATGTAAGGTCAATAGACACCTCCTAACACACTAACCCTCCCATTCTCTCCAACTCTCCCCCGATGTACATCCTAACTCGTCTATCACCCTGTGTAACCCCCTGCACTATAGGGGCAGTGGAATGCCTTGCTTGGGGTGACATGATTAAAAAAAAAAAAAAAAACTGTTTTGGGATCTCCCCTTTGTATATGATAATGGACTCGACTGAGTATGTATGTATATATATATATATATATATATATATATATATACTCCTGCCATAGAGAGAACAGTTGTTGCCATAGAGTTGAGAGGGAGAGTAATCGTAGACATTCGTTACAGTTATCGGAGAGTACCGTAACTGATACGTAAGTTACTGAGAGATACCGAACTTACCCAGAGACTAATGCATCTGAAGTCAGGCTAGCTCTGAGCTCCGCTCAGCTAGAATAATATACATGGATATACTATATGCAACGACTTCACTTCAAGACTTGTACATATTTATTTCTTTCTAATAGTATTCCTGGATTTCCTAACCTGCGTTCAAGTTTTTATATTACGTTCAATATAATCTACTTTTCTATCTCCATATCTGTTTTGTTGTTAATTATTTTGTGCGGTTCCTCACCCGGAATCAACAATACTAACCATCTCATTGTTTTTTAGGAATCAGAAGATGGTATGGATGTCTTTTATATAGACAAATGTGGTGTTGGTAAGTTAATCAGTACAAAAGCTGTTGGAAGTGATAAGCGGCATGACATCACCCATTTGTACAAGTATCCTGAAGGTATGTTAATTTATTCCACTTTTTTGTTTAAATTAATCTAGAGTTTTCTGAATATTCCTTGATAAAACTTTTTTTCTATATGCTTAGTCCTTCTTTGTGGTGAGAGCAATGGTTAGCAAGCTAATTATGCAGAACATTATTACTTAAGTGAGTTCAGTCTTCACCAGGTCCTTACACTTTTTACTTTGTGTATTAAAATGAAACATTATAAACATTAACAAAATACTTAGTTTTTATAGAGCCTATGTACAGCAATGGCTAAGAAGGTAGTGTTGTTAAATAATTCCTTACTATAGTGAAGTTCTTGACGCTTGTGGCCTTGTGCCAGACTAAGAAAAGTTATATAAATATTATTTGTCCTTCCTGTTTCTTTGCCTATATGAGTTGTACCCTTGTCACTGTAGAGCCACTATTGACCAATTTGGTCTAAATCCATCTCTTACCATATCTATTCAGATATTCTTCCTCAGACTGAGCTGGTGAGCTAATGAACGCCCTGATCCAATACCTATAACTATGTTCACATTTGCAGGCAACTATTTAGGATATGACTCTTTCAGAAAAGATAATCTGATTGTGGCAGCCTTTTTACCTAGTTCTGTTTCCTGTCAAACTAATGAGTGCCAACTGGATAAGTACCTTTCCTTGTTTGATAAATTGTAGTTTGTAACTATTACAGTTGAGAAGTCTAGCATTAGTCATCTTCAATTGACAAACTGATTTGATAAATGGGGGCTCCATTGAAATTCAAATCAGTGAAAATACTGGGCTGTTTCATAGAATTATAATCATAAACTTTTCATATGAGCCAGTCACTGGGAATTGTTTCCATTTGTAATAAAAGAAATTGTTTCAAATATAAATTGCTTTAATAAATTAAATATATAAATAATTCAATATACTTACATATAAAAGCTGATAGAATAAAATACATGACTAACAAATTTAATTTGTTATCATCATATAGGGGGTGTGACCCAACCACATTTCTACTACTTCATCCATATTGTTGCATTGTATAACAACAGAAAATATTTCTATGAACTTCATCTGGAACATTATCAAAATTAACATTAAGAATTAATCTAAGATAAGCTGGGGAACTTCAGCTGCAGAATAATGACTAAAGTTGCTAATGAATGGAACTTCTTGGTACTAATTGCAAGAGTTACTAATAAGTAAAATTTCTGGCTTCTAAGTAGTAACAATTCTTGTTATTGTTACAGTTAATAATAAGTGACAGTGTTTGGTAGCAACTGCAAGAGTGACTAATTAGACACAGTTCTTGCAACTAACATCATCATCCTGTGGCCTCGGCCGAGATAGAACTCACTCCACCCTTCCAGTATTCCCTATTTGTCATAGCTCCTGTAAGGTCTTCCTTGGTGATAGATGTATCTCTATGTATCCTGTCTGGAAAGGTTAACTTACGAGATCGATTGTGAGATGATGGGTGCCTCCATAATTCAAATGATGAAGCAAGTTCATCTGTGGCACATGCACAATGACCAGTAAACTGGACAAATCTCTTTTGAACTAAGGTTGATACTCTTGGTAGGTTTCCATATATCATTTCTAGAGTTGGGTGGTTTCGCATGAAAGTTCAAGTACTCTTCTGAGAAGATGATGATGATGCAACTGATTGCAGCATTTACTACTTAGTAATAAATCTTAGTACCAATTACTACCACTAGTTACTATAGTTACCAATAAGTAACATTTCTTGAATCGAATTATTAAAATCTTTGATACTAAGTGCCTCTTTTATTAATTTGTAAGAGTTCTTGGTCATAATTGCTGAAGTTATGGATTAGTAACAGTTCTTAGTACTAATTGCTGAAGTGCAGCTTGTAGCGTTTGATTGTGCCTAGACTTCCACTATTCTAAATTCTTAGTCCCATCTCATTTCCTAGTTTTAAAAATTGGTTTTAAAATTGTCTTACACATGAATATAAACAGTATTTAGCACATGAAAGACTTGATGTCAGAAATCTTGCTGATTATTGTCTGCTTCAATTTTGCAGGTAGTGAAGAAGAAAGAAGAGTTGTAAAGTTTGTGAATCAGTTTAGCTCTCGAGCAGAAGATGACATCTATGAATTGGATGTTGTCAAAGATGTGGAATTCAAATTTATGCCCCCAACAAAAGCAGAAGTTGGAGAAAGCTTTGAAGTAAAACTGAAGATGAAATCTCTGTCTGATTCAGTCAGGAAGATTGATGTCACTGTAACACTGATGACATCTTTCTATACAGGAATCTCAAGACAGGAGATAAAAGCCAAAAGACAAACAATTGAACTCAAGCCCAAGAAAGGCAAGTCAATAACTCATTGCTTTTTGTTCTTGAATGAATTCTCTATATAGTACAGGACAAAACATACTGACAAAAAAGGACAGTTAATAATGAAAACATTTTAATAATTATTAGCTTCTAAAATTTTTAAATTTCTTACTTAAAAACTCTGAAATGTACTTTTGTCAATCTTATAATTATGATAAAAAATAGAGTTTAAAATTTTTAAAAAAGTCTTGGAATCATTGTCAAGTTCAGAAAGATGGGGCATTTTGTGTTGGAAATGGCAATCTCAAGTTTTTTTCCCCCAGGAAACTTGTCAGGAATGTGTTAGTTTGGGGCAGGCACAAACAGCATGAGAAAACAGTAGGTGTCCACAGTGGATGCAAAAATAAGACAGTCAACAACTGACAAGTATTGTAACAATCTAATGAAAAGGAACATTACTTCAAATTATATCTCAATTCAATGCTGTTGCTGTTCATCCCATCAGTCAATGCCTTGTACATCATACATTACATTCAGCCATTTTATAGCCATTGTCCAGCAAGTCTACCATTATTGACAACATAGCATTGATTCCTGCACTTCACCTGGGTCAGACAACATTGCTATTTCATTGCAGAAGACCGGGATACGTTTTCACTTGGTCAGATGTGCCATGTTTTCAACTATTTTGGGTAGATAGTGAATCTTACATGTGGCAGAGATCACAATAAGACAGATTTTTGCCTCTCAAAAAGTGTTGTATATTATACACTATATTCTACGTAGTTTTTGGTGCTACTCTATTCAATAATGTAGAGTGTATCAAACTGGTATTGGGATAAAAAGCAACAATAAAATTAAATGAAACTATTAATAAAGTCATAGTCATAATGAAAAGTATTTCGAGCCAGTGTTGAGATAATAATACAACAATAATAAGATGGATTAAAACTAGTAACAAAAGAACAATATTGAAAATCTTTTCTCTTAAATGTAAAAAAAAAATGAACAGATGCATATAGGGAGATCAACATTAATAATATTTTCAAAAAGAGCCTTAAATGATTTTTAAAAATGTTTTTTTTATCTATTTTTTCATTGTTTCAGAATGTGAATTCCAACTTCCTGTTGAAATTGTAGACTATGAGACTCATTTGAGTGCAAATGCCTCATTTTCTGCATTTGTAAATTGCAAAGTACAGGAAACAAAGCAGTGCTTTATTACAGTGGAGAAATTCACTTTGAAAATGCCGAATTTGGTTGTTAAGGTTAGAGATGCACAATATTCTTTCAATTTATCTTTGATCTTCTGTCAGAATTTCTGGGATGAGGAGATCATTATTTATATGCAAACCATAGTCCTCATCTTTGATTTTATCATCATATCATTTAGTTGTTTCTTAATAGCAACAATTGTTATGACCTGAAAGTTAATTAAACCTTTTCATAATAGAGAATTATTTTCATAGAATATAATACAGGATGGCCACCAAAATAGATAAACAGTTTGTTTCTTAATAGCAACAATTGTTATGGCCTGAAAGTTAATTAAACCATTTTATAAGAAAGAATAAATGTTATAAAAATGAATACATTCTGTCCCCAAAATGGATAGACATTTTGTTTCTTAATAGAAACAATCACTATGACCTGAAAGTTAAACCCTTTTGTAATAAAGAATAAATGTTATAGAATAAAATACAGGCTGTCCCCCAAAAGGGATAGGCATTTTGCTTGCTTGTTGCAATTTTTTTTTATTACACCAATTAAATAATTTCATGATAATAAAAAAAACATTATCCATATTTTGACCCAACCAACAAAAATGACCTTTCACCATGAAATGTACACACTACTCCACACATTCATGCTGCAGTTCACTCATTTCTCAAATTTCTTTAAACCCATCTAGGAGAGTTACAACCAGTCTGTGAGAAGGCAATGGGGAAACTTTTCTAATATATTTCCCAATATCCATGGCAATTGAGATATTAAAGGAAACTTTGAAGAGCCACAATCACCTATATTCTGAAGAGACATTGCATTAAAAATCATTAATGGTTCTCAGTTGTGATTGCCTCTTTCTCGTGTTCTGTGAATTTTGAAAGTGGATGTTAATTTCTCTATAACCAAGAACTGAGCTGTATAAGTAACCAAAATAGGCGACATTCAATTGATGAAGTTAGTTTGCAAATGTACAGAAAAAATTAATTTTTAAATAGATTCTTATTTAATAATAATCATTTTTACATTAAACATTTCACTTGACTTGTGTATTGGAATAATTCTATCTTGTACTAGTGATTAGTGAAGGTCAAAGCTGATATTTTGCAAAAACAGATCCTCACCTCTTAAAAGATTACCAAAATATAATCATCTTACCCTATTTCATCTTCTAAGCTAAACTTAGTAAAGCTCAAATCATTTAAGCCCACCCCACAACTTGAAAGTGTGATGCCACACAATCTTCCTACTTGAATTATTCTCTATTTTGGTCTTGTGTCATAGAAATTTAAATTTTAAAACAGAGTTTCTCCACTTGGAAAACTGACACAACACAATCTTTTTAATTTTCAGTTTCTTTAAATTTTGGATTGAGTCATACTAAACTGAACAGTTAATATCAAGGTGAACAGGTCCTCCCTATTTGGCAGAGTGATTCAACATCTCATTTGTCTTTCAAAGAAAGATAAGGCAATATCATAATAACTATATCTAACAAAAACTTTAAGTAAAATTTAATATATTTTATGACATGATGTCCTGTTTATTTCAGTGCCCCAAAGAAATGGAGAAAGACGGTGAAGCAAAAATGATAATCACCTTTAAAAATCCATTGCGTCTGAATCTGACAAATGTTGTCTTAAATGTGGAAGGTCGAAAAATTGTACCAAAAACAACTTTCAGGTATTTCTTTATTCTTTTTAAAATTTTCACACAAATGCTCACACATGCACACACAGACACACACACACACACACATATATATATATATATATATATATATATACACACACACTAATGTTCCTTTTATACAAGGCCCAAGTTCCTCTTGAGGTAGAAGTATACTGAATGAGTAGTGTGAATGGCAAGAATGGTTAACCCTATCCTGAACAGGTTAAGATTTTAGTGGTCAAGGAATCATCCTCTTGGGAGTCAATTGCACAAGGTAGTTGTTCATAGGCAAAAGCTGTTTGAGTAGAACTTACTTTTCAGTAATGGAATATAAAGTGACTGGGAGCAGTTCATGACAGTGTAAGCAATGTGGTAAGTCCTAGTTGTGAATGTTAGAATTCATGGAACTAAAGAATGTAGCCAAGTCTGAACATGATATAGTAATGGGAGGGTTGCAATGTTTTGCCTGTGGGAAAAGGCTTGTAGGATGGAAAATAGAAAATGTGTAGATATTTTGGATGAGTGGAAAGGTAAGACTAGGCAGCTTCAGCCCAGATATGGCAGCAGTACTTCATTTTTGGTTTTATCTGGCTCTTATATAAGTAGAGGATAACAGAAAAAGTCAGGTTCTTATTAGAGTGATACAAGGAACCAACGATTTTTAGATTGTAGTTCATTAATGTAAATCAGAAAAAGTTGGTCTGAGAAATAAGCCTTGGAAGACACTGTCATCCATCTCATTGACCTCAGAAAACT
The DNA here is from genome assembly GCA_037127315.1 of Ascarosepion bandense. Taxonomy (NCBI): domain Eukaryota; kingdom Metazoa; phylum Mollusca; class Cephalopoda; order Sepiida; family Sepiidae; genus Ascarosepion; species Ascarosepion bandense. The sequence goes on along the minus strand of JBBBDQ010001084.1, from coordinate 1,769,381 downwards.
GGCTGTTAACAACTACCTTTATGTACCTACTCGTTAGAAATGACTTTGTCAAAGGACTTCAATATATCTAATATGATCGTCCTTGTGAGCTATTGTTTAATGTCTCATTGATCCTGTGAGTAATGATAGGATCTATTTGATTGAAATCTGTACAGTTTGTCACTCAATATGTTATCCCTGTTGAGGTGATCAACAACCTTTTTATTAATTATAGCCTCAAAATGATTGCTGATGACACTAAGGAGACTGATGCACTGATATTGAAATGGGGACAAACATTTACATGCATTCTTAAAAACAGCATAAAAAACATTAAAGGTAATTTTTGAGGTCATCTGCCAGTTTGGTTTTATCAAACTTATCAGACACACTATTAAGTCATCATCAGCATCAATACAGAGTCAAGAACTGATGACATTGATGAAAATAAGAATCAAAGTAGAGCTAAGAGTATAGGCCTGTGGGAGGCCTATGTTAATGCCAAAACAACTTTAGCCATTCACGATAATTTTCACTAAGTGGGTTCATAAGAAAGATTGAAGCAAATTAAAGAAGTGACATAACCCTTCAACTTGTGAGGAAGACCAGCCAGCATTTGAATGCCTTTGAAATATTAGAGGAAACAACTCAAGCTTTACTATTCTTATCTAAAGTTTTACTCTCTTTTGGTAATTAATGTCAACATATACACAGTTGACTTAGAGAAAAGCCATATTGTCTGAAAGAAAAGAAAACCCGACAATTGCTTAATCAATTCTGTGTAGATTAGCACCTCTAGCACTTTGCCAAAATGGAACAGAAGACTAATAGATTAATTGTTTGAAGAATCAAATAGTTTGCTAAAGTTTTAAGAACAGGAACATTTTAAAACAGGAACTCCAAAAAAAAGTTTTCCAACAAGCTAAAAAGCAAGAAGCATCAAGAGATTTATTACAGAGTTTGGAGAAAACAGGAGCCAGTTCAGGAGCACATTTGGTTAGGACAATTGCAGGGATGCCATCAAGTTTGCATGCTTTCTGGGGATTGTTTGGAGATGATAGTTGAAACCATAGGTAGTTTTATTCATTAATAATGAGGTCTTATATTGTAGTGATGTAAAAAATATTCTTTCAGACCTTATTCTACAAAAGTGGTGAATTGACATTAAATGCTTTTGAGCAGGATTTTATATATTATTGAATACATATCCAGATATGTTTCTGTCTTCACAATTGTCAGTGTCACTTGGAAGATGACCTTACTTATCAATTTTTTTTAATAAAAATGCAGTGGTTAGGCAACTGAGCAAAATTGATTCTTTTTTTCAAGATCTTTTTGAAACATCAAACATTTTATACTGAATACATTCGTAACGACAGACAATGTTTAAAATTATTTTTGATTAAACACACTTCCTCTTTAAACAACTGACAAAGGATAGCATAATTTGACATACTAGAAAACAAAACATTTAGTTTAACCTTAATGAGAACTTTCTATTTTATTTGCAGGGAAGATTTGGTGCTACCAAAGTGTAAACTTGTCAAGGAAGTGACCTTAAATCCCAAAACACGTGGTAACAAACGTGTTGTCGCAATTCTTGTCTCAGATCAGTTGAAAGGCATTAAGGGCATGGGAAAAGTTGATGTCATTTAAAACCATTGAAATGTTTTCAACAACTTATACAATGCTGAAGTGAAATATTACAATTTTGTGTTTTCTGTGGGTTTTTATTTTTTCAATTGTTTCTGGGGTAAAGAATATCAAATAATCATGAATTTTGTTATTTCAGACTATGCCTTTTTATTCATTTAAACATTTAAAATGGAAGGTGGATTAATAAACTAACCAATCAGTTTGAAGCGTGAAAATTTTATTGGAATAGAAAATTTATTAGCCTTTCTGGATTGCTTACACTAAAATGCTATCTGCTCAATTAGGTTTGCTTTGTCATTGCTGTTATTCATTTATATCATTATTTCTTGACTGGTACGGTTTTGTAAAGAATAAAAAATCATCTACTTTTAATACTTCTTAAACTGCTCAAAAGGTAGCAATGAAAAAATTTTTTTTAAATCACAAAGAAGACATAACTGCTGAAAATTTGGAACATAAAGTTGCCATCAGAATTACTAGGCTTTCTTTACGCTTTTAAATTTGTATGGTGAAATTATCAAATTTACTGTGGCTTTTATTGACAAGAAAATAAATATTGCAAAACTGAAACTTTTTTGTTTTCTTTCATTCTGTTTCTTGAATTTTTACTTTTTATTGTTAGTTTTGATTAAAATAAAGTATTTTAAAGAAAGTTTTGTCTGTAAAGAATATTTTTGCTCTTGTTAAAGAAGAATTTGTTTTTATTTCATTGTTTGATGAAAATGTATGATGGCTTAATTCTTGTTGATTTAGAAAAAGAAACCAAGTTTAAAGCTGCTTATTTCACTGCCATGTTGTAGAGACAGGCATGAACCTAAATTTACCCTATACTTTGTTTCTATGATTAATTATCATTAATTATATTATTATCACTATACCTCAATGGTAGATATGTATGGTCAGTGAATTTTCTATTATATTCTTTTTATTGGGATAGCAAAAGAAGCCTTCCAAAGCTAAACAAAGTATTAATAAATTGGAATGTGGCACTGTTTACTAGTAATTAACAGTAATTTTTAATTTGGATATAAGTAGAAATATACTGATAAACTTCTCATGAAAAGGGTTGAAGATATAAAGAACAGCATAATTCATTCCCTGACATTGTAAATTATACAAATGAACCATATGTCTGGTGGGGGACAATGTCTAATTTCTACAACGTGCAAGGTGTTGACAGTCGATTGATAAAACTGTAAAAATCCTAAGTGCCAGTTAAGAGGTGAAAATGTTACTTAACGAAAAACCATGTGTTCAGTATCTTACTCCAGATGGAGAGAAAATATACAGCTGACTAATTTATTTTAGTCAAAAAAAATTGCGAAATTTTGACAGTTTGTTGAATGATGTTCACTCTGAGAAAGTCAATTCATTGTATTCAAATTACAGCTCAGAAAGAGAAAAGTTCACAGGAAAAGATAGTTGCTTTTTTAAAGGTAGTGAAAATGAAGGAGCAGAACGTGCCTGCATCCACTGAAAAGCAGTAGGCACAGACAGCCCACCAAAGAAGGACAAGAGCTGTCCATGCCACTGCAGAGTGTTAGTAGGAGATGCTAAAAGGAGGAGGAAGAAGTTTTAAGGCAGAGTAATGCTTACAACTGTCACCCAAGAAAAGGAGGAGGGGGGGGGCTACCAAACTGGAAAAATAACTTTTTTCTCAGGACCAAAGGCAGTGAAGACGACAGGTACCAATTCTCTAATTACCTCATACCCACACCAGTTTTTGGCAGACACCAATAAAAATGAAAGCGTGAAATGAGATCTAAAACAAGGGAAGACAAGAAAGATAGGAGACTGCCCAAGTCTGCACGTGACTAACTGCGGAAGCATAACTCTGACAGCAGCCTTGAACCAAACTTACAAAATCAATTAAAGAAACTTCTCTATGTCTATAAGCCAACCCTTACCAGCTTAACCAAGGGTTGCATCCGATTTGGGAACAATTTAGGAGGACAACACTGCATGTGAACAGTTACTAACAAGTTGCTGTATATAATACTTGATATAAAAATAATATATTTTTTCTTTGCATAACTTCAAGTGTTTATTTTTATTACTGTACGTCTTCGCTCTATTCGGACCAACCTGATGCAAAAATATTAATGATGAATTGAATCTTGGCCTATTTACAATCAATCTAATCACAACATTGGGTAAGGCAGGTTAGGATCGAAATGATCAGTCTATTGAGTAGTACTGAATGTTTTGGATGACCAGAGGGAGAAGAAAGCTATACCTGGTTCATCTGAACCATAGGCTGACAAAGAAGGCATCACAGGTTGGTTCTGTCATCATAGTGTTATGGTGAAACACACCTATTCTATAGTGAATAAACTCTACCCCCTAATTTAAATAGGAGTAGTAAGACGAATGAGGATCAGTCGATGTTGGACGATAGTAGTTGACAGTTGAATACAAAAGTAGTCAGTGACTTGACAAAATTACACTATTACATATTATATCAAGTTCCTAACGCTGATTTTTATACGGGTTTGAACACGGCACTCAAAGATTATAATTATCCCCTACCAACAGCAGAAGAAATATTAGCAAAGCTAAACAGAGGCACAATATTTTCGAAGATAGACCTCAGTGGTGCGTATTTGCAAATACCAGTAGAAAAGGAAACATCTAAACCTTTGTGTATAAACACACATCAGGGTCTGTATAAATTTAACAGACTACCTTTTGGGATCAAGGTTGTGCCCGCCATTTTCCATCAAATAATGGATTCGATGCTGGGTGGTCTAGATTTTGCCATAGCATATCTGGATGACATCCTCATGAGAAGTACAAGTATAGCAGAACATGTGGGACATGTAAATGCAGTAGTTTCAAGAATACAGGAATTTGGATTTAAACTCAAGGAAAGCAAATGTGGGGTTTTTTTATGGAGAAAGTAAACTATCTTGGGCAGATCTTCGATAAGAATGGTAGAAGGCCAGACCCAGAGCGATCAGTGGCTATAAAAGACATGCCAGCTCCGAATGATATTACCACATTACAAAGATTTTTGGGATTATAAATTATTACCAAAAATATACACCCCTAAAATGTATGACCTGTGGGCACCATTAAATGATTTATTGAAGAAAGGAAAACCCTGGAAATGGACTAATAAATGCCAGAAAGCATTTGAAAATAGAAAGTTAACCTCAGAATTATTTTTAACCCACTACAACCCAAATTTAGAGATCATAGTAGCTTGCGATGCAAGTGCGTATGGAGTAGGAGCATGCATCTTACACAAAATGCCAGATAGTCAAGTAAAACCAATTGCTCATGCACTACTTCCGGCGGAGAAGAATTACTCTCAGATAAAGAGGTGCTAGGAATAATATTTACGGTAGCAAAATTTCACCATTTTGTCTGTGATTGACATTTTAAGCTACAAACTGATCATAAGTCTCTAATTTTGATTTTGGGGTAGAAAAAGGGTTTGCTGAAGCATACAGTCAACAGATTACAGAGATGGGGTATAATACTGCAAAATTATAACTTCAGCATGAAGTACATAAATTTGGCTATGCTGATGGGTTGTCCAGATTAATTCCTAAAGATACAATAATTGCCTCACTGAAGTCAGAAGAAGAGTTGAAATTTACTGTGTATAATGCAGCTCTGGAACTTCCATTAACTCTAGAAAAAATAAAAAAAGAAGACACCAGGAACAAGTATGTCTTGAAACTAAAAGAAAAAATAGCTGAGAGGGACCAGTACACAAAAATGTTTTTTCGCTTTGCGATACAGTATTGTTATATAGAGAACGTGTGGTGATTCCATACACACTGCAAAAGCAAATACTACAGGATTTTCATACTAGTCATCCGGGCAGCACTAGGATGAAGAGCTTAATGCACAGTTTTGTATATTGGCTGAATATGGACAAGGACATTGAGAACACAGTGTCAAAATGTAAAGGCTGCAAAAGCATCCCCGATAAAATTTAATCCCTGGCCAAAAACAGACCTACCATGGTCAAGATTACATGTGGATTTTGCAAGTACACTGAATGGATATCATTACATCATAGTAGTGGATAGTTTTTCAAAATGGCCTGAAATACAAAGGATAAAAAACCGATGATGCAAAGTACTAAAAACTTCCCGCTGTAATTGATCACAACATTTGGTGTAGTAGACACAATTGTGATAAACAATGGAAATCAATTTATGTCAAAACAATTTAAAGATTTCTGCAAGGAATACAATGACGAACACATTACTACAGCTCCATATCACCGAAGATCAAACAGGTTAACTGAAAAATTTGTGAACACCCTAAAAAGAGCTTTAAAGAAACCTACGAAAACACCTACAGCCCTACAGAAGATTTTACAGGTATACAGAATTACCCCAAATAACGGAACACCAGCCTCACGTCGGATAAGATCTGTCTTCGACAAATTACTACCAAAAAAGACAAAGCCAGGTAGAGAAAAATTTATTCAAGTAAAACAATACAACCTTGGTGAAAAAGTATACTTTAAGGTCTACAAACAGAATAAATCATTCTGGGAGATTGGAAAAATAGAAAAGTGTATTGGCAATATGATGTACTTGGTCAAAGGTGAAAAATTCATGTGCAGATGGCATATTAACCAGATCAGATGATGCTCTTCAGACGTGGTTGACAGCAGTTCCGTGGAAGAAACACCTATGGAGGTGATTTTGGATACGTTTGATCTACCAATGCCAGTAATGATTTTACCTGAGGTATGCCGATCCAGGAGGAAAAGAAAGGCAACTAATCATTTAAGATTACACTGCGTAATACATATTATATCAAGTTCCTAACATTTTGTATGTCGAACCTATTAGCCTCCACTGCAAAAATAACCCCACAACACATAGGATTCACTCGGAGTCTACCACATTGGTCACGGTGACCGTTGGATTCACCCCGGCTTGACCACAACCAAACCAAGAATCCAGTCAATGGAAATGATTGAGAACCAACAGACTTTGGTTATTTTGACCATACAATTCTAAACACTCCATACTGTCGGGAATTAGGCAGACAGGCAGGGGGTGGGGCAGACAAAGCTCTCCCATTTGGAGTAGAAAGATTAAGAAGAGGAGTGGAATGAGATGCCTGAAAGAAGAGAATGGACACTAGGACATGGATTCTTTGAACCTACGCTCGGTAGATCTGGCTTGATCTGTTGAACCTGTGACCACAAAAGCCACAGGTTGGTGAACTACGAAAGGCGAATGGGTTAAACAGGACCCACCCTCGGGTAACCAGTGGGGAAATGCTAATGAGAAATGCCCAGGAAGATAATAATAGAAGCGCACTTCTGCCAGTTCCCAGGGTTGGTTGGATGAAGAACCAAGGTCTCTGGAGAAGAAAGAAGGCCAGGGTATTTCTTTTATTAAGACAGGAAAAAGAGCTGTCTTGTAAAGCAGTACTGGGGGGGGGGTTCATTAGTAAGGGCTCTGATAGATACTGGGGAATATCTGTCTCATTACTGAGAGAGAGAGAGAGATAGAATATGAGTATTTGAGGAGTGGAGGTTGGATGAGGAAGGCGGACATAGAAATTATTGTAGAGCAGCTCTCACCTGTCTGGCGTTCTCAAGAATGAAATGGTCTGTGAAATGAGGTAGCTATAAAAATAAAGATTAATTGCAGTCTGGGATTTTGGAGTTTCATTGACATTCAGAGTTCATTTTGTTAGACTCTCTGACTTTGGGCAGAGATGAACCTAGATGAGTCTTGCCTGGAGAAAAGCAGACAATTTTTGTGCCACATCTACCTTAAGCATCTGACCATGTGAGGAGGTGGTTGATACCTTTGGTGTGTCATTGATGATTACTATAGGACTGTGCTCCCTGTGACTAACAAATTAAACTCTCCTCTCTTCTACTATTTGTTCTGTCTATGGTGTTGTTTTATTTGTATTGATATTCCTTAGCATGGATATTCTGTTGTAGATACTCAGCATACATCTTCTGAGTATCATTCTGCTACATCAGCAATACAACAGAAATCACCCAGGCAGATAGGAAGATAAAGAGAATGGTGAAACTCATAGTAAAAATTAGAGTGATGAGGAGCATCCAGGAGTTTTTTGTACTCCCAGATTTATGCACGGAGGTGATCTTGGGAGAGGACAGGCTTCATCGCCATGGAGCAAGCATAGAATTCACTGTATTAATAGTAAATAGCAAAAAGAAGTCATTGGTGGGACCACCTGAAGGGTCTGGGTCAGTGGTAATAGAGGAGGATATAAAATTACCCACTAGAAATGCAATGTCGGGAAGGGTAAGGCTGCTGACAGGAAAGAAAATAAGAGGTAGGGTTCTTCAGCTGGTTCTTATGAAGAAAGAACAAAGTGAGGTAGTACTGAGTGAGGCAGTTGTGGAGACCGCAGAGATAGTGTCTGTACTGTTAATAAATCAGGCCATTAAAACTGTAAAAATAAAGGAAGGAGAAGAGGTAGGAATGGCTCTACCTCTGAGGACCTTGCAATGGGTGAAACTCAATAAAAAGAAGAGATGCGTGAAGCAGTTGAAGGAGATAGTAAATGAGAAAATAGTAGCCTCTGACAGGTTTAAGGCCAGAGTGAGGGCTCTCCTAAAAGCTAGCCAGGATGAAGTGGCCAGATCAAATAAAGAGTTTGTAACGAAAGACATAATAGAATTTGAAATGAGTGCAAACGTGTCTTGCCTGCAAAATAATAACAAAAAAGAATTATGGCCGCTATTGAAGGCACAATTTATATGTGCCTATCCCGTCCAAAATGAGACGATATTTGCACACATGCAAATTTCGTCTGTCTTGGAATGGTATAAAAGGCAGGGTGCCAGCACTGCTAGAATGAAACAGTATTTTTCAGCGGATTGCGTGTGTTGAAATTGCATAAACAGTGGCATTATAAAACCATTTTCTGGCCAGGGTGATGTGATGGGGTGGCTAAAAAAGTTTAAGCTGGTGGCAAGCAGGTAGATGATGTGGCTAGCTTGCTGCTATTGTACCTGGAGGGAAATGCACTAGCCCTTTACATGGAAATGAAGGAGAAAGATCAGAGAGACGTTGACCAGATCTAAGCCAGGCTGAAGGCGGGATTTACCAATGACTTGTTTTCAGGAGACAGAAAAATGACCATGGTCAGGTGGATTGGCAAACGTTTAGATGTCTACGCGAACAAAATCAGGCAGCGTGTTGGATTGGCCTGGTTCAAGGGAGCTGAGATGGAAAGACTCGCCAAATTAGCCTTTGTTATGGGGTTCCCTGATACGATCTCCATTGAACTCTGACAGACACTGAATGTTGAAGCTCTGACTATGGGGGAGTTATTAGCAAGAGTGAGAGTGCTGACAACAACCGGAGATGAAAGCCAGGATATAATTGCAGCTGTGTGCCCAACCTGTAGTGACAACGTGTCTCCCACCAAGAGTGGTCCAATCACTAGTGTGACATGCTTCAGGTGCAGCAGCAAAGGCCACATAGCAAAAAACTGCTGGAAGCGCAGAACATGCTATTGATACAGGAAGGTTAGACACTGGGCTCGGGAAATACTACAGGGGACAAGACATCAGTGCCAGCCTTTTCCTCAACCAAGTTGTAAATATGGTGCTCCTGGTGGCAAACATCCCTGTTGACAGAACTTGATGTTCAGCACTGATTGCTACTAGCTGTTCACAAACGATTGTGGATGCAGATCGGTGTTGATCTTGGAAGAGAGTGACGGTGGACATTATGACTATTGAAGGCATGCCTCGTCCATGTTGCAGTGTAGGAGTGGTAACCGTATCCACGGATGAAGGTAGTTCTGCCAAAATCAACATGTTGGTGGTGCATGGTAAGCCACTGGGATTTAACCTGCTATTGGGGATTGATGCCATAACAGCATTGGGAGGCATTGCTGTTGGGCCAACAGGACAAGTGCAAATTGGCAATGGACGAGCAGCTATGCATGCAGTCATTACTGTTAACAAACCTGACTTCACTGCCACCTTCAACCATTGGAGACAGTCCTGGACTGTGGCATGGAAGTGGTCAGAGGACCATGTACCTGAAAGACTGCACAATGGCATTTCTGAGTACCAGGTAGCTGCAGAAATCAAGGACGACTATAAGCAGAAGCTCTGCATGTGGATGAGCAACGGCTAGCTCATACTGTACCCAGAAGAAAAACTGGGGCCTCCCAAAGGGCTAATTCCCCTGATGGCCGTACTACAGCAGAACAAGGCTAAAGTTTGTCCAGTGGTAGACTTCTGTGAGCTCAACCATCACGTTGGCGCTTTCACAGCCACTGCAGACGTTTGTATACCTAAACTGCGTGAATGTCATCAGTAAGGATCAAAAGTGTCCGTGTTGGATCTCAGGAAAGCATACCTCCAAATTCGTATTCACAAGTCACTCTTGCCATACCAAACCGTGAAAATTGATATTGCCTGACATGTTCAGGATATGTTAAATGTGGCTTCCTTCATCATGAAGGTGATCTTTAGCGCGGTGCTGGCTCAGGAAGAAACTGTTAGGTACGCGGCATCTGCTTATATCAACAACATCTATATCAATGAATATGTCGTTCCCGCGACTCGTGTTAAAGAACATCTTGTCCAGTTTGGGCTGGAATGTAAGAACCCAGAACTACTGGAGGATGGCACATGGGTACTACAATTGGTGGTCATGATAGAGCAGGGTAAATTGCAGTGGAGGCGAGAAAGAGTGGTTCCCAATGTCCCCGGTGTTGTTATGTGACAAAAAGTATTTTCTCTGTGTGGAAGGCTTGTTGGGCATTTCTCAGTGTGTGGTTGGCTCCATGTGGCCTGTGGAATACTCAAGAGGAGAACAAATTTGGTGAAGCAGAGCTGGGACGATGAAACGAAGGATACTCTCCTCCAGTGTATGGTGTCTGAAACTGTGGATTCTGTGCAGTGAGATCTGGTATGTGGGGATTGGTGGATGGATGACCGAGAGCTGAAAGTTTGGGTTGATGCCAGCACCCTGGCGATTGAAGTGGCATTAGAGAGCCACAAAACAATGCTGGAAGATGCTTGCTGGCTGCAACCTAAAGACGATGCTCAATATATCAAACTGGCTGAGCTGGATGCCATGTTGAAAGGTGGTAATCTGGCACTTCAGTGGCAGAGCATTACACTGCATATGAAAACAGATCCCGTTTGTGTGTACCACTGGATGTCAGATACTCTGGCTGGGAGAGTATGAGTGCACACCAAGGCGGAAAACGAAATGCTTATTAGGAGGCGGCTGAACACTCTCAAGAAGCTTGTGGAAGAGTATCAGCTTACCGTGGATGTGACATTGGTCCCATCAGCTTTGAATATAGCTGATTGACTGATGAGAGTATCGGAGCAATAGTTTGATGAACTGAAGAAAAGCAATTGACCTGGGCCACTGATTGGCGCCATCCATGTGGACGAACTGGACGCTGACCAAATTATGTCCATCACAGAAACAGTGGTCACCCACGAGTGCGATGTACTACCTACTTCAACATGAGAGTTTGCCTGTCTTTGACAAAAACAGCCATCAGATAAGCTGTACAAAAGTATGAAGAATGCCAGTCTATAGACCCCGTACCAACTCACTGGGAAAAAGGAAAGATTGAGATACTGGCAGGACTGGGAACAGATATCACCCACTATGGTGCCCATCACTTTGTAACTCTGACCGACAGCGGCCCTTCGCATTTTTCAATCTGGAAGCAATTGGCGAGACAGGACTCAGTGACCGTGATTCGCCAGCTGAAAGCAGTGTTCTTCGAGCAGGACCCACCCAATGACTCATCCTTCTGTAGTAGGAAATTCAGAGCTTTTGCACATGAGTGTGGAGTCAACTTGCGGTTTCGTTGCATATATGCCCCAGCTGGGCATGGAATAGCAGTGCAATGCCTGCCAACAGGATCCACAGATACAAACTGAGGGTGAAAGGGGTTGATGCCCCAACAATGTTGATAACTCCCAGGTATGGCTCTTACCAGGTCGGAGATTGCATGTGGGTCAAGGCTCTAATGAGTCAGTGCACTGCCAAGTTCAACTGGGGTCAGGTGATGAAAATGATCAGCCTGCAGTCATTTCTGGTGGACACAATACCCCGCCATGTTAAGGATCTGCGTCAACGCCAAGATCTTATCACATCTGAGGAAGATTCCGATGACACATCTGAGGGCGGGGCAGAAAGTTAGTGGCTTGAAAAGGTAAGTACAGAATGTATCAATCCACCTGAAGAGGGAGCAAAAGCAGAGCCACCTCCCTGCCTTCACAAAGAAGCACTTGTCAAAAATGAGTTGCCGGGCTGCCAAATTTGTGATCATGAGATCAGGGAGGTATGTAATGAAAGACATGACTTACCTCAGAATTTGAAATGAGCGCAAACGTGTCTTGCCTTGAAAGATAATAACAAAAAGAAATATGGCTGCTATTGAAGGCACAATTTACGCACGCCTATCTCGTCCAAAATGAGATGATATTTGCACACATACAAATTTTGTTTGTCTTGCAATGACATAAAAAGCAGGGTGCCAGTGCTGCTAGAATGAAATGGGATTTTTTGGCAGATTACATGTGTGGAAGTTGCGATTGGACAATCAGACTGACAAAGAGGAAGTAGTGTAATATAATAATCTGGCCCCACCCGAGGAAGGGATGCAAGCGGGGGCGTTTTCCGGTCGTTGAAAAGTAACGGATGTCACTTTGACCCTATTTCCGGCAGATGCGGAAATAACTCAGAGGCAAACAGACAGGTGACTCTGAGAATTACGTAGGCGTCGTGTGGGCGTCGCGTGATCAAGGCAAAGCCGGAAGAAACAAGTCCCGGTTTTGGAAGATATATAAAGACCGCGAAAGCACGGATTAGGCAGTCTGGGCAGAGAGACAGAGTCAGGCAGAGAGCCAGACCAGACCAGAGGAGCAACAGATACGACACCCCCCTGTCAACCCTTGGAAGCGCGCTCTCACTCTCTGTTCACCAGGCTACACGGTCCATCGTTCATTAATAAAAATATCACTTGATATATTTTTATATACAGACGTGTTTGTTGTTCATTGGTATACAACAGACTAATAATTTTGGTGCCTAAGTGACCTGCTGTTTTGAAACAACAAAACAGATTGATACGAGCTAGTACCACGGCAACAATTGAAAATTCAACAGACTTGAAATTTCCGGAATTAAAACTACCGGATAGAAGACGAAAATGGTAAACAACCGGACGACAGCGAGGAAGGAAGAAAAAGAAAAAAAGAAGACGAAAATATATAGCAGCTGCGCAACTAAGTGACTATGGACAGTCAGCCAAAGTAAGTGACTCATTGATTTAATAGTGTGTGTGTTCTCTGCTTGTGTTTATAATAAGTCCAGTTAAAAAAAAAAAAAAATGCATACTTTTGCCGATCTGAAACTAGAGTTGAAAAATGGATTGTTCAGTAGAACGGACGGGGTACAGGTTACATGTAGAGAGTAGCAGGGAACGCTGGTGAAGCAGAGAGAGTATTATGCCTAGCGCTTAGGTTTGGGGTTGACGGGAGGAAGAAAGTTGAAATATTTACCTATCTGTAAGTACAAAACATCTGAGTTAATGATTTATTTTTGTTGTTAATATTTACCATATATATGAAGTGAGTTTATTGGTATGTTGCTTAATTAATCGTACTTTTATTGAGTAAGTAAAGGAAGTTTCTTCTACTCTTTAAAGTGGATAATTGGATTAACTTGTTGATAACAATGTTTTCGTTGGGTTGTGCAGTGTTAGTTTTTTTTTGGATTTCTTTTCAATGAATGTACACTACAAAATGATTTACATTTCTATGTTTGTGAATTATGCTTTTGTGCAGGTTCCCATAAATTCAACATCCTCTGTGAATTTTCATTTATGTGACTTGGGAAATATCTTTTGAAGATATATTAATTTCTGAAAACTAGTAAATACCTTGGAACAGATAAATATGGAGAGATTTAGTGAAGGATATGACGAACTCCCGAAGAAGTTGACGATAGGAGTCATTGCTGGCGTGGTCGGCGTAATAATAATCCTGGGAATAATAGCCAGGAAGCGGATTTTTAAGTGTAAAAGAAGCAACAGTGCTTCGGAAAAGGAAATTGAGTTATCCGCTGTGAATAGTACTCCGGGGTCAACGGGCGTTCAACACTCTGCGTTAAACAGAGAGATGTCAACAAATCAGATATGCTTGGTTTCGAATCCAGAGGAAGTAGTTCAGGGAATGGAAAGCATTGTACAAACTAGGGAACTACGAGTCACGGGTCCATTTTTTTTAGACTAAATTAATATCCTCCACAAGTAAATTGCATGCGGATTAACGTTGGAATCAGGGTAATTTTCTTCATTTTCTATTGAACATTTCTCGGTCAGACTATGAATGATATGTACGGCAAATAATGACCATTTTTTTTCTGTGTTCAAACATAGTATGTTTGAAATTAAATTAAATTAAATGAGGTTACATGTGTAACAATAAACTCGAGCAGGGGCACACATGGTGTTGGTCAAAGGTCATTTACTCGATGTTAGTTTAGAAACTGGGGCGCAATTACCACCTATAATCATGTGGATTATGCATCGAAGTGTCTACGCTTATGGACAGAGTCGAGAAAGAAAATGAACATTTTTAAGAACTTTGCCCAATTCTGTGAAAATGGATATTAAAAAAAAAAAACAAACAAAAAAAACAATGAAACATCGAGCTGGTAGAACAATTTTCAAGATGGACACGAACTGTTGGGTTGCCGATGTAGGCTCCCCTATATTTTTTTTTGTTTTTTGTTTTTTTTTGTTTCGGCATGCACATGTTTTTGTTGTTCTGGCGTGCACATGTTTTATATAATTGTCGGGCTTGTGTGGCATGGGGAGGAGAGTGAGGGTGTGGCACTTAAAATGTTCTTAGGTGAACATTTTGGAAAATGGGTGGGCGAGGAGTGTAATATAATAATCTGGCCCCACCCGAGGAAGGGATGCAAGCGGGGGCGTTTTCCGGTCGTTGAAAAGTAACGGATGTCACTTTGACCCTATTTCCGGCAGATGCGGAAATAACTCAGAGGCAAACAGACAGGTGACTTGCATGGGCGTCGCGTGATCAAGGCAAAGCCGGAAGAAACAAGTCCCGGTTTTGGAAGATATATAAAGACCGCGAAAGCACGGATTAGGCAGTCTGGGCAGAGAGACAGAGGCAGACAGTCCGGACAGACCGAGACCAGAGGAGAACAGATACGACGACACCCCCCCGTCAACCCTTGGAAGCGCGCTCTCACTCTCTGTTCACTAGGCTACACGGTCCATCGTTCATTAATAAAAATATCACTGATATATTTTTATATATATGCGTGTTTGTCTGTTTATTGCTATATAACAGTAGGAGCGGCTTAGTTAGTGTCTGTTTAACAACTGCCCTGTGTAATGACCACTACCAAGAAAGGGAAACCTAAAATCCATTTTCTTGAGGTGACCAAAGAAAGTAAGAAAGAAAAACAGCTGGCCTGCTGGCAAGTTTTGCACTGCACTTTTTGACCCCACCTCATCATCATTCATTTTTTTTTTACTAGAGTTGAGCCAGACTAGCACAGTTAAGAATTAAGATGAGACCCTATAGAACACACATAAGAGGCCATTGATAGAGGAGGAAGTCAAAAATATGATGGAAGTGAGAATGATAGAAAGGTCATAATCCCCTTGGAGCTTTTCTATAGTAGTACTAGGCAAAAAAGATGGTGAACACCGGTTCTGTGAGGACTTCAGAAAATTGAACGCGGTTTCCAGATCGTTGGTGCTGCCTCTGCTGTTGGTCAATAATATTGGCTTTGTTGAGGAAGGATAGGTACTTCTCAACCTTAGATCTAAGATCAGGGTACTGGCAA
The DNA here is from genome assembly GCA_037127315.1 of Ascarosepion bandense. NCBI lineage: Eukaryota > Metazoa > Mollusca > Cephalopoda > Sepiida > Sepiidae > Ascarosepion > Ascarosepion bandense. The sequence goes on along the minus strand of JBBBDQ010001084.1, from coordinate 1,753,905 downwards.
GTGGCCCTGAAGGAGACAAAGAGAAGGCCATGTTTGCTTGCCATCTAGGACTGTTCTAGTTTAGAGTCATGCCATTTGGGTTGGCTAATAATTTGGGTATCTTTCAGAAATTGATGTCAATAGTGATGGGGTGCTAGATGACATTCTGGTATTCTCGGAAAAGCCAGAACAATATTTTGACCATCTGGAACAGGTATTGTGTCGATTAAGAGGGCATGGATTAAGGCTGAAACTGTCAAAGTAGCAATTCTTGAAGGAAGAAAGTATTTGGGCTTTATAATAAGCAGAGAGGGGATCAAACCTAATCTAGACAAGATCGAGGTGATTAGAGAAATGCCCGAGCCCAAAACAGTAAGACAAGTGAGAGGATTTATAGGAACCATAGGATACTATAGTCAGTTTATCCCAGCATTTTCAGGAATAGCCACTCCTTTGATAGCCGTTACTTAGAAATATGCCAGATTTAAATGGACAGAGGACTGCCAGCGGACATTTGACTCATTGAAGGAACAGCTGACCACTGTGCTCTTGCTGACCTATCCAGACCTCAGCAAGCCCATGGTCTTGTACACAGATGCCAGTGAGTGGTGTATAGAAGCAGTCTTCACTCAGCCATGTCCTGAAAAAACTGGCTGAGTGCCAAATATACCAGAGAAAATACAAATATACTTCCTGTCACACAAACTCTCAGAGACCCAGTAGAGATGGCCTGTAATAAATAAAGAGGTGTTTGCTCTCATGTATGCTCTCCAGAAATTAGACAGATTTAACAGAGCAATGTTTACCATAAAAACTGACCATAGGCCTCTCCAGTATTTGCTAAAAATAGAGTGGACAAATAAAAAAAAATACAGCATTTGGCCTTGACGTTAAGCGGGTACAACTGTAAAATATATTACCTGACTGGAAAGAATAACACCTGTGCCAATTTGCTCTCTAGGATACCTAGAAGGTTGGAGAGAAAATCTGTGAGAGTGGAGCCAGAGGTAGATGATAGAGCTTACTAGATAGAAGTCATTAACTCTAATGAACTGAAAAATTATCCTGTGTTTGAGGCGGATAGAGAATAAGATACACAGGTATTCACTGACCCTCACTGAAAAGAAGAAATTGGGAAGAAATAGGTGGACATCGAGATAACCGCTCTTAGAAAAAGAGTAGAGGCAAAAGAGAGTTTGAAGTATGCAGTACATGAAAACAGGCTTTACTATCTATCAGGAAGAGACAAAGAGGTTAGATCTATGCTGTATGTGTCTAAGGATTTGAGGCTGGAGATATTAGAGCAATGTCACATGAAGCTAGGCCACATGGGGATTAATAAAATCTGTACTGATAGGAAGGAATTATTACTGGTCCAAATTGTACAGTGAGGTCAATGACTATGTTCAAAGTTGTGTGGTGTGTCAGGCGCAAAGTAGAAGACAGAGAATCGCACCATTAGAAGGAACAGATATCCGAGTTACTCATTCAAAAAGAAAAATAAGGATATGTCGGGATCATACAGGGAAACCCCTAGAGGTAACAATTACATTGTGAGCTTGTGGATTGGCTGATGAATTGGCTGTGCTGGATAAAAGAACTAGTATAGTAACCGATTTAGTGGTGGGTGAAATTTTTCCCAGATAGTGTGCCCCCGTGCAGTTAGTTACAGGCAATGGACTGAAAATTGTGAATAATTTAATGGAGGAGGTCATGTCTAGTCTAAATCTGGGACACATATTGACATCTCCCTGTCAACTCCAAAGTAATGCTAAGGTAGAAAGGCTCCATAAAACCTTAAGAGATGTAATGGCTAAATTAGCGAGGGACAATGCTGAGAACTGAGACCTTTACCGGACACAGGCTGTGGCAGCCGTGAGGTTTTCAATCAATGAAACCTCCAGATTCTCACCATATTATATGCCGTTTGGCAGAGATGTGGTCCTGCCGATGGATAATTTGTTGAAGCCCTGCAGGAAGTATATTGGGGAGAACTATCACCAGTTGATGATAGACCAGCAGTATAGATTATTCATCCAGGCAAAAGAGAGAATACAGAGGGCACAAAAGAATAGGAATGAGAAGGTAAATAAGGGCAGAAAGGGAGTGGAACTTAAAGTTGGGGACCCTGTGTGCTATAAAATTCACCTGAGAGAAGGAATATTGGACCAGAGGTGGAAACCATACTATTGAATAGTAGAACAGATGAGACCTGTGTCATTTGTGATCTGATCTTATCGAACAAGCAGTCCCTTCATATTACTATTCTATAATTTCATGGAATTAGAAATTTAAGTTTCCTGTTACATAGAGGCCTTACAACACATCTCTATATCATTTTTGATAAAATAGCAGCGTGGAAAGGATGGTGCAAACTATAAAAAACACTGCTTCTAAGTTACAGAACCCTTCCACATGCTGAAAGACTAGAAAGGCCATCATAACTGATGGGAAGACAAATCAGAGTTCCCTTAATGATGTCATATTATAGAAATAAAAGAGTGTGGTATGACAAAAAATAAGGAATCAGTTACAGAAAAGGCAAATTTTCAAAAGCAAACACGTCATAACATATCCATAATGCAAAAACAAGGGAGTTATATACTAACCCATGCAAATCAAATAAGGCCCCAAAATGAAGATGCAGAAATAGATGAACAAATTCTGAAAGACATAAGAAATGACAATGGTAGTGGATAAAAGTCTAGATCTTTGTGGTTAAAATATATATATATATATATAGATATAAAAGCTTCTTTCAGAATCTCTCTCTTCCCTCCTTTTTTTATAAATCTCCTTCTCTCACAACTTTTCTCATACTAAACACACAAAAAAATTGCTGGCTCTTATTTTCAATCAAGCTTTATAGCTTTTCTTCCCATAATTTTTCTCTTTTCGCAATATCTTTCTGTAAAAGAGATTGCCACTTCTCACAACATGAGGTGAACGGAAATCCATTTTCTCTTCTTCCATCATTCAAACTATCTCCAAAACAGTTATAAAAGTTCTGACAAAGATCAATTGAAAGAAGATAGTCATGAAAATAAAAGAACCTAAGACAGACCAAGTTCTCCCAGAAACAGAAATATGATAAGATCTGCAGATTGAGAAGTAGAGCAAAGAAATTCTGAAAATGGAAAAGAGTGTAGAAGAAGAAAAAAAAAATCGACCGAAGTCTTAAAGCCCACACTTATTCAAGAAGATGTGTTAAAATGTAATCATTATCATATGAACAAGAGACACTACATAAAAACTATAGTAGTTATAAGTGGGGACAGAATTCATCAGTAGTGATTGTGAGCAGCTTGAGAATACCACTACTACTGCTGTTACACTACTAATCTTTTGTTAGTACCTTACATACTGACATGGTTCATCTGATTAAGCTGTAATATCTCTCTTATTTTATCATTTGTCAGCTAATTTAAAAGGTAGACAACCCATGTTGTTTTTAACAAAGATATTAAGATGGATGTGCATCATGCAATGGATATTGGCTTGGAACAAGAAATTGAAGAGCTGAGTTTGAATTCCAGTAGAATTTGTTGCATTCACTTATGTGTAAATAACCTTAGGAAAGGTATTAATCTGCCTCCTCTTCTTCCAGTTATGGGTTAAATAGCAGGACAAATTGGGTTTTATAACCTTAGTTGGCAACCAGTCTATTGCAAAAGTAATAACAACCTACTCTAGGAAAAATTTCAAGCCAGTCATGTATGGTACTTAACTGATTAAGATGGTCTCTTATGTTTCGAAATAAATTCTCATATTTTCATTATTTTGACTGCTATGGGATGAAAATATTCTTTCTTTTTACTAAGATAAGCTCACTAGGAAAAATCATTTTAGTCAGAAGATTACAATAAATGGTTCGATAAATTGAAATTAGACAAGTAATTCATGCCATAAACAATTGACAAGAGTTTGATATTGATGAAATTAAAAGCTTTCATTGACAAATTCAGCTATATCCTCTTATATTGGCAGTATAATGTGAAGAATTTACCCATCCTGAACTGAATAAAGTCTTAAATCCCAGGTTAATAAAACTGATATAAAAACTAAATGCAATGTTAACTGTTCTCTTCAGTCTCATTGAATCCTGTTCTTTGCTGCTTCTATTTCTTTCACATTTTTTTTCTTTTAATAGTTTCACCCCATGCAAGGCAATACTGCCACTAGTGCGCAGGAGGCTACATAAGAGCAAGGTGAAAGGTTACATAGGAAGAGAATGAAGAGAAAGAGGAACAGGTTACAGAGAGTGTCAGAGAAAGGGCAAGAGGTGGATGGAAATACTGGTGTGAAGAGAGTTGCGAGAGTAGAAAAGGGAGAAAAACAAAATACAATAGGTGTTGGGAAAGGATAAGAGAAGGATGGGAGTCAAGGGAATAATAGATGGCAACTGACATTGCATTTAATCTCTTGGAGATTGTAACTATCAGGGAAGCAAGTACACAGGAGAGAGTTTCACAGGTGAGAAGTGTGAGAAAAAAAGCTGATAGAGTGACTGTTGCATTTGATTGATTTAACTGTAAAATGGTAGGATTTTGTTGCCAGTCTGGTTGCTTGAATAAATTCTTGTAGAGGGGTGATAAGTCCTGGAAAGGGATATATATATATATATATATATATATATATATATATATATATCATTCGAGGTAGATAAGCAGTTTAGTCAAATATAACCGGGTAAGACAATCTAGTATGTAGACGTAATGGATGATACTCATATGCATTATTCTGAGATGTAGATGTAGTCAATAGACGTAGACCAATAGTCGTAGACCTCTAGTGGTAGACCTAGGGACGTAGACCTCTGGTCATCCTCACCTTTGTCTATATTTATGGCTGACACCAGCTGATAACATTACTGTGAGGGGGAACCAAGGTGTATGCATATTCATTACATATTTATTACATCACCACCCTCTGAGCTAAATTTCCTTGTGATATTTAGCTTCAATATTTCCTTTCTTTTATGGTCTGGGCATAATCGATCAACTTTTTTCCTTAGTCTTTTTCGCCACAATCTTCTCTGTCGTGGTGGCATTTGACACGCAGGTACCTCTGGCCTTGAGGTCAGGAATACCTCCATTGGCGAATGTTGACTTGCTAAAACGGGAATTTCAAATGTGTCATACAGGACTTCCATTGGTATTTCTTTGGTGTTTTCTGTGATGTCTGTAGTGTGTCTGGGTCTGAATTGATTCCAATATCTTTTACACCTAAGGTTCTTGAAAAAACTGTCACCTGGATAATACGTGTTAGTCACCTGGCTTTCTTTTTTCACAGTTTTCTTTGCTGGACTAGGCAACAGGCTATCAAAGACAGGGTATATTTTCCTCGCAAACATCTGCTGGCGATAATCCTGAAGTTGTATTTGGGTTTGGCATAATCCTATATACTGCCAAAAATTTTTGAATACTTCTTTCATTCATGTCCACACCATGAATTTTGTTTAACGCTCGTTTAAAGGTGTCCACAAATTTTTCCACCTGTCCATTCAATCTTGGATGATATACTGGCATTGTCATGTGATCAATAGACAATGATCAACAGAATTTCTTGAATTCTCTTCCCGTAAACTGTGTTCAATTGTCACTGACTAAATTTTAGGGAGACCAAAGTGACTAAAAATTTCATTAAGTGCATTTATTGTATTTGTTGCAGTCGGATGTCTGCACTTAACAATTTCTGCCCACTTAGTGAAACTGTCCACAATAATTGGATAAGATTCATTTATGGGCCCTGCATAGTCGATATGTGCTTTGTGGTGGAGTGGATATCAACTCAGAATGATAAATCGGGGAGCCAATTTCGAATTCGTTGCATTCACTTACACACAAATACCTTTAGGAAAGGTATTAATCCGTCTCTTCACTCCAGTTAGGGGTTAAATAATAGGACAGACTGAGTTCTATAGCTTTGAAAGCAATGGAAACTTACTGTGGGATAATCTTCTGCCCAATCAGTCATGTCTCTTTCAAGAAAATGATTTCCCAAAGCATGTATCACATATGGCACTTAGATGATAGTCAATCTGCAATCGAGTTCATGGGACATCTGTCTTTAGCCATGGTTGAATCTTTACCGGTGGATCTCTTGCTGCCAGTTGACATCCTCTGCACTGTTTCACCAAGTTTTCTATGTCTTGGTCCATCCTCAGCCAATAGGTATAGATTCTCATTAGAGATTTCATTCTCGAAATCCCTGGATGGCCACTGTGAAATTTTTTCAGAATTTTCTTTTGCAGAACACCCAGCATTACAAGTCTATCTGCATATAGTAATACCTGATCACAGATTGAAAATGGTGACACACTACTCCTTTTTTTAGACTTCTAAATCAACCAGACTTGCTTTTTCATTTTTTTAATGAAATCATCATTTTCGGCTGCTTCTTTCCCATCTTCTAGCATAACTGGTAGTTCTCTAATAGTGTTGCATAACAGACTCGAAAATTCCCTTTTGTCTTTTAGTGCCGCTATTACTGTTTCTTCCAATGGTTCTGTATATTCAGGTATCATCTTGATAACCTCTCAGTGTGACCTAGCCTCTTTGAAGGCACATATTCTATTTTGAAATTATAATTCGATAGAATTACACCCCAACACTGTAATCAATTTGCCGTGTGAGTTGGTATACTTTTTTTTCCAAATATTGATAACAGCGGTTTATGATCTGTTTGCAGAATAAACTCTTCTGTATAGAAACCTATGAAATTTTTTCACAGCGTAGATTATTGCTAAACTCTCTTTTTCAATTTGACTGCAATTTAATTCAGCATGCAATAACATTCTCGATGAATGTGCTATTGGCTTTGTAGATTCGTCCTCAAATTTATGAAGCAATACAGCACCTAGTCCCTCATTACTGGCATCTACTGCTACAATAATTTTCCTCTTCAGGTCAAAATGCACTAATGATAGGTCTTCTAATAGACAGCTTTTTATTTTTTAAAAGCATGTTTGCATTCTTTTGACCATCTCCATTTTGCGCCCTTTTTTAACAACTCATTTAAAGGAGCTCTCATATCATACACTTTCAGGATATAAATGCTATAGTAACTTACTAATTCCAAGAACACCTGGAGTTTAGCCAGATTATCAGGTGCTAGCATATTTTTTATAGCCTCACCCCTTTCTAGATCCAGTTTTTTTTCTTTACTGTCAATGATCTGCCCTAAATAAGTTATCTTCTTTAAGAAGAACTCTCATTTTTCAGCACTCAGCTTGATCCTGTATTCCTCAATTCTCTGAAATACTGCTCTAATATGTATTTTGTGTTGGGCCTCGTTTTCACTTTTAATCAAAATATCATCTAAACATATGATTGCATACTCTATACCAGCGAACATTGTGTCCATTATTTGCTGGAATTAGCTTGGAGCTACCTTCAATTCAAATGGAAGTCGATTTAGTTTAAACATCCCTTTATGCGTGTTTATTGTCAGGAACTTAGAACATTCTTCACTGACTTTAACCTGAAGGTAAGCCTCCGACAGGTCCAACTTTGAAAACATTACCTCCATTTAATTTAGTAAATATATCCTCAGGAGATGGTAGAGGGTATGGATGGTCTTTTAAACAGACATTTAAACCTGTCAAAAAATCAGCACACACTCTGAGTTTTTGGTTTTTGTTTTTTATATATATGGTTGGAGATGCCTAATCTGAGTAATTGACTTTCAAAATTATGCCACTTTTCTCCAACCTTTCTAATTCATCATTTATTGTATCTAGTGCTGAAAATGGTACTTGTTTCTTTGGTCTAAAAACTGGTTTCACATTTTCTTTCAATTTGAAGCTGACTTCTGTTTTTATGCACAGACCAAGTCCTTCTGAAAAAACGTGCGGGAATTTGCTTTCCAACTCTGTAATAATTCTTTCTGTTTTCTTCATCTTATTGTTCTCTCTGACATTAACTTTGTTACAGAAAGCATTTACTGGTAATTCCCATAAGTTGAACAATACGATCCAGTCTAAACCAAAGAGGTTTTGTGACCCTGGGAGCACCTACACTTTTGATTTGTTAATTTTTTCCCAAGAATAAAATGTTACACGATAATTCAATTTCTTTTTCTAACATTCCTCGTTAGTAAGTGTTCAACACAAAATTAGGAAAAACTTACTTTTGTTAAGTGTTAACGAGTATTTCTAACGTTCTTCGTTAGTATCTTTTTTCTTGTGAACTTGTTTCGAATTATTTGTCACCAACTGATATAACCTGGAAAGGGATATATATATCATTCAAGATAGATAAGGGGTTTACACAAATGTAACTGCATAAGACAATCTAGATGTAATGGACAGTACTTGTCGCATAGAGTATCCTGAGACATAGGCATAGTCAATAGACATAGACCAATAGGAGTAGACCTCGGGATGTAGAATCCTTGTAGGTCATTCTTGTCTTCATTTATATTTATGGCTGACACCAGTTAATCACATTACTGTGAGAGGGAACCAAATTGTATACATAATCATTACATATTCATTACATCAATGGGGCACCTGTGAGCTAAGCTTGTCTGAGCAGAAGCCATGAAAATATTTGTAGAAGAGACAGATATATGTACTTGGTGATGGTCATTAGCATAATAGCAGTATACCTGGCAAAGTGGAAGCTATACTGTCTGTTCAATTTGTAATATACAACGTGTGTTAGCATGTGCAATACTCTGTCTTCATCAGCTGCCGACCAGGGGTGATGTCACGGTTTCGGTGGCTATGGCGGGACCGCCACCTCTGGCGCCACCAGCAGCATTTGCCACCAGGCAGGGTATGAAGATAAACTTGTTGATTGTCCCTCTTGTATATTCTCATAAGAAAGTAAATAAAACGATCGTTCTTCTTTGAAGTTTGTATCAGCAATGAAATTTCCTGAACGCGTTTGCCGTTACTAACACGCTCGTGAAGGAAGAAGAAAAAAATGTTATAACTGACCACACAAATATCTCATTTGCGCATATTGGATTGTGATGTTGTGCGAAATTTGTTTGCTTGTTGTTTTGATCTCTACCAAATCCAACTTTACGTGTTCTGTACTGTTGTTCGAATGCGGTACAAAGCGTTTTTTAAACCAGGGCCAGTGATGCCTATTTTAGAAAGGAAAGAAATAACTGACTGTCCCAGAAACACACGACACCCAACCTCAATAGGCATCATGTTACACCTCCAATCGTTGTCCACACATTCAGCACGTAGTGACTCGAATCAGTTTTTCTTTAGCTCGTGCGCCTCTACCCTGTTCTCTATTAGGAAGACAGTCTAATTTGGGATCGTAGCAAGCTAAAAATAAATCTGATGTAAGTCTATCTTTTATCTCCTTAAATGCTTTCTTGCAATCCTCAGACCAGCACCATACTTTATCTTTTTTTAGTAGCTCATTTAAAGGCGCACGCAACTTGTGCAGATTTGGAATGAACTCCTGATAGTAACTCACCAAACCAAGAAAACTTTGCAATGTCTTTACTTTTTTTGGATCTGGCATATTTCGAATTGCATGGGAGTGATTTGGGTCTGGCTTTTTCCCCATCTTTATTGATAATATGACCCAAATATTTCATTTTTTCCAGCAACAAATCACATTTGCTTTCCTTTATCTTTAAGCCATAATTCCGTATTCTTTTGAAAACTTCCCGTAGGCGACCCTTATGTTCTTCGACAGTTTCGCTTTTTATTAGGATGTCATCAAGATATGTGATCGCGAAATCTAATCCTGCCAGCATAGTGTCCATTATCTGCTGGAACACCGCCGGTGCTGTTTTTATTCCAAACGCCAAACGTTTGTATTTGTAAAGCTCCTTGTGAGTATTAATGCACAATAGCTTTGAACTTTCATTCTCCACTGGAATTTGGAGATATGCGTCACTAAGGTCTATTTTTGAAAAAACCTTTCCGCCATTCAGCTTAGAAAATACCTCCTCCGGGCTTGGTAGAGGGTAGTGATAATCCTCAATGGTGTTGTTTAGTCCGGTTGAAAAATCAGCACATAATCTAATCTCTTCTGTCTTCTTTTTGATGTAAACAGCAGGTGTGGCCCAATCGCTATAGTCGACTTTTGTTAGTACACCTATTTTTTCTAGTCTTTCAAGCTCAGCGTCAATTTTATCAATAGCCGCATAAGGTGTGTTTCTTTTCTTTTTGAACACCGGAGTCACGTTTCTTTTAATTTGATTATCGCCGACGTTTTGGTACATCTGCCCAAACCTTCAGAGAATACTTCCGGGAAATCTTTTTTTATCTCCTCCTTTAGTATTGTTGTCACGTCAGACAAGTCTTCTCTTATATTTTTACAATAAGAATTTATGGGAAGATCCCACAAATTAAATTCACTCATCCAGTCAGTGCCAAACAGATTATTCATTCCTTTCATAACGAACGTTTTCAGTCTTTTTGTTTGGTTGTGAAAATTTACGTTGAGAATTAGCTCACCTTCAAATTTGATCCTCTTTCTAGTCACCGTTTTAGTCACTTTACTAGTCTTCATCAACCTTGGTTTATTTAACTTGTACCAGGTTTTCAAATTTATGATACTTATATCCGATCCACTATCTAGTTGCATTCTCACCGGTTTTTTAAATATTTTCACTTCTAAGTATTTTCTAACGCCGTGGTTTTGCTCATATGATCTGGTTAATTTTACCTGCGATTTACGTCTAAATCTACACTTAGACATTTTGTGACCTAGCTTATTACAGTGTCTGCATTTTTTAAATTTGAACGGACAGTCACTGCACCAGTGCCATTCTCCACAAGCATAGCAAGCTTTTGGGGGGGGGGGTCTTTTTAAAAAAGAGTTTTTATTCTTCTCTAGAATTAACCCTACGGGTTCTTCTTGCCATTTTTGTTGTTTTTTGTCACTTTCTAGACATAACTGCATCATCTCCTGTAGTTCCAATTGCTGTTTTTGGAATTTTTCCTCCATTCTTTCTTGTATCTGTAATTGCTGTTGCATTTGACTTTCTTGTATCTGTAATTGCTGTTGCATTTGACATTTCAACAGTTCTAACATGGACGCTTGAAATTGTTCCATTATTACAATTTCTTTATACCGAGGGGAAAAGACCGAAAATTCAACCTCCTCAACAGAAAAAAATTTCACCACAGACAAAAATAGAAAGATATAACTTACGCTTTCTTTGCCGTGTAATAATTCTCGTCAACACAGTTAATGGTGTAGTACGTATATTTTCAGAAGTACTTCCGCGTATGACCTGCGAAACTTTTTTCTACGTCCAATTGAAATCTTTGTGTAAATTTGAAATTCTTCGTCCGCTATTGTATTGTGGGACGCGTTTTGGTTTCTTCTTCTTTGAGATCTCTTCGTCACCACCGTTATGTTTGGGACGAATTTTGTTTCCACTTCTGCGTAAATTCGAAGCAATTTGAAGTAACTTTGTTGCCACTATTATGTTGTGTGACAAATTTTGGTTTTCACCTCCGCGTAAATTCGAAGTAATTTAAAATATCTTCGTTGCCACTGTTAATGTCGTGGGACGATTTTTCCTTCCAACGTCTTCGTCGCCACTGTTAATGCCGTGGGACGATTTTTCCTTCCAACAACTTCGTCGCCACTGTTATGTCGCCAAGTATAAATGAATAACTCAACAACAGAATCAGAATATAAGTTGTATTCCGCGGAAAGATAGTTAGTATGTACAGAAGTGATTAGTAATATTTACAATAGAAAGATACAAGAGTCCAATCCGTCGTAAAATGTGTGTATACGTGATTACTTCCGGTACGCCACCAGAAGTGTGACTAACTCTTCACTGATTCGCACTGACTCTCCTGTAGAGAATCCACCATTGCTATATATAGCAATGGGAACAGTCCATTATGTAGTCAAATAGGAGCGGCGCCCTAACACAACTGAGTACCATCCATTCACAGTTCGATCAACCAAATGCAGACAAAAATTCTACTCCAGCAACTTCTTTTCTCGTACTTCCCGCCTGTGGAACTCTCTTCCATATTCTTGTGTTCCTGACAGCTACAACCTCCAGAAATTTAAATGCAATGTCAATACCCATCTCTTAACCACTTGACTAGTTCTTTCTACACCACCCTATATATATTTTCCTTTCTCTCTACCTTTGCAACTGTCATCACACCTGTATTCCCATCCTTAACTGGTTTGTTATTCTCATCAGTGGTGTTACCACCTTGCTCAGGGTGATACGATAAAAAAAAAATGTGGAGTTGGAGGAGAATCTGTGAACAAAGCACTCGGCTTAGTCTATTGTGGCAGTGAGGACCTTAAATTTATTGATTAGAGGAGAAATGGAGGATGGATTTGCTGTTAAAGTAATCCTTTTGCAACTTAGTGGCTTGGGGTGAAATGATTAAAGACATGTGAAAAGTACTTATGTAGAAATGTTTTCACTGGGTTAATGGTGAATGACTAGAGCATCTAGGGAAAATTAAAATGTGCATGTCACACTTATTTCTGTGTTAGGCCACAGAAATAAGTGTGACATGCACATTTTAATTTTCCCTAGACATTATATAGCCTACTGTGGAACCAATGAAAATCAATTGCAGGAGCATATAAGAAGGAGCAATAAACCTTTCTTTTTTTGTTTCTCTCTCCAACCTCTGGTCACAGTTCCCAGTTTCTTTTTCATTGGTACATGACTGTAGAAAGATGTGTTAACATTTCCTAAAATGCAGCCTTCATAACCAGGACACATTTCATCATAATGAAAAAACAAACTCAATTTTTTGCAGGTGTGAACATTTTACACACCAACAACACTTGTATATTTCTTTCCTAATATTCGTTTTGTTATAAATTGCTTTGTTTGTGTTTCACTGCAAATCTGCTTCCTAGAATTAATGGAAGTAATGGGGATGGCAGACGCTACATCTCTTGTCACTTCAGGCGCATGACCTTGTGTATTTCTTTGAATGCAGTTTAAGAAGTGACCTTTAAAAGCTGAAAAAAGAAAAATACTCAATAAAAAAGTGACATTGTGTTAGTTTCTCAATGATATAGACAAGAAGAATGAGTCTAATAGATTCATGAGAGAAAAGTGAAACTTAACTCAACCCATTTCCCTAAATCTGATCAAGTGACTAAACATCAAATATGGGGGTGGAGAAGAAGATGTTTCTTGATAACTGTTGCAAAAACAAAAAAAAAAATATATATATATATATATATATATATATATATATATATATGTATTGGTTGGAAGCATCCACAGGAAAATATAGTATTCTAATTCCAAACAAGTTCACCAGGCAAAGCGAATTCTCACTTTTCGTCTTGATCTCAAATATGCTATTTACTGACCAAATGAACAGCTCAAAAACCACTCCTCAAATGAGCATACCATATTGTATACACTAAACCCGGCTACCACTCAGCCAATGAGTTCCCAGAACCAGTCAATAAAATGGAATACAAGCGACATCAATTCTATGAACATTAAGTACTGTCTGATTCTCCATCCATCCAAAGATTTTGATACATCGTCTCCACACTCCCTTGCAAAACATACATGCAACTCTGGTCCTTTTGGGTCACCAAGGTAAGTCACTTCTATAATAACCTTTCAAAATTAGTTATGAAATGTTTTGCAATGGTTAAATGATGGAAGGCTTTGGTTGTGAGGATATGAAAACAATATATCAAAAGAGTAATATTACTCTAACAAGGGAATGGTTTTATAAAGGTTTAAGGATGTTAGGATTTCATTATCAGTGGTTTTGAAGTTCTAAAATAAACTCACTCGCAATTAGGGAAATGTTGTATAGAAGTAAGTGAAGATTAAATGATGAAATGCTTTTTGTTGACAATGTCTTGAGGCATTACAATAAATCAATGACATTAAATGTTATATTATCTTAAGTGAAGGTTAAATAATGTTATATTTTACTTACAAGTGATGAGCTCTTTAATAAAAGAATGATTCTACTGAATCAAATGTTTTATAATGTTGGTAAGAATTCAATTATGTAATGCATTATCAGTATGTAGAAGCGGTACAATAAAAGTTTGACTTGAGTACATCATGTAATTTTCTTTTAGGGAGTTAAGTAGAAGTTAAATGATGCCATGTTTTGTTTGAGTGTCTAGAAGTTGTACAAAAAATAACTGGGTCTACACCATCAAGAATCAATTTATAGTGCTATAATGAATATTTGATTGCAAAGGAAAGGAACAAAAAAGGATTAAGAGATTAACAATGTTTATTGGTCAAAATTCAGTATATGTACACAGTTATGTGAAAGGTGGCAAAAATTGTTCATACATTATGGTTTCTTAGTTGCTTTTAGTAAGGAAACCTATTAGGCATAAGGGTGCTGTCAGTATGACCAAGAGTTGACTGATTTCTTGAGTTGGTTGAGGTCACAGTTGGTGTCAGGGATGAGACCTGTGGAGTGATGTTTGATATGATCTGGCAGTTGTATGAAGTGTTGAAGCTGAACTGCCCAATGTTGGTGAGTAGTGTAATTTCATATATTTGGTTCAGCAAATGCAGGCTTGTGATGCAAAACGGAAGTTTCAACCAATTTCTTAAAGTAGTAATTTGTAAAGCGTTTTTCTTATCATTAATTCAAGTCTCTGGTTGGTGATATCACTTCACTTCAATCGAAGTTTTATGTTTGTGGCGATTCAAAATGTCTGTTTCACTTCACACTGAAGCTGTATGGAAACTGCTGAAGGATTGTCTTTGAGTGTGGTGGTTAAAGTTGGCGACAGCAGTAAGACATCTTTGGTTTCATACTTTGGACTTGCTCTTCGGTCTGAACTGGGTCTGAACTGGCTTTTTATCTGCGAAATCATTTCCTGTCCAGCTTTTAACTCTGGTTGGCCATTTCAAACTTGGTCTGTAAAATTACTTCTTGTCTGTCTTTAACTCTGGTTGGCTGTTTGGCAGCAGGCTTTTCTACTGTTGGTACCCATCAGCGTGGCAATTATCTCTGTCCCTATACATCTTCAACTAAGTCAGTGGCAGGCTTCTTTATAGTTGGCACCTAATGGTGTGGCAAATATCTCTCTCTGTACATCTTCAGTTAGGAACTCTATGGGAAGGAGCCAGCTTTATGGTGGGCGCTCAGTGTCTTGGTGCCTATCTTTGTCATTACATCTCTTAGCCGAGAGCCGAGTGCTCTTGGTCCTCTCAGGGCTCTGTATTTATGTTTTTTCCTGCTTTACGGCATGACGGACATGGGGTGTCTATGCAAATCTACTTTCTGGCCCTTGTGGCCAATGAAATCATTCTCGCTCCCAGCTTTGAGGCCGAGTTACTTCTTTCTGTCTTCTTTCTTTTGGGCGTAGCCAATTAAGTAAGGGTATTTTTATGATGTCTCTTCTTTCTGTCTTTCCATTTTCTCTTTAACCATTTTGGGCAGAACTTTTATACCTTCAATTCCTTTCTTAAGGAAATTTCAATTTAGTTAATTTTCATAACTATCAACCTAACCTTTGCTCTGGATACCCAAAATCTCCTTTCTCTGCATTTGTGACAATCTATAACCATGTTTTGGTTATATTCCACACAAATTTGTTAGGAAAAATACCAAAACAATAAAATTTTCATTTTTATCAGCTGTGGTGGCAAAAACGACAATTGAACTCCTCTTAGTTATACTGCTTCTGCTTGTCAAAAATGGCTGACCTCGTTTGACCAGGCTGGTTAGATTTTGTGCAAAACAAATGCACCTGCACACAACCCAATCTTTCAACTCATACTTATTTTCAGCTTACCTGTGTTTTTTTTCTCTCTATTCATATTGGAATAGAACAAATCTCTCCAGCTGGTTCTTTTCAATAAAAATAAATAATACAGACTAATATAATTACTTTTGCCCGGCCATGCTAAATATAGTGTTACAGGCTCCCAGGGACATCTTTTATTTTGGGTAGAAATATTTGTGATTTGCTATTGCATTTTTGGAATTTTTGCGGGGATTTATTTTGTGGACTCAATGTTATGCTTGGAGACCCTCTGCAGGAGACAACATTTTTTATTTTGTATTTTACTTTCTTAGTGTTCACATCCAACCAACATGTCTGGTGAAATATATATTTGTGAATCAGAAAGAGATCTTGGTTATGTAGTATAACATAGTGTTAGGTAAAAATTTAGTGAAATAATACTTTCATTACCCGTATCTTTAAAATCTACATGAACAGAATGATTGAACTCTGTCAAGTTTATGTTTTGATTGCGTTAGGTGATGCTTCATTTATGCAATGCTTTTTTTCTCAATGTTTATGATCTCTACAATAAAAGAATAATTGAACTACATTGTAGAAAAGAAAATGGCTTACCTCCTGGAAGAAACACACTTGTATGTGTCTTGCATGCAAAATATACAGAAAAAACATGGCTGATCCAAAAGCTGCTATTTAAGAACAATTTGAGCTAGGAAATTTTGCAAAATGAATTTGGGGCTTATACAAATTTCCAAGCCTCAGCCACTTGATAAAATGAGCATGAGTGAGAGGACATCAAAAAGGCTGCAGATTCTGATGAATCGAGTGGTTGTGGTGTGTGTGTGTGTGTGTGTGTGTGTGTATGAGACGTTTTGCAGCGAACAACATTGCCCCAAAGGAAATCAGACACAGAAGAAAAAACAAATGGATGACCGAAGAGATTCTCCACATGATGCAAAGGAGACAAAAAATAACACCAAGGCATGGAGCAGAGTACAAGAAACTTCACAGGGAGATAAGGAACAAATGCAGACAAGCTAAAGAGGAATGGCTCAACAACAAATGTGCAGAAGTAGAGAGACTGAGCAGGACCAATAAAGAAGAGATGCATAAAGAGATAAGAGAACTAACAGGACAAAAATCTGCTCCTCAACAGGATGCATAAAATCTAAGGATGGAGCAATCATAATACTCCAGTGATGGGAAGAGTATACAAAAAATCTTTTTTGTGACAGGAGAGAACAACCGAGAATACACAAGGAGATGGATGGACCGGAAATACTAAAATCTGAAGTGGAAGCTGCAATGGCCAAACTGAACAGAAACGAAGTAGCTGGTCCAGACGGTATAGTGATAGAGCTGCTGATAGCCTTAGAAGAATATGGTATAGAAAAAATTACCGACATAATAAATGAAATTTATAACAGTGGAATAATGCCAGACGACCTATGCAAGTTGATATTTATAGCACTGCTGAAGAAACTAGGTGCAGACGAGTGTGAACTACATAGAACTATCAGCTTAATGAGTCACATTACAAAACTGATTGTCAGAATCCTGATGAATAGAGTGAGAAGCAGAATCAGGCCAGAGATAGGGCTGAAGCAGTGTGAGTACGTCAAAGACACTGGAACAAGGAACGCCATATTCATGATTAGGATGCTCTCCAAAAGGGCAATACAAATGAAGAAAAACTTGTTTCATTGACTATGCGAAGGCATTCGACAAGATACGACACAAAGAATTGATGGAGTTGCTCGTCAGCCTTGACATTTTTGGGAAAGACATAAGAGTAATCAAGAATCTCTACAGGTAGAAAATGGCCTGCATACGGACAGGTAATGATTTCAGTAGATTTACAAAGATAGAAAGAGGCGTGAGACAAGGATGTGTCTTTTCACCAGATTTGTTCAACTTGTACAGCGAGAATATTTTGAGGACCCTAGATGACACACCAGGGTTTGTTATCAGAGGCCACAACTTGAACAACATAAGGTATGCAGATGATACAGTGCTGATTGCAGACATGGAAAGGAAACTACAAGATCTCCTACAGATGGTAGCAGTGGAGAGTGACAAAAAAGGACTACAAATAAACTTTAAGAAAACTGAATGCATGGTCATCAGTAAAAGGTGTAACCCAAAATGCCAAATACAGGTGGGGGATACCAGAATCAAGCAAGTACAAAAATTTAAATGCCTAGGAAGTGTTCTAACAGGAGATGGAAAGTGCGACACAGAGATCCGAAGGCAAATTGGTATGGCAACAGACGCGTTCCAGCAGCTGAGTAAAGTACTAACACACAGGAAAATTTCACTAGAAACAAAGAAAAGAGTGCTGGATTGCTATGTGAAGTCAGTTCTTCAATACGGCAGTGAATGCTGGACAATATCATCGAAAATGGGGACAAAACTGGAAGCAGCGGAAATGTGGTTCTAAAGAAGGATGCTGCGGATATCGTGGACCAAGCATGCAAGCAACGATGAGGTGTTGGAAAGAATGGCAACAAAAAGGAAATTAATACTGAGCATCAGGAAGAGACAACTGAAGTTCCTGGGACATGCAATAAGGAAGGAGAGCTTGGAAAACCTGATACTGACTGGCCAGATAGCAGGAAAGAGAGACAGAGAAAGGCAGCGGATAACATATTTGCAGGAACTGATCAGGTGGATGACGGAATGGAGGTTGTCAGGAGTAACAGGAGCAAACATACTAAGAGCCACAAGGGATAGGGAGATGTGGAGAACCATAATCGCCTATGTCCTGAAGGGACAGGGCACACAGAAGAAGAAGAAGCAGCAGCAAAAATTCAAAGCAGAGAAATACCATTGTACTATCAAGTGAATTACCGCTAGAACACAATGTTCTACCATAGAGTCATTTTAATGATATAACTTGATGCCAAAAGATGATGCATCAGCTGTGACAGCACCAGCTAAATCTATATAAAAATGTCAGACCTGCATAAAGGGTGTGTATGCTGTGCTACCACTTGAATATATAGATCATGGAATTTACAAAGTAAAAGATGCTGTTTAGATAAAGGCTTCTTATGATTGATGCATGATTCAATTAAAAAAAATGCAGAGTGATAGGGATCTATAGCCAACAATTGGTCCTTGTCAATGGAATACCACGTCATGTCAAAGATCATCATCCTCCTCAGGGATCTACTTTCTTAGAAAATGACAGAAGTGAGATGCCGTCTGAGAGCAATTCATGTATGCTGCTGCTTTACAGAGCAAATTCCGATGATTCACCTGCAGATCCGGAAGAAATGAAGTCAGATAATGATTATGCCTAGAGTGTGTGATAAGACATAAATGAAGAGATTGACAAACTCCATCCAACTTTAGAAAGAAGCACTTGTCAAAGGAGACTATCATCGCCCTGCCACTTATGTGATCATGATATCAAGGAGGAGTGTAAAAGGGAAAATGGCTTATCTCCCAGAACAAAATACACTCATATGTGTCTCATGTGCAAAATTCACAGAAGAAAATATGGCTGATTCAAAAGCTTCTATTTAAGAAGAACTTGAGCTCAGAAATTTTGTGAGATGAATTTGTGGCTTCTGCAAATTTGAGCCTCAGCTACTCAATAAAATGAGCATGCGTGAGAGGGATGCAGTTGCCAGTGGGTCAAGTGGTTATGCTTTGTGTGTGGAGTTTTGTGGTAGTCTCACTGATTGTGATCGAAAAGATAGGGTACAAGTAAAATGTTATATTGTCTAAGTTGAAGATTAAATTTTAAGTCAGTTAATTCAATACATGATGATACATGCCTGGGCAATCATATCTTAAATTAGACATGACTGACTGGGTAGAAGATTTTCCTGCAGTAAATTGCCACTAATTTCTGTGGTAGACTGGTTGCCAAATAAAGCTATAGAACCAAATCTGTTGTCTAATCTATAGCTGGAGGGAAGAGACAGATTAATACCTTTCCCAAGGGTATCTGCACATAAGTGAATGCAATGGCAGCCTCCAATAACATAAGGATTCTATTACATCAAGTTACAAGTTTTATAGTATTAAAGGATATGATGCATACAAAGAAGTTTAAAGTAACAGTTAAATTTTGCAATGTTTTGGTTGAAAGCATCTACAAAAACGTGTGCAGACATAAAAAAAATGTTCAGTGAAGGAGATCAAATGTGCTGTTAAAAGAAATATAAATGTATATGTTTAGTTTTGAATATGTTGCTCTGACCTATTTTTTTTGTTTGCAATCCTGAGCCAATGAAATTGCTGACATTCTGAATTCTTTATGTCAATGATTAGGTCTTTCATTTCAGTCATACACTGTTAATGCAAATTATTATTTCATCTACTTTATGAAATTGCCGTTACCAGTTTTTCACTAAATCTGAATTAGAAAACTGAAATCTTTATTGAAAAACTAAACTCAACACAAACTAATTCATTTTTATCAAAGATGAGTGATCATTCAAGAAATCCTCCTACGAGACGACATTTTCGCAGGCTTTGGTGAGTCTTTTTCATATGATTTTTGCTTTATCATTAATAACTTTGAATTTACTGAGTGGATATTTGTAAGTATCTTGTCAAAATTAAATATAGTGACTTTTTTAAAAGCATTATTGAAAACACCTTTTTCTGTTTGAATTTCTGAAATGTGGAGTTCTAATTATTTACAGTCAAGCTAATATTTTTATCTGTGTTGTCAAAATCACAAAGTTTTGTTTAAAAATTTATCTACCCAAATAGATTAGATAAAATTCAGTTCCAAATTTCCCAAAGGTTAATAGGATTAACAGATATTGGAAAAGTGCCAGAGTGCACTACAGCTGAAACATTGTGATTCTAACAACAAGGATGAATATAATAGTCTAACTGTAAACAGTTTATTATTTCTTGGAAAAATTAAGCAATAGGCAATTTTTAAATTATTTTGGCATCTTTCAAAAGTGCACACACTGGGTGTGTGTGTGTGTGTGTGTGTGTGTGTGTGTGTATTAATAATTTTAAAGGTTAAATCAGAAAATTCCTTTCAGAAAATAACTAGATTTAATATTGCGTTGTGGCACAGTGGATATCGGCTTGGAACGAGAAATTGATTCAAATGCTAAGCACTGACTGGTTGATTTTGTTAGAAATTAAAAAGACTCAAACTTACAAACTTTACGTAGCACACACACAAAAACAAATCCAAAACAAAACTTCTATATTTCACAGCTTGATGCAAAATGTTTTTTTCGGTACATAGAAAGTCAGGAAACATCTAAAAACGAAAATTAAAATCATCTTCAATTCTCAGAAATAAATTTTTTTACGGACCTTTTCATGAGCCGACACAAAGTTTGTCCATCTTCCAATGAAAAGGTCGAAATCAAATCTGGGAGTTAATTCCCAAATGACTTTTTCAAGCCCCACAACTGAATAAAAGATGGGTAAGTTTGCTTGTAACTAGAGAAAAAAAGGTGAGTGTATTAACACAGCCCTTGACAAACAACAAGCAATCATTATTATCTATATCTTTCTGCCTCACCACTTTCTTTTCTCATGGTTCACCCATCTGCCTCTTTTATACTTGAAAAACGAATGGAATATTTTAAGACTGAGCGATTAATTCAAAGACATTCCAACCCAACAATAACTCATACATATATTCCTGCCTATGTACACAAAGACTCATTCTTACAGGGGCTATGATGAACATTTTAATGACTTTGTATCAACCAAAAATACATATTAATTTTATTTGTAAAAAACCTTAATTGATTTATATGTATCTAAATTGTTGTTTCAATTTACAATTTTGATTTTCTTGTTTTATACCTCTCTTATGGTGGGCGATCTAACTAACAAGGCCAAATCAAACTAATCTGTTTCCACACATACACTTCACTATAACTGATAACCCACTATAACTTTCCTATCTTCTATCTGTATGGATGATGCTAGTCTCCTAGAAATTAAAACACTGTGCCTCCTTGGCCTCAATCTTTCAAATGATCTCAAGTGGAAAGACTACATTGAATCTAGTGCTGTATCTACTGCTAGGAAGGTTGCATCACTTTATCATGCAAGAATGCTTTTTTTGTCAGAATCTACCTGGCATATTTATAAATCTATCATTTGTCCGATCAGTGAATACTGCTGCCATATCTGATCAGGTACTTGTACTATTCATCTTGTGTTTCTCGACAAAATCTAAAAGAGGAGCTACTATGTAATCTGTTCCAACTTGGTAGCTCAATTTCAGTCACTTTCTCATTGAGAAGATGTGGCTTCCCTCTGACTTTCTACAAATATTTTCTCAGCTTCTGCTCTGACGAGCTACTTTCTCTGGGGCCCTGACTACATGAATTTACTCATACTAATAGATTGGCATCAAGGTCACTCTTTTTACCAACAAAATAGTTAGATATAACCACCACTTCTACTCTGCCAGTTTCTGTTGTTGCATATCCTGCCTGTGGAACTCCCTTCCATGTATTTGCTTTCCTGAAAGCTACAATCTCCAAAAGTTGAAATGCAACAGCAATTGCCATCTTCCTAAATCCCATCCTTTCTTCAGTATCATCCGTACCCTATTTTCCTCTCAATGTTACCCCCTGTGCACTAGTGGCATTTCTGCCTTGTTTGGGGTGAAGTGATCATAAAAAAAAAAAAAAAAAAGAAATAGTA
Source organism: Ascarosepion bandense (assembly GCA_037127315.1). Taxonomy (NCBI): domain Eukaryota; kingdom Metazoa; phylum Mollusca; class Cephalopoda; order Sepiida; family Sepiidae; genus Ascarosepion; species Ascarosepion bandense. The sequence continues at coordinate 1,731,598 of JBBBDQ010001084.1, read as the reverse complement.
CAGGCATATTCAATAAGAGTCATGCAAAAAACTGACAGTCATTTGACCTACTAAATCTTGAGTCTTTTCTTGCTTTATGATAGAGCATTAAAAAATTCATTAAAAGAATGTAGTTTTATTCACAGTGGAAATATTGGGGTATATGTCAAAGATCAACACAATGTTTTTCAAAATGTAGATCAACCAGCAGAAAACTGGTCACCAGTTGAAATTATAGATAGAAAATTGTAGTTTTCTGACACACTATCATTTTTTTCAATCCTCAACTGAGCTAATTTCAAGCAATAAATGAGTATAATTTCAGAGATTACCTTACCAAGAATCTCATGATCAAACATTGTAACATATTGCAGTTGAGGGTGAAGTACTTGCAGAATGTGTTGTTCAAAGGTTTTGGAGTATGTGGATATATAGTGATTCAGAAAAATACATATTCATTGTGCAGTAAGGAATTTTGTAATGGTTAGAGGTGAATGTATACATGCCTTGACTTTTTTTATATTTTGAGCACTTATCAATTGGCCGACAAAGTTGATATTAAAGGAAATAACTTTGTTGTAACATTAACAAAAGACTGCTCATAACAAAGCAATATGAATTATCAGTTTAAATGAGATACAATCACAATTGTCAAAAGATTGGAATATTTGACATCCCCTAATCTACAATATCTCTTTGTATCCAGAATATCTAATCTGATAGAATTACTGCAAACTGTTGACTGTGCAATACATAACGATAGATCCTTAATGATTGTGACCAGAGGTGTTTGGCTAAAATTGTCTGCAATGACAGACTAGTAACAGTGACTGAAATCACATGCATATTCACTGGTTTAAATAGAACTTTTCTTCTGGCTGCTCTGACATGGTTGTCACTCTTACAAAGTTATTTGATTTAAAGGTACTATAAAAAAAAAATAGAGTAAAACCAGTAATAAAATAAGAGCAATCATGAATGTATTGGCCTAAGGAGTTTGGATGAAAAACAACAATAATAAAATGGAATACAATTATTAATAAACATACAAGTAAAATTCTTTTCTGGGCAGAATGCATAAGTTGTTGAAAGCATTCAAAATCTCAAAACCTTGATTGAATAAGATTTTATTCAGCTTTAGCTTTTATTTATTTTAACTAGCAGTATAGCCTGGCGTTGCTCGGGTGTAATGAAAGCTTTAAAACTAATCCATGGTCCTGGAGCTCAGACAATTTGGATGTTGGCACAAAAGACTAAAAAGCAATAGTTGTTTCCAGTTAAAGTAAAACCATAGACTGAAAGAAAAATGAATGGATGTAAGTCAAATTTTGATTTCCTGGTATCGATATCAAATAAGTATTTTTGTCGTAAACTTAATTTTGAAGGCTAAATAAGTCTTCTGAGTAAATGGTATCATGGCTGAGGCTAAGAACTACAATTATACCTACTTAGAGCCAAACCCGAAGCAAAAACAAAAAAAAAAGGGTTGAAAAAATAGACATACAGGCAGATAAACAGACACGCACACACAAACATCTTGCCTTAGTAGGTAGCGCTTATTGTACAACTGTGTAAATTTTCAAGAAAATCAGTTCAGCTGTTTCGGAGTCTATAGGTAATGGACACACACACACACAGACAAAGGTCCATTTATAAATAAGTTTAGATAAGGGTTTCAAGAACCAGACACTTTAAAACAATGGCAATTAACATGATATTGTACATATGGATTGCCAACATGTATTTGGCACATACAAGTGGAAGAAAAGTTGTTGGATTTTGATACTGGCTCCGCAAATTATTGAATGGTACTCAATAAAAAGCTTTTATAAAACTTTCATCAATCATCAAACAAAATTATATATATATATGCACACATAATTTTGTTCACATTAAATAGAAAAGATCTCTATTAGAATAGAAAACAATTTTAAAATGTAAAAATCACTGATAGTCAAAATATATTGGGTTGGTGGGGAATAGGTTGTTGACACCTGATGCAACACAATCTTTCTACACTAAGGAAAAGATATTCACAAGAAGTCCCTAACTAAGGATCAATGAAGCTTTTTGATAAAGTTTGTTGTTTGCAAATGACTGTTTCTTTTATAAAGTAAATAAATATTTATAAGATCAATGAAGCAAAACATTTCTAGCAAGTAACCTACTTGACAAATATGAGTCATGTTGGAACAATTATTCTGTTTTGAGAGAGCAAGAGAGAACTAAAAACAAAAGCAAATGTAGGCTGTGTGGAAATAAAAACAAACCTAGCAACTAAACATAGAAAAATACCAGAACATAATGAGTCAGTCAACTTGACGCTTCCAAAGCAAGTACAGGTGGGCAGGCACAAAAAACTGTGATTGATAGCTGGCTTGTTTATGCATAGGTGACATACCAAGCTCTGTGTAAAGAGCTGGAATGAGAGGGCAGTCAAACTTCTTGAAAGGCGAGAGACAGAATGAATTTTTCGTGACTCATTTCAACAAAGAAATAGAGATAATCCTGGCATCTGACATAGAAGAATACAAAAACACATTTGTAACAATGAAAATGGAAGAAAATAAGAAGTACTTTTAAAATAATATGCAAGTTTTTTTAAGAAAAGTAAAATATAACTGACTGATTATTTGTTTTTACCAGTACATCAAACCCTATGAGTCATTTAATGCTGAAACAATTTTTTTTTCTTCAAAAGTATTTCAAAAAGGTTTTTTGAAATTGTTTTTCAAATATCACAAGTTGTACTGTTTGAGAGTATTTCAAAATGTAGGTTGTATAGTTCAAAGTCCAAGCTCTGTTTTGTATAGAAATTGGAAGTATTTTATTTTCTTCAGATATCCCAAATGAGACCAACTGTTTGTATGGATGGCAAACTGTGATGCCTGAGGATGGGATCCTGGTTGTTGAGTGCTTCAGGCATTAGGTAGAATACTTCTGAATTCCAACACATTACTTTGGCCCTTACTTGGGCTAGATGGGCAATTAGATCAGCTAGTCATGTAAAACTCTAGTACTGTTCTACCATATTAACCAAATATAATCAAATTAGTTATAAAAAGCAGTGGCAAGGGTCAACCAGCTTATAAAAAAAATGTATCATCAAAATTAAAACTTATACTCAACTTCACTGGGGTAGATGAATGAAAGAAATTATTGATGACTACATATAAATACTTAACCTGAGTCTACCATTTTTGTATCCCTGAGATGCTTGGGTGAATGAGATTCACCCCAACTGTCTCCCATGATAGGATTCCGAGGAGAGGGGGAAGCAAAGATGATGACAGAAAAAATATTCTATGGCAACAAAGAAAATGAAAAGACCCCTTCCTGAATCAAGTTCTGATAATGAATCAGATTTGCATAGTTACTTCACTAAATATATAGTAATGGAGTGTCTTGAAGAAAATCCTATCACAAAACTATCATCATTTATAATTGACAAAATAATATACTCTCCAATTACTGCTATACCTGTTAAAATATTAAACAATGCAGTAATAATTCAAGTAGAAAAAATGTGGAAAAAGTCTTCAAACGGTCAACATTTAATAACTTAAAAATCAAAACCTATCCACACCAAAGTCTAAACAAATCTAGAGGGGGCAATCAAAAAGTCCAGACCTAGCAGCTTGCTCCTTAGATGAAATCAAAGCTAAACTAAAAGGCAAAATGTAATAGATGTAACCAGAATAACAATTAAAAGAAATGGCCAAACCATAAACACCAATACATAGATATTAAATTTAAACACACCCAAACAACCAAATTAAATAAAAATAGCTTTTATCATCATAAAAGTGAAAACTTACATTCCAGACATTTGCAATGATTTAACTGTTCCCATCCCAGCGCATATTGTGGATAATGACCGCTTGCATCCTCAACTCAAGGTCCCTCCCTACCAACAAATTTTAACATGATAAACGGAATCAGAAATAACCTTAAATCAGTCAAACTCAAATCACCCAAATCTCTTAACATTTCTTTTACTAACATCCTGGGCATTCGTACTAACTTTTGTAGCGTAGAAGCTTTCCTCCACGAAAAGTCCCAACATCCGAACACTCTGTGAGACTAACCACAACTCATGAATTCCTTCCTCTGACTTCTCAATCCCTGGTTATCTTTCCCTCCTAAAGAAGGATTCCACTGTACACATGCATGGGCTGGGAGTCTACGTTTGTGAACACCTCCCTGTAACTAGGGTGACATCACTCAAATCCACTGCCCACCAATATGTATGTCTCCATCTATCACTTCTCAGTTCAGTTAGCTACCTTTTCTTCCGTTACTGTTCCCCCTCTTCTTCTGACTGCTCCTTTCTAGACAGCATTTCTGACAATATAGATAAGGCTACTTCCTACCACCCATTCGCTCACATATTTGTGTTCGGAGATCTTAACACCCATCATTCTGAGTGGCTTAAAGACTGTTACGGATTTAGCAGGCATCCACGCCATGAGCTTTGCTATTTCCCAATCCCTTATGCAAGTAGTGGACTTCCCCACATGCTTTCCAAGCTCTCCCTTTGGACACGCCTCTCTACTAGATATATACTTTACCTCTGTGCCTGACTACTGCCAGGTCTCGCAGCTTTGCCCACTCGGCAACTCCAACCATGCTGTTGTCTCTCTTAATACTTCTCTCCACTATCACTCTCCCCAGGAGCCTCCTACTTATAGGACATCCTACTGCTACCAAAGAGCTGACTGGGACGCCTTCCGCGACTTCCTTTGTGACGTCCCTTGGGGGGAAGTGCATTATCTCCCAATTGATGACTGTGCCTCCGAGATTTTGTCCTGGGTGAAAGCTGGCATTGATGCCTTCATACCTACCAGGAAGTTTCGTCTCAAACCTCATTCTTCCCCTTAGTTCTCTCTTGCCTGTTTGGCCACCATTGCCCACAGGAATCACTACTTTCGACTACTTTGGAGACAGTCATCAGACCACAACAGGCGCCTATTCACATCTGCTCGTAATGAGTGCAAGAGAATCCTGAATGACGCCAAGCGGTTGTTATCCCTCCTTTAATCAATTAATTTGAGGTCCTCAAATCATCAGTGGACAAGGCTGAGAGCTTTGCTTGCAGATTCTCATCCAGCTCCACATTTGACTCATTTGGAGTACACTCACCCGACTTCCCTATTAGAACTGATGCTAAACTGTATGATATATACATTACCCCGACAGTAATATCCCGTGTAATATCAAAACTTGACTCCCACAAGGCAAGTGGTGGTGATGAAATCCTGGTGATTGTCCTTAAAAAATGTGCCCCTGAACTCTCCTCTGTCCTCTCTAAACTCTATAACTACTGCCTCTCTGCTTCCTGTTTTCCTGCATGCTGGAAGTCCTCTTCTGTTATTCCTGTATTTAAGAACTCTGGTGAACCCTCAGACCTATCCAACTATTGCCCTATCAGCCTTCTACCAATTTTCAGGAAGGTGTTCGAGGCCATTATTAATGCTGAAATAGTTCAGCATCTTACTGCCCATAAACTCTTCTCCGACAGGCAGTATGGCTTCCACTTTGCCAGGTCCACGGCCAACATGCTAACGTCCATTATGGAGTATATGTTCCAGGCCCTTGATGAGTCCAGTGAGGCTCATGCTGTTGCTCTGGACATCTCTAAGGGTTTTGACATGGTTTTGCATGATGGCCTTCTATGCAAGCTACGGGGTTACAGTATTACCGGATGATTGCATGATCTAATCCAATCTTTCTTACACAGCCGCATAATGAAGGTCGTCCTGAATGGACATGCCTCCACACCCTACTGTACAAATGCTGGTGTCCGTCAGGGCTCTATCCTAGGCCTGACGCTCTTTTTTATTTATATAAACAACCACCCAGACGAGATCAAGAGCCAGGTAGGCAGCTATGCAGATGACACCACAATTTACTCCTGCATCAGAAAGAATCCTGGCATGACGGACAAACATAATCTCACTGCTGATCTTGAAAGGGATCTACACTCTGTGGTGAATTGGGGTAAGAAGTGGCTTGTAAATTTCAATGTGTCTAAAACCAAGCTGCTGTCTGTCAATCATCACAAGCAACCTCTCCTGCCTCCCATAAGCATGGCCCAAGCAAGTTTCCCCGAGAGCAATACTCTGCGCCCCCTCGGCCTTAGCTAAATCCACTGCTAGGAAGGTTGGGTCACTGTGTCCGGCCAGGATGTTTTTTCCCACCTGAAACCATCCTGCATATATACAAATCAACCATTCATCCATGCATGGGGTACTGCTGCCATGTATGGTCAGGTGCCCCCGCTGTTTATCTCCGTGTTCTTGACAGGCTCCAAAGGAGAATCAGTAATGTGATAGGTACCGACTTGGTGGTTCAACTACAGCCACTTTCCCACCGACAAGATGTGGCTTCCCTTTGTCTGTTCTATAAATACTTCCATGGCTTCTACTCCAATGAACTTAAGTCACTGGTGCCTCTTCAACAGGTATTTACTCGTGCAACCAGACTGGCAACTGGGTCTCACCCATTCACAGTTAGATCAACTAAATGCAGACGACAATTCTACTCCTGCAGCTTTTTTCCTGCATGTCCCACCTGTGGAACTTGTTTCCTTATTCTTGCTTTCCTGACGGCTACAACCTCCAGGAATTTAAATGCAAGGTCAATACTCATCTCTTAACTACTTGACCCTAGTTCTTTCCACACTGCCCAGTATATCCTTTCCTTTCTCTCCACCTTTGCAACTGTCATCACACCTGTATTCCCATCCTTCTCTTGATCCTTTCTAACTGGTTCATCCTTCTCTTCACTCTCCTCTAATATTTTTACTCATATGTAGCCCCCTGCACATCAGTGGTGTTACTACCTTGCTCGGGATGATATGATTAAAAAAAAAATAAGTTAGCATTTCAATATTACATCAAACTTTGTTCATGCTCAAGAAATTCAGCATACAACTGTGTTCTTAAATTTTAATATAGAGAATTATATAATTTAAAGGAAAATGCCATTAAACCTGTTGACATCTGCATAGAAATAAACCCCTCTCTAATACACAAATTTATTCTATCAAAAACTTATCACTAGTTAAAAAAACAGCCCACTGAAATATTTAGTCTGGCAAAACATTCCAAAAAAGACACATCTGCATTCATGGAAGAAATTCATATATTACACAAACATGCAAATTGTAAACATATGTACACTAACATCTCCAAAAATATTAATAGAGTTGGATGGTCAGATATACTGCATGAAAATGTAGTTCAAAAGCGCCTACTTGATAAATCCTCAATATTTAGTGCAAAAGCTATGGCAATAGACTTAGCCTTGGATATTATCACAGATGGTGTGTCAGACAGATTCATTATATTCTCAGACTCTCTATCTGTTCTTACATCATGGAAGTATAAAAACTTGACCAATAGTGTAATAACCAAAATTTTAAACAAAATTAATATACTTTGTAAGCAAAAACACATTGTATTCTACTGGATTCCTAGCCATATAGGCATCCAGAGAAATGGAAAAAAGCTAAAGTATCACAAAAAATGAATATATCAAAAACAAAAGTCTCTCACACTGATTTCAAAACAGTAATTAATACATTTATCTTAAATAAGTGGCAAGAGTTATGGAATATTTAACCAAATAATAAATCGAAGAAAATCAATCCTACACTTGAGATAAGGCACCATAACAGGAGGCTTTCTTGAAGAGAAGTAGTAGTCTTAGCAAGAATCAGACTTAGCCATACTAATATCATGCATTCATTTCTTGTAAAAGATGGGGATCCACCTTCTTGCATAGGGTACCAGGAGACTTATACAGTAAAAACATTTTATGATGGACTGTGCTGAATTTGTCTCTATACATAAACACCTTTATAAAGTGCTCTATCCTTTAAAGACGTTACAAACACACAAGATGGTATTCGAGTGAAAGAACAGCAACACGTGCGTAGATGAAAGAAGAGAGGTTTATTGTACAGAGAATACACTACGGCCAAACAAAGAATCTGGTGGCAGGCTAGTAATTCCTAAAGCAAGGGTATTTACCACCAACCAACTGAGGCAGGTATGACACAAAGTCAGTTTCTGTGGGAACACTGAGCCCTTAAGCTCAGCCAAAAATATCCTGTAGACTTAGATTAAGGCTGGATCAGGTTCTTGTTTTCTTCAACCCAAGTGAGTATCATTCGGCAGAGTCTTGCTAGGGTCCCTCTGTGCTTGGACACAGAGAAGTGAACAAGTGCTTGCTCAAGACTGATCGTTCCATCTGCAAGCAAGCCTAATTGGTGAGAAAAGTATTTGCCACCTTCCTACTAAGACAGGTGTGACATGATGTCTATTTATGTGAGATTCTGAGCCCTTAGGCTCAGCCAAAAATATCCCATAGACGCAGATTAAGGTTAGGTTGGGCTCTTGTTCTATCAACCCAAGTGAGACTCTACCCTTTGGCAGAGCCTTGCTTGGGTCCCTCTCTGCTCAGAGAGGTAAACAAGAATGCTTACTCCAGATTTATCCCTCAGTCCATATGCAAGCCACCTTGTTGCTGAGACAAGTTACAGGTATCTCCTGTGCTCACTATATATGGCTACTAATACAGTTAGTCCACATAGGCGATAGGGATTTTTGGTTTCTATTATAATATAAGGTGAATAGCTTTAAAGAATTTTTCAAAATCATTTATTAAGAAACTATTTTGACTTACTTGAGGAAAAATAAATTATACACCAAAATTTAAACTGGATAACTTCAACTATAGATGAACTATAGAACCAGTCTTCAATTATATTTCACAAATTTTAAACTTGAAATATTATTGGATAAAAATTCAATTTTCAGCATTAAATGACCCAAAAGGGTTGATATGCTGGTAAAACAACCAAATCAAACTTATTGTCAGCTGATGTTCATATAGTTATTGTTTGGGAACATGTCCCTAATTGATTGCAATTTTCTTTTGATGTCTTGTGTAATTTGCTTTTTTTTTTATAATATCTATATGGGAGTTTGAGATTAGTTATTTCCATTTTCAATGCCTCTTTTGCCAGTGGGTTGGCTTGCTGATTTCCCTTGATGCCTATATGGCTGAGAATCTTAGTCAATATTAATGTTTTATGCTTTATTAAGTGATGTCAGGATTCTTGGATTTCTTGAATAGAGAGATGATTTGTGTTCTTTTCTTTTAGTTGTTGCTTAGATAGATAAGGAATCTGGGAATATCATAAACTTCCTATCTTAAATTTTCTAGCATTTTAAGTGCCATCTTAATCGATTGTAGTACTGTTGTATTGATGGATGCATTATTTGGTAGCCTGATTTGTTTACGAATTTGTGTGTTTGTGGTTGTTGCACCCATTCTGTCTTAGAACTCCATATGAGGGAGATTATGAGGGAAAAATCTCGTTTGTTTCATTGGGGATTATTGCAATCTGGGATTTTTTTATACTCAAAAATGGGGAAGGTTCCAATCTGGGATTGTCCACCCAAGTATGGGCTCTCCTCAGAAATCGAAACAGCCATGTCAGAGTCTTTTTGTTCCCAGTCTGATTAACACTAGTCACCATTTACTAAGTCAGCTTAATGTTTGATATGGTAAGTGTGAGTGAATTTTGTTTGTTTTGTTAATCTGACTTAGAGCTTGATGTGACAAGTTGGTTGATTGGATTGGGCCTCTTCAACCACCCTTTTAGATAAGTAGGGGCCAAAGTGGTGTTAAAGTTTAGGTGTAAATGTACAGCCCAACTCTTAAAACCCTCAACCACCAGGATCTGGTGTTCAAGTACCATGGGGTGCCACTCACGGAAAACAGATGGCAGTCAGCGTCTCCTAAAGTCTTGCAAATAGGGCTAAAAATATAACTAAAAAAAGAGGTGAGTATATTTTATGGAGAAAGTACTGTAAATTATGAAATGTCAAGGCATTTTTTCATGGAATGGTGCCTTGTGTTTGGGTTGATCTGCAATCGATAATTGATAGCAATCTAATCAAGATTTTACATAAGAATGTTATACTCAGCTTCAAACTAGATCTCTTTCTAATTCATTCTACATCAAAACCTGTCAGCCAGGTGTGAACACTAAGAAAGCAAAACTAAAAATGAAAACACCTTCTGTGTTGGAGCTCCAATCATCTCATCTGGCTAACAAAACAAATCTCCTCCTCCACACAAAAATAATAAAATAAAAGGAGCCAATCATGAATGTTGCCAAAAAACCAAATGCATAACAAAAAAATACAAAGTCATGAGCCAAGCTATATACTTTTAAAGATACCCCTTATGTCATGGGACATGGGTCATGGGACAGCAGTCAGGTTGTTACCATTAAGACCAGTTCTCTTGGTCAACTGACCAGACACAAGCATCAACTTCAGACTACATCCTCCAGGTCGCTTCCCTTGTCCAGAAAGGGACATTTCATCTTGATTCTCTATATCGGCAATACAAAAAATTTAATCTTTTCAGTTCTTAATTCTTTGCTAACTGCTTGTTCACTCATGCTATCATACTTTCATCTAAAATCAATATTTATACAAGGCAGGAAATAGTCAACCTGATCAACCTATTTAAATCAAGCAATGAAAATCATTTGCATTATTTTAGTTATGTTCATAAAGTTGATTTCAGACTTGCACTTTAGTTAAAACAAAAACTAATAGACTGTATTTAAATATTCTTTTAATTGCAGAATGCAGAAGATCATGGGAAAAGAAATGAACAAACAGGAATAAAAAAATATTGTCATTGAAAGGAGTGTTATATTGTGGAACACACTATGTGATGAATATAAAAACTTAAAATGAAGACAGGGTAGTAACAATGATAGTATAATAGTAATTATAAGTTGAGAGATCAAAACCAAAACAGTAGCAACGGTTGAGTTGAAAACTATGTCAAAATAATATCCATGCTATCATTTCTATATAAATAAAAAAAAATATTCTTTTTATATCATGTGAGTTTTTTTTAATCTAATAAAGCAACTGAACATTTTTATTTTGTTATTCTAGCTTATAAAATTTTTCCAATACTTGACAACCATTTTTAAATAAATTGGTTTATACTGCAGAGATTGTGTGCAGAGAATTCTGGGTAAAATTATAGCGAGTTGCTTATTTATTCTTTTTCTAGTTGTAGTAGGATTCCGTTCTAGTGAAGGGTAATTGTATACCGTTGCAGGTTAATGGAATTTGGCCTTGTGGAAGATAGCCCACTATAAGTCATAAAATGATTATAAAATCAAGAAAGGCAATTTGAGTATAAAATAACATTTATATATATATATATATATATATATATATATATATACACATGTCAATGCTTTAAAATTAAAGTAATGCTTGAAGGATAGGTCCAATGGTGGTTAAAATGTTCATGACAATAATGCTGAAAGAGATAAAAGGCTTAGGAATGTGGAGCGCTGAGGAATGTGGAGAATATTCATTTTGAAGTTGCCACTTCTAAGGTCAGTAAGTCAGTAAGTTGGTTTGTGAGGAATGTCTTTGAAGAGGTCACTCCTGAGGTCAGTAAGTACTTTTGAGACAGGGAGAAGGAAAGAGGCCAGCATAGTAGCCGCTCAACTTAAGGCAAGGGGAGACACTGGTTACTCTAGCCTGTCTGTCCATCTGTCTGATGATGCCTTTTGTCTCTGCTTTTTGGATCAGAACAGCTTGTTTTGAATTTCATACTTGTATTTGATTCCGGGCTTCCCATTGGCTGGTAAATAAAATTTGCGTAGGCTTGCAAAATGGAAATTTGATTAATTTTTATTTTTCAACCGGAACATCTGCGTGAACTCGGATGCGCACGACGAGTTTTATTCATTTGCTTTGTAGTCAGTATAGAGCCAACATCCGGTTCATCGCTTTTGCTCGGTTGGTATCACCACAAAATAAAATCATAGATTATTATGACAGCTTTGATTTCGTTCTTTAATAGGTGTCACTGCTCATGTAGCCTTATGCCAGACTATGATAAACTTAATATCTAAGGTGCTTCACTGGATAATAATGGTCAGTGAGCTAGTCAAGCTGAACATCACGACTTTAGAGTAAATTTGATCCTTTCTGGGTGCTCCATGCTTGTAGCTTATACCAGTCTAAATAAGCCTTAGAAAATACCAATGCTACAACATTGAGGAATGTCTCTTTAGTGCTTCCCAAGCTGATACATTGACATGTTAGTTTAATTACTCCTTTCATTCATTATTATTAACTTTTTAAATTAATTATTTCATTTTATGTGATTTCTTGGTAGTTTACAACTTAAGAACAACATAAAGAAGTGGATAACTGTTGAAAATTACTATCAAAACTTGAGTAGCCTGCTTTTTGATCCAGCCCTTACTTTTAGAATATTTAATCTAATAAGGGTTCATTGAAAAGCTTAAATGGACTAACATCACATTTTATGTTCCGATTCAGATAGTAATTTTCAACAGTTTTATGCTTCTTCCTGCTACTCTTTTTCTATAGTGTGAATTATAGGAAGCAACACTGGAAAAGTTCTTAGCAAAGCTAACATTCTAATGTTTGAACAAATAAACATATCAGAATATTTTTTCTTTCAGTATTCTTGTATATTTGTATTACTCAACAGAAATTAAGTAATGTAACTCCCCAAAAGTTTTTAAAACAGGCTTTCTGATGCAAGAAAAGTTAGGAAAAGTCTAGGCTACCATGCTATCCTAAGATTTGTTGCATTGGTAAAATTGTGAATTTTCTAGACATTCAACATTTACAGCCATATCCCAGTCTAAGCTGGCTTCAATAATTACTAAGACTTGTTGCCTTTGTGTTGAATAAATTGAGAATTTTTTATTTTTTGTTTTTATCTAAAATTACTTTCTAGGTATGAATGGAAAAGAAGACGGATGGAGGCTTTTGCTAAAGAAATCGAAGGAAGACTGGAAAATATTTCAGATGAGGAATTTTGGAAAAAAGATGATACTTTGAAAGACTCTAAATCAAAATATGGTAAGTACCCAATTGCAAGTATGGTTACATACTGTGGATGCTATTTGAAAAGCGATGATTTGTAAAGGCGTTTTACTGAGCTGTTTAAGTCAAATAATTTAACAGATATACTTAGAAAATGAAAAAAGTTTTTTTTTTTCATAAAATATGATCTGTCTAATGATTGATTATTTTTTGGATTGTCAATATTTTGCAAAAGTGATTTAGGCCAGAAAATATTTTTAGATTTAAAATTTTTTTCTTTGAGATAATAATCATTTACATGAAGAAGACAGGGGGATTCATAGATTTCCCAAGGATATTTGCATGAAAGTCTATATAACAACCACAAGAGGAACTGAACTTGGCTCTTGAATTAACAATTCTGAGTTGTTATCCATTATGCCACCTCCACATCTATGCTACAGCATCTGTTACTCCGAAGCAGTCACCCATGTAGGTATTGATCAGCCTTGACGTTTGTTTCAGTTTATTTATAGCTCAGATTTCACTGACGTATTTTTGTAAGGAAGGTTTTTGTTTAGGATCAAATATGTCACTGGCATTATATTTTTTTAAAATTTACTATAAAAATTTATTTTTATGCTTTTATAGTGTATTGACCCCAGTTTGTGGGCTAATGTTTTGCCCATAGCTGGGACCATAACAGGTGCTACCACTCCAGGTGAAGGTGAAAACAATAACAATTAAGGAGTAATTCTGTGCTCCTCAAAACATCCCAATCAATGATCTTACTGCCAAATGTAGTTTATAGTCATACCAAGGACACGTTGATATTGGTTAGCATTAGTTATTGTATGAGAATGGATGTTTCAACCTGATATAGCTGTAAGCTCCAATCTGTCTATAATTGTCATGAGTGAAAAGTCCTAGGATGGCCAGATTATTAATTATATAAATTGTGATGAAAAAAAAAAAATAATAAAGTGTCACTATTATATACCTACATATATAAAATTTTAATTATTTTCAAATTTTAACATTTTCATATTTATTTTTATTAGTTGATACATCGTCAATTATTTACTCTTCTCCCCCACTTGAGAGAGATGTGACACAAGGTCTTTTTTAATGTGGGGTTCCTGAGCGCGAACGAATTAATAATTTTGACTAATATTCATTATTATCTTTATTTTGTTTTTTTAGTTGTTTATCTTTCATTTTGACCAATCATTACCATAGATTGACATCCTTAATAAAGTAGCAATATGAAAATAAAAAAATTATACAGAAAAAAAAAACGCATAAATCTGAAGATGAAAATGAGCATAAGTTTAAAATGAATGATGTTTGTATTTTCATTATTATATTGGCATATCCTGACTGCAACAATCAACAAATAATTTCAGGGTTCTTGAAATTGCCACTTATGAAAATTGTTCCAACAATTGGCATATTCCTGAGTATGTGGTTTTCAGATCAGAGGTCATGTCACCCTAGGTGATCAATATCATTTTTGGAGTTCACTTTCCTAAAACTTAGTCTTGATCTGGTTTTGTCTTAAAACCAGGCATTGTATTTCAGTGTTTTATGTTTGAAATACTATTATACACGGATCAAATCTGATGGTAAAACCTCTTCTTTGTTTTCTGATTCCACATCCATCCTTTTCAAACACATTTCATTGATCTGTCTTAAGTGGTTATAGTCTCTAGACATGAATAATATTAGTCACTTATCTGGGCCTCTCACATCACTTGTCAGTGCACTGTCTTTCGAGTATAGAATTATTGAGTTATAAATTTTCATTTATCAATTTTATTCTTAGAAGAATATAAGTACAATTACATTTTATTTAATTATATATTCTCCATTATTTACAAGGACATCTTGCCACCTATTTTGCAGCCCTTAAAGCAAAATTTTGCAAGTTTTCATTTTTACAGTTTATGACAAACTTTTGAAAAATTTCTCCTTACTAAAGAATGAAACAAAAAAAAAAAAAAAAAAAAGTAATAGAGCTTCAGCCAAACTTTTATAGACACACTGCAGATGCTGGGTGTAAAAAATGCATTTAGTGTTTCATTGTCTTTTCAGAAAGCTAAAGGAACAATCCTCTGATAATACTACTGCATGGACATTAACCTTCTTCCCTGCAAATTCAGTTTTTGGTGTCAATTGCAGAAATCTATTCTTGTTAATCTACTACCTTTGGCATTGAACATTGTTTTCTGTAACACATTTTTCAACCTGTTATTATATATTTAATGAACAGGGTTTTAATCTGTTGCAAAAGGTAACTTGTTGCTATAGATAAATGATTAGCTTTTTTTCTTTTTTCTAATAGCCTGCTGAACCCAAATATCCGGCTTTTCTAAGTGTTAGTGTATGGTAGGTTGTAACAGGATTAAATCTTTGTTGATTCTTAAGTACTTTGTCTAAGACTGCTTTCAGTTTTAAAGCAGTGTCTTTAAACTCTAATGAACACCCTAGTTTAGAGTTACCTTTCCATAACATTATGTACCTGTTAATCTTTCGATTAGGGAGTTTAACAAATTTATTTTTAATCCCCTGTGTAGCGGACGAAGCGTCCACTTACTAATTTATGTTTAACGAGTCGACTCGACGTAACATGGGGTCATGATTTAAAGCAGGATTTAAGAAAGAACAAAAAGGCGAAAGTAACCAGAAAAACAATGTATTGACAAAGGTTATATGGGGTTGAGAGAGCATGCATAAGAAAGTGAAAAGGAAAGAGTCATTCCCCTTCGTCTGTTCGTAGAAACAAAATAAGATGTATGAAGTTTTTACTCTAGCTGAAAGAAAGGTTTGTAACAATTGTTAAGATTTTCGTAAAGAGTTCAAAGTTCAAATCCTTGATGAAGAAAGTCAGACAGAAGACAAAGTTCTGTGTCTGTGTGTGCGTTGAGTAGAGAGAGAGAGACTTACATGCGAATGTAGCAGTCTTAGTCAGTCTGTGGATTTCTACTGACGAAGGTTGGAAAAATGTGAATTTATGTGTAGAAAGTTATTTTATGTAAGGTCCAGTTTGAAGGAAAGTTAATGTGCATAGTGTTAATGTCGGTGAGAAGAAAAATAAAAAATATTTGCGCCACTAATTGCTACCCGCAATTAGTGCGCGTGTGTTTGTGTGAGTTAGGGAGACATGTCTGCTCTTGTCCCGGGACGAAATCCTAACTAGCGTACCATGTGATGTTTTTCGCTTTTATTGGCATCGTTTAGGCGGGAAACTCAGTTGTCACGTGAACGCTGAATCACCATGTATGTGTGTGTGTGTGTGCATGTGTGGGTGTCAATGTATCAAACCCCACATCTGTATATGCTGTCAACACCATGCAAATCTAAGACATATAAGTACACCTGCAATATATTCTTAACAGTCATATATGATTACCAGCAATAAATATTTTTAGTAAAAAAATTAAAAAGCAATATCAACAATACTCTTAGCCCTGACTTTATGTTCAGCAATATATTTTTTTGGAAAGAAAAAATTACCAAAGCTTATAAGAAAATGAAATTTTGGTATTAAATCACCTGTAAGGAGTTGATATATCATTAAACAAACCAAACCCACGCAAAACATTTGGATTGTCTTTTAGGTTTTATCAAAAATTGTCTTCACTAGAAACCCTCTGCTAAAAATCCCTTTCTGCAATTACTCTCTCATTTAGGATTCAGCAATGTTGCTAAGAAAAACATGGACTTTTCAAAAGTACAAACTGACGTAAACTGAACGGTCCTATAACAAAGCAATTTCTTTCCAACTGATTGGCATATAAAAGACTGAAATGATTTTTTTCAACAGCAGTACGAATGTGCAACTGCTGTTTTTCCGTCATTAGAAGCATTTGAAACAATCAATTTCAACAAGAAAATTTAGTTAAAGAAGCACTTGTAATTCTTCAAGAACTTTTTTTTTAATTTGAGGAACCAATTTCCTTACCAATTACCAATTTCCAGTCAATGTTTATGGATCCTCAGATTGAAATTGTAATTAACATAATTTAAAAGAGTGTTGATGTTTAACAGATTATCTAAAAGAAGAAACTTTTTTTCTCTCCTTGTTGTTAGCTTTAGATTAGTATTTTAGTGACAAGGATTTCATTTATGTGCGTGAAATATGTTTTTTTGCTCTGGTTGTACAGTGGGTTTATTTTTTTTAATTGTTTTTGCATAGCATAACATGATTTTTGGACACTAAGTAGGTTGTGGAGATACCGAGCAAAGTGAGGGACCGGATGTTTGCACTCTCACGACCAGAAAGCAAATGACCAAAACACGACGGCATACACCCGGCTCCATGCAGATGTTCTGGTAGAAAACTAGAAGTTAATTAAATATCAAATTCCAGTTCGCAAGCCTACGTGAATTTTATTTATCAGCCAATGGGAAGCCCAGAAACAAATATAGACATGAATTCCCAAATGATCTGCTGCGATCCATAAAGACTAAATAAAAAGCTGATACAAAAAGCATCGCCAGACAGACCGACACAGACAGACTCGAGAGAGACAAGTGTAATTAGTATCTCCCTTGATCGAAGTCAAGCGAATTACTATGCTCGCCTCCCTTCCCTCTCATCTTATTCTTCGCCGTCTCTAACTACTTACTGACCAAAGGAGCGGATACATCAAAGACATTCCTTACTTACAACGCTCCCACATACCTAAGCAAGTAATTCTCTTTTCAGCATTTATTACCATGAACATTTTAACATCCGTTTTAAAAATGTTTAAAACATTAATTGTAAAACCTAAATTGATATGTGTATATATAAAATGTTGTTTCTAAACTCAATTTGCTTTTCTTGATTTTTAACCTTTTTATGACTTATAGTGGGCTATCTACAACAAGGCCAAATTCCGTTAATCTGCAACAACATACAACTGCTCTTCACTAGAACTGATAACCCACTAAGGTGTTGTTAAGTTTACTTCAAAAGATTCTCACTTGATGCATCCAAAATTTCTCAAAAATAGGAAGTGATATTTAATCTCTGAACAAATATTTATTTTCATATTATGAAAAAAAAAAAATTGTCCTTGTCTTAATTTTGACTTGAATATTTTCGCTCGAAATGCATTCTTCTTGAAATGCGAACAATTAGTAATTGTTTTTTTTTTAATCCTTGTTATTGTTTCAAACAAACGATTTTTGCCTAAAAAATTGAATATTTGGGAAATTAAAAAGAAAATGTTTGGCTTTAGCAAAAATTATTTGAAGAGCTATACTTAATTTTTTTTTTTTTTTGTTTAACAATACTACTTTACCACACCAGCCAACAGGGCTTTGGAGTTTGGAGGCTTGAGATTTCTTGACCATTTCTTTTTGGTGTCTTTCTATTTCGTTTTTTTTTTTTTTTTTTTTTTAAGTGATGTCGTGACGAAGTTCCTTAAAATTTAAGACTTAAATTGTTCAGTCACTGGTTGTAAACCGACGCAAAAAATAATCTTGTTCCATCTGAGTATTTTTGTTTGGATTTTTAACTTTTAATAATACAAAAAGTGAGACAGCTGTAACGATTTCTTATTCATTGTCAATTCCTGGAAGTTTAACATTCTTCTGACATAAGTTACGACGAGGGAATCGGGCAAATTTTTAGTCAAGTCCAAGTGCGTGGATCTTTAAAAACTAAAAAGGATATTTCTTGGAGACTCTCGTTAATCTTTAATTTTTAAACATGAAATTTTTAACGAACGTGAAGGTGAACCAAGTTAATCGAAAGTAGGTCTGAAAATGTTCAAAGCCCTGGACAGGGTCAAAAATTTAAATTAAGAAAACGAATGTTCAGTATATTGTAAATTGATTAACAATACTCGAAACAAATGTATTTATCTGAACCCCCAAAAAATGTAATAATTCCAAAAAGAAAAAAAATTGTTTGGAAAAACAAAATACAGGACTTTTTCGAGTTCTCGCAGAAAATAAGCCTTCTTATTTAATGTCATAAAATAAAATCATTACAATTCATAAAAATACTGGAGAAAAATATATTTCTCAACAGAAAATATTTCACTTTCAGAAACGAATCTTTACCAATTTTATAATTTGAAAGCAATATGGAAGTCTTCGCCATTTAAGATTTTTATTTGATAAATTATTGTTATTGGTGCATTGCATAATGCTTGCTTTCCATATTTTCACTTCGTTGGATGCGAATTAAATTATAATTTTTCATATTCTTTTTATTTCATTTTTTAAAATACATTTTCTTCTTACAACGTTAAATTAAAATAAATATCTGCCTTCCAAAAAATGGCTCCATTTTTTTTTCAGTGTCATAATTTTTATTCTGCGACTGAATTTTCAATCGTGTCTTGCTGTTTATTGCGCTCTTGCATAACTGCCATTTGATTGAACTTTAATTCTAACACCTTTTTTTTTATTTCTGTAAGTCTTTTTTTGCTTTTTTACCTTTCATAATTTCGGAATTTCACGCCTTGACTCGGACGGTCGTCGAAAGTCTTGAATCTTCTTGATGCTTTTTAAAGCCTTTCAAGTTTGAATCACCTCTTTTGTTAATATTATTTCTGGCTTCATCAAGTGGCAAATCCTTTTTAGTTACTTTAAAAACATATCTTGAAATTGTCTCTATATCGGAAAAAAAGAAAATAAATCATTGGATAAAAATTCGCCGAAAAGAATTGCCTTCCAATAAATCTGGAATTTATTTACGAACGGCGTCTGCTTAAGCAAAAAACTTTTAAACAGGCCGGAAGTGACGTCACTAAAAGAACCCGTTTCTTCTCCATTCCAAAAAATTAACCCTACGATTTTAAAAACTTTCTTATTTGTTATTGAGCGGCCAAAACAACGGAAAGTGGTTTTCGGTAGAAATCAAGTGACGACAGGTTGTCTCAGTACACAAGTATTCATGTTGAATTTTTATTTTCAAAGATTCAGTATTGCGGGTGGTTAATAAAAAACATCTTTTTTGACATTTTTTTTAAAATTTGAAATGAAATCTGTTTTTACTTCCTTTTTGAAAGTTTTGATTTTGCGTCTTGTCACATTTACCACTTCTTTTTTTTTTCTTTAGCTAAATACTAAAAGTGCAATCAGTTAATTTTCAATAAAAAGTCCAACCGAGAGAAAAAAAAAAAAAAAAAATGATACTGATGAATACGAGCAAAATGACTCGATTGTTCATCGAGGATTTCCATTTTTTTCATGAGTTCTACGTTTCAACGAAATATTCAGGAGAATTGTAATTCCATTGTGTTACAACTTGTAAGTAAACAATAAATATGGCAATGATAATGTAATTGATTTACTTATATACACTTTAAGTACTTTTTATTCAAAATAAGGTAAAAACGGCGGACCTGAAGGAGACTACCAACACCTTTAAATTTGTTTTCCATTTTTTTTTTTTTTTTTTTTTACTTTTTTCAGCGCAGTCTTTACATAAGGTTTCCGATTATCAAAAGCAAATTGGAAAAATTTTAATATTTAAACATTCTTTTGGTGGTAGGCTCAGTTTCTCATACAACGCTTAAATCGATCCTCCATTTTGGAACCACTCGCATTGGGGTCGCTT
Organism: Ascarosepion bandense; assembly: GCA_037127315.1. Taxonomy (NCBI): domain Eukaryota; kingdom Metazoa; phylum Mollusca; class Cephalopoda; order Sepiida; family Sepiidae; genus Ascarosepion; species Ascarosepion bandense. The sequence continues at coordinate 1,711,156 of JBBBDQ010001084.1, read as the reverse complement.
TGTTTTGTTTTTTTAAGGACGAGTTGTTGCTCTTGTTTTTGTCTTTTTCAAATTTTCTTTAGTTCTTACGATGGCATCTTCCTTGGAAACTCCAAGAATGACTTTATTCAAAAATTTCACAAAGGATTCAGTTGTTGAATATGCGCAAGTAAAAAAAAAAAAAACAAGTTAATTGCACAGGATCGATTTAAGATTGTATGAAAAACTGAGCCCCCCCCCCACCACAAATTGTTTAAACAATTTGTGGTGGGGGGGGCTCAGTTTTTCATTTAAACTTTAAATGTTGAAATTTTTACAATTTTTTTTGTCATTCGGAAAATTTATGGTTTTTAATTGATAAGATTGCGCTGAAAAAAGTTAAAAAAAAATTGATAATCAACCAATTTTCAGGTGGTGGTTATGTCGTAGCGGTGAGTGATTCCAAAATGGAGGATCGATTTACTATAACGTTGTATGGATAACTGAGCACCCTCAAAAATTGTTTAAATATTGACATTTTTCCAAATTTATTTTTGTCAATCGAAAAGTTTAGGATGTAATCGATAAGGCTGCACTGAAAAAAGTAAAAAAATAAAAGAAAATGAAAAACAAATAATTTAAAGGTGGTGGTAGTCTCCTTTAGGTCCGCCGTGAAAACCTCTAGAAACAGAGCAAAAAAAAAAAAAAAAAATGAATATAAAATGAAAGTAATTTTGTTTTGTTAATAACAAACGTTTTTCCATCAAAATGTTCAAGAGGAAAGATCAAAGTATTTTTTAATCATTTTAAAAAATTTTTCAATCCTTTCTAACATGTTCAAAATTTTGGTAAAAATCTAGTTTTTGTTTTCGTTTCGCCAAATTGTTACGAGAGTTTACAATGAAAACTTTTCTGGTAACGAACACATTAATTTGGAAATTCTTGCAAAAATCAAATAATTGTCAGATTTTAATGAGGCTTTCAAGACTTATTCACAAATGAGTTTATTTTTGAAATCATTATTTTTTAACAAAATCTTTGAACAATATATACCTCACTTATCCACCTCCACGTAAATTAATGAAATTCCTAGAAATTAAATTCTGTAGGCAAAATTGAAACGTAGGACCCATTAGGTAATGTATTATTTTTTTTTCAACCATTTAGTCCCTTTTTACTAATGAGTTACTACTCTGTGGTAGAACATCACAGGATCAGCCTGGAAGCGAGTCAGAAGTGTCCTGGAAATGTTAAACTTTTCAGCATTTGCTCTGGTGTCGGCATTTTTTGGACCCATTTTACAGACAGCCTGCTCATCCATAAGATCTCAGTTAAAACAGTATGGACTTAGCTATCTGCTGAACTGTAAGAAATCTATCATCCAAAACCATATGGTGAATGGCATCAACTTGTTCATCATTGGTTGAAGATTTTGGATGACCCGAACAAAAGTCATCATCTGTGCCACTTGAATTCTGCTACTCACTTCTTCACAGATGCATAGGAAGTGGAGTTTTCAGCAAGTGTCTGTACCATGTCTTCATGGATTTCCTTGGATATAGTACCTCTCTTTTGCAGGTACTTTACAACAGCTCTGTTTTATCCTTTTTTAGTTTTGTTGCACACCTCTCACCTTGAATGATCCTTGTAGTGAAATATGTTTAGTAAATTTTAGAGGATGAGCATATTGAAGAAGTAAGGGAATGGCATTTCTAATACAAATGATTTGGAGAGAATCTAAATAGTGTGTTAAAAATTACTATTTCTTTTTTAGTTAATCCTCAGAGTTTCAATTATATATCTAAATAAAAAAGCTTAATATCCAAATTTGCCAGCTACTATCTAACCATTTGCTCATTATGACGAGATTCCTATTCCCATTTTTAGGGAGGCTAACAACCCAAATGAAGAGGACACTGATTATGCGCAAGATGGAATGTTAGAAAATGTGATGAAGTTAGATGGAAAAACTGATTCCGGAAAACTACCCATAGTGAGAATTAAACAACTTGGTTTATGATTTAAAAAGAATTTTTTTTTAAATCAATTCACCCCCAAGCAAGGCACTAATGCCACTAAGACGTAATGGATTACTGGGAGTGAAAAAGAATGGAAAGACTTTAGAAGCAGTTTAACACTCAGTCCTAAACTGGGAACAATGGATAAACATTATATTCTGTTCAAAAGACTAAAGGGGGGGTGTGAACGGGATGATAAGCAAACATCTACTGCTACTGAGGAAAAAAAACAACGAATAAATAGTAAAAATTTTCTAGTTTAGGCAGAGATGTTAGAAGAGTAAAGGTGAAGTAGAATTTAGAAGGAACTGGAAAACAGATGAATTTCTACTCCTATTCAGATACCAGCGTGAAGAAGAAAAAAAAATTACAGAATACAGTCAGATTTTGATATTGATCCAAAGACTCATCAGAGTTGTGAGCTTCAAGACTTACTGAAAAGAATTTGTTTCTTCCAGATATTATCACAATCATTGTTTTATCACAATAGACTCAGTATGTTATTATGGTTTTTCAGTAAAGATGATGGCTTTGTGTACTGTCATAATACCAATTTGCTCTTGAATGAAATGGGTGTGGAAATCTGTACTGATGAGTGGAAATTGTTTATTGACAGTTCAAAATGATGTCTGAAGTGTTTTTTCTATATCATGACAATGAATTTGGTTTGATTCCAGCAGCTCACATAATGAAAGCAAAATAAAGACATGAAAGCGAGAAACATGTTTTGCAATTGATATTATATGATCAACATGAATGTACATTTGAAGATTGGTTTCTGCTTAGATAAAAATTTAGTACACAAAATATCTATATTTCCTTTGTTTAAGGGGGAAAATAGATTGAAATTTGAGAAGTTGGCAAGAAAGGTGTAACCATTCAGAGATCAACTGAATGTTGGAGAAAAGAACATTATAGATGAGCCATTTGTTGACAGAAATAGAATTTTATTCTCTTCATTTTGGGGTCAGTTGAAACAATTTGTGAAAGCTTTGGATAAACAATTAGGGCTGTTATGACTACATCCATATAGCCTTTCCTAGGCACAATAATGAAAAATATAAAAGCTGCTATTTTCTGTAGATCTCAAGTTAGAAAGTTGATTTTAGGTTCAAATTTTGTACTTTCTATTGTTAAAACTGAAGCAACAGCCTAGAATGAATTTGTAGGAATTCAACATATTGGGGCTAGCAGACCAGAAAATTTTCTTAGGTGGTGAAGTGTACCCTGGGCATGAGGATGGATCTTGTTCTTGTTGATGTGTGGGGCTGGTTGATTGTGGCTGATATTACTGTGAAAATCAGTTTGTTTCAGATTGTTGTGGTGTATGAAGGTGGTTGTTTATAAAATAGTAGAGCGGAGGTGTGTTCTGTGTACACGTTTTACCTCATCCTTTACCAATTGTCAGGAATTGCTTTCTATGTGAAATATAAAGTGATCATGTGCTTAATGTTTTCTCTTCTGTGGGGTAGATGCAAGCTGAAAGTCAGTAGAGAAGCCTGTGTCTAATGTCTGACATGAGGACTGGAAATGCTATGCTTGGAGTGTCATCAGCATGTGTCAAGATTGGTTTTCTTATGCTGAGGAGTGTTAAGGCTGCTTTCCCTTGCCTTGCCATCACTTTCCCCAGTTCTGAGGCTGAATGTTGTCGTAAGCCCCCGAAACAGTCTGAATTCTTTCATGAGTGTCAAAAGGCTTCGTGTACTACTCCGTGCTCCAGTGACCTTTCATGGTGACCATATTGGGAATTAATGGAGAAGTTACATGGACCAACTCTGTCAACATCTCAGCTTGTTGGCAACTGAGTTGTGCTTTTTCTGGTTTTGGCCACCAGCAGTGAATTACCTTAGCTGTTCTGAGTTTTTAATTACCTGGTGACTGACCTGGAAAGTGCCATATCTTAATCACATGGGCTTCAGAGTGGATGGTTAGATATGACTGACTGTTGTTGGTGTGACATTGGTTTGGAAGAAATGGCTTGGCATATCTACCACTCTCCTCAGATGCCCCAGTTCTTGTATCACATTGGCAAGTTGACGTCTTATATCCATCCCAAACATCTTGTGGCCATTGATCTCTCGTATGGGATGAGATAGATGGTGTTTCTGATGCTGCTAGCTGTGGCTAGAATGGTGGTGTGGATGATGCTGATGGAAGGAATTTTACAATATGAACATTATTCTTATCAGTACTTGGTTGGATTCTTTCAACATCAGCTCAAGAGGAAGATCAGACTTGACAGCAAGCAACTGTTTTCAGCATATTCCAGTGAAAGATTGGTTAAAAGTGGCGAGCTTAGTTTGTGTAAATGGGGCTAGTTTTGATTTTATTTTTAGTTGATTTTTCCTGTTGTACCCTCCACCTCTTGATTAAGGTAGATGCTTTTGTTTACCTAGTTAATGTGAATAATTGTCTTTTCTTGTCTACTTCTGGCATTCTCTTTTGTTATGATGCAGATCAAGATTCACCCCTACTCCAGGCTGTTTTCCTTTCCACCCATTTTATATTGACTGCATAATTTGATAATTCTTCAAACCATAATTTGTTTTGTCTTTTCTTTGCTCCTAGCAAGTGAACTGCTTGATTCTGCTTAGCTGCAAAATACAGTGGGTTCTCCTATTTTTCTGTTGGATTGGACTGGTCTACCTAACATTTTAAGTTTATTTTGAATGATTTGTTATATTTTATTTTTGTTATTGGGTGTATTCCCTTCCTCACCATTTCATGTCATAATTTTATACATTTTTATGTTTAAAATAAAAATAAAACAAAAAACAACCCCCAAAACAGTTGTATACATTTTCTTGTCGTGAACATTTTAGTAAAATCCCTGTGAAAATGTGGTATTATGGTATGTGTTGGATGGAATGGTGATGAATGAGTTCTTTTGGTGTATGAGTAAATTCTAATGAATGAATTGGTCATGATCAAAGTAATTTGGTGTAAGCTAGTAGTGACAACCAATATTTCCCCAGCCCCATTTGGTCTTGAGTCACATGAAATATAATATTTCAAAATAAGACATTCGTGGGGATTCAATATTGTGGGTGGGGAGTTAGTAAGAAACACAATTTTGTTGACATTTTTAATTTGAAATCTGTTTTACTTCCTTTGAAAGAAGGACTTGATTTTATAATTTTGCATCTTGTACATTTACCACTTCTTTCTTTCTTTCTTTAGCTGAAACATTAAAAGTGCAGTCAGTTGATTTTCATAAAAAGTTCAACCGAGAAAATCATCATACTGATGAATACGATCAAGATGACTTGATTGTTCGTCGAGGATCTCCATTTTACTTGAGTTTTACGTTCCAACGAAACATCCAGCCAGATCGTGATTTGATCCTGTTACAGCTGGTTACAGGTTGGTAAACATTTTAATATAATTGATTTGCTTACATACACATTATAAAAATATTTTTATAAGTTAGTAATACAAAATAAGGGAAATGATTGTAGAGACAGGGCCATAATTTGCATTTTGAAAAAAAATTAAAGTAATTTTGTTTTGTCTATAGATTATGTGCTAAAAAAAGATATATTGAGTATTTTGTTTTACAGCATAGTAATCTCATTGGGTTATTTAATGCCGACAAAGCTTTTAAAATAGACTCATATATTGCGGTATCCCACACCAAAACTTGTATTAATTCCTTCTCACATGAAATTGGATAAAAATTACTACTTAATTATCATAAGACAACTTACCAATCACAGTTTGGCGACAATTTATCTATCGCATTATTTTTTACCTTCAAATTTTGTGCAGTCTTTTGCAGTTTTAGGCTTCAGACAGCTTTCTAAGTTTCTCTAAAACTCGTAATCTGACTGGCCGATGTCCTTCAAATAATTATTTCTGCACAAGACATAATTTTCCTGCCAAGGCATTTTGAGCCACTCAGTCAGTTAAGTGCCATACGTGATACACGCTTGGGCGATCATGTCTTGAAAGAGACATGACTGACTGGGCAGAAGATTATCCCGCAGTAGGTTGCCATTGCTTTCTGTGGGAGACTGGTTGCCGACCAAGGCTATAGAACCCAATCTGTCCTGCTATTTAACCCATAACTGGAAGGAAGAGACGGATTAATACCTTTCCCAAGGGTATTTGCGCGTAAGTGAATGCAATGAATTCAGCTGAAATTCGAACTCCGCTCCCCAGCTTCTTGTTCCAAGCCGATATCCACTGTACCACAATGCACATCCTTGAGCCACCCAGAAAAGTATAAATACAGCAGATTTCTTTTCCTCCATCAATGAGTATCCACCTGCTAAGAGAATCCACGTCACACCAAATCTCACCCAGCAACACACGGGAATCACTTGTAAAATCCAACTTCTACTATCATTTCTTACGATCTATTGACCGTTGAACTTTGTGTTTAATAATTACACAATAAGAATATAAGAATTAATTCACTTACTGACTAATTGCCAGGCTGTATTCAACAAACTTTTCATCATTTAAAATATTCACAGAACTATTCAGTGCTAATTGTCATAAATTAGATCTTGAACATTTAAACAAAAAATAATTTTTCTGCATATATTAATCCATTTCCATTTCAGCAGAACATTTCAATATATAGTCTAAGCAAGATGATACTCAATTTGTGCATTAAATATTTTTATCTTGACACGCACTTGTGAACTTTTAAAATGAACATTTTTAATTTCCTCAAATATTGCTTGCAACTAATTTAATCTTCTTTCACCTTTATTTGTATATTTATTGAAATATATTATTATTTGTTATTTTAACAATTTGTTGGTTTCTTCAATTAAATGTTAAATTAAATTTAGAATAATATGAATTCTTTGTAAGAAATCAGGTTGTAAATCTGGTGAAGTCCAAAAATTGTTCATTAGGGCTTTTTAAGTATTGAAATTCTCTGTTCTGACAAGCTTCTGTGGAATGAACATGTTCTCAGTAAATCACTGAGAAACCATGACTGACTTTTATTGAGAATTTTCATGTATGAATTTGTGTTTTATGATTTTGGATAAAAATAAGTGAGGTCAATAACAGATGTGGCTTTTGAGTGAAGATGTTTGAATGATCCTGACCATCTTTGTTTTATCTGTGGCTTGTATACTTTGTTAAAACAGTAAAGAAACATTACTTATGTAAGGAACAAATCATATATTTTAGTATTTTAGAAGAACTGGGCTCTTCCTATTTGAGGCTCATTCACAAACCTCTAAGCCTCACCCAGAAGGAGTTGGAGAAACAAACAACGTTTCACTATTTTTCAATCTAGTTCCCTTTGACATCAATGCTTATGCATTGCAATGCCATCATTTAAGAAGGTGGCATCCTGGTCCTCTAAAACATCCTCCACACATGATTTCATCATTGTTTCTACAATGGTAACCATGCAGGTGGGATTTGACCGTAGGAAACAAAAAATTATCAGATAGACATAAGTCTGGTGAGTAACAGAGATGGGCTACCAAGTCAAAGCCACAGTTGTCTGTTTCAGCTACTGCAAATTGGACGATGTGAATGGTCACATAATCCTGGAACATCTGCCCTCAGATTCCTTCTGCATTTTGACTTAATTGTTTTGTTCAGTTTTCAATTCTGATGCATAGTACTGTCCAGTTATAGTTTATTCCTTTTCCAAGTCAAATGAATTTGTAGAAGTTGTTACCAAATTTCTTGGAAATATTGAATAAGGAAGTTGCATTGAAATAGTTGAGAATTTGTTTGAAAGTTTTAAAATGCATTTTTGTTTAACCATTTTGAAAATTTCCCTGAAAAACCCAGTAAACTTGGGTAATGTAAGTGATGAAAAAGGGGAAAGATTCCATTAGGCCATCAACATAACTGAGGAATCTTAACAGGTGCATGAAAACAGGATGGCTAATTTTTGCCATAAAAAAAAATTCAAACAAGTTTTTACTATAGAATCTGTGTTGGAATTTTGTGAAATAATGTTAATGTTGCATTACAATTTGTTTCACTCAATAAAATGATGTCATCTTCATTGTGACTTGTGTTTTTCGGTATTTCAATTAAGTTCAGTTTCTGTGATTTTCCAGGGTGAAAACAGAATTTGTTTTCTATTTGGCAGATTCAAAGAAGAGAAATATAGATAAGGGTTTTTGAAAATTTCCATGTCATTCAATCAATTATAAATGCTTGATCATTTTTTCTTCCTCTTTTGTTCTGAAGGTGATCGTCCTAAGCAGAGCAAAGGTACTATTAATCGAATGAAAGTGTTGTCACCTCACAAAACTGAAAAGCATCATGTCAAACGACATCTATGGAAGGCTAAGTATGTTGAACTGAAGGGCAAAACCATTAAAATTGAGGTAACCCCTGCTGCAAATGTCTTTGTTGGTGTCTATGAGGTTTATTTGGAAACTAAGAATGTCAATGATCCTGAGGACACACCTGAACGATATGAAGTCCAAGATGACATTTACGTCCTCTTCAACCCTTGGTGTGAAAGTAAGTGATATTATTAATCATGCTAATAAAAGTAAATGGGTGCCAATTTTCTAAATGGGAATGCCTGCCTTGAAAATCAGCATTTAAATGTTGGTTTTTAACTGGGATTAAATGCTAGCTACCATTGCATAATATGCGCATATCAACTCTTTATGCAGCCTTACATGTGTATGACACAAGGCCACATTTATATAGCAAGGAATGACTTATTACACTAATAAATTGGTCACTGAGACAAGCTTACTAAGCATTATATTACAAAGGGGTGCCATATATTTACTTACTTAGTTTGCCAAAAGATTACATTTGTGGATTACTTGGTGAGAATCAAACCTTGTCGATGTGAGAAGTTTACTAGCCATTGTGTCTAAGGAGGTGACCATATATTTATTTAGCTTGTGGGTTATCTGGTGTGGTTCAAACACATTAAACTATTGAATTGATTTATGAAACAAGCTTTCTAACTGTTGCAGTACAGATGGTGGGTATATAATTTCCTAGGCTTGCACAAGGCTGAACTTAGATGGCAACCAATAGAGACCAAAGTCATGATACAACTAAAAATTAGTCAATGAAAGAAGCTTGGTAACTTTTGTGCTATAGTAAGTGTTCATATATTAACTAAAGCTGGTAAAACAAAAAAAAGGTTAAGTGATGTGACTGTCAAATATTGATGGAAGTTTCTTCTTTGTTTCTCATACTCATTCATATTAACAATTGTAGAATAAATGTAACAACAACAAAAACCTAAGATTTGTAGATAAGAAACAACTGTAGAATATTTGGTCAATATAATTGTCAAGATTATCAACAAGTGGAATTGACAAAATTGTAAAAAGAGAAAGAAAAAAGAAGAAATGAGACGTGTGCATATAGGATAAATATGATGTATTTCTATCTTGATATTGAGCATTTTAAAGAAAAACCTGCTTGACAAAATATGTTTTTATCAGCAAACAATTGAAAAATAACAATCTTGACAGTAAGATTCAACACTATATATATATATGTATATTGCTCATTGAGTGTTGGTGTTAGTAAGTCATTATTGTATGGTATAAATATCAACATCTAAGATTTCAATTGGCACCTGACAAGATACATTGGACATGAAACTTAGTTGTGTTACTGGAAAGGAAAATGAAATGATATTTATTATATATATATAGTTTTTGTTCATAATTAAATTAAACCAGTATACAGTTATATTAAAAAGTGCTCAATACATTTGTATTTACAGGTCTTTCTTATCTTATATTAGCTTTCTTTATATGTTGTTGCAGTTTGTTTATATATATATATATATATATATATATATATATTTACAGTTAGTGATTTAAAAGCAGAATTATTAACCGTAAAGATAAAAATCCTACTTATGAAGAAAATATAATCCACTTGCATTCTTATGAACTGTGTGTGTGTGTGTGTGTGTAAGATTTGTTGGTTTTCTTATGATGGCCTTTATGTGGCTTTCAAAATTAGAAGAGATAAAGAGAAATGTCCACTTGAAGGAGTTTGTAAAGCTAAGGGAGTTATCTGCTAAGCAGAAGTAAAAGATAAATATACTTAGGGTGTACTGAAGGCAGATTTAAAACATAGAATAATCACAAGTCCACATTCAAATTAGAAAAACTTAAAAACAGCACCAAACTAGCCACCTAAATATAGAAATTAAAAGAAATGAATGGCATGACGCAGAAAATATTAAAGAAGCCGAATCTTGTGAAAGAGGTGATGTATGCAGTTTGTGCCAAGAAAAGAAATTGGCTATTGTATTATTACCAGAATGTCAAAAGCTACTAAATGAAAGGTTCGAAATAATATCTGGATGTAGACACATCTGAAAATATTTTCTAGGCTTGTACAAACCTGAATGGAAAGATTCTCAATAACAAGCCACTCACTTTAAACTTCCAGTTATGAACTTATAAAAATGCTAGCCATGAAGCCATCAGTCAAAACAAATCCCCTAACAAAACCGAAAAGGTGAAAACCATGGTAGCATAACTGACTGATCTACTCTACTTAAATATCTAAAATCTCAACATGTTGAATTTTCATTTTCCTTCAAACATATATTGAGCACTTTCTCATCCAACTGTTTACTGGTTTAATTTAATTTAAATCACACCTATAATAGTACTGTGAATATTTATTATAAATTATAATTTACAACATATTCAAATTACAATCTACTACAAAGTGTACATTTTGTTTCAACATTGAAAGGACAATGTCTCATCAGGTAGTAAACGCTATTTTTTTTCTAAATTATATATATATTCCTATTTCTGCTATTCAGTTTTTGAGGTGGATTACTAGTTTGGAGTTTCTGGGTTAGAGGTCATTGCCTGACTAACACGGGTTGTATCAATGGAGTGAAAAGTTCTGATGTTGGAATATTCAAAGCCTTTGATAAACCCAATCACAGAAGATTATTGATGATATGTTCCAATGTATGTAGAAGACATTTTCATAGAATGGAAATGACTAATCCAGTTGCATAATTGCTTAAATATTGGCATCCTTTTTTGACAATATGTGTGTACCAATTAATAATACTTGGGAATTGGCCATTGAATAAAAAATAAATAAATCAAAATAACATAAGTATCTAGAAAAAATGTTGAGTTTTTTTTTTGATAGATGACATGGTTTATATGGAATATGATGATGACAAAGATGAATATGTTCTTAATGAGAGTGGATTGATCTGGGTTGGATCAGCATGTAGCAATACTGGCCTTCCTTGGAATTTTGGACAGGTATTTATATTTCAATATCTTTCATTCTATTTTATGTGTCCGTAGAGTTTTAAAAATGTTGTACTTAAAAAACTTTGAATGCTATTTCAAAAATTCCAATGCATAAGAAAACACTTCAATAAGAGTGATGTCCCTTTTAAACCTATCTAAGGATAGGAGTGATGACCACATGAAGAGTTAGAAAAATACAAGTAATTACTTGGGGTCTTTGAACTTGATATAATTAAAACTTGATTGAAATATATGAAAAGTAAAAGATAAGAATCCTCAGTTTTAAAGAGACTTATACAGAAACCATCTGCAAATTATTAAATTCAAATACAAAGACACTTGAGTAATAAACAAAGTAGGTAGGAAAAAATGAAGAACTGGAATTCAGAAGACAATGTTACCAAGAATAAAATACTTACAGAACTTGTTGGAATGGTTTCTAACAGTGAAAGGTACAAATAATGGATATGAACAGAGATGTCAGTTAAAGCATGCTTGTTTATTACTAGTTAGACAATCACATTGATGGCTGACAGAGAATCCATGCTAAAAAATAAAAAAAATAAAAAGCTATTTAAATGACCCATGAGAATTTTTATTTTGAAAATAAACTTTGCTGAAATTTAATTTACTGTATTCAATATTCATTTATTTCACATTTATTGTTATTTTCATTACAAGAAAATCATATTATTTACTGAAATATTTTAAGTCATTGGACTTGGATTATGAAATGAATGTGGAGAAAAAATTGGTTTTGTTGGTGAACAGTGAACTTTATATTCATTACACCTTTCAGTTGATTTAAGGTATGAAACTGACACTTATCTAATGTGTTGACTTTTTTTCACTGTTTATATATGCAGACAATCACAGTTGTGTTCAAAAGTTTAAGATCACGGAACACTAATAAAGTTCTCAGTAGCATAAAGATAACAGGTAGTACTGACTTCAGTGCATCAAATTTATTAAAAGCAGTTTATTTTTTGTTAATCTGAATTTTAACTAATGTTTTGCATTTGAGCAAAGAATTGTAAATGGAAATATGGTAAATCAATTTCTTTTTGCATTAAATTGTGAGGCACCCAAATATCATTGATATATCGAAATATTTTCAAATGTATTGCAAGCAAAATTTATAATCCACACAAACATTTTGAATGATACACTGAAATATCAACTTTCAGAATACACATATATCCGTGATAAATATTTGTAATGTGTGAAATGTGTTCAAATGTCACCTATTGGAAAAGACTACAAACTTTTGTTTCAATGTAATATATATTTCATGATTCATTTTTTATCTACACCTGTTTTCACTGTCATGTTTTGCAGTTTGAGGAACCTTGTCTTGATGCTGCCCTAGTGTTACTCAAAATGTCTGATCTCCCAGAAAATGGTTACAAGAATCCTATTTCTGTCATACGTTGTCTTTCTGCCATTGTGAGTAAGAAAATAAATAATTTCAATTCTTTTCTTTTTTCCTCATTTTTCTTAATTATTGCTTGTTTTTACCACAGCACACAATTTATTTCTCTATTCTGGTATCATTATGTTAATAGCTTAGATTAAAAAATAAATAGTTCTTAAAATGAGATTTGAATTCAAATTTTGTATAGATTTTAATACATTCTACATTTAATGATCAAAGAATGTAAAAATGACCTGATTCTTGCAATAAAAACCACTAATAAAGATGGAAAAAATAACTTAAATCATTAATGATGAAAATGCTGTATGAATTTTATTTTTTAAATTTTTATGGCAGTAAAAGTTTGTCTTTGAAAAATTACAAAAATTCAAAGAAAATTTTAAGTTTTTTTTGTCTACTGGTGACGAAATGCTAATCTGGGGAATTGACATTATCTTCCTCTACATGACTAGTTATTTGAACTTATACTAAGTATATACTTAATGTTTATATTCTTCTATCTCCCACCCACCTGTTCTCACCCGTTTTTTTTTTGTTTTTTTTTTTACTGATGTTAGCAACCCAGTAGGATAAAAATTCAACCTACAAAGGGCAAAAGAACTCTTAAGGAGTCAACAGCCAGCTAACTAGAGGTGGTGTCTTAATAAATCACCATGGAGAAGGCAATGGGATAACACTAATATCTATTCCGTACACAATCATGGCTTTTAAAAATAAATATATGAAACCCAACAGTGTGAAGTGGGTTAATTCCAAAGGAAGCAACACCTTGTCCAGTAAGGATCGACATGGGCAGCAGGTGTCACCTGACTATCATCTCCTGACTGTTAGCACCAATGTCGTAAAGGAGACATTTTTTTTCCAAAATTTGTCTCTCGCCCAGGAACAAATGACATGAGCAACAGGTGTCTTTAGACCGTTATTCAGCAACTGTGCGCAACAAAGAAAGAATTACCTTAGGGACATGGAACGTCAGGACACTTAACAACTGTGCTCAACTCAAGAATGTCAAGCAGGAGATGAACAGACTGAACATCAATATTCTGGGAATATATGAAAGCAGATTGCCTAACAATGGAGACTTTAGCAGTGACAACCACAGGATAACATACGCAGGAGACAAAAATAATAAAAAAGAAGTCAGCTTAGTACTGGTCAAAGAAATGAAGAAATGTGTTCTGGGATATTGCCAGCTTTCTGAGAGAGTCCTCTTGGTTAAACTGAGAGGAAAACCCTTCAACATAGCTATTATAGTAGTTTATGCACCAACAACGCTAAACACTGAGGAAGAAATAGAATCAATCTATTTCATACTGAACAATTTTTTTTTTTTTTTTTAATTGTATCACTCCGAGCAAGGCGGTAACGCCACTGATGTACAGGGGGCTACGTAATAGTGAGAAGATTGGAAAAGAGAAAGCCGGAAACCACATCCTAAACAGGGAACAAGGGATGAGCCTCTTAACCTGTTCAACAGACGTGGGTGGAGTGTGAACTGGGCAATAGATAGATCTATCTACTCCAATTGCCAAAGCTCAGTGCAAAAGTCAAGAAATTAGAATCATAATCAGAGACTTGAAGGTAGGTAAAGAGATGGAAGGATAGCTAACCAGCAACTTTGGATGAGGAATCCACAATGAATGAGGAGAAAAATGGGTCCAATAGTGCACAGCAAATGACCAGGTAATAACTAACACCGGGTTTCAAGAACACTCACAATGTCTATGAACATGGAGAAGCCCAGGAGGTGACACGAAAAACCAAATAGACTACATAACCATAAACAGGAGATTCAGAAATGCAGCTGTTTAATGCAAAACTATCTATGCACCGATTGTAGAAGCGATCACGATCAAACTAAGGGTGAAACTCTGAAGAATGAAGAACCTAGTACAGCACCAAGACTGCAATACAACACACTCTTGATTTACCTCAACCTGCAGAAAGAATACACTAACAGTTTGAAAAACTAATACAAAGAACAAATTGGAAAAAGAAACTCAAAATGAGACTCACTATAGGAAGCAATAGTGACATCAGCAAACAACATTGCCCCAAAAGAAATCAGATGCAGAAGAAAAAACAAATGGATGACTGAAGAGATTCTTAACATGATGCAAAGGAGACAGAAAATGATGCCAAGATATGGAATGGAATACAGGAAATTACACAAGGAAATAAGGAGCAAATGCAGACACGCTAAAGAGGAATGACTCAATGACAAATGTACAGAAGTAGAGAGATTGAGCAGGACTAATAAAGCGGACATGCATAAAGAAATAAAAGAGGTGATAGGACAAAAAACCTGCTCCTTAACAGGATGTATAAAATCCAAGGATGGAACAATCATATTGGAGAAAGAGGAAGTATTCCAGTGATGGGAAGAATATATAAAAGATCTTTTCCATGACAAGAGAGAGCAACTGGTAATACACAAAGATGAGGACGGAGCAGAAATATTAAAGTCTGAAGTAGAAGCTGCAATGGCCAAATTGAATAGAAATAAAGCAGCTGGACCAGACAACATTGTAATAGAGCTGCTGATAGCTCTGGAAAATTTGGCATAGAGAAAATTACAGAAATAAAAATGAAATTTATAATAGTGGTGTAATACTAAACGACCTAAGCAAGTCGATTTTCACAGCACTACCTAAGAAGCCAGGTGAAAACGAGTGCGAACTCCACCGAACAATCAGTTTAATGAGCCACATTACGAAACTTATCGTCCAAATCCTGATCAATAGATTGAGAAGCAGAATCAGGCCAGAGATAGGACAAGAAGTGTGCGAGTTCATAAAGAATGCTCTCTGAAAGAGCAATACAAATGAAGAACTTGTACCTACGTTTTATTGATTATGCAAAGACATTCGACAAAATACCCCACAAAAAATTCATGGTGATTCTCAGCAACCTCTACATATTTGGGAAAAACATAAGAGTAATCAAGAATCTCTACTGGCAGCAAACTGCCTGAATACAGACTGGTAATGAATTCAGCAGATATACAAAGATAGAAAGGGGTGTAAGATAAGGATTTGTCTTTTCACCAGATCTATTCAGCTTGTACAGTGAGACTATTCTGAGGACCCTAGATGTTATGCCAAGATTTGTCATAGGAGGCCACAATTTGAACAACATAAAGTATACAGGTAATACAGTGCTGATAGCAGACACAGGAGCCTTGGTACTTTTATACAATTAATGAAAATATCTTGTGAGTGAAGAAACTGAAATCATTTTCTCAAAACATAAAAGTAAACATGAATCCCTACCAGTGAAAAAGTACAAGTTACCTCTACAATGAGATTCTACAGGATAAATTCTTTTGAAAATCTTGTTTTTGAGGGTTTATCCAAATCTATATTGTGATCAGTCTAAAGATTTATGATATGATGATTCAGAGTTTGCAGGTTTAACTCTTACAGATTTTGAGAAAATCCTAGACACACATAGAATTAACTCATATTTATATGTTACTAGCCATATAGCCCGGTGTTGTTCAGGTGTAATGAAAGCTTTTAAACTAATCCATAGCCCTGGAGCTCAGAATCTTTGGACGTTGGCACGAAAAACATAGGTTGTTGAAAGGTTGATCTCGAAGCCGTAATACTTCTTCAACAACATAACCAGCATGCAATGCAAAAAGAAAGGACGCATCTTTTGCCCAAAAGACGGTGCTGCTGCTACCACAATCAGTCAAAAACAAGCAAATGAGAGGATATGGGGGTTACTCGTAAAAATCCCTTATTTTTTTGCTATACTGATGGTTCCTATTGTTGGAGTAAGCACCTTTATTCAACCATTTAGAGGCTGCTGGTTTTGGGCCAACGATTTTTTGACTATACAGCTTTCAATGAATGTTAGTCCCACTTCACACTTTCTCTCACTGTGCCATGCTTACTGGTCTGAATTGTGTGGACGTGCTCGACTGATGCGACAGGTTCAACGAATCCCAGTCTCTCTCCAATTGCATCTCATTCTTAAGACATGGCAGTTTGGGATCTAACCTCTGCAATGTATGATATTGGTATCTTTCAGACAATTAACCTGATCCGTAGGAAAGGAAAATTAGTCCTGTTAGTAATTTTAACCGTCCTTAGACCATCAATAAATCAGCCCCATGCAGACAGAGCACTTAAATGTGTCTTAATATTTTAAGGATTTGAAAAAGTACTTAAAATTCCACACAGCACATATCATAAATTCAATTTTGGATACCCTAGTTACCTAGGTCACGTTAATTAGGGGAAACTACTATTAGAGGGCACTGTCCCAAAACATTGCCTTTGTGGACTGTGGGTAGAAGCATTGTTCTCTACATAGCAGGTTTTTCTAATGTGGATCCCTAAGCTTGCCGTGAGATGCCCACAAACGCAGAGGCTAAGGGGGACTGGGAGCCGCCAGTTACTGGACAGACACTCTAATGTTTGGCAACCTTACAGAACTTCAGTGTAAACTACGTATTTCACTTTACCATGCGGTGCTAGGGCGAAAACATCACTCTTACTCCCCACATGTGAGCAGCCAATGTAAAGTTGACCATGCGAGAAGCATGGTTCTGTAAGGTGCAATCCTGACACTGACAACATCTGCAAGCGTTGTTCATACTGCCAATTTGCATGTCAGCACGTGAAGTGTAGCTGACGGAAGGTGCATAGTGGAAACATGTTGTAACCAAATTGGTTTAGTGAGACTGGTTATTGCTTGGTTAGCTGCCTGACATCGGTTATTGTTTTCTAGCATAGCATTCTTTTGCTGTGGAGTATGTGATGCTCTGTCAGATGCAACAGAGGAGGCGACCCTCGCAAGTCTAGCGGACCGCTGTTCTGTACTTTTGGCAGCCCGCAAAGCTGAAGTAGAAGCATGGTTGCTTAAATTGCGAGCCCTCAACTGTTCTGTACTTTCAGCCACCTGTGAACGTTTCTTAGCAGTGGTGTCCATTAATCGCTGAGACTGTCACTGCTCTGTACTTTTGGCAGCCTGTGAACATACCTTAGCCCGTATGAAGTCATCCAACCGGGAGCGCCTAAGATTTTTACAGAAGCAATCACTGGATAACATAATGGAACACCTATCATAAGTTTCAGTTGCCCTACGTTCTGCTAAACGCAGTGCATTTTGTGACAATCACACAGCACTAACAGAGGGGCTTTTGTTGGCCCTAGTGGCCCTCTTTGCCGATGCTGAAGCGCTTTGGTGCCCAATAAAACATCTTTTTTTGGGTAGCATGGAATTAAAAAGGAACAAACTCACAGAAATATTTGTGTAATTATGTGGCCAACTTTGGTGGTTTAGAAGGAATTACAGTGAAATCAGAAGAGCAAAATGTGCATATAAGCAACCTTGCAAGTTGTAGACTGGAGTTTGAGACACGTACAGTGAGACACCAAACGCAAAAGTGCAGGATTAGGGTTTCACAAAATGTTAAAAGTGAATATGACAGTGATGCCCAATTAAACGGCTGTAATTTGAATAGATCAGTTTAGTCAAGTATAATTCAACTGATGTAGCCAATCAGGCATTCAATTAGAACTCATGAAGCTAGTTAATATGTGAATACAGTTTCGCGTGGCACTGTATCTGCGAATTACAATCTGTAAAATTGACATTGAAAACCTTAAACGTTAAGGTGGAATTTAAGTTAAATAGACTAAAAAGCAATAGTTGTTTCCAGTCAAAGCAAAACCATAGATTGAAAGAAAAACAAATGGATGTAAATCAAATAAGTTTTCCTTTGCAAACTGAATTTTAAAGGCTAAATAAGTCCTCTGAGTGAATGGTATCATGACAGACTAAGAACTACATTATACCTACTTAGAGCAAAACACAAAGCAAAAACCAAAATAAAAGGGCTGAAAACCTGATCTTGATCAGACCTGATTGGATATCAGGGTATTGATTTCTGATATTGGGGGGGGTAATCGGAAAAAATTAGTAGCCCATGACCTGACTGGAAGCCCAAAGAATATTTGTGTGAAGTTTGGTGAGAATTGGGTAAAAATTGTGGATTTGTATAAAGGACGTACAGACACACACACAGACATCTTGACTTTTATATATATATATATATATATATATACATGGGGGGGGGGGGGGCAAAAAAATAAGTAGCCCATAACCTGACCAGAAGCCTAAAGAATATTTGTGTGAAGTTTGGTGAGAATTGGATAAAAATTGTGGATTTGTATAAAGGACATACAGACAGACAGCCACACACACACACACACACACACACACATCTTTCCTTTTATATATATAGATATGATATGAAGATATTGTATTGTAAATCTCTTTGTGATGATAAAGTTCATCACAGGACAAAGTGCGTTAGTCCAAAAAAATGCAGTTTTTTTGTCTTCTTTATTTAATCATACTGTTCCTTTCCTTAGATTATAACTGAGTATACTTTTGCAGATATTGTATTTTAAATGTATTTTTCTTTATTCTGTTATTCAGATCAACAGTTGTGATGATGATGGCTTATTAGAAGGAAGATGGACTGACCATTATCCAAAGGACTCCACAGAACCAACTGCTTGGACTGGCAGTGTGGATATCATTAAAGAATTTATGAAAACCAAGAAATCAGTCCGTTACGGACAATGTTGGGTTTTCTCAGGATGCATGACAACATGTAAGTTGTATTTCATAAATTTTTCATCTCTCAGGTAGATGATAATTATGAGAGATAGCAGAACAATTATCAGTATAGAAAATGGAATTGGCAAAAGAGTTCAAATTATCTTTTAGGTTACTTTGAAATAATACTCATGGGAAAGGCATGAATACATTTCTCCCTGCATTCTTTAGATATACAAAATAAAGATGTTAGATAGTTACTGACATGAATTGAAATTTTGTCTCTGAGGCTGCTTGTATTCACTTGGCATTCATGCATTTTGGAAATGGTTATTTGTATCACCCTGTATTCAATAAGTGTATTAATTAAGTGTGAGGTAGCATCCAAAGGCATGAATCTATATTTTCCTGAATTTTATGTTTACTTTAAAAAGAGTTGTAAGGTAAAATGACAGCTATGGAATTTGGCAAAATTTGTCTGACTCTTGACTTAGGATGCTTGTTTGGAAAATGTTGGAATCCATATTTCAGATACAAATTTATAGACGGGGGGAAAAAAGGAATTGTCAGAGTGAATGTGAATGGATGTGAATATGATTTTTTTTTTTGTGTGTGTGTGTGTGTGTGAAAAGAACAGAGCACTTGTTCTTTGAACATTGTCAAAAGTTGATGTAATTTTAAGTGATTTTAATAAGTGTGTCTTTATGATGATTTTATCTTGGTTTTAGTGCTTCGGGCTCTTGGAATTCCCACAAGATCAGTTACTAATTTTGAGTCAGCCCATGACTCAGACTCCAGTATGACAATTGACTTTCATTTTAACAAGGATGGAAAACCAATGACTTTTTGGGATGATTCTATTTGGTAAGTGGATTACTTATTATATACTTAAATGGTTGTTTCTTTTTTATTTACAGAAAACTGTAAAGTCAAATGGCTCATTTCTTATATCTCTCTCAGTCTGTTTCTGTCTAAGATATAATTTATAATTCTGTTAGGACCTTGAATATGTTCTCACTGTTTTCCAACAGATGGTGTTCCTGGAACTGCATGTCTGTAGTTTCAGATGGTAATGCATCTATAAGTAAGTACTATAAGTAAGCTTGAAGTCCAGCGCATGTCATTTCATTCTTATGAAGATGCCAAAAAATAGGTTGACTTGTGGTTAGCCTCAAAAGATGTCGTTTTTCTGATGTGGAATTCAAACACTGCTAGAGAGATGAAAAAAATTAGTGGCTAACAATGAGCAATACTTTCAGTGACATGTCTTTTACTAGTTTTTGTAAATAAAGAATTACTTTTCATGAAAAATCAGCAAGAACATATTCAAGTTCCTAATATATAACAACATGTGCATAACTTGAGAGGAGTCATTAAAATGTTCAACACTGGATGCTTGAATCACTTCTTTGTATTGTTAAAACACCACCATTTTGGCTAACCCATTTTCAATAAAAGCTGAAAAATGGATCAATCAAATGATGTGTTAACAACAGTGAACATAGAAAGAAAAGATTTGAGTGTCTGGACAATGTTGCTTATGTACAAGATGTGACCAGGTCATACATAGTCATTTTAAATATCTTGATAACTGGTCATGGAGCCTTGATGTAATATGGCAACCAATCTAAAAGGATCTTATTGAGCTTGTATAAACAGAAGCTCTTCTGTAGAGCTATTCAACTGGCAATATGACATCACTGACCAGTCTTGTGTACTGCATAATCATCACATTCACGATGGTCAAGGAAACAATTTGGTTCTTTATGTGGCATGTAGAGTTTTTCTTTTTAGCATAATAGATTGCATCATCCAGATTTGTCAGCACCCCTCTAATCTAGATTTGCTATCCTTTAAATTATGATGTTTTCTCAAAGGTTAATTTGCTGCTGAAATTCTGAGAATAAGATTATGGACAGGGTACCAAGGTAGCTGAAAGCAATTTGAATGGAGGTCTTTGAAAAATACAAGAAATACTAAAGTACCTCTATGCAATCTAATGGGTAGTATTTTTGAAATTTGTTTTGATTAAAACACCCAAATTTATAGGCTCTTTATTTTTAGTTTGTATTTTTTACATTTTGGTAGGAATTTTCATGTCTGGAATGAATCCTGGTTAAAACGACCAGATTTGCCTGTTGGTTATAATGGATGGCAGGCTCATGATGCCACACCTCAGGAATGCAGTGAAGGTAAGTTGAAATATTTGAAAATTTATGAGAACTTAAATATTATTTGAAGAATACTCATAAAATGAAAAACAATCTTTTTAAAAAATTTGTTTATATATTGCATTATAAATCACAAGAGACTTACTGAATCTGTAGAAATTCCATGACATTGAACTCTAACTTGCAGATAGACCAGTAATTGACATATCCATTAAGCCACTATTCTTCTACTTGAATATATGGTGCAAACTATCTTAAAAATAATAAGTGTATATTTTTTTAAGGTGTTAATTGTTTTTTCAATATTGATGAGTTAAATTCCTTTAAAACAATGAAAACTAAATTTCAGATTTTCTTTGAATTTTTATTACAGTAACTCATTCCAATAATTAGAAAAATTAAAAGAAAGAAAAAACTATGTTTTTATATGTTTAGTTGATATTCATTAAATATTCAATAAGGGATCTCTTATCATTTACCTGACTATATTGCAGTCAGATTATTTAATTACATTTTAATGTTCAAGCAATTTCTTCTTTACAAAGCATCATTTATGTATATAGAAATAAAGCAAATATTTTTGCTGATCCCATAACAAAAAGTGTAGTCACCAAATGCAGAAAGGAATAAACAAAATAATATGATAAATACTTCAAGATGATGATGATTTATATTCATTTCTGTTTCATGAAATAAAATGTCATCTTAATGACATGATTGGATGATATAAAGAGTATATTTAATTCCAACTCTAATGGAAGAATTTGTAGCAACTTATTCTTGTCATGTTTTATTTTGGTCTAAAACTAATCTATTATTTAATTATAAAACTGAATTCTTACAGAAAGTTCCAAAGTTTAACAAAATGGATGAAAAACCAACATATTTGTTTGAACATTATTTTTAATAGATACTCATGTTTGAGTAGATATTCTTTTTCTGTTAATTAAACAGTATATATATGTATTTATATATATATATATAATTTATTGGCCTGAATATTTTTGATAAGTTTTGTTGGAAAAATATGTGTCATTTATAAGATTCAAACCTGCAACCCATAACAACTTAGAGGAAGCCATCAATTGATCTGATGCGTCTTAAACACTCAACCTTGAAGCCAAATTAAAACTTATAAACACAATTTTTTGACTTCTTGTAAATACTCATCTCTGTTCCTGAACTGTATTGTAATGTAAACAAATGTAAGCAGATAATGTTATGGAATGTTCTGAAGATTAACAAAACTGATTAATAATGAACATATTTAATTTATTTGTTTGAACATTATTTTTAATAGATACACTTTTCTGAGTAGATATTCTGGTTTTAATTAAACAGTATATATATATATATATATATATATATAAGTCTACAGGTTTAAATATTTGTTTACATTATGATACACTTTCTGAGCAGAAATGAGTATTTATGAGAAACTGAAAAATTTATTTGTTTATAGGGCTTAATTTGGCTTTGTCTATTGTGAAATCATTCATGGTCGAGCGGGTAAGATGTATCAAATTAATTGGTGTCTTCTATGTTGCTAGGGGTCACAAGTTTGAATCCTGTTGAATAACAGAAGTTTTTCAAAAATACTCAGGCTGGTTGTTGTAGAGCATCTAACACCCTTATAGCGCTTTGAAGAATAGAATAGTCTGTGGACCAAGGTAGCTATGAAAATCATTCTGAGTGAATTGACTGCGTGCGTTGGTCATTCACTTTGTCAGACTCAGCCTTTGGCCAGACACAGTTCTGCCGAAGAGTAGAGTCCCATCTGGGGAAAAGCAGACAAGACTTTTTGTCCAAGCCTAAGGGCTTGGTGTTCCCACTTAAATGGCTTTGTGCTGCATCTACCTTGGGTATCCGCCCACGTGAGGAGGTAGTTGATACCATTGGAGTGTGTCACTGACGATTAGTATCGAACTGTGCTCTCTTTTACTATTTGTTATTCTATTTTCTGGTGTTTGTCTTATTTGTATTAATATTGGTTAGCACAGATATGGTGCTGTAGATGCTCAGCACACGTCTTCTGGGTATTGGCCTGTCACCTCGGCAATATAACAGATTGGCGACAAAGAAAATTCCCTATTATAATAATGGGGGACAAAGATTTGTTTTTGCAACTGGCAAAACCAGTACATTGAAAAAAAAAAGATAATGCCGGAAACCATAGACTGTTGACGTATATCAACAAACAAAATCTATATGCAACAGATTAAGCTATATAGATTTCAAACAAGCAAATCTATAATAATAGATTTGGCATCAAAAACTTGAACAGCAGATTTGTGCCCACCTAAAAAAACGTACAGATTTACTGACGAAAATGAAGAGTTTCAAAATAAATCAGGAACAACAGCAAATTTAAAAATGCTCCTTTGAATTTTTTTAAACAAGAAGAACTAGCTAGAAAAATGACAAGAAAATCAACTTGCTGTACTGTTGGAAATTTTCTCAAAAAGAGAAACAAGTCCAGATAAACCAGATACATTTTCTCAGATGCTGTGTTGAAATCAATTGGCAAGTTTTCATGTAAACCTGAAGAGGAGTTTACATTTGATGCTTATTATCGCAGGTTTTAGGAGATATTTGTTAAAGATTGCTCGGACTGAACAGACGATAAGAAAATTTGCTTACTATTAAGTTTGGTGATTCGGAACACAGAAAATACACAAACTATATTTTACCAAAACAACCTGGGGAAATTACGCTTGAAGAAACTATCCAGATGTTGTCTAAAATTTTTGGAGAACATAATTTGTAGCAAACAAAACAAGATCCAGATTTAAACTTCAAATACTAAATACTGATTGGTCGATTTTTGTTAAAAATTAAAAGACTCGAATTTACAAACTTTGCTTAGCACACACGCAAAAGCAGATCTAAGACAAAACTCAAGAAATTTCTTCTTTATTTCACACCTCGATGCAAAATTGTTTTGGCCAATAGATTTCCAGGAAACATCTAAACGCAAAAATTCAAATAATCTTCAAGTCTCAGAAACATTTTTTTTACGAAGCTTTTTGTAGCCAGACGCAAAGTTTCTCGTCATCTAATGGAAAGGCCGGAATCACATCCGGGAGTGTATTCCAAAGGACATTTTGAAGCCCCAAAAACTGAATAAAACACGACTAAGTTTGCCTGTCACCAGAGAGAAAAAGCCAAGTGTCCTAACCCGTCTCTTGACAAACGTCAGGTGATAGTTATCTCTCTCTTTCTCTCCCTTTTCTTTCCTTTTTCTTCACTTTTACCCACCCTCTGTCAACAATCTTCCTTCTTTTATACTTGATAAGCAAACAGAACATTTTAAGACTGAGCGAATACTTCAAAGACATTTTGACCAAACTTAAACGCTTATATGTACATACATACGTCCACACATACGATCAAGCCTACATACACATAAACTCATTCTTACAAGGACTACAACGAACATTTTAACGACCTTGTATAAACCAAAAATACATATTAATTTTATTTGTAAAAACTTGATTTATATGTATATAAATTGTTGTTTCAATTTACAATCTTGATTTTCTTGTTAGATAGCTCACCTCCTATATTGTAGGCTATTTAACTAACAAGGCCAAATCAAACTAATCTGTTTCAACACATATTACTATAACTGATAACCCACTATAAGTTCTTTATTCAACCCACAATGGCGTTGCTTAAATTTATAAAAAAAACTATGATGAAAACTACACAATGTTCACAGGTATAGTGAATATGGAGTATGAATAAATTAAGCATGGATATGTTCAAGTGTTTAATTTTTGTACAAGGATTAACCTCACCAGGTAAAACAGACGTACATGAGAGACTCTTAAAAAGTTGGAACCAACCAGAAAAGAGGTCTACAAAAATTGGCTGAGGAATGTCAGAATTGTAAATTTAAAAAAGATATCATAGATATTGAAAAATGGGGCATATCATATATTAGAAAAGTAAAACCACAAAGTAGGAAAGTTAAAATAAATCCATGCTACAGTTGTGGTCAGTGACAGCTATATAAGGATTGTCCATTCGAAGATAAAAAAATGCTTCAACTGGTGGTATTTTGTAAAAGAAAAGTCAAAAGAAAACAATAAAATATGGTTTGTTATACCATGGGTGAAAAAGTTGCAGGAAAAAGAAAATTCATAAACACCCGATTGAATGATACGAAAGTAAAAATGCAAATTGACCTAGGATCACACCTGACAATCATTAATGCAGATATCTCGAATAAAACTGGTAGACCGGCATTATGCAGATCCCAAAAAGTTGCGAAAAGCATATCATGCAAAAAACATGACTTTCTTAGTGAAGTTTATTTAAATATTGATTTTGCTGGAAAACAAAGAAAATTAATAGCCTATGTCATGCAGCAAATGCAGAACCTCTTCGGTATTGATTGGATGGAAGAGTTTTATTTGTTGAATATTCCTATCAACACATTTTTGTAACAATGTTGTTGGATCATCCAATTACACAGAAAATTTGAAATGGGATTTAAAGGCAAGATGCCCACATATTTTTTATGATGGCCTAGAAATTTTTTTAAAGGTTAAAGCAAAGCTTGATTTAAAAAATTTAAAAGGTAACTCCAGTGTTTTAACATAAGCGACGGGTACCATTCCCTGTATTAGAAGACAAACAAAAA
Organism: Ascarosepion bandense; assembly: GCA_037127315.1. Taxonomy (NCBI): domain Eukaryota; kingdom Metazoa; phylum Mollusca; class Cephalopoda; order Sepiida; family Sepiidae; genus Ascarosepion; species Ascarosepion bandense. The sequence continues at coordinate 1,685,132 of JBBBDQ010001084.1, read as the reverse complement.
AGATGAATATCTAGAAAAATTAGGCGTCATAGAAAAAACAAATTACAATCAATGGGAAAAAATAATAAAATAAGAATCTGTGTTGACTATTCCACAGGATCAAATAAATGCCCAAAACAGCATAATTACCTTTTACCGTCAACAGAAGATATATTTGCAAAGTTAAATGGAGGAAAAATATTTTCTAGATTAGACTTGTTGGAAGCATATTTACAAATTCCAATGGATGAGGAGTGTGCAAAAATCTTAACTATAAATATGCACAAAGGTCTATTTAAGTTTAACCGATTACCATTTGGAGTAAAAGTAGCACCCGCAATTTTTCAACAAGCAATGGATATTATGCTGGCTGATTTGGATTATGCTATGGCATATCTTGATGATGTGTTAATTAAAGGCATACACCATAATGAACATGCGAAGCACATGATCGAGTTTTTTAAATGGATATAAAATTACAATTTTAAGCTCAATATAGAGAAGTGTGAATTATTTCTACCAAAAATTAAGTATTTATGTCAAATTATTAATGATAAAGGTAAAAGGCTGAATCATCATTGAACAAGTGCTATAAAAAACATGCCAGCACTTATAAATATTGCATCCTTACAAGCCTTCTTAGGATTAACAAACTATTATAGTAACTACATCCCTAACATGAATGAGCGCAGAGTACTTTTAAATAAATTGGTGAAAAAAGTTGAACAGTAGGTATGGTCTGAAGAATGCGAGAAAGCATTTCATAAATTGAAAGTGGCTCTAATTTAACACATTATGACCTGAGCAAGAAAATATATGGAGCAAGTGATGCTAGCAATTTTGGGTGAGGGGCCATATTGCTTAATAAACAAAAGGATGGAAAATTAAAAGCTGTTTATCACGTCTCAAGGATGCTGCTGCCAGCAGAACAAAAATACTCCTGAATCGAAAAAGAAAGTTTAGCAATGGTTTTTTCTGTAAAAACATTTTCACAAGTATATTCAAGGCAAACATTTGATTTTTCAAATGGATCACCATCTGTTGGTGACAGTTTTTGGCTTGAAGAAAGGTATTCTAACATACACTACAAACAGACTGCAAAGATGGGCGACTATCTTACTTAACTGTTTCTTTAAAATGGAGTATGTTTGACAGATTCATAACTCACAAAAAGAGAAAGTTTTTGGAAAGAAAGGAAAATAAGAAAAATATTTCTTAAATTTGTGAAGACATACTATTGTACAGTGAATGAGTTGTCATTTCGGTAGTAATAACAAAAAGAATATTACGAAGTTTCCATACAGAACACCTGGGTATTTCACGTATGAAAGCGCTGCAAAGTTTTGTGCATTGGAACTGAATAGAAAAAGACCTTCAAAAATTGTAAAAATTGTCAGTTAGCAGCAAAATCAGCACCCATAAAATTTAATCTGTCGCCAAAGACTGACTAGCATTGGTCTAGGCTACACATAGATTATGCAGGGCTGATAGTGGGTATATACTACTTTGTTGTGGTGGATAGCTTTTCAAAATGGCCAGAAGTATTCAGATGCAAATCACCGACAACAAAAATCACAGTAGAATTCCAACACGAATTGTTTGCAAGATTTGGTGTCAGGATACGATAGTATTGAAAAATAGAATGCAATTCTCATCAAGGGAATTTGCAAATTTTTGTGAAATGCATACAGTGACTCATTTGACATCTACGCCTTACCATCCAAGATCTAATGGGTTGGTAGAAAGATTTATAGACATTTTTGAAAGGGCAATAAGAAAGGCAAAAAGAATACAAACAAAAAATGAGAAGCTACAGAATTTGTCTGTTTACCGTATCACAGCAAACGTAAATGCTGATGCAACAATGTTTCCTGCAGAATTAATGTTTGCATGGAAGATCAGATCAGATTTAGATAAACTGGAACCAAATAAACAAAAAAAATATAAGTGACAGAAGTAAGTGCAACAGCAAATGCTTCTATCCTTGTGACAGAGTTTATTTTAAAAATTATAAACCTAGGAAAGAGTCATGGGAAGAAGGCACAGAGAACCGACCACATGATGTACCTTATAAAACATCCAAGATGGATTATAAGGAGCCTCCTAACCAAATTAAAAGAAGGTACACTACTGAACAGTGTAGGAAAGAATCCAAGGAAGTAATATACGACATATTCGATGTGCCAATGCCACCAGAGGTACAACAAAGATGCTTAGGAAAGTGTAAAAGGAGAGCTACAGAGACAATTGAGATCGATCCAAAAAGAAGAAAATATCTCATCCAGAGGATGAAACATTTCAGTGAGGTAAAGAACAGCTAATTCCCCTCTGGCGCTCTCAAGAATGGAATGGTCTGTAGACCAAGGTAGCTATAAAAATAAAGACTTGTAGCAGTCGGGGATTTTGGATTGTCATTGACACGTTGAGGGGATTGACTGTGTGCGTCAGTTGTTCACTTTGTCAGATTCTTTGCCTTCGGGCAGAGAGGAACCCAGATGGGGTTTCTCATCTTCGGAAAATCAGACAAGAACTTTTGTCCGAGCCTGAGGGATTCCCACTTAAATAGTCTTGTGCCACATCTACTTCAGGTGTCTGGCCATGTGAGGAGGTAGCTAATGCATTCAGCGTGTCATTGATGATTAGCATTGGACTGTGCTCTCTGTGACTCTAACAACTTAACTTCTCTCTGCTATTATGTTTTGTTTTGTCGACTGATGTTTGTCTTATTTGTATTTATATCTCTTAGCACGGATATTGTGTGCTGTAGATACTCAGGACACATCTTCAGGGTACTGTCTTGCCACCTTGGCAATATAACACCAATAAAGTTTATATATATATATATATATATATATATATATATGTATGCTTAACTCAAAACAGAATATTTATTCAAATAAGAACATCTATTAAGAATAATTTTTTAAAAATAAATTTATATATATATATATATAAAGTTTAAAACAGATATAAAAATGTGTGACTTAACTGATTAATGCTAAATTCAGCATCCTGAGAATGGACCCTTCAGCATCAGGGGATATCAGCAACTCTTATGCATATTACACTATCCAACCTTGGTGCTCATCTATGAATTTTTTAAATATTAATCATATAATTGGTCTATTTGTTAATACAATAAAATTATAGAAAATCAGGCTTTTGTTTGCTTCTAACAAATGCTTCTAATATTTGCTGTCATTGTGTATGCAATTATTAAAGCAAATAAAGTTCAAACATCTTGATTTCATGAATAAATGATCATACTCCTCTATCTTCTTTTGAGCAGGAGTAGAGGCTTATCCTTTGTTTTCTGTTTAGGAAGTGGTTCCAGGTTTCTTTCCTCTTCTCAGGACTTAATAATGATGCTGTCACAAACATTTTGTAATGTGTGTAAATGGTGGCAACGTCTCTTCATTCTGAGGGTACTGAGTTGGCAGTTTTCTGGTTGCTGCTTCCAACTGGTAGTTAGGAGCCTGAACTCTTGCATAGAATCTTGAGAGGCTGCTCTGATCAACAGTTGAATAATAACGGGGTTTCTTGTAGTGCTATGTTGCATGCATGGATGTTCCTGCAAGTGCCTTCAGTGGGCAACCCTGAGACCACCTTATGCTGCAGTCTGCACCAGTTTCCTTCCTACACATGTTGCATTTGATGACCAACTGATGCTACTACTCTAGGCCTCTCCTTATCAAAAATCTCTAATTATTACAACACACAAAGTAAGAAATAAAACTAAACCAGCTAAACAAAAATCACCTAAACTGGTTAACATCTCTTTCTCAAACATCCGTGTTCTCTGTTCCAACTTTTGCAGTGTTGAATCTTTCCTCCACGTAAACTCACCTGACAGCTCTCTGTGAATCTAACCTTGATCCTTCTATTCCTATAAGTTCATTTCCTCTCATCCATTTGCTCATATATTTGTGTTTGAAGACTCTAATGCCCACCACACCAAATTGCTGGAAAACTGTCACAGATCTTGCTGGTGTCCATACCATGAACTTTTCAGTCACTCAATCCCTCATGCAAGTGGTTGATTTCCTCATGTGTTTCTCTAATAATCCTGACTCACTTTGTTTCATTGCTATTGCTGACTCTTGCAATGTTATGCAGCTTTGTTCTCTTGGCAATTCTGATCATGCTGCAGTTTTTGTTAATATTGTCTTCCACTACCCCGCCACGAACCTTTGACCAGCAGAATATCTTACTGTTACCAAAGAGCAGACTGGGAGTCATTCTACGATTTCCTGTGTGACGTCCCATGGAACAATGTTTTCAGTCTTCATGTTGAAGACTGTGCATCCGAGGTCTCCTTTTGGGTTAAAACTGGCATCAATGCTTTCATCCATCAAGGAAGTTACGACTTAAACCTCATTTATCCCCATGGTTCTCCTCTGCTTGCTTCATTGCTATTGCTCAAAGGAATCATTTCTTCCGGCTTTATCAAAGCCACTCGTCTAACCATATTAGGCGCTTTTTTGCCTCTGCTCGTAATGAGTGCACGAGCAGACTAAAGGATGCTAAGCTGTTTTTTGCTGACAAAATGAAGCAGCGTATAGCATTCCACAAGTTTGACTACAAAGGCTACTGGCGGCTCTGTAAAAAAGTGTTATACAACAGCAAGCCCTCAATCCCTACTTTAATGAATAAATTTGAGGTCACAGATTCTCTACAAACTCAACATTAAATTTATCTGGGGTATCCGCACCCGACTTTTCCACGTAGAAATGAAACTCAACTGAGTGATGTTCACACATCACCCCCCCCTCGCTGGTCTCTAACAAAGTTTCAAAGCTTGACTCCTGTAAGGCTAACAGAGGTGACAAAATCCCAATCATTGTTCTGAAGAAATGTGCCCCTGAATTTTCCTCTGTTTTCTCCAAACTCTACAACTACTGCATTGCTGCTTCTTGCTTTCCTACCTGCTTGAAGTCTTCCTCTGTGGTTCCTTCACTTAAGAACTCTGGAGAACCCTCAGACCCCTCTAATTATTGCCCTATCAGCCTCTTTATGATTTTTCGTAAAGTGTTTGGTGTTATTATCACTGCCGAATTGGTTCAGCATCTCGCAACTCACATCCTCTTCTCGGATAAACAATATGGTTTTTGCTTCACCAGGTCTACTGCTGATTTGCTAATGACCATCACAGAGTTCCTATACCAGGCTTTTGGTAATGTGACTTCTCTCTGTCTCTTCTACAAATACTTTCATAGCTTCTGCTTCAATATGCTTAGCTTCCTGGTGTTCCCTCTGCATGAATTTACTCAAGCTACTAGACTTACAACTAGGTCCTACTCTTTTACAGGGAAACCAATAAAATGTAACCGCATCTTCTACTTTATCAGTTTCTTTTCTTGCACTTCCTGCCTTTGGAATTCCCTTCCATATACTTGCTTCTCTGACAGCCATAATCTCCAAGAATTTAAATCCAATTCCAGTTGCATTCTCTTCTTGAATCGCATCCTTTCCCCAACAACACTTGTATGATGTTCTTCTCTTTTTCCACTTTACTCTCATGCAGTTTTCTTCACACTTGTGTTCTCATTCTTCTCTTACCCATTCTCTGATACTCCCTCTCACTTGTTCCTCTTTCTCATCACTCACCTCTTATGTAACCTCCTGTGCACCAGTGGTAGTACTGCCTATCTTGGGGTTAAATGATCAGAAAAAAAAAAATTATCCAATTCTGTAAATATTTTAATATTTGTTGTATCACTATCTATGAGGAAATGAAAGTTTTGATATATTTGTTGCATAAATAACTATAAAGTATTTTAATAATTATTTTTAGTGCATTTCAAGGGTAAAATTATTTGCAAAAAATTTGTCTGAATTTAGTATTAGCTGTATCACAACATAAGTAATAATGAGATTGAATAAAAGTATAACAGATCCTACCACTGGCTATTGGCTTCATTTAAAAAATACTATATAGTATATGATAATGTACTAAGAATCATTTTTAATTAAGGCTACATATTCAAATAATAATCTGCCATATTTTCTGCTATCTCTTAATCTTTTCAGAATTATTTGTTTTCTTTGACACAAACAGTTTGAATTACAAGACATAAGATGTGATAACTTTTATTTAATTGTCCTAAATTTATTTGTCCTTATTTTTTAGGTAAAATGCAATGTGGACCTGCTCCTTTAAAAGCTATCAAAGAAGGTCATGTCTACCTTCTTTATGATGTTTCATTTATTTTTGGTGAAGTCAATGGGGATCGTGTCTTTTGGATGGTAATATTTTTAAAAATATTCTTTGTAATTATCTATTTTGTTTGGATACATGTATGCTTTTGTGATCTTCATGGGATTTAAAACAATTTAGTTGATCCCTCCTAGAGTTTTCAACATATGCCTCATGATCACGAGTATCATTAGGGTTAAAAGAGCAGCAGTGAGTATGTCTAGGGTAAAGTAGCCTAATGAAATTCACCTCTCTTCAGGCTGATCCAGTGTATAATCTGCTTTGAAAGAGGATAAAATATTCAGAAAATAAGAACAGAAAAATGATTGCTGATATACTAACTTGATCAACAATGCTAGATGCCCCAATAAACCCATGATTGTTAACCTGGGTTTCAATCTATATACAAGAAAATGTAAAAAACCTTTGTTAAGCAGCACCAAGAACCCAATGACAAAGTTAAAAAAACTGAAGAAAATTTTAAATATTCATTTTATAAACAATATTGTTTATTAATAAAACATATAAGATTTTTAAGACATTATTAACAGTTACAAGATAAAACTTTTTTTTTGCGGTGTCAGACCCTGTGTGCATATAGGGAGAAGGCATCCAGAAGACCAAAAGTTAATTAGAACTGGCAGATAAGAGAAAAGACTATGTATTGAGATAAAAAAGAACTGGAAAGTGATAAAGTGGTTAGTTAGAGCAAAGTGAAATCTACCTACTGAAAATAAGAATGGTTTCCACCTGCAATATTTGTCTATATCAGTAACTACCTGTGTTTTAAAATAAAGGGTACCCAGGCCTAGCTAGTATAAAAGGGGCTGGGGAACTCCCAGAATTATGAGAAAAAAATTTTATACGCTTAAGCCTACCATTCCCATAACAAGTAATAACTTAAAATTGTAGTAGATCAAAATAAGATGACTAATAGAGAAGGTTGTTTTTATTGAAGTACTACTGTTAAAAAAACTTACCTTCATTTCTGTTGTACTATAAAGTACAGAAATAAGTAATAAGGTATTTTTCTTCTATGTGCCATGTCCTTTCAGGACGTAGGTGATTATGGCCTTCCATATCTCCCTATCCCTTGTAGCTCTTAACACCCTTTCTTTTGTTACCCCTCTCAAACCTGCTCTGCCATCCATTTGCTCAAGACCATCAAATATGTCATGCATTGCTTTCTCCTGTCTCTTTTTCCCCATCTATCTGTCCTGTAAGTGTCAGATTCTCCAAACCCTCCTTCCTCATTATATGTCTTGGAAACTTTGGCTGTCTTTTCCTGATGTTAAGTATCAGTTTCCTTATAATTTCCATCCTCTCTATAACCTTATCATTGATCACATGTTCAGTCCATGGTATCTTCATCATCCTTCTGTAGAACCACATTCCAGCTTTTTTCTTTCATCTTTGATGATATTGTCTAGCATTTGCTGGTATATTGAAGAACAGACATCATATAACAATCCAGTACTCTGTTTCCAGCAAAATTTTCTTGTCTCTCAATACTCTACTTAGCTTCTGGAATGCATCCTTGGCCATGCCAATATGACTTTGAATTAGAATAATTTCATGGTATCTAAATTCAGTAATTGTTTGGTTTCAGTATCTTTAGCCTGTAGTTGGCTTTTTACTGATGACTATATCAGTGTCTGCTGTCAGCCCTGTATCATCTGCATATCTTATATTGTTCAGATTGTGGCTGCCAATAATGAATCCAGCAAGACGTCTAAAATTCTCAGAATTGACTTGCTGTATAAGTTGAATAGATCTGGTGAGAAGACACATCCTTATCTTACACCTCTTTCTATCTTTGTATAGATGTTCGATTTGTTTTCTGTCCATATTCAGTCAGTTTGCATCCATAATAAGGTTCTTTCTAATGTCTTTCCCAAATATGTAAAGGTTATCAAGCATCTCTGTTCATTAATTTTTAGTGTACTTTGTTGAATGCTTTTGTCTAGTCTATGAAATACAGGCACATGTCCTTCTGCATTTGTATTACTCTCTCTGACAGCATTCTAAGCTTAAATTTTATGTTCCTTGTTTCAGTGTCCTTTACAAAACCACACTGTTCTTGTCCTCTCTCTGGCATGAGTCTGCTGCATGCTCTATTCATCAGAATTCAAATGATGAGTTTTGTTATGTGACTCATTAAACTGACTGTTCAGTGGAGTTTACATTCCTTTTTATCCTGGTTTTTTAGGCCGTGCTATGAAAATCGATCTGCTTAGGTCTTCCACTCTTGTAGATTTCATTTATTATTTGTGTAAATTTGTCTTTGCTGAAATCGCCTAAGGCTATCAGCATTTCTATGACCATGCCGTCTGGTCATGCTACTTTGTTTCTATTTAGTTTGGCTAGACCAACTTTCCACTTTGGATCCTAATATTTATGTCAATATCTCTGTGTATTAGTGATTGTTCTCTCTTGTCATGGAAGAGATCTCTTATATATTTCCTTATCATTGCTGAAATATTTCTCTTTCTCTATTACGAGTGTTCCAACCTTGGATTTTGTACATCTTGTTAAGGAGCATGTCTTTTGTTCTATTAGTTCTCTAGTCTTTCATGCATGTCTCCTTTATTAGTCATTTACAATTTCTATTTCTGCACATTTGTTGTTGAGCCATTCCTCTTTAGACTATCTACTTTTGGTTATTTCTTTGTCTAGTTTTCTGTATTCTGTTCTATGTCTTGCAGTTGGTTTCTGTTTTAGAAAAACTATAAATGCTTTATTTCCATCCTGATACTTTGCAATAAAAAAACTTGTTTGCCAAAGTGCCTTTTATCTGTAAAACTACTGAAAAAGGAACAATCTTGGTGCTAAAAACTATAAAAAATCTACACTATATATGTATGTGTGTTAATATTAGCCATATATTTATAAGGAAACATTTGACATTTGTTAAATGTGCAGTCAGTACTGCTTTCAGATGAATTTTAAAAAATAAATTTCTTTTAAAAAATAAAATTTGTCTTCCAAGAAAATAGCTTTCTTTAACCCAATAACTGTTATTGCTCTTTCCAATATTGATGTGGGTTTCCTTCCGAAACTTTTATTTGATATAGTGTAGAATGTCAACATCTTGATTATATCATTATTTTTGGGGGCGGCGGTTAAAATTTATAAAATCTTACTTTAAAAACAATTTTTCAGGAAAATAGGTTTCTCAAGACCAGTAGCTGTTATTGCTATTTTCGGTATTAATGGGGGTTTCCTTCCAAACCTTTTATTTGAAGTAGTGTGGAAAGTCAACATCTTGATTATGTCAGTATTTTCTCTTTGTGTTATATCTGATAACCATTTAAGTTGATACTGCTGTTGGTAGCCTACACGTGATTTGGTTTTTGTTATTTGGGTGTTTTTTTGTAATTCTGTAGCATTAGTTCACAAGGATTGAAGAAGTGTAGTCTTTGCCAAGAGGTTCAGGCTTTACTCACTCAAAACCAGAAAGGAGTTCTATGCAACAGATAAAATAGATATTATTAAACTGGTATAGAGCCATGCATGAGATCTATATGAATGTCTTGAACTGACAAGGCTATTTAAAAACATGACTCGAGTTTTCTGGTTAATGTTTTGGTTTTGTAATAATTTGTGGCATTGGGCAAAACTACCCCTAGGACAGCTTATTCTATGTTCAATTCTTTATTTTCAATAGCTAATTTTGTTATAACTAATCCATACACTGAGGTATTTGAAGTGTTTCATATTTACTAATTCCACATTGTGAATTTTTATAATGGATTCAGAGTCCAGATTATAGTTTCTGTTTTAGAAATGTTTTCATTTCTTGGAACACTTGATAGAGGATGTTAATGTTCTGTTCAAGATTATTCCTATCTCAGCTATGGATATCTGTTTTATCAGCATATCTCCGATCACCATGAATATATTGGCCCCGAGTAGGAAAGCAAGATCATCACCATCTTCTATTGGCAGATTTATTTGGGATGTAGTATGGCATGTTTAAATGATCAGTGCCCATTTTTCACTCCTGTATGTGTAAATATTGCAGGGCATATTCTAGGAAAAGATTAAATATATTGGGGCTTTCATTTCCTCCTTATTGTACACCTTATGAGATTTGAAATGTTTCCATATTAGAGTCCTCACCAGATATGTAAAATTTTGTAGACCTTTTGTTGTTACTCTATTAGATAGATGCACTTAGTCGATTTGGAGCTTGAAAAGTGGATGAGAAGAAATCTTTATTGATGCAATCATATATAGCTATAAGGTTGACATAGCAGGTATACAATCAGTACAATTTGTGAATTACTTTCTCTTTCAAGTTGTATTTTTTAAATTGAGATTATGGTCAAATTCATTATAGTGAGTAACTAATATATCAATTTGCTTCATTACAATAAAATGTTATAGACAAAAGTAGATTTTTTTTTCCTAACCATCTCATTGTCTTTTAGGAATCAGAAGATGGTATGGAGATCTTGTATATAGACAAATGTGGTGTTGGTAAGTTAATCAGTACAAAGGCTGTTGGAAGTGATGACCGGCATGACATCACCCATTTGTACAAGTATCCTGAAGGTATGTTAATTTATTCCAATAAATGTTAATTTATTCAAATTAATCTAGAGTTTTCTGAATATTCCTTGATAAAACTTTTCTTCTATATGCTATCAACTTGGTGCCTATCTGTGATGAGAGCGATTGTTAGCAAGCTAATTATGCAGAACATTATTACTTAAGTGAGTTCAGTCTTCACCAGGTCCTTACACTTTTTACTTTGTGTATTAAAATGAAACATTATAAACATTAACAAAATACTTAGTTTTTATAGAGCCTATGTACAGCAATGGCTAAGAAGGTAGTGTTGTTAAATAATTCCTTACTATAGTGAAGTTCTTGACGCTTGTGGCCTTGTGCCAGACTAAGAAAAGTTATGTAAATATTATTTGTCCTTCCTGTTTCTTTGCCTATATGAGTTGTACCCTTGTCACTGTAGAGCCACTATTGACCAATTTGGTCTAAATCCATCTCTTACCATATCTATTCAGATATTCTTCCTCAGACTGAGCTGGTGAGCTAATGAACGCCCTGATCCAATACCTATAACTATGTTCACATTTGCAGGCAACTATTTAGGATATGACTCTTTCAGAAAAGATAATCTGATTGTGGCAGCCTTTTTACCTAGTTCTGTTTCCTGTCAAACTAATGAGTGCCAACTGGATAAATACCTTTCCTTGTTTGATAAATTGTAGTTTGTAACTATTACAGTTGAGAAGTCTAGCATTAGTCATCTTCAATTGACAAACTGATTTGATAAATGGGGGCTCCATTGAAATTCAAATCAGTGAAAATACTGGGCTGTTTCATAGAATTTTAATCATAAACTTTCATATCAAATGCATTTATGATTAAAGGAGCCAGTCAATGGGAATTGTTTCCATTTGTAATAAAAGAAATTGTTTCAAATATAAATTGCTTTAATAAATTAAATATATAAATAATTCAATATACTTACATATAAAAGCTGATAGAATAAAATACATGACTAACAAATTTAATTTGTTATCATCATATAGGGGGTGTGACCCAACCACATTTCTACTACTTCATCCATATTGTTGCATTGTATAACAACAGAAAATATTTCTATGAACTTCATCTGGAACATTATCAAAATTAACATTAAGAATTAATCTAAGATAAGCTGGGGAACTTCAGCTGCAGAATAATGACTAAAGTTGCTAATGAATGGAACTTCTTGGTACTAATTGCAAGAGTTACTAATAAGTAAAATTTCTGGCTTCTAAGTAGTAACAATTCTTGTTATTGTTACAGTTAATAATAAGTGACAGTGTTTGGTAGCAACTGCAAGAGTGACTAATTAGACACAGTTCTTGCAACTGACATCATCATCCTGTGGCCTTGGCCGAGATAGAACTCACTCCACCCTTCCAGTATTCCCTATTTGTCATAGCTCCTGTAAGGTCTTCCTTGGCGATAGATGTATCTCTATGTATCCTGTCTGGAAAGGTTAACTTACGAGATTGATTGTGAGATGATGGGTGCCTCCATAATTCAAATGATGAAACAAGTTCAGCTGTGGCACATGCACAATGGCCAGTAAACTGGACAAATCTCTTTTGAACTAAGGTTGATACTCTTGGTAGGTTTCCATATATCATTTCTAGAGTTGGGTGGTTTCGCATGAAAGTTCAAGTACTCTTCTGAGAAGATGATGATGATGCAACTGATTGCAGCATTTACTACTTAGTAATAAATCTTAGTACCAATTACTACCACTAGTTACTATAGTTACCAATAAGTAACATTTCTTGAATCGAATTATTAAAATCTTTGATACTAAGTGCCTCTTTTATTAATTTGTAAGAGTTCTTGGTCATAATTGCTGAAGTTATGGATTAGTAACAGTTCTTAGTACTAATTGCTGAAGTGCTGCTTGTAGTGTTTGATTGTGCCTAGACTTCCACTATTCTAAATTCTTAGTCCCATCTCATTTCCTAGTTTTAAAAATTGGTTTTAAAATTGTCTTACACATGAATATAAACAGTATTTAGCACATGAAAGACTTGATGTCAGAAATCTTGCTGATTATTGTCTGCTTCAATTTTGCAGGTAGTGAAGAAGAAAGAAGAGTTGTAAAGTTTGTGAATCAGTTTAGCTCTCGAGCAGAAGATGACATCTATGAATTGGATGTTGTCAAAGATGTGGAATTCAAATTTATACCCCCAACAAAAGCAGAAGTTGGAGAAAGCTTTGAAGTAAAACTGAAGATGAAATCTCTGTCTGATTCAGTCAGGAAGATTGATGTCACTGTAACACTGATGACATCTTTCTATACTGGAATTGCAAGACAAGAGATAAAAGCCAAAAAACAAACAATTGAACTCAAGCCCAAGAAAGGCAAGTTAATAATTCAATACTTTTTGTTCTAGAATAAATTCACTGAATAGTACAGGAAAAAACATACTGACAAAAAGAAAAAGAAAAAGAGTTAATAATGAAAATGTGTTATTAATAATTCTTAGCTTCTAAAATTTTGAAATTTCTTACTTAAAAACTCTGAAATGTACTTTTGTCAATCTTATAATTATGATAAAAAATAGAGTTTAAAATTTTAAAAAAAGTCTTGGAATCATTGTCAAGTTCAGAAAGATAGGGCATTTTGTGTTGGAAATGGCAATCTCAAGTTTTTTTTCCCAGGAAACTGTTGTCAGGAATGTGTTAGTTTGGGGCAGGCACAAACAGCATGAGAAAACAGTAGGTGTCCACAGTGGATGCAAAAATAAGACAGTCAACAACTGACAAGTATTGTAATAATCCAATGAAAAGGAACATCAATTTAAATTATATCTCAATTCAATTCTGTTGCTGCTCATCCCATCAGTCAATGCCTTGTACATCATACACTACATTCAGCCATTTTATAGCCATTGTCCAACAAGTCTACCATTATTGACAACATAGCATTGATTCCTGCACTTCACCTGGGTCAGACAACATTGCTATTTTATTGCAGAAGACCGGGGTACGTTTTCACTTGGTCAGATGTGCCATGTTTTCAACTATCTTGGGTAGATAGTGAATCTTACATGTGGCAGAGATCACAATAAGACACAGATTTTTGCCTCCCAAAAAGTGTTGTATATTATACACTATATTCTACGTAGTTTTTGGTGCTACTCTATTCAATAATGTAGAGTGTATCAAACTGGTATTGGGATAAAAAGCAACAATAAAATTAAATGAAACTATTAATAAAGTCATAGTCATAATGAAAAGTATTTCGAGCCAGTGTTGAGATAATAATACAACAATAATAAGATGGATGAAAACTAGTAACAAAAGAACAATATTGAAAATCTTTTCTCTTAAATGTAAAAAAAAAAAATGAACAGATGCATATAGGGAGATCAACATTAATAATATTTTCGAAAAGAGCCTTAAATGATTTTTGAAAATGTTTTTTTTATCTATCTTTTCATTGTTTCAGAATGTGAATTCCAACTTCCTGTTGAAATTGCAGACTATGAGACTCATTTGAGTGCCGAAGCCTCATTTTCTGCATTTGTGAATTGCAAAGTACAGGAAACAAAGCAGTGCTTTATTACAGTGGAGAAATTCACTTTAAAAAAGCCAAATTTGGTTGTTAAGGTGGGAGATGCACAATATTCTTTTAATTTATCTTTGATCTTCTGTCAGAATATCTGGGATGAGGAGATCATTATTTACATGCAAACCATAGTTCACATCTTTGTTTTTGTTATCACCTAATTTAGCCATTCTGTCTTCTTGACTTGATCAGGTGTATATCAATCCAAATAACCTCCATGGATTTTTGTGTTGAAAGTTAATTAAACCTTTTCATAAAAGAGAATTATTTTTATAAAAATGATACAGGATGCCCACCAAAATGGATAGACAGTTTGTTTCTTAATAGCAACAATAGTTATGGCCTGAAAGTTAACTAAACCAATTCATGATAAAGAATAAATGTTATAAAAATGATTACATGCTGTCCCCAAAATGAGTAGACAGTTGGTTTCTTAATAGAAACAATCACCATGACCTGAAAGTTAAACCCTTTTGTAATAAAGAATAAATGTTATAGAATAAAATACAGGCTGTCCCCCAAAAGGGATAGGCATTTTGCTTGCTTGTTGCAATTTTTTTTTATTACACCAATTAAATAATTTCATGATAATAAAAAAAACATTATCCATATTTTGACCCAACCAACAAAAATGACCTTTCACCATGAAATGTACACACTACTCCACACATTCATGCTGCAGTTCACTCATTTCTCAAATTTCTTTAAACCCATCTAGGAGAGTTACAACCAGTCTGTGAGAAGGCAATGGGGAAACTTTTCTAATATATTTCCCAATATCCATGGCAATTGAGATATTAAAGGAAACTTTGAAGAGCCACAATCACCTATATTCTGAAGAGACATTGCATTAAAAATCATTAATGGTTCTCAGTTGTGATTGCCTCTTTCTCGTGTTCTGTGAATTTTGAAAGTGGACGTTAATTTCTCTATAACCAAGAACTGAGCTGTATAAGTAACCAAAATAGGCGACATTCAATTGATGAAGTTAGTTTGCAAATGTACAGAAAAAATTAATTTTTGAATAGATTCTTATTTAATAATAATCATTTTTACATTAGACATTTCACTTGACTTGGGTATTGGAATAATTCTATCTTGTACTAGTGATTAGTGAAGGTCAAAGCAGATATTTTGCAAAAACAGATCCTCACCTCTTAAAAGATTACCAAAATATAATCATCTTACCCTATTTCATCTTCTAAGCTAAACTTAGTAAAGCTCAAATCATTTAAGCCCACCCCACAACTTGAAAGTGTGATGCCACACAATCTTCCTACTTGAATTATTCTCCATTTTGGTCTTGTGTCATAGAAATTTAAATTTTAAAACAGACAGAGTTTCTCCACTTGGAAAACTGACACAACACAATCTTTTTAATTTTCAGTTTCTTTAAATTTTGGATTGAGTCATACTAAACTGAACAGTTAATATCAAGGTGAACAGGTCTTCCCTATTTGGCAGAGTGATTCAACATCTTCTCATTTGTCTTTCAAAGAAAGATAAGGCAATATCATAATAACTATATCTAACAAAAACTTTAAGTAAAATTTTATATATTTTATGACATGACGTCCTGTTTATTTCAGTGCCCCAAAGAAATGGAGAAAGACGGTGAAGCAAAAATGATAATCACCTTTACAAATCCATTGCATCTGAATCTGACAAATGTTGTCTTAAATGTGGAAGGTCGAAAAATTGTACCAAAAACAACTTTCAGGTATTTCTTTATTCTTTTTTAAATTTTCACACAAATGCTCACACAGAGACACACACATATATATATATATATACACACTAATGTTCCTTTTATACAAGGCCCAAGTTCCTCTTGAGGTAGAAGTATACTGAATGAGTAGTGTGAATGGCAAGAATGGTTAACCCTATCCTGAACAGGTTAAGATTTTAGTGGTCAAGGAATCATCCTCTTGGGAGTCAATTGCACAAGGTAGTTGTTCATAGGCAAAAGCTGTTTGAGTAGAACTTACTTTTCAGTAATGGAATATAAAGTGACTGGGAGCAGTTCATGACAGTGTAAGCAATGTGGTAAGTCCTAGTTGTGAATGTTAGAATTCATGGAACTAAAGAATGTAGCCAAGTCTGAACATGATATAGTAATGGGAGGGTTGCAATGTTTTGCCTGTGGGAAAAGGCTTGTAGGATGGAAAATAGAAAATGTGTAGATATTTTGGATGAGTGGAAAGGTAAGACTAGGCAGCTTCAGCCCAGATATGGCAGCAGTACTTCATTTTTGGTTTTATCTGGCTCTTATATAAGTAGAGGATAACAGAAAAAGTCAGGTTCTTATTAGAGTGATACAAGGAACCAACGATTTTTAGATTGTAGTTCATTTATGTAAATCAGAAAAAGTTGGTCTGAGAAATAAGCCTTGGAAGACACTGTCATCCATCTCATTGACCTCAGAAAACTGGCTGTTAACAACTACCTTTATGTACCTACTCGTTAGAAATGACTTTGTCAAAGGACTTCAATATATCTAATATGATCGTCCTTGTGAGCTATTGTTTAATGTCTCATTGATCATGTGAGTAATGATAGGATCTATTTGATTGAAATCTGTACAGTTTGTCATTCAAGATGTTATCCCTGTTGAGGTGATCAACAACCTTAATTATAGCCTCAAAGAGATTGCTGATGACACTAAGGAGGCTGATATGCTGATGACACTAAGGAGGCTGATATGCTGATATTGAAATGGGGACAAGCACTTACATGCATTCTTAAAAACAGCATAAAAAACATTAAAGGTCATTTTTGAGGTCACCTGCCAGTTTGGTTTTATCAAACCTATCAGACACACTATTAAGACGTCATCAGCATCAATACAGAGTCAAGAACTGATGACATTGATGAAAATAAGAATCAAAGTAGGTACAAGAATGGGGTCCTGTGGAAGGCCTGTGTTAATGCCAAAACAACTTTAGCCATTCACGATAATTTTCATTAAGTGGGTTCATAAGAAAGATTGAAGCAAATTAAAGAAGTGACATAACCCTTCAACTTGTGAGGAAGACCAGCCAGCATACATTTGAATGCCTTTGAAATATTAGAGGCAACAACTCGAGCTTTAGCATTCTTATTTAAAGCTTGACTCTCTTTCGATAATTAATGCCAACATATACACAATTGACTTAGAGAAAATAAACCCATATTGTCTGAAAGAAAACCCTACAAGCTAAGGTGCTTAATCAATTCTCTGTTTGTTAGTGCCTCTAGCACTTTGCCAAAATGTGACAGAAGACTAACAGATTAACTGTTCGAAGAATCAGATAGTTTGCCAGAGTTTTTAAAAACAGGAACTCCAAAAAAGAAAAGGTTTCCAACAAGCTGGAAAGCAAGAAGCATCAAGAGATTTATTACAGAGGTTGGAGAAAACAGGGGCCAGTTCAGGAGCACATTTGGTTAGGACAATTGCAGGGATGCCATCAAGTTTGCATGCTTTGTGAGGATTGTTTGGAGATGATAGTTAAAACCATAGTTTTATTCATTATTTATTGACTGCAATGTGGTCTTGTATTGTTGTAATGTAAAAAATATTCTTTCAGACCTTATTCTACAAAAGTGGTGAATTGACATTAAATGCTTTTGAGCAGGATTTATATATTACTGAATACATATCCAGACATTTTTCTGTCTTCACAATTATCAATGTTACTTGGAAGATGACCTTACTTATCAATTAACTTTCTGAATAAAAAAGCTGTGGTTAAGCAACTGTGCAAAATTATCTTTTTTCAAGATGCTTTTAAAACATCAGACATTTTATACATTCTGTCACCTTTGTAACTTGGACCTTCCGTCAGCACAAACAAATTCTTTCGGACACCTTTTTTTTGTTTGTTTACCTTTACCTCTCGTCTCGCTGCGACGTCTTTTTTGTTACTGTTTTTTATTCTATTTTATTTTGTTTTTCCTTCTCTTTTATTCTTGTGCTCTCTAACAGACTATGCTTCCTTTTGTTTTAATTTCCTGTCCGTTATCATGCCCTACCGTTTTTTATCCACTCTCGGCAACATGATAAGGCCAAGTGAGTGAGATTGTCCTTTGGCGGGATCTTCAGATTTTCCCTGTTGGTCCCTGAATCCATATGCACTATTCGCCTCTCCACTGTTTCATATAACTTTGGTCTGTTGATTTCATTCTTCTTTAACCTTTTCATCTCTTCTGTGTTGTAAACGTATTATTGTGGCACAACAAATAGTTGTTGCCTCTTTATCTCTGTGTTGCTTGTTCTTCTAGCCCAAAAATAGATATTTTAGAAAAGAAATAAGGAACCTTTTGTCCAGAATTTGCTCAGCCGCATAGTCAGGCCTTTACCATGTCCAGTGTTGTAATTGCCTATTTCTTGATATAAACGCTGAGATGCTTTTCCAAATTTGTTGCCTTGTTGAAAATTAAAAATGCTTTTACTGCTATATCAGGTCTCCTCATGGCTGCTGGTAGGAGTGGTTAGCCTTTCCCTTTCTTCTTGCTTGCTCCCTTCCCTGTTTCTAGCCTTTCTTTTCCTCTCTTTTATTTCTGTTATCTTCATCGCAGTGGACTCATCTTTGTTTTGTTCATTTTTTTTTTCAGATTTTTTACCTAATTCAAGGAATAAAATCTTTCGTTTTTCAATGAAATTCGTCTGTGTGTTCTTGCTAATTTGAGTTAAACTGGCTGTCTAAGCAGGATGCTTTTCGGCATTTTGTCCAGGGCAGCACACATTCATAACAACAGTTAGACAATGTTTAAAATTAGTTTTGATTAAACGCACTTCCTCTGAACTGACAAAGATAGCATAATTTGATATACTGGAAAACAAAACATTTAGTTTAACCTTAATGAGAACTTTCTATTTTATTTGCAGGGAAGATTTGGTGCGACCAAAGTGTAAACTTGTCAAGGAAGTGACCTTAAATCCCAAAACACGTGGTAACAAACGTGTTGTCGCAATTCTTGTCTCAGATCAGTTGAAAGGCATTGAGGGCATGGGAAAAGTTGATGTCATTTAAAACCATTGAAATGTTTTCAACAACCTATACAATGCTGAAGTGAAATATTACAATTTTGTGTTTTCTGTGGGTTTTTGTTTTTTCAATTGTTTCTGGGGTAAAGGATATCAAATAATCATGAATTTTGTTATTTCAGACTATGCTTTTTTATTCATTTAAACATTTAAAATGGAAGGTGGATTAATAAACTAACCAATCAGTTTGAAGCGTGAAAATTTTATTGGAATAGAAAATTTATTAGCCTTTCTGGATTGCTTATACTAAAATGCTATCTGCTCAATTAGGTTTGCTTTGTCATTGCTGTTATTCATTTATATCATTATTTCTTGACTGGTACGGTTTTGTAAAGAATAAAAAATCATCTACTTTTAATACTTCCTAAACTGTTCAAAAGGTAGCAATGAAAAAAATTTTTTAAATCACAAAGAAGACATAACTGCTGAAAATTTGGAACATAAAGTTGCCATCAGAATTACTAGGCTTTCTTTACGCTTTTAAATTTGTATGGTGAAATTATCAAATTTACTGTGGCTTTTATTGACAAGAAAATAAATATTGCAAAACTGAAACTTTTTTGTTTTCTTTCATTCTGTTTCTTGAATTTTTACTTTTTATTGTTAGTTTTGATTAAAATAAAGTATTTTAAAGAAAGTTTTGTCTGTAAAGAATATTTTTGCTCTTGTTAAAGAAGAATTTGTTTTTATTTCATTGTTTGATGAAAATGTATGATGGCTTAATTCTTGTTGATTTAGAAAAAGAAACCAAGTTTAAAGCTGCTTATTTCACTGTCATGTTGTAGAGACAGGCATGAACCTAAATTTACCCTATACTTTGTTTCTATGATTAATTATCATTAATTATATTATCACTATGCCTCATTGGTGGATTTGTACGGTCAGTGAATTTTCTATTATATTCTTTTTATTGGGATAGCAAAAGAAGCCTTCCAAAGCTAAACAAAGTATTAAGAAATTGGAATGTGGTACTGTTTACTAGTAATTAACAGTAATTTTTAATTTGGATATAAGTAGAAATATACTGATAAACTTTTCATGAAAAGGGTTGAAGATATAAAGAACAGCATAATTCATTCCCTGACATTGTAAATTATACAAATGAACCATATGTCTGGAGGGGGACAATGTCTAATTTCTACAACGTGCAAGGTGTTGACAGTTGATTGATAAAACTGTAAAAATCCTAAGTGCCAGTTAAGAGGTGAAAATGTTACTTAACGAAAAACCATGTGTTCAGTATCTTACTCCAGATGGAGAGAAAATATACAGCTAATTTATTTTAGTGAAAAAAAATTGTGAAATTTTGACAGTTTGTTGAATGATGTTCACTCTGAGAAAGTCAATTCATTGTATTCAAATTACAGCTCAGAAAGAGAAAAGTGCGCGGGAAAAGATAGTTGCTTTTTTAAAGGTAGTGAAAATGAAGGAGCAGAACGTGCCTGCATCCACTAAGAAGCAGCAGGCACAGACAGCCCACCAAAGAAGGACAAGAGCTGTCCATGTCACTGCGGAGTGTTAGTAGGAGATGCTAAAAGGATGAGGAAGAAGTTGTGGGTGGAGTAAAGCTTACAACTGTCACCCGAGCAAAGGAGAAGACTACCAAACTGAAAAAATAATTTTTTTCTTAGAACCAAAGGCAGTGAAGACGACAGGTAGCAATTCGCCACTTACCTCATACCCGACATCAGTTTTTGGCAATAAAAATAAAAGCGTGAAACGAGATAGGGCAGAAGGGAAGATCCAAGTCTGCACTTGACTAACTACAGAAACATAACTGTCAGCAACCTTGAACCAAACTTACAAACTCAATTAAAGAAACTTCTCTAAGTCCACAAGGCAACCCTTACCAGCGTACCCAAATGTTGCGTCCGATTTGGGAACAATTTAAGTTGACATTACTGCATGTGAACAACTACTAACAAGTTGCTGTATACAATACTCAATATAAAAATAATAATATTTTTTTCTTTGCATAACTTCAAGTGTTTATTTTTCATTACTGTACGCCTTCACTCTATTCAGACCAACCTGATACAAAAATATTGATGATGAATCGAATCTTGGCCTATTTACAATCAATCTAATCATAACGTTGGGTAAGGCAGATCACGATCGAAGAGATCAGTCTACTGATCAACTGCAGTACTGAATGTTTTGGATGACAGGAGTGAGAAGAAAGCTACACCTGGTTCATGTGAACCATAGGCTGACAAAGAATGCATCATAAGTTGGTTCCATGATCATCGCATTCATCCCAAGTCGATTATGTTGGTGCTGGTTACTATCAGATTCACCCCAGCTTGACAACAACCAAACCAAGAATTCAGTCAATGGAAATGATTGAGAACCAACAGACTTTGGTCATTTTGACCATACGGTTCTAAACACTCCATATTATCAGGAAATAGGCAGACAGGCGGGGGTGGGGTGTGTGGGATGGACAAAGATCTCTGGTTGGAGTAGAAAGATTAAGCAAGAGGAAGAACCCAAAGAGTGGAAAGAGGTTCCTGGAAGCTGGACCCTAGGACATGGATTCTTTGAACCTACGCCTAGTAGATACAGCTTAGTCTGTTGAACCTGTGGCGACGAAAGCCACCGAGCGGTTAACTACCAAACGAAGTGGAGTTTTTCCCCTGACTTCATTGATTACCAGTACATGAGATGTGGCAAGAAGAGGCACAAAACCAAGGGGTGCAGGCTTAAGAAGGGTGATAACCACTCCAGACAAACCTTAGAAAAAGGAACCCGGGGAACGCCATAGGGCCATCCCAGAAGTAAGAGGGAGGGTGGCTCATGTAAGAAGGAAAGGATTGAGTTATTTGGCATGTGGTCAAGTGGGCCACTTCACAGTGAACTGCCTAAAAAGAAAGTGCTGGTTCTGTAGAAAACCAGGCCACCTGAAAAGAAGCTATCCTCAATGAGAGGGCGAATAGGTTAAACAGGACCTGCCCTCGGGTAACCAGTGGGGAATGGCTAACGGGGAATCCCCGGGAAGATAATAATAGTAGCGCACTCCTGCCAGCTCCCAGGGCTGGTCGGACAAAGAACCAAGGTACTGGGAGAAGAAAGAGGGCTGGGGTATTTCTTTTATTAACACAGTAAAAAGGGCTTTCTTGTAAGACAGTATTGGAGGGTTCAGTGGTTAGGGCCTTGATAGATACATCTGTCTTGCTACTAAGAGAAAGAGAGAATATGAGTATTTGAAAAGTAGAGGTTGGATGAGGAAGGCGAACATAGAAATTATCATAGAGCAGCTGTCACCCAGCTGGCATTCTCAAGAATGAAATGGTCTGTGAAACAAGGTAGCGATAAAAATAAAAACTAATTGCGGTCTGGGATTTTGGGGTGTCATTGACATTCTGAGTTGTCTTTGTCAGAGTCTCTGACTTTGGGTGAAGAGGAAAGCAGACAATAATTTTTGTCCAAGCTTACAGGCTTGTTTTTCCCACTTAAATGGCCTTGTGCCACATCTACCTCAGGCACCCATCTATATGGGAAAGTAGTTTGGAGTCTCATTGACATTCTGAGAAGATTGACTTCATGCATTAGTCATTCACTTTGTAGAACTCACTGCCTTTGGGCGGAGTGGAACCCAGTCGAGGCTCTGCCAAAGAGTAGAGTCTCATCTGGCAAAAAACAGAAAAGAATTTTTGTCCGAGCTTAAGAGCTCAGTGTTCCCACTTAAATGGCCTTGTGCTGCCTCTACCTTGGGCATCCAACCATGTGAGGCAGTGGTTGATACCTTTGGTGTGTCATTGATGATTACTATAGGACTGTGCTCTCTGTGACTAACAAACTCTTTTCTTCTAATATTTGTTCTGTATATAGTGTTGTCTTATATGTATTGATATTCCTTAGCATGGATATTGTGCTGTAGATACTCAGCACATGTCTTCTGAGTATCGTTCTGCCACCTCGGCGATACAACAGAAATCACCCATGTGGACGGAACCCAAATAAAGATAAAGAGAATAGTGAAACTCATAGTGAAAATAGGAGTGACGATGAGCATCCAGAAGTTTTATGTACCCCCAGATCTATGCACAGAGGTGATCTTGGAAGAGGAGAGGCTTCATTGCTATGGAGCCAGCATAGAACTCAACCCCACTGTATTATTAGTAAATGGCGAAAAGATACCATTGGGGGACCACTTGAAGGGTCTGGGTCAGTGGTAATAGAGGAGGATATAAAGTTACCTCCTAGAAATGCAGTGTTGGTAAGAGAAAGGCTGGTGACAGGGAAGAAGATAAGAGGTAGGGTTGTCCAGCTGGTCCCTATGGATAAAGATAACTCTGAACAAGTGAGGTAGTCCTGTGTGAAGCAGTTGTGGGGACAGCAGAGATAGTGCCCATATTGTCAGTAAATCAGGCCAGCAAAACTGTGAAAATAAAGGATAGAAAAGAGGTAGGAATGGCTTTCAATGGGTGAAATTGAATAAAAAGAAGAGATGTGTGAAGCAAGTGAAGGAGGTAGAAAACGAGGAAATAGTGGCCTCAGACAAATTTAAGGTCAGAGTGAAGGCTCTGCTAAGAGCTAACCAGGATATAGTGTCCAGCTCAAATAAAGAGTTGAACCAGACTAGCACAGTTAAGATGTTAATCAATATGAGTGAACCCACCAATTGAGCTGAGACCCTATAGGAGACCCATACATAAGTGGCCATTGGTAGAACAGGCAGTCAAGGATGTGATGGAAGCAGAGATGATAGAAAGGTCAGAATCCCCTTAGAGCTTTCCCATAGCAGTAGTTGACAAAAAGATGACGGGCACCAGTTTTTTGAGGACTTCAGAAAACAATGTGGTTTCCAGACCATTGATGCTGCCACTGCTGTTGATCGATGATATACTGGCTTTGTTGAGGAAGGATAGGCTCTTCACATTAGATCTAAGATCAGGGTACTGGCAAGTGGCCCAGAAGGAGACAGACAAAGAGAAGGCAGCGTTTGCGTGCCATGTAGGACTTTTCCAGTTCAGAGTCATGCTGTTCTGGTTGGCTAATACTCTGGGCATATTTCTGTAATTGATGTCAATAGTGATGGGGTGCTAGAGAAGCAGAGAAGGTATCAAGCCTGATTTAGACAAGGTTGAGGCGATCAGGGAAATGCCTGAGCCCAAAACAGTAAGACAAATGAGAGGATTTATAGGAATCATAAGATACTATAGCTGATTAATCTTCATTCTCCAGAATAGCCACTCCTCTGATAGCCTTAACTAAGAAATATGCCAGATTTAAATAGACAGAGGACAGTAAGAGAGCATTTGACCCATTAAAAGAACAGCTAACCACTGTATCCTTGCTGACCTATCCAGACTTCATCAAGTCCAAGTACACAGACGCAAGTGAACAATGTATAGAAGCAGTTCTCACTCAACCATGTCCTGAAAAGCATGCCCGAGTGCCAGGTATACCAGAGAAGTACCAATATACTTCCTGTAACGCAGAGACCTAGCAGAGATGGCCTGTAATAGAAAGGAAAGCGTTTGCTGTCATGTACGACCTCCAGAAATGTGACTACTATTTTAACAGAGCAACATTTACCATAAAAACTGACCATAGACCTCTCATGCATCCAATGAAATAACTTTCTCTCCCACCTTAGCGCAGAGTTATTACATAACATCAAATTCCTTTTCTTCTATCCTCTTTCAGCCAATCAGGGACTTCTTCTCATCTGCCTGAGTGGAACTACCATATGACGTCAATTTTCTTTTCTTCTTTTCAGCGAATGTTGGATTGTGTTTTATTGCCCACTGGGAGGGACTATTACATGATGTTGTCTTTTTCCTCGGGGAATTTTCAATCTAGTCATTCTTATAATTAATTGTCCTTTTATCTTTCTTAGCAAAGTGAATTTT
The DNA here is from genome assembly GCA_037127315.1 of Ascarosepion bandense. Classification (NCBI taxonomy): domain Eukaryota; kingdom Metazoa; phylum Mollusca; class Cephalopoda; order Sepiida; family Sepiidae; genus Ascarosepion; species Ascarosepion bandense. The sequence continues at coordinate 1,659,960 of JBBBDQ010001084.1, read as the reverse complement.
GACACCTGACCTCTCCAGCTGTGCTGTGGAGAATTTAGAAAAACAAAAATTTCTCAGTTATATATTGCTCAAACACAATACTATTCCTGTCAACAACTTTGCCTGATATTTGTGACCTCGATTAGCTCTGCTGTTTTATTCTACATTAAACAATTACACTTGTTAATCTCTGATTCATATTTATTTTTAGTCCATTTGCAATCTTTTGGGAAATTGAATCTTTTCTCAACCAAAACAAAAAAAAGATTGTCTTTTTTTTCCCTCTGTTCATATTGGAACAAAATAATTTTTTTTTCTTAGTTAATTCTTTTCTATTTGTAATAAGTAATAATAATAATACTAACAAAATTCTTCCTTTCGCACCATGTTAAAATATTGTTATAATGGAATTTACTTTATACTAACAGAATATGAAGAGACTGGAAGTAGTTCATGACAGTGTGTGTGACATGGCAAGTCCTAGTTGCGAATGTTGAAATTCATAGAACTAATAAGATAGTGATAAAGTAATGGGAAGGTTGCAATGTTTTGCTTCTGGGTAAGGGCTTGTAGGGTGGAAAATAACAATCACTTACAAGAATGTGTAGGCACTTTTGGATGACTAGAAAGTGGAGACTGGATAGCTCTAGCCCAGATATGGCAGCAGTACTCTATTTTTTTGGTTTCACCTGGCTCTTATAAAAGTAAAAGCTAACAGAAGGGTACTCATCTAATGCTTGACACTCTTTCAGCAATAAACATCAACACATCAGCAGTTGGCTTAAAGAGAAAGTCATATTGTCTGAAAGAAAACCTTGCAATTTAAGGTGCTTTACCAATTCAGAATTGGTTAAAGCCTCTAGCACTTTGCCAAAAGAAAGCAGAAGTCTAATAGATCACTGGTCTAAAGGATCAGATAGTTTGCCAGAGTTCTTAAAAACAGGAACTATAGAAGAGGATTTCCAACAAGCTGGAAAGCAAGAAGCATCAAGAGATTTATTATAGAGGTTAGAGAAAACAGGGGCCAGTTCAGGAGCACATTTGGTTAGGACAATTGCAGGGATATCATCAAGTTTGCATGTTTTCTGGGGATTGTTTGGAGATGATAGTTGAAACCATAGGTAGTTTTATTCATTAATAATGATGTCTTATATTGTAGTGATGTAAAAAATATTCTTTCAGACCTTATTCTACAAAAGTTGTGAATTGACATTAAATACTTTTGAGCAGGATTTTATATATTACTGAATACATATCCAGACATGTTTCTGTCTTCACAATTGTCAATGTCACTTGGAAGATGACCTTACTTATCAATTAACTTTCTGAATAAAAAATTGTGGTTGACCAACTGTGAAAGATTGATTTTTGTTTTTGAAACTTTAGACATTTCATACTGAACACATTCATAATGGAAGATGTTATGTAATAACAATTGATTAAACACACTTCCTTTTTAAACAACTGATAAAGGATAGCATAATTTGACAAAAAAATTGAAAACAAAAACTTCAGTTTAACCTTAATGTGGACTTTCTATTTTCTTTGCAGGGAAGAATTTGTGCCACCAAAGGGAAAACTTGTCAAGGAAGTGACCTTGCACCCCAAAACACGTGGTTACAAGTGTGTTGTCGCAATTCTTGTTTCAGATCAGTTGAAAGGCATTGAGGGTATGGGAAAAGTGCATGTCATTTAGAATCACTGAGATACTTTCCACAGCAGTGCTCAAGTTGAAATGAAATATTACACTTTGGCTTTCCTGTTTGCTTTTGTTTTCCTTTTTACTTGTTTCTGGGGTAAAGGATATTAAATAATCCTGAATTTTGTTATTTTAGAATAGGCATCTTTATTCATTTGAAAATTTAAAGCTGATAGTTTAAAATGCAAGGCAGTTTAATTTTTTATCCAACTATAAACAACCAATCAGTTTAAAGCAAGAAGCTTCAATTGAGATAAAAACTTGAAAAGCCTTCTGGGTTGCTTACACTGGCATGCTATCTGATTATTTTAGGATTTCTTTATAATTACAATTATTCACATATATTATTATTTCTTTATATTTTTATTATTATTTCTTGACTGGTACAGTTTAGTAAAAAATAACAATCATTAAAAGTCAACACTGATCTTTTTAAATCGTAATTGCTACAATGTTCTTATACAAAATAAACAGAGGCTTTTAATACTTATGTAAGTGATATAAAATTTTCAATATGAAAAAAATTCAAAGTAAAAAGGTTTTTATGATTACCATAGATTTGTAATGTGAACAAAAATTTATAAAAATTGGAATTTTGTATTGTTTATAAATTTGCGACTTCAAAACAATCCATCAAAATGATTTGGCTTTCATTTTACTATTAAATTTGCAATGTAAAACTATTCATCACAATCACAATGATAAATCTGTAATGTGTAAAATTCTATTAATATGACTCAACTTCATTACACTTCTCAATTTATCAGGTGAAAATATCCAAAATAATTGTGTTCAATATTTTTATAAATTTACAATTTGAAAAAATCCCACTTTTCACTACATCTTCATTATTGTTGTGCAATTTAATAAAATCCATCAAAATCTCTATACCTTCGTTATTGATATGCAATATCATGAAAATTACAAAATAGTCAAAGTTGCCATAAATTAGTAATGTCATGATACCATCAGAATTGCTAGGCCTTCATTATTCTTTTAAATTACTATAGCTTTTTTTTTCTTTCATTACATTTTCATGAATTTTTGCTTTTCATTTTTGACTAAAATAAAGTATTTTCCTTACTCTAAGAAATCGTTAATCCTTGTTCTTTTTTAAAAAAGAATGTTTTTCTGTTTGATGAAAATGTGTGATGGCTTATTGTTTGTCGATTTTGAAAAATAAAATTGGGTTCAAGACTGCTGATATCTCTCTTTCATACTGAAGTCTTAGGACTAGACATGAAACTAAATTTACCTCATATATTGTTTCTATAATATTAAATTATTACTGCCATGTCATAATGGCAAACATATGCTGTCAGTCGAATTTCTACAAAACTATTTGTTAGCATTGATCTATATCTCTTTTGTATTAATGCACTAGAAAAGGCTTGACCAAACTCTTCCTATGGTCTATTTCTATTAACAATCAAATTTGTCATAATTATCCAAAATAGCTGCTGTATTCATTCTCAGTGTTGGCACATAGGTCAGGCACTAATTTTAGGTGAATATCAGATTTTACTGATCACTTTATGTTATGCTTATGGGGAAAATTGTAAAATGATTATTAATAAAACTCACCTACCTGACTGCTATTCTCAGTTTCATATTGAAATTTACCAAGTTAAGCTTAGCAAGGCAAAGTTCATGTGCTGTGTCCCTTCAAAACGTAGGCAATCATAGACTTCCACTTACTCTTGTCATGCTTAATATTTTTCCTCTTGGTATCACTGCTAAACACCACGCTGCTACCTATGTAGTATGCTGCTTTCTCTTGTCCCCTCTTTCCTTCTATCTGTCCTGTAAGTATATGATTTACTTGGCTCTCCTTCTTCATTACATGCCTAAGTAACCTTAGATGTCTCTTCCTGTTGTTAATTATGAATTTTGTTTTGTTTATATCCTGTCCAACACCTTGTCATTGCTTGGTCCATGGTATCCCCTGCATTCTCCTGTAGAACAACATTTCTGCTGCCTGAAGCTTCTCCTTCATCTTTGAAGAGATTGTCCAAAATTCATTGCCATACAGAAGGAGAGATATCACATAGCAGTTCAGCACTCTTTTCTTTGCTTCCAATGAGATTTTCTTGTCTCTCAGTACTTTGGTTAGCTCTTGAAATGCCACTTGGGCCATACCAATGCATCTTCGGATCTCACTGTCACTTTCAATCCTCTGTCAGAATGCATCTCAGGTATTTAAATTTTTTACTTGTTTTATTTTAGTTTCTCCGACCTGTAATTGGCATTTTGGGTTCTTCTTTTTGCTGATGACCATATATTCAGTTTTCTTGAAGTTTATGCTCAGTCCTTTGTTTGCTTTCTCTTGCTACCTTTTGTAAGAGGTCCTGCATTTTCCTTTCTGTGTCTGCTATCAGCACTGTATCAGCCACATATCTTCTATTGTTGAGATTGTGGATCCTGGCAAGGATTTTATTTCTCACAGAATTGTTTCGCTGTATAAGTTGAATAGATCCGGTGAGAAAACACAACCTTGTCTTATGCCTCTTTCTATTTTTGTATAAATGCTGAATTCATGTTCTATCTATACATGAGTGGTTTGCTGCCAATATAGGTTCCAGAATATCCTAATGCCTTTCCTAAAAATGTCAAGGTTATTGAGTATCTTGAACAAGTTTTGTGGCGTACTTTGTCAAATGCCTTTGTGTAGTCTATAAAGCACAGATGAATGTCCTTCTGCATTTGTATTGTTTTTCAGATACCATTCTGAGCATGAATATCACATTCCTTGTTCTAGTATCTTTAACAAAGCTGCACTGTTTATATCCTATCTTTGGGTGGATTCTGCTGCGTGCTCTGTTTACCAGAATTCAGATGATGAGTTTTGTTATTGTTGGGGCACCTTCCCTGTTTACATTAATATGAACTCTTCCTAACACTATATACAGTAGTAGTCATTAGTGGACTACGGAGTTAATGTATACCAGTGATTTAGTCCTGAGGGTAACATTGCCAACTTTCACATCTCGTATTATCTAGTATTCTCTCATATTCAACTAACCGTATTGTACAAAGTTCTACTTACCCTCTCTGTATATATTCCTCTTCAATATATTGTTTTCTACCGTATTACTCTGCGTTGTGTATTTATTGGATCTAACCCCAGATCCACAACAGTGGTGACAAAGATATGAACAGTTCATGTAGAGAAAAAAAAATTATGTTCTCAAGTCAGTCACCACCACAATAGTGGCGACGAAGATACGAACAGTCACGCAGAGGAAACTCGTTACAGTCATAGTAAGATTCTTTTTTTTTTCCGCCACTGCAGTGATTGGTAATTTCTCGTCACTGTATGTGGTCGACCATATGTATGGTTTTATTTGAATCCTTTCTCGTGACTACTGTTTTTCAGGTAAGTTCATTTTTTTCTGTTCGGAACCTCTTTGCCACTGTTGTGGTGGTGACTGACTTGAGAACGTATTTTTTCCTCCACATGAACTGTTTGAATCTTCGTCGCCACTGTTGTGGTGGCAACTGACTTAACGTATTTTTTCCTCTGCGTGACTGTTCGTATCTTCGTCGCCACTATTGTAGAGCCCCTCCAGAAAGCAGGAAGAACAGAAAAAAGTGGAGACAAAAACACTGGAAACGCCAGTGACACCGACAACAAAGGAAGCGCCGACAGTGCAGTCTGAAAAGACAGCCACTACTACAAAATCTGGATGGACGGAGGTGGTGGAAATGGGGGGAGGAGAAGGCTTCCTCTCCTTCAAAGTGGGACTCCTCAAAAAGAAGGCAGCTTCTCCCTCTAAAAAGGAAGGGAAGGAAGGCCAACTACAACAACAAAAACTGCAACAACAGCAACAGGAGCAGCGGCAGCAACAACAGCAACATCAACAGCAGCAAATGAAATGCCTCTCCATGTTCATCATCATTGAAAAGAGGAAGAGAGGAGGAGGAAGAATGTGGCAGGGCTGGATGGCCCATGGTAATGCCCAGGACCCAATCAGCCCCTGCATCATCTGTTAGAAGTACCCCTTTTGAGGGGAGGAGTAAATCTGCCTCACCCAGTTAGACACATTTCATCTCCTTCCCTGAAACCCTCCTCCAGTCTAGAAACACCCTTCTCCACACCCTCTCTCAAAACTCAACCCTCCCATAATGCAGATAAGCCCTTCCCGAAAAAAGAAAAAAACAGAAAAAACATTTTCAAACACAGAGATGTGTGTAAAATAGACAGAGACGTATTGGAAAGGGACCTCCCTTCTCAGAAGAAGGCCCTTCTTAAGCCCCTGTTTAAATTGTCCTCGATCAACGGGAAGTCGGTCGAGGACCCAGCCAATTTCCCGAAAGCTCCTGGTGTAATGACGCTTGTTAGAAACACCGGAGGGAAACTGAAAGTCTGGGATTTTTTACAGGGAGCTGTAGAAGCAAATCTGAAAATAAAAATGGCCCAAACGGGGACCAACTATTTAAAAAAATTAGCCAATTTTTGTGCTGGGAGGGTCCTTGTCATCCTCCACCCCTCATTGTTTTGGGCAGCAAAACTAATGTTCCCCACAGACGTTGGTGGCATTGTCCAGGACAGAAGAATTACGTTCGATATTGGATCAGGAAGCTTGGGACAATCCATCGGGGTCCCTACTGTCATTGATTTCCACTCGGTATGTGACCAGGAGTAATTTTTTGCTTTCTCTTTTCAGGTTTAAAAGATGTCAGTTAAGTTAGCCAGCTTGAATGCAAAGGGCCTTAGGGATTGGAGTAAGGATTTCCACCTGCTTCGAGACCTCTTGTCCTTCAGTGTGGATGTTGCCGCAATCTAAGAGACTCACTTTGTTTGCAAGGCCGATGCCTGTGTGCTGCCTAACAACTTTGTCATCTATTCAGCATATGGGAACCGGCTGGCCAGAGGAGTTTCTTTGCTGGTTAAGCGTACCCTGGACGTGAAGGTGGATCTTGTCCATGTCGGTACCAAGGACCGGCTGATCGTGGCTGATATTGCAGTGAAAAGCAATGCGTTTCAACTGGTTGCGGTTTATGCACCCAATGACCAGGAAAAGTGAGTCTTGTCTTTTCAGCAGTTGGAGCCCTTTCTGGTGGATTCAACGCGACTCGTCTTAGTTGGGGACTGGAATGCCATCCTAGACCCCAAGCTGGATAGAGGGTGAGGAGCTAGCAGGAAGGCTTGGTTGATCTCATCGAAGAATACGGGCTCGTCGATAGATACTGGGTCGACCACAAGGGTGGGAAGATGTGGACGTGGGCTAATAGTTGGCCTTCTACCCGGGTAGCTAGCTACCTGGATAGAATGTTAGTTTGTGGAGTCGACATAAATTGTTTAGATTGTCCCATGTTCCACTGGTTAGGCTACTCGAACCACAAAATCGTTTGTGCCCGAGTAGATTTAGAAAATAGGCCTAGAATGGCTGGTTACTGGAAGTTCAACGTGTCCTTACTGGACAGGTGGGACTTCTGGCGCCAGCTAATTAACTTAGTGCAGCGGGAGTTAACTGTGGGAGTCATTGGGAATAAGTTGTGGGAGAATCTTAAGAATAGTATTAGGTTTTTCACCACCAAGTTTAGCAAGGCTCAAACTAGATAAGGCTGACAAGGTGAAGACACTTAGAGCTAATTACTCCTGGGCAGAGGCTGGTGGGGATCCCCTAGAGATAGCCGTATCTAAGGAGGCCCTAAAGCGGTCAAATAGCGATCGTTATATTGGCCAGGTAATTAGACATAGGTTAAGCAAGATGTTTCCCAAATCTGTGAACATGGGGGCAGAACTGCGCAAGGAAGAAATTCGCCGAGGCGGAGACCGGTACATTCGAGAGGTTCGCAACCCAGAGGGACATACTCTTCAGTTGACTGACAACATGTGCGAGGCGTTTTGTTGGTATTTCAAGATCCTGTTTACCAAGAAGCCTGGTCTCAGTGATGAGGAGTTTTTCAGCTATTTGGCTGACTTCTGCCAGCTTTTGCTGGCTGATGCAGCTAGCTGTGAGGGAGAGATTATAGAAGGCGAAGTCTACGTGGCTTTGAAGAAGGTCGGCAGAGATAAATCGCCGGGTCTTGATGGTTTGCTCTATGAATTGTACTTGAGGCTGTCGCACATCTTTTTCCCGATTTTGACCGACATGTTCAACAATTGGTTCTGGCAGGGGACCATTCCCAACAGGGATGTGATTACGCTGTTGAGAAAAGGCAAGGATGTTGGTAAGGTGTTAGAGGGTTACCGGTACATGACTCTGCTAAACACAGAGTTAAAGATTTGGGTCAAGATCTTGTCAAATTGTTTGCAATTAGTTGCCGAGTCTCTGTTGGGACCTTGTGCTGTGAAGGGCCGAACAATTCAGAGCAACCTGCATCTGATACGCACGATCACAGAGGGGGATAAAAGACGACGAAGAAGCCGCGCTGATCAATTTGGATCAGTCCAAGGCATTTGATAGGGCTGACCATCGTTACCTGGTGGCTGTCCTGCAGGCCGCTGGATTCAAAACCAACTTCTGCCACTGAATTAGCCTCCTGTATCAATCCCCCACGGCTGTGGTACAAGTGAACAAAAAGTTGTTGGGCTTTTTGGCACTGTCTAGGTTGGTCCGACAGGGTTGTCCACTGTCGCTCCTACTTTATGCTTTGGCGTTGGAGCCCCTCTTTTGCTGGCTAAGGGACAGGGCATGCAGTCCGCTCCTATATGGAATCGCTGTCCCTGGTTGTGCTCGAGCCAGGGTTTCCGTGTACGCTGATGACGTCACTACTTTGTGTCCTCCTAGTGTGACGTTGAGGTGGTACAGAAGGTGCTTGAACAGTACGAACAGGTCACAGGGGACAAGATTAACTGCTGGGTTGTGGTTAAGAGCCTGGGAGGGTGTTACTCTACCGGGGCCCTTCAACTGGACAGATGGCCCTGTCTGCATTCCTGGAGTGTGGTTTAGGCCCGACCTCCAGTTGGAGAAAAAATTGGTCAGAAGTACTAGCAAAGGTCAATGCGTTGATCGAGATTTGGTGTCGAAGGAGGTTGTTCTTAAAGGGTTTGGTTGAGGTGTGATTTACATCCATCTTTCCCATTATCCTTTACTGGTTTTCAGTATTCCACTTTGTAAATGGTGTAGGGAGGCGATTGAGCATTTGCTATTCTCCCTTCTGTGGAGAGGAAGCAAATACTACGTCGACAACCGTGTCTGTGTCCAGCGTCCGTATCATGGCGGTCTGAGAATGCTGTACTTGATGGGCCACAAGGTCGCTACAAGGTTGGTTTTTCTCAGGCGTGCGATTTTGGAAAACTCATTGCCGGTTGGGGATAGTGAGGGACATGTTCCCTAGACTTACTATCACTCCCCCGCCATCTCGAGGCAGTGCCATAAGCCTCGAGGGCGATCGAATTTTCTCCTCAAATGTCTGGCGGCCTTTCACAGCCTAGAAAAGTCTTCTATCGTGTGTTAGTGGAGGGCATCGCGAAGGATTCATTACGTGATGTGCTCTGCTTGTTGGAGGGGGAGTTTCACTCGTTCTGGTCTTGGGTGCCAGATATCAATTATCTCAGCAACGCTGAGTTTCATTCACCTGGTGATTGGCTCGTAATTGGTTGCCTCTCAATGACATTTTGAATGAATAATTTAGCAGCATCGCTGCCCATCTCTATAAGCGGTTCGCATTATGTGTTGGTATTCTTTTTTTTTTAACAAAATATTGCAGTGGATGATGATCCGTTTGTAATATGAATTCTCTACTGTGTAAGTATTTATGAAATCTTTTTTATCACATATTATAGCTAAACCTTCCTTCTCTATTTGCGAATAGTTTCTTTCCGCCAGAAGTAGCGTCCTCAAAACATGGTGAATCGGTTTTAGTTTGCCATCTCTTTTCTGTAACAAAACTGCACCCAAACCAAAATCACTTGCGTCACTCGCAACATACATTTGCTTATTCAGGTTCTAATGCGTCAAAGTAAGGTTTGACGTGAACGCAGATTTTAATTTCATGAACGATTTTTGAAAGTCATCTGTTCTATTCCACGTTACGTCTTTTTCAGTAACTGATTTAACGGAGCTGTTAATATATGCATATTTGGTATATAGCTATTATAGCAGTTACCTAGACCCCAACATGATTGCAATGATGCCACGTTAGTCGGTGCCGGCATGTATTTTATCGCGATCGCCCGATTAGGATAAGGAGTTCCGCTGTTTTCATCAATTACTTGTCCCAAATACTTAATTTTCGGCATAAAAATTCACATTTTCCATACTCAATTTAAAACCAAATTCTTTTATTTTTTTTAACATTTCCATTAGATGTTTCGCATGCTCTTCTTGATTTTTGCTTTTTATTAGAATGTCATCCAAATACGCTGTTGCAAAATCCAGATCCGCTAACATTGTATCCATTATTCACTGGAAGATGGTGGGGGCTACATTTATTCCATATTGTAGCCTCTTGATTTTAAATAACCCTCTGTGCATGTTAATGGTTAATAATTCTGCACATTTTTATTCCACTGGGATTTGCAGATATGCCTCTGAAAAAATTTAGAAAATATTCGTCCACCATTTGAATTTGCAAAAATTTCTTCCGCTGTTGGGAGGGGGTAATTTATTTTTTTCAAACAATCATTAAGATCGGTTGAATAATCAGCACAGATTCTAATTTTTTTTTTTGACATCTACTGTTGGAGCTGTCCACGGGCTGTAGTCCGTTTTTTTATATTACACCCAGTTTTTCCAGTTGCTCTAGTTCTTTGTCAATAATTTCTACCGACGCATAGGGTATTGGTCTTTCAAGTTGGAAGACTGGCATTACATTTTCTTTTAATTAAAACCTTGCCTTAACTTTGAAACAAAATCCAAGTCCCTCTGGAAATATTTCTGAGAATTTTTCTTTTAGTTCATTTTTTTAGTTTATCTGAATTTGAAGTAGTACCATCTATTTTATTACAGAAATTATTTATTGGGATGTTAAATAGATCGAATTCTTCCATCCAATCCATTCCAAGTAAATTTTGAGAATTACTCATGACAAATGCTTTTAATTTTCTTTATTTTTCCATTGAAGCAAATATTTATAAAGGTTTCGCCCATAGATTTTAACCTTTCTCCAGTAACACCTTTTGCTTTTTTTCCAAGTTAAAGAAGTTTGGGCATTTTGTTTTTTTCCAAGTTTCAACATTAATGATGGTTAAATCAGACCCAGTATCTATCTGAATTTCTTTTTTTATTATTGAGACAGATATTGAGTATTAACATACTTCTTTTGTACATTCTCAGTTGTTGCCTGTTCAGTAGTGTATTGTAGAAAGTTTTTATTTTTTTATTTTGTGTCTACGGTGTGAAAATTTATGTCCTTTGAATCTGTAAGCATGGCATTTTTTGTGTTTAAATGGACAGTCTTTATATAAATGCAATTCTCCACACCCGTAACACGGATTAATGTTAAAATAAGGTTTATTTTTTCATAATTTGTGCTTTGTTCTTTATTGCCTGAATATTTGCTATATTCCATTCTTCAATTTTTGCATTGACCGCTCTTAAATTTAAAAGATGTTGACATTCTTTTGATAAACTTTGCTAAGTAATTTTTTGGTCAAGTTCCAATTTGCCTAATAACCTGGTACGCATTTCTTCTTCAAACGGTGATGTTAATCCCTGAAAGAAAATTAAACATTTAAATATGTCGAGCGTTAATTCATTTAATTGAAATCTTTTACAATATCTATTCACCGTACTGGCGAAAGTTGTGTAGTCCTAAAATTCTTTTTTTGTAAGATTTAGATATTGCCAAAGAGTATTAAACAATGAACTTTACTCCCCAAATATTTCCGATAATATTTTAATAGTTTCTTGGAAAGTCATTTTCCCAGGGTACCTCGGCAGAATAAAGTTTGCATATTATTTGTGTTCAGTCACCTCAAATTTGCCTAGTAAAAGTCTTTTTTTTTTCTCGTCGGACCACTTTTCAGTCGTTTTTGAAAATTTTCCCGTACCTTTGAAAGAATGCCTCAAATGTCACTTCTTCAGGTTTGTAAATAAATTCGACGACTGAATCAATTACCACCTCTTGCGAGAATGTATTAGAATTTGCTGTATCATTTTCTTTCTTTGTAAAACATTCTAGCAGTTTCACAAATCATTTCTCTTGTCATTCAATGCTCTCTTGAAGACTTTTCAAATTCTCTAGCCATTGTTTTGCAGCTTTCCCTCTTCTAATTTGTGAAGTTTTAAATTTTCTTAACATTGTATTTCTTATTGTTTAAAGAATTCCAACATGCAACTGTTGAAGTCCTCCATTTTATATATTTTTCTCTTTTAACCCTTGAACAACACTTTGTTGGTAGATCGCTATGAATTCAAATCCTTCGTCGCTAACTGTTGTATTGTGGAATGAAGAGATACACCAAGAAATGTAGTTAAACTACTTTATTAATAGAGTTAATACAATATTTACAGTCACACGTGGTAGTAGGTGTAACTTCCCAATGTCTGTGATAATGACAATTTCTCGTGCTAAGCGCACATTGTCTTTTATACATCCAGGCAACCGGATTTCACATGATACGAGCCATGACACAACACGAGCCTATCAGTAAATTCATGTGGACAAATCTTTGATTCTCTTTAAAATAGTAGAAATTAAAGAGCAAAAGTATTGCCTTACCTGTTTAAGGTTTGAGCTTAACGTGGCATTGCTGATCATGTGGTCAATTGTTAATGTCATAGTTGTGCAAGATGAAACCATTCAAAGTGCCATATCCTTGTACGACGATAGAATTTCTGATGGAAGTGTATGCCCTATGGCCCATGTTAGAGCACACCTGAAACAATTTGGACTAGCAAAAATTCAAAGCAGAGAAATACCATTGTACCATCAAGTGAATTGCCGCTAGAACACAATGTTCTACCATAGAATCATTTTAATGGTATAAAGTGAAGCCAAAAGATGATGCATCCGCTGTAACACCACCAGCTAAATCTATATAAAAATGTCAGACCTGCATAAAGGGTGTGTATGTTGTGCCACCACTTGAATATATAGATCCTGGAATTTACAGAGTAAGAGATGCTGTTTAGATAAAGGCTTCACATGATTAATGCATGATACAATTAAAAAAATTCAGAGTGATAAGGATCTATAGCCAACAGTTGGTCCTTGTCAATGGAATACCACGTTATGTCAAAGATCATCGTCCTACTCAGGGATCTATTTTCTTATAAAATGACAGAAGTGAGATGCCGTCTGAGAGCAATTCATGTATGCTGCTGCTTTTCAGAGTAAATTCCGATGATTCACCTGCAGATCCAGAAGAAATGAAATCAGATAATGATTATGCCAAGATTGAGTGAGAAGCTGTAGACACAAATGAAGAGATTGACAAACTCTATCCAACTTTAGAAAGAAGCACTTGTCAAAGGAGACTATCATCTCCCTGCCACTTATGTGATCAAGGAGGAGTGTAAAAGGGAAAATGGCTTATCTCCCAGAACAAAATACACTCATATGTATCTCATGTGAAAAATTCACAGAAGAAAATATGGCTGATCCAAAAGCTTCTATTTAAGAAGAATTTGAGCTCAGAAATTTTGTGAGATGAATTTGTGGTTTATGCAAATTTGAGCCTCAGCTACTCGATAAAATGAGCATGAGTGAGAGAACATTAGAAGTTGATGCAGTTGCCAATGGGTCAAGTGGTAATGCTTTGTGTGTGGAGTTTTGTGGTAGTCTCACTGATTGTGATCGAAAAGACAGGGTACAAGTAAAATGTTATATTGTCTAAGTTGAAGATTAAATTTTAAGTCAGTTAAGTTCAATACATGATGATACATGCCTGGGCAATCATATCTTGAAAGAGACATGTCTGACTGGGTAGAAGATTTTCCCACAGTAGGTTGCCATTAGTTCTGTGGTAGACTGATTGCCAAATAAGGCTATAGAACCAAATGTGTTCTGTTATCTAACCTATAGTTGGAGGGAAGAGACAGATTAATATTTTTACCAAGGGTATCTATGCATAAGTGAATGCAATGGTAGGCTTCCAATAACAGTAGGATTCTACTAAATCAAGTTTTATAGTATTAAAGGATATCGTTATAATGGGGCCTCACATTAATGAGAGGGGCCAGTGTGCAAGTGAAACCGTTGAGAGAAAGGCCCCGAAACAGTGCATATTCTCTCCTGATGACACCAGTTTAAATATAAATTTGAGAGGAACATAATAAATTAAATTAAATCATATGCCGTAGAGAAGCTTGGTGGAAATGTTATTGGCATGAGGAGCATTACACATTCAGCTCGCTTCAGGTGAGTTTCAATAAGTTTTCAGTAATTTACTTCTTCATACAAAGAAGTGTAAATTAAAAGTTAAATGTAGCAAAGTTTTGGTTGAAAGCATCTACAAAAGTGTGTTTAGTTATAGAAAAAGGGTTCAGTGAAGGGGATCAGTTGTTCTGTTAAAAGAAATATTAAATGTATATTTTTAGTTTTGAATATGGCATTTGATCTACTTTTTTTTCATCCTGAACCAATGAGATTGTTGGCATTCTGAATTCTTTGTCATTGATTCAGTCAGTCAGTTAAGTGCCATATGTGAAACATGCTTGGGCGATCATGTCTCGAAAGAGACATGACTGACTGGGCTGAAGATTATCCTGCAGTAGGTTGCCATTGCTTTCTGCGGTAGACTGGTTGCTAGCCAAGGCTATAGAACCCAATCTGTCCTGTTATTTAACCCATAACTGGAGGGAAGAGATGGATTAATACCTTTCCCAAGGGTATTTGCACGTAAGTGAATGCAATGAATTCAACTGGAATTCGAACTCGGATTAGGTCTTTCATTTGAGTCATACAGCTGTTGACAAAAGTTGTTGTTTCATCTACTTTATGAAATTGCTGTGATTAGCAGTTTTTCACTAGATCTGAATTAGAAAACTGAGATCTTTTTTTTAAAACTAAACCTAACACAAAGTAATTCATTTTTATTAAAGATGAGTGATCATTCAACAAATCATCCTAAGATACATTTTCTCAGCTGTTGGTGAGTCTTTTTCATCTTATTTTTGCTTTATCATTAACAACTTTGAATTTATTGAGTGGGTATTTCTAAGTATCTTCTCAAAATTAAATACAGTGACTCTTTTAAAAGCATTATTGATAACACTTTTTTCTGTTTGAATTTCTGAAATGAGGAGTTTTAATTATTTACAGTCAAGCTAATGTTTTTATCTTTGTTGTCAAAATCACAAAGTTTTGTTTAAAAATTTATCTACCCAAATAGATTAGATAAAATTCAGTTCCAAATTTCCCAATGGTTAATAGGATTAACAGATATTGGAAAAGTGCCAGAGTGCACTACAGCTGAAACATTGTGATTCTAACAACAAGGATGAATATAATAGTCTAACTGTAAACAGTTTATTATTTCTTGGAAAAATTAAGCAATAGGCAATTTTCAAAGATTTTTAGCATCTTTAAAAAGTGCATGCAATGTGTGTGTTTTAATAATTTTAAAGATTAAATCAGATAATTTTTTTAGAAACTAACTAGATTTGTTATTGTTATTATTTACACTTTAATTACATGTGAAACAGCAAAAGTTTTATTGACATGTAATGCTCAATTTTTTGGGTGAGAAAACTGGTTATTTTAGTTTGCAGGTAAAAAAATGCAAATGCTGGATAGATTCATAAAAACTTGTGATAAATTATTGTTGCATAAAAGAAGGAGAATAAAAAATCAATAAGTCTTTATAAATAACCCCAAATGTTGCTCTCCTTTAACCAGCATAGATAAACTTTGTAGTGAACAAAACAAGATCCAGACTTAAAATTCAAATGCTAAGCACTGACTGGTTGATTCTGTTAGAAATTAAAAAACTCGAATTTTGCTTAGCACACATGCAAAAGCAAATCCAAAACAAAACTTGAGAAATTTCTTCTATGTTTCACACCTTGATGCAAAATGTTTTTTCGACCAATAGAAAACCAGGAAACATCTAAAAATAAAAATTCAAATCATTTCAATTCTCAGAAATAAATTCTTTAAAGCACCTTTAAAGCCACACAAACTGAATAAAAGATGGATAAGTTCACCTGTCACCAGAAAGAAAAAAAGTGAGCGTATTAACACGGCTCTTGACAAATGTGAAACGATTTTTATTCTCCCTATCTTTCTCCCTCACCTCTTTCTTTCCTCACAGTTCACCTGTCTCTTTTACATTTGATAAATGAATGGCACGTTTTAAGTACTGAATGATTAATTCAAAAACATTCCAACCCAACAATACTGCTCATACATACATATGTCCATATATACGTTCTTGTAAGCATAAAATCATTTTTACAAGAACTACAACATACATTTTAATGACCTTGTATCAACTAATAATACATATAAATTTTGTTTGTAAAAAAACCTAATTGATTTACATGTATACAAATTGTTGTTTCAATTTACAATTTTGATTTTCTAGTTTTATACCCCTCTTATGGTGGGTTATCTAACTAACAAGGCCTGATCAAACTAATCTGTTTCAACACACGTACACTTCACTATTACTGATAACCCACTATAACTTTCCTACATTCCATCAGTATGGATGGTGCTAGTCTCCTAGAAGGAAACACACTGTGCCTCCTTGGCCTCACTCTCTCAACTGACCTCAAGTAGAAAGACTCCATCAAATCTATTGCTGTATTTACTGCTTGGAAGGTTGGATCACTATTATGCCAGAAAGCATTTTTGTCGGAATCTATCTGGCATATTTATAAATCTCTCATTTGTCTGTGCCGCTGCCATATCTTGTCAGGTGCTTCTAGTATTCATCTTGAGGTTCTCAACAAAATCTAAAAGAGGAGCTGCTATGTAATTGTTGCCAACATGGCAGCTCGATTTCAGTTACTTTCTCACCAATGAGATGTGGCTTCCCTCTGTTTTCTATAAATATTTTCACAACTTCTGCTCTGACAAGATTCTGTGCCTGGTGCCCTGATGAAATAAATTTACTTGTACTACTAGACTGACATGAAAAGATCACACTCTTTTACGATCAAAATAGTTAAATATAACCCCAACTTCTACTTTGCCAGTTTCTGTTAACACACATCCTGCCTGTGAAACTTCCTCCCATATATTTGCTTTTGTAAAAATTAGAGTGGATGCATATATACTTTGACATTTTTAATATTTTCAGCACTTATCAATTGGCTGACAAAATTGATATTAAAGGAAATAACTTTGTTGTAACATTAACAAAAGACTGCTCATAACAAAGCAATATGAATTATCAGTTTAAATGAGACACAATCACAATTGTCAAAAGATTGGAACATTTGACATCCCTCAATCTACAATATCTCTTTTTATCCAGAATATCTAATCTGATAGAATTACTGCAAACTGTTAACTGTGCAATTCATAACCATGGGTCCTTAATGATTGTGACCAGAGGTGTCTGGCTAAAATTATCTGCAATGACAGACTAGTGACAGTGGCTGAAATCACATCCACATTCTCTGGTTTAGATAGTAGCTTCCTTCTGGATACCCTGACAAGGTTGCCACTCTTACAAATTTGATTAAAATGCTACTATAAAAAGATAGAATAAAACCAGTAATAAAACAGAATTAATAATGAATGTATTGGCCTAAGCAGTTTGGATAAAAGCAACAATAATAAAATGGAGGACAACTATTAATAAACATACAAGCCAAATTCTTTACTGTACAGAATGTATGAGTTGTTAAAAGCATTCAATATCTCAGCATTCAAAATCATTGAATCGTACTTAATGAAAAGCTTTTATAAAACTCTTTCATCAACCATCAAACAAAACTACATATATATATATAGAGAGAGAGAGAGCGAGAGAGAGAGAGAGAGTTGCAAAAATACCGAGAACATCATCAAGCATTACATATACAACAATAGATCTAACCTTAAGTGATCCTGCAACATATCTAGACTATAGCTGGAAAATATATTATGATACACCTTGTAATCATCACTTACTAGTTCTGTTGAAAAAGTCTAGATTTTTGCCAGTGAATGAATACTATATTGAAAAACTTAAAAAGTCAGCTGGAAGGAATTTTAAAATGCATGTGCCCTAAAACTTACACCAAGAGACAATGTAAACAATACATAGCACATTACTTATTTTACAAACACTTCTTAATATAGCAAAACAGTACATAACAAAATCAGAATATAAATGTGTCAAACATGACAGACATTGGTTTAATGACGAGTGTAAAAAAAGTGATTAGATTGCATGATTTGGTTTTATTTTCTGAATATCTACAAAATAAATTGAACTAAAGCATGCAAAATAAAGAATACACAATATTTTCTCATGGAAGAACTTTGTGCTCAATATTAATTCTAACAGCAAAACCAAAACAGTATGGAATATGATTCGTAAAATTTCATGGAAAAATACAAAGACTCCTACTACTCAATATTTTAAACAATGTAAGGGTCAGAGGTAATATTCCCAATTTCTGGAAACAAGCTACCATAATTCCAATCCTTCAACCTGGAAAAGTTGCTATGAGTTGCTTATGTAAAATATATGAAGGAAATGTAAATATTAAGCTTACTTTGTTTCATGAAATTAAAAAAAAAATTACAAATTTCCAATCTGGCTTCAGAAAGAATAAAAGCACAATCAAACACCTGATTTGACTGGAATCTTTTATCAGACATTTTCATTAAAAAGGAACAATTAATGACAGTTTTCTTTAACATTTTTGTCAACTTTGAAATCTACACCATAATCCTGAATTAAGACTTGATTGTACAGAAGTGCCTGCCATAGATCAATACAAATAGCTTGAAATAATCTTTGGCAAAAATTTCCTTCATACTACATTTGAAATATCTTTGTTGAGAAATGCAATAAAGTAGCACAACTACACAGTCAACACTTACAAATGCTGGGGAGATAACAGACAGATGCTGCTGAAACTATTGAGCATTGCTTAGATTCGAATTAGATTATGGATGCTTCATCTATGGTATGACAAGAAAATCATACATGAAAGAACTTAAAACCATCCATCACTAGGGTCTGTGACTTGTTCTTAGAGCCTAGAGTATATCCCCAATTGTAAGCTTATATACTGAAGCACATGAATCACATTTGGCATTAAGTCAACATAAGTTAGCATTACAATATTGCATCAAACTTTGTTCACGGCCAAGAAATTCAGCATACAACTGTGATTTTAAACTTTAATATAAAGAATTATATAATTTTAAAGGAAAATGCTATTAAACCTCTTGGCATCTGCATAGAAATAACCTTTCTCTAATACATGATTCTATTCTCTCAAAAACTCATCAGTAGTTGATAAAACAGTCCACTGTAATATTAAGTCTGGCAAAAACACTCCAAAAAAAACCCCCAAAAAACAAACATGTCTGTATTTATGGAATTTAAGGAGACTTATACAGTAAAAACATTTTATGATGGACTGTGCTGAATTTGCCTCTATTCATAAACACCTTTATAAAGTGCTGTATCCTTTAAAGAGGTTACAAACACACAAGATGGTACTCGAGTGAAAGAACAGCAACACGTGTGTAGATGAAAGAAGAGAGGTTTATTGTACAGAGAATACATTATGGCCAAACAGGGAATCTGGTGGCAGGTTGGTATTTGCCACCTACCAACTGAGGCAGGTATGACACAAAGTCAGTTTATGTGGGAATTCTGAGCCCTTAAGCTCAGCCAAAAATATCCCATAGGCTCCACTTAGGGCTTAGTCGGGCTATTGTTTTCTTCAACCCAAGCGAGATTCTACCCTTCAGCAAAGCCTTGCTTGGGTCCTTCTCTGCTCAGAAGCAGAGAAATGAACAAGAGTGCTTGCTCAATCCATCAGCAAGCCTTGTTACCGAGACAAGGTTATTTGCTGCCTTCCAACTAAGGCAGGTTTGACATGAGGTTAATTTATGTGGGAACTGAGTACTTAAGCTTAGCCAAAAATATTCTGTAGACTCAGCTTAAGGCTGAGTTGGGCTCCTTTTTTTTCAAACCAAGCAAGTTTCTACCTTTTGGTAGAGCCTCACTTGTGTCCCTCTCTGCTCGAACACAGAGAGGTGAACAAGAGCACTTGCTCTGGTCCGATTGCTCAGAACGCAAGCAAGCCTCATTGCCAAGGCAAGGTATTTGCTGCCTTCCCACTAAGGCAGGTGAGACAAGGTCTATTTATGTGGGATTCCGAGCCATTAGTCTTAGCCAAAAATATCCTGTAGACTCAGCTTAAGGCTGGGTCAGACTCTTGACTTACGAACCCAAGTGAGACTCTACCCTTCAATTATATTTCAAAAATTTTAAACTTACTAAGATATTATTGGATAAAAATTCAATTTTCAGCATTAAATGACCCAAAAGGGTTGATATGCTGGTAAAACAACCAAATCAAACTTATTGTCAGCTGATGTTCATTGATGTAGTTATTGTTTGGGAACATGTCCCAAATTGATTGCAATTTTCTTTTGATGTGTTATGTAATTTGTTTTTTATAATATCTATATGGGAGTTTGATATTAGTTATTTCCATTTTCAATACCTCTTTTGCCAGTGGGCTGGCTTGCTGATTTCCCTTGATGCCTATATGGCTGAGAATCTTAGTCAATATTAATGTTTTGTACTTTATTAAGTGATATCAGGTTTCTTGGATTTCTTGAATAGAGAGATGATTTGTGTTCTTTTCTTTTAGTTGTTGCTTAGATAGATAAGGAATCTGAGAATATCAAACTTCCTATCTTAAATTTTCTAGCATTTTAAGTACCATCTTAATCAATTGTAGTACTATTGTATAGATGGATGCATTATTTGGTAGCCTGATTTGTTTACGAATTTGTGTTTGTGTCTGTTGCACCCATTCTGTCTAGGATTTTTGGATCAATTTGTGCAGAATGGTTTATACTCACAATATTTGCCTCTTAATTCTCCATACATACTTTTGTTGATTGTTTCTTTTTGTTTTTCTTTGTATCAACATTAGGTCTATGTGGAGTTTGGATATTGTCCATAAAGCTACCTTATTTACTATGACTGGTATTATGTTATCAGGATCTATGTTTATTTGTTCTAATGCTTTTATTAATTCAATGTCCAAGTGAAGTGATGGCTGTTGGTTTATTTCTTTAAACTGGATATACTGAGGTTCATATGTTTTTTGATATACTAAGCTATTTGGGTTGGATTCTAGTTTTAGTGCATAATGGAGGGAT
Source organism: Ascarosepion bandense (assembly GCA_037127315.1). NCBI lineage: Eukaryota > Metazoa > Mollusca > Cephalopoda > Sepiida > Sepiidae > Ascarosepion > Ascarosepion bandense. The sequence continues at coordinate 1,639,091 of JBBBDQ010001084.1, read as the reverse complement.
AATTATGTTTTTGGTTAACTTTTTCTTTAATTTCTATACTGTTTGCTTTCCTTGTTTGTGAACTTGTTCTTTGTCGAGTATTTTTATGTTTTTGATTATTTGGGTTCTTTATATATTTATGTGATTTGTTCATCTTGTTTATTTACTTTTAATTCTCTTTCTTCTGACTTTTGGCTTCCAATTTTGATTTGTATTGAGGTTTGATTGGTTTTGATTATGTCAGTTTTTTGTTTGTGAAAATTTTTTTTTGAGAAATTTTTAATGTTTTGTTGTTATGAAGTTGTTGTCAGTGAATTTTTTATGTTCCCGTTCAGACAGCAATTTTCAACAGTTTTATGCTTCTTCCTGCTACTCTTTTTCTATAGTGTGAATTATAGGAAGCAACACTGGAAAAGTTCTTAGCAAAGCTAACATTCTAATGTTTGAACAAATAAACATATCAGAATATTTTTTCTTTCAGTATTCTTGTATATTTGTATGACTCAACAGAAATTAAGTAATATAACTCCCCAAAAGTTTTTAAAACAGGCTTTGCTAATGCAAGAAAAGTTAGGAAAAGTCTAGGCTACCATGCTATCCTAAGATTTGTTGCATTGGTAAAATTGTGAATTTTCTAGACATTCAACATTTACAGCCATATCCCAGTCTAAGCTGGCTTCAATAATTACTAAGACTTGTTGCCTTTGTGTTGAATAAATTGAGAATTTTTTATTTTTTGTTTTATCTAAAATTACTTTCTAGGTATGAATGGAAAAGAAGATGGATGGAGGCTTTTGCTAAAGAAATCGAAGGAAGACTGGAAAATATTTCAGATGAGGAATTTTGGAAAAGAAATGTTACTTTGATAGACTCTGAATCAAAATATGGTAAGTACCCATGGCAAGTATAGTTATATACTGTGGATGCCATTTGAAAAGTGATGATTTGTAAAGGTGTCTTATAGTCATACCCAGGAAACCTTGACATTGGTTAGCATTGGTGACTGTATGAGAATGGATGTTTCAACCTGATATAGCTGTAAGTCCCAATCTGTCAATGATTGTCATGTGTGAAAAGTCCTAGGATGATCAGATTGTTAATTATATAAATTATGATGAAAAAAAAAATAAATAAATAAAAAATAAAAAAATAAAGTGCCAGTATTATATACCTACATATATAAAATTTTAATTATTTTCAAATTTTAACATTTTCATATTTATTTTTATTAGTTGATGCATCGTCAAGAATTAATAATTTTGACTAATATTCATTATTACCTTTATTTTGTTTTTTAGTTGTTTATCTTTCATTTTGACCAATCATTACCATAGATTGACATCCTTAATAAAGTAGCAATATGAAAATAAAAAAAAATTATACAGAAAAAAAAAAACACGTAAATCTGAAAATGAAAATGAGCATAAGTTTAAAATGAATGATGTTTGTTTGTATTTTCATTATTATACTGGCATATCTTGGCTGCAACAATCAACAAATAATTTCAGGGTTCTTGAAATTGCCACTTATGAAAATTATCCCAACAATTGGCATATTCCTGAGTATGTGGTTTTCAAATCAGAGGTCATGTCACCCTAGGTGATCAATATCACTTTTGGAGTTCACTTTTCTAAAACTTAGTCTTGGTCTGGTTTTGTCTTAAAACCAGACATTGTATTTCAGTGTTTTGTATTTGAAATACTATTATACACGGATCAAGTCTGATGGTAAAACCTCTTCTTTGTTTTCTCATTCCACATCCATCCTTTTCGAACAGATTTCATTGATGTGTCTTAAGTGGTTATAGTCTCTAGACATGAATAATATTAGTCACTTATCTGGGCCTCTCACATCACTTGTCAGTACACTGTCTTTCTAGTACAGAATTATTGAGTTATAAATAATTTCTGTTTTAGTTTATCAAATTTATTCTTAGAAAAACAGAAGTACAATTACATTTTATTCAGTTATATATTCCCTATTACTTACAAGGACATCTTGCTAATTATTAGGTGGCTCTTCAAGTGAAATTCTGCAAGTTTTGATTTTTACAGTTTACGACAAACTTTTGATTAAAGTTTCTCCCCATTAAAGTCTAATGAACACCCTAGTTTGGGTTTATCATCCAATAACATTATGTACCTGTTAATCTCTTCACTAGTGGGTTAAAGAAATTTATTTTTGATTCCCTGTATATATACTGTCACCACCATGCAAAACTAAGACATGTTAGTACACCTGAAATTTATTCTTAACAGTTGTGTGTGATTACCAACAATACATTTTTTAGTAAAAAAAAAAAAAAATACAAACAGCAATATCAACAAAACTCTGAGCCCTGGCTTTATGTTCAGCAATATATTTTCTTGGAAAGAAAAAAATTACCAAAGCTTATAATAAAATGAAATTTTGGTATTAAATGACCTGTAAGGAGTTGATATACCATTAAACAAACCAAACCCACCTGAAACATTTGGATTGTCTTTTAGGTTTTATTAAAAATTGTCTTCACTAGAAACCCTCTGCTAAAAATCCCTTTTTGCAATTACTCTCTCATTTAGGATTAAGGAATGGACTATTCAAAAGTATAAACTGACATAAACTGAACAGTCCCATAACAAAATTTTGTTTTTGACTGATTGGCATAAAAAAGACTGAAATGATTTTCTTCAATAACAGTGCAAATGTGCAACTGTTGTTTTTCTGTCATTAGGAGCATTTGAAACAATCAATTTTATCATATAAGAATTTTAGTGACAGGGATTTCATTTATGTGGGTGAAATACCTTTTTGCTCTGATTCTCCAATTGGTTTATGTTTTTATTGTTTTTGCATAACATAAACATGATTTTTGGACACTAGGTAAGTATTGTTAAGTTTAGCACTTTAAAAAAATTCTATATACACTACAGTACACGCTACACAGTGTACACACCCTCCCTATGCTTTGATTTTGTTGTTAAAAGAAAGAAAGTCAGTTTCATATTCTGAGACTTGATGCATCCAAAATTTCTCAAAAAGAGTAACTGATATTTAATCTCGTTGAAGAAATATTTATTTTCCTATTATGGAAAGAAAAAAATGTCCCTGTTTTAGAGAAACATTTTTGCTCTAAAATAAATGCCTTCCTGCATGAAATGAGAACAATTAGTAGCTTGTGTCATTTTTAAAAAATCCTTGTTATTGTTTCAAACAAACGATTTTTGTCTAAAAAAAATTGAATTGGGGAATTAAAAAGAAAATGTTTGGTTATAGCAGAAATTGTTTGAAGAGCTATATTTAACAATTTTGTTTGAGTTTAACAATGCTACTAACCACACGCACGAGCCAACAGGTCTTTGGAGGCTTGGAATTTTTTTTTACCATTTCTTTTTAGTTTTTCTCATTGTTGGTGGCTTTCTTTTTTGTTTTAATGCCGTAAGTTCCTTAAAATTTAACAAGAATTAAATTGTTCAGCAGTTACTGAGACTAACGCAAAAAACAATCTTGTTCCATCTGAGTATTTTTGTTTGGATTTTTAACTTTTAATAATTAAATTACAAAAAATGAGACAGCTGTACTGATTTTATTCATTGTAATCTTTAATTTTTAATCATGAAATTTTTAACGAACGTGAAAGTGAACTAAGTTAATTGAAATTGAAAGTAGGTCCTTATTCAAAGCCCTGGACAGGGTCAAAAATTTAAATTAAGAAAACGAATGTTCAGTATTGTAAATAACAATACTCGAAACAAATATGTATTTATCTGAACCAAAAAAAGAAATGTAAACCCAAAAGAAAAAAAATTGTTTCGAAAAACAAAAGACTTTTTCGATATCTGACAGAAAATAAGGTCGTAAAAAAAAAAAAAAAAATCATTTAGAGTTCATAAATTAAAATTACTGAAGAAAAATATATTTCGTAACACTAACAGAAAATATTTTTCTTCAGTCTAACTGAACGAATCTTTAATATTTTTTATCATTTGCAAGCAATAATAAAGTCTTCGCCATTTTAAGATTTTTTTTATAAATATTATTTGGTGCATTGTATGATGCTTGCTTTCAATAAAAATATTTTCACTTCGTTGGGATGCGAATTATGAAATTATAAATTTTCATTCTTTTATTTAATTTTTTTAAATAAAAAATCGTACTTACTTATCAATTCAGTCTTTCATTGGAAAAAGATTTTTTATTATCTTCGTACAACGTTAAATAAATAAATATCTGCTTTCTAAAAATGACTCCATTTTTTTTCAGTGTCATAATTTTTATTCTGCGACTGAATTTTCAATCGTGTCTTGCTGTTTATTGCGCTGTTGCATAACTCTGCCATTTGATTGAACTTTAATTCTAACACCTTTTTTTTTAATTTTGTAAGTCTTTTTTTGCTTTTTTACCTTTCATAATTTCGGAATTTCACGCCTTGACTCGGACAGTCGTCGAAAGTCTTGAATCTTCTTGATGCTTTTTAAAGCCTTTCAAGTTTGAATCACCTCTTTTGTTAATATTATTTCTGGCTTCATCAAGTGGCAAATCCTTTTTAGTTACTTTAAAAACATATCTTGAAATTGTCTCTATATCGGAAAAAAAGAAAATAAATCATTGGATAAAAATTCGCCGAAAAGAATTGCCTTCCAATAAATCTGGAATTTATTTACGAACGGCGTCTGCTTAAGCAAAAAACTTTTAAACAGGCCGGAAGTGACGTCACTAAAAGAACCCGTTTCTTCTCCATTCAAAAAAATTAACCCTACGATTTTAAAAACTTTCTTATTTGTTATTGAGCGGCCAAAACAACGGAAAGTGGTTTTCGGTAGAAATCAAGTGACGACAGGTTGCCTCGGTAGACAATTATTCATGTTGAATTTTTATTCTAAATGATTCAGTATATTGCGGGTGGATAATAAGAAACAATTTTGTTGACATTTTTTTTAATCTGAAAAATGAATTGAAATCTGCTTTACTTCCTTTGAAAAAAGTCTCTTGATTTTTGTGTCTTGTACATTACATTTTTACCATTTTCTTTTTTCTTCAGCTGAAACACTAAAAGTGCAATCAGTTAATTTTCAATAAAAAGTCCAACCGAAACTAAATCATACTGATGATCACTGATGAATACGTGCAAAAGATGACGCGATTGTTCGTCGAGGATTTCCACTTCTTTTTTTTTCGTGAGTTCTACGTTTCAACGAAACATGCAGGAGAATTGTGATTCCAATGTGTTGCAACATGGCAATGAATGTAATTGATTTACGGTAAAGTTTTGATTTAGCACCCGAAGGCCTTATCCCTTCAAATTTTCCCAAAACATCCTTATTTCCGTGCAAATGTATATGCTGAACTCAAATCAATAATTATTTATTGAAGAAACCTACCTTTATTGATGTTAACGACCAGAAAAAAAAATCGAACTTCTTCTCGATCTCTATCTTACCCCAAACCACCATTCTCATATCTAATTCAGTGCTGAAGGAGTTTAGGCGTAGGAAGATAATTTTCGGCCTGTTTACTTCCTTTGTGCAATAACTACGCGATTTGTTTTGTTTTGGAACCCAATTTCCGCTGAAAGTTGCTTGTATTTGCGTTTTTTTTCTCCTTTTTTGGGGGTATAGAATTTTTTTAAGAAAGTTAACTTTCAAATGTATGAAAATAAGTGTAGTTTAATTAACCTTCAAATGCATTGTGTGTATTTGCGTGATTTTTTCCTTTTTTTTTCAATTTCAGATGAAAGTTAACTTTCAAATATATGAAAATAAGTGATAACTGTAGTTTTACTTAACCTTCAAATATATGAAAATATATTTGCGTGTTTTTTTTTCCTTTTTTTATGAAAATAAGTGATATTGTAGTTTTACTTAATTTTTTCCAATGAAAGTTAACTTTCAAATATATGAAAATATAGAGTTTTTTTTTTTGAAAGTAAGCTTTCAAATATATGGAAATAATTGACAAGTGTAGCTTAATTAACCTTAAGTACCAAAAAAAAAAAAAAAAAAGGAAAAAAAGAATACATGCAATAACCTTAACCCTAACCCAATTATCACTTATTTTCAGTTTTGTTCTGAAATATGAAAATTTTGTGTAGTGATATTTTGCTTTTATAAATCACTGTAATAACAAAATAACAATAGTAAGCTCTAGTCTGTACCTAGCACTCTCTATAAAAGTAAATACTTGAACAGTGGGTTTTTAATCTACGTGTCCTTTCACTTTGCTGTAATATATACACACACACACATATATATATATATATATATATATATATATAATGAAATTTCTAGAAATTAAATTCTGTAGGCAAAATTGGTTTTATTAGTTAAATGCAGGACTCATTAAGTAATGTATTATATTTTGCAACAATTTTTAGTTCCTTTTTAATGAGTTACTAATCTGTGTTGAAAAATCTTAGTATCAGCCTGGAAGTGAATCAGAAGTATCCTGGAAATGTTAACCCTTTTCAGCATCTGCTCTGGTGTCAGCATTCTTAGGACCCATTTTACAGACAGCTTGCTCATCCCTAAGATCTCAGTTAAAACAGTATGGACTGAACCTGAACTAATATCTATGGACTTAGCTATCTGCTGAACTGTAAGAAATCTGTCATCCAAAGCCATATGGTGAATGGCATCAACTTGTTCATCATTGGTTGAAGATTTTGGATGACCTGAACAAAAGTCATCATCTGTGCGTAGGAAGTGGAGTTTTCAGCAAGTGTCTGTACCATGTCTTCATGTATTTCCTTGGATATAGTACCTCTCTTTTGCAGGTACTTTACAACAGCTCTGTTTTGTCCTTTTTTAGTTTTGTTGCACACCTCTCACCTTGAATGACCCTTGTAGTGAAATATGTTTAGTAAATTTTAGAGGATGAGCATATTGAAGAAGTAAGGGAATGGCATTTCTAATACAAATGATTTGGAGAGAATCTAAATAGTGTGTTAAAAATTACTATTTCTTTTTTAGTTAATCCTCAGAGTTTCAATTAAATATCGAAATAAAAAAGCTTAATATCCAAATTTGCCAGCTACTATCTAACCATTTGCTCATTATGATGAGATTCCTATTCCCATTTTTAGGGAGGCTAAAAACCCAAATGAAGAGGACACTGATTATGCGCAAGATGGAATGTTAGAAAATGTGATGAAGTTAGATGGAAAAACTGATTCCGGAAAACTACCCATAGTGAGAATTAAACAACTTGGTTTATGCTCTAAAAATAATTTTTTTAAAACTCAATTCACCCCCAAGCAAGGCACTAATGCTACTAAGATGCAATAGATTACTGGGAGTGAAAGAGAATAAAAAGACTTTAGAAGCAGCTGAACACTCAGTCCTAAACTGAGAACAAGGGATAAATCTATATTTTGTTCAAAAGACTAGAGAGTGGTGTAAATTTGATAATAAGCAAATATCTACTCCTATTGATGAAAAAAACAACGAATAAATAGTATGAATTTTATAGTTTAGGTGGAGATGTTAGAAGAATAAAGTTGAAGTAGAATTTAGAAGGAACTGGAAAACAGATGAATTTCTACTCCTATTCAGATACCAGTGTGAAGAAGAAAAAAAAATTACAGAATACAGTCAGATTTTGATATTGATCCAAAGACTCATCAGAGTTGTGAGCTTCAAGACTTACTGAAAAGAATTTGTTTCTTCCAGATATTATCACAATCATTGTTTTATCACAATAGACTCAGTATGTTATTATGGTTTTTCAGTAAAGATGATGGCTTTGTGTACTGTCATAATATCAATTTGCTCTTGAATGAAATGGGTGTGAAAATCTCCTCTACTGATAACTGGAAATTGTTTATTGATAGTTCAAAATGATGTCTGAAGTGTTTTTTCTATATCATGACAATGAATTTGGTTTGATTCCAGTAGCTCACACAATGAAAGCAAAATAAAGACATGAAAGTGAGAAACATGTTTGGCAATTGATATATGATCAGCATGAATGTACATTTGAAGATAATTTTCTACTTCGATAACAAATTGGATACACAAAATATCCAGGTTTCTTTTGTTTATGGAGAAAATAGGTTGAAATTTGAAAACTGGGTGGAGGAGATCTGGTATTGCAAGTAAATATTTTCTCACAAATTACTTCCACAATGCAGAGAAAATATTTCCTTGCAATACCAGATCTCCAACAAGTTATTTTGGCATTATGACGGTCAAGACTTTTGACGCGAAGTTGATACCAAAGTTTGATGGTTCAGTAACCTGACTGGCAGTTACTGAATGGATTGAGAAGGTAGAACTTGTTTGTGACCTGTGTGGAATAAAAAGGGTTGAACATGTTCTTCCTCTGAGGTTGATGGGCAGAGCATTTGCTGTTTACCAACAGTTAAACTCGGAGCAAAAGTCAGATGTTGAGCAAATAAAACAAGCCCTGCAAATTGCCTTTGCACCAGATTGTTTCTTGACTTACAGGCATCTTCTCGTCAAACTGGCAGTCCCTGGAAAAGTGATTCCACCCAGGGCATCTATAGCATCGCATACCCTGCCGACATTTATTATGTGGATATTTATCAGCTCTGCCTGGTGAAATGGTAGATGCAACCATTTCCTTGGTTGTGATTTGATCATTCATTATGGCCTGAGCTCGGTCCAGTAGTTGGTTTGTCTTCATGTCTTCCAAGAAAGGCGTAACCATTGAGAGATCAACTGAATGTTAGAGAAAAGAACATTATAGATGAGCCATTTGTTGACAGAAATAGAATTCTATTTTCTCCATTTTGAGGTCAGTTGAAACAATTTGTGAAAGCTTTGGATAAACAATTAGGGCTGTTATGACTACATCCATATAGCCTTTCCAAGGCACAATAATGAAAAATATAAAAGCTGCTGTTTACTGTAGATCTCAAGTAAGAAAGTTGATTTTGGGTTCAAATTTTGTACTTTCTATTGTTAAAACTTAAGCAAAAGCCTAGAATGCATTTGTAGGAAAAAACATAAAATCTGAAGATGCAAACAAACGTAAGTTTAAAATGAATGATGGTTGTTTGTATTTTCATTATTACATTGGCATATCCTGGCCAATAACAAATAATTTCAGGGTTCTTGAAACTGTCACTTATGATAATAATCCCAACAATTGGCATATTCCTGAATATATGATTTTTAAATCAGCAGTCAGAGGTCATGTCTCTCTTTTCAAGTAGTACCATTGTCAGTTTTGAAGTTAATTTCCCAAAACATTTTTGGTCTTTTTGTATGAAATCAGGCATTGTATTTCAGTGTTTTGTGTTTGAAATACTGTTATACATGAATCAAATCTGATGGTAAAACCTCTTGTTTTCTGATTCCACAATCATCACTTTTGGACAGATTTTATTGATGTGTCTTAAGTAGTGATAGTCTCTAGACATGAATAATATTGGTCACTTATCTGGGCCTCTCACATCACTTGTCAGCACACTCTCTTTCTGGTATGGATTTATTAAGTTGAGTTATAAATAATTTGTTTTTGTTTATCAACTTTATTCTTAGAAGAATAAAAATACAATTACATTTTATTCAGTTATATATTCCCCATTATTTGCAAGGACATCTTCTTGCTTATTAGGTAGCTTTTCAAGTGAAATTCTGTAAGTTTTGATTTTTAAAGTTTATAACAAACTTTTGAATATGGTTTTCATTAAAAGTTTATACCTGTTAAAGAATTTTGCAGTAATCCAAAAAAGAAACAAAAAAGAAAAGAGTAATCGGTTGGTGCACGGCCAGGTAAGTACATTGGGGGAGAATAGAACAGTATTTTTCCTACAGATGAGTGCAGAGCAGTTTTAAGCCAAACTTTTATTGATATGCTGCAGCTGATGGATGTAGAAATATGCATTTAGTGTTTCATTGTTTTTTGCAAAATTCTAAAGACATGATTCTCTGATGTTCCTACTGCATACAGATAAAACAATAACATTAAAATTTTATCCAAAAATTAATACACACATTTATACACTATAGATTGTGTTTAATGGAGTGAGGCTCTGGCCATCATGGCAGAAACTTCTCCCCAATCACTGGAGGAAAAGATGGAACAATCTCCATCCACAAAAATCCCAGCTTGGGCAGTAAACAGGCTTAAAAATGGTGTAAGCTATTATACCTGAAAATGTTCAAAATATGAGAATGTGAATGGGAATGACTTTTTAACCATTCTTGAGGGTTTAGATGCTGCAGTAACCAGGAGAATTTCCTTGCTAAGCACCAACATAAAAATGCAGAAATTGATTGCAATCAGTAAGGATATGATAAAGTTTCTGAAAAGTCTGAAAATTGGCTCAAATGCTATGTGAGATATTCTGCTGGCAAGAGAAGAGGAGCTCAAACAACTGGCAGTTTACTCATATCAAAAATAGGCCCGACTTCGGATGGAATACATGGGCACCTAGAGGATGAGTGTGACTGTGCATGGGGTGCTGGTTGACATTATTGATACAACTGCAGCTGGGTCTATCAATGGAGGCAGTGAGGATGTAGAAGTCTAGCAGGTGCAGTTGGAATCTGATGGGGAGGAGGAAATGCTTCTGCCTCATTCCTCTTCCTTGAAAAGGAGGAGAGAAGAGAAGGACAAGAAAGAAGGAAAAAGTTTTAAAAAAAAGTTTGGTCTCGTCAACAGATTCTGAGTCAACTTGAGAGAGGAGAAGTGGACTGCGGCACAGATGTGGCCTTCAAACAGGTGGCTAGTTACCTGGATAGAATGTGAGTGTGAAGGGTCACCGTAGATCTGTTTAATTGTCCCATGGTCTACTGGTTAGTCTGTTTGTACTATAAAATTGTTTATGCCTGGATGGTTTTAGACTCTGGGCCTAGACTGGCTCAATATTGGAAATTCAACTTGTCCTTCCTGGACAGGCAGGAATTCTGACTAGTTTTGTTCAGCAGGAGTTAGTGGGGGGCAATTATTGAAAATAAGCACTAATAGAAGCTTAAAGATAAGATTAAGTTTTCAATACTAAATTTAGTCATCAACTTGCTTCTAGATAAGGCTTCCAGATGGACACCACCTGTGGTCATCCATCAATATGTATAAGGCATTTTGACAGCATTGCCAGAGACAATTTACCAAGGATTCTGGTCTCTGTGACAAAGAGTTTTGTAACTATTTATTTGACTTTCCTCAACTCTCATCAACTGAAGTGGCTGGCTATGAGGGTGAGATACCAGAGGGTGAAGTCTACTTTGCATTGAAAAAGGTTGACCAAGGCAAATCTCCGAGACTTGATAGTCTATCCTATGAATTGTACTTAAAGCTGTCACACATTTGTTCCTATTTTGACAGTGGTATTCAATAATTGGTTCTGGCAATAGTCTGTTCCCAACCAGATCTCTAGTGGTTAGATCATGCTGTTGAAAAAGTGCAAGCATGCTGGAGTGGGGTGCAATTAGATGATTAAAAGCTCATAACTCTACTGAACACTGTGTTAAAGGTTTTTGCCAAGATCTTGATGGAGCATCTGGAGTCAGTTGCTGAGATTCTGTTGGAACTGGAACAGACTTGTGCTGTGAAGAGCCGAACAATTCAGAGCAACCTGCATCTGATCCACATGATTCTAGAGGGTGTAAAAGAAGAAGCTGGGACCATGCTGATCAGTCCAAGTTGTTTGAAAATTTCAACCATAATTACCTGCCTACTATCCTGCAGTTTGCTGGTTTCAAACCTGACTTCTGCAAGTGGATCAACCTGATGTATCGCTCGCCAAGTATTGTCGTGCAGATGAATGGGAAGCAGTTGAACTCTTTTGCGCTCTCATAGTCAGTTTGTCAGGGTTATCCCCTGTCACTCCTACTTTACGCTTTGGTGCTGAAGCCTCTCCTTCATTGGCTGCTGAGGGACATGGTGTACAGAACATCGCTATGAGGAATTGGAAAAGTTCAAGCCAGGGTTTTATTGTATACCAATAATGTATCTATTTTCATGTCATGTCCATGTGACATTGTGGCGGTGCAGAAGGCACTTGACCTGCATGAGAAAGTCCCAGGAACCAAGATTAACCGCAACAAATCTTCTGGCTTGTGGTTAGATGCTTGGAAAGATGTTGCTCTACTGAGGCCCTTCAGTTGAACTGAGAGTTCTTTCTTGAAGTGCAGTTTGGGTTGTTTTTTTAGCTGAAGAAGAACTGGTCAGAATTACTGGCAAAAGACATAGTGGTGATCTGGTCTTGTTTCTGAAGGTGATTATACATAAAAGTAGAGCTGAGGTATATTCCGTGTACGTGTTTTCCCTCATTCTTTACCAATTGTCAGGACTCGCTTTCTACGTGATTATATAAAGTGATCATGTGCTTACTGTTCTCCCTTATGTGGGGTGGACGCAAGCTGAAGGTCAGTAGAGAAGTCTGTGTCCAACATCTATGACATGAGGGCTGGAAATGCTACACTTAGAGTGTCATCAGCATGTATCAAGGTTGGTTTTCCTATGCTGAGGAGTATTAGGGCTGCTTTTCCAAGCCTTGCCATCACTCCTCCAAGTTCTTAGGCTGAATGTCATTGTAAGCTCCCAAAACAGTCTGAATTCTTCCATGAGTGTCAAAAGGTTTTGCGTACTACTCCGTGGTTCAGTGACCTTTCATAGTGACCATATTCAGAATTAATGGAGGGGTCACATTGGACCAACTCTGTCAGCATCTCAGCTTGTTGGCAACTGAGTTGCGCTCTTTTTGGTTTTGGCTGCCAGTGGTGAATTATTTTAGCTGTTCTGAGTTTTTGCTTACCTGGTGACTGACCTGAAAGGTGCTATGTCTCAATGACATGGGCTTCAGAGTGGATGGTTAGATATGCCAGACTGTTATTGGTTTGACATTGATTTGGAAGAAACGGCTTGGCACATCTTCTACCACTGTCCTCAGGTGCCCCAGTTCTTATATCACATTGGCAAGTTGACATCTTATATCGATCCTGAACATCTTGTGGCCATTAATCTCTTATATGGGATGATATAATGTGCCCCCCCCCCCATGTCCTGGGATGAGATAGATGGTGTTTCTGATGCTGCTAGCTGTGGCTAGAATGGTGGTGTGGATGATGTTGATGGAAGAAATCTTACAATATGAACATTATTCTTATCAGTACTTGGTTGGATTCTTTCAACATCAGCTCAAGAGGAAGATCAGACTTAACAGTAAGTGTTTGTTTTCAGTATATTCTAATGAAGGATTGATTAAAAGTGGTGAGCTTAGTTTGTGTAAATGGGGCTAGTTTTGATTTTCTTTTTAGTTGATTTTTCCTGTTGTACCCTCCACCTCTTGATTAAGGTAGATGCTTTTGTTTACCTAGTTAATGTGAATAATTGTCTTTTCTTGTCTGCTTCCAGCATTCTCTTTTGTTATGATGCATATCAAGATTCACCCCTACTCCAGGTTGTTTTTCTTTCTACCCCCTTTTTATATTGACTGCATAATTTGATAATTCTCTAAACCATAATTTGTTTTGTCTTTACATGGCCCCTAGGGAGTGAGCTGCTTGATTCTGCTTAGCTGCTGAATACAGTGGGTTCTCCTATTTTTCTGTGGGAGTGGACGGGTCCTATTAACATTTAATTTTATTTTGAATGGTTTGTTGTATTTTATTTTTGTTGTTGGGCATATTCCCTTCCCCACTATTTCATGTCATAATTTTACACACTTTTATATTTAAAATAAAACAAAAAAACAGTTGTATACATTTTCTTTGTCATGAACATTTTAGTAAAATCCCTGTGAATATGTGGTATTATGGTATGTGTTGGACTGAAGGGTGATGAATGAGTTTTTTTTGGTGTATAAGTAAATTCTAATGAATGAACTGGTCATAAATCAAAGTAATTTGGTGTAAGCTAGTAGTGACAACCAACATTTCCCCAGCCCCATTTGGTCTTGAGTCACATGAAATATAATATTTCAAAATAAGACATTCATGGGGATTCAATATTGTGGGTGGGAAGTTAGTAAGAAACACAATTTTGTTGACATTTTTAATCTGAAATCTGTTTTACTTCCTTTGAAAAAATAACTTGATTTTATAATTTTGCATCTTGTACATTTACCACTTTCTTTCTTTCTTTAGCTGAAACATTAAAAGTGCAGTCAGTTGATTTTCATAAAAAGTTCAACCGAGAAAATCATCATACTGATGAATACGATCAAGATGACTTGATTGTTCGTCGAGGATCTCCATTTTACTTGAGTTTTACGTTCCAATGAAACATCCAGTCAGATCGTGATTTGATCCTGTTACAGCTGGTTACAGGTTGGTAAACATTTTAATATAATTGATTTGCTTACATACACATTATAAAAATATTTTTATAAGTTAGTAATACAAAATAAGGAAAATGATTGTAGAGACATGGCCATAATTTGCATTTTGGAAAAAAATTAAAGTAATTTTGTTTTGTCTATAGATTATGTGCTAAAAAAAGATATATTGAGTATTTTGTTTTACAGCATAGTAATCTCATTGGGTTATTTAATGCCGACAAAGCTTTTAAAATAGACTCATATATTGTGGTATCCCACACCAGAACTTGTATTAATTCCTTCTCACATGAAATTGGATAAAAATTACTACTTAATTATCATAAGACAACTTACCAATCACAGCTTGGTGACAATTTATCTATCGCATTGTTTTTTACCTTCAAATTTTGTGCAGTCTTTTGCAGTTTTAGGCTTCAGACAGCTTTCTAAGTTTCTCTAAAACTCGTAATCTGACTGGCCGATGTCCTTCAAATAATTATTTCTGCACAAGATATAATTTTCCTGCCAAGGCATTTTGAGCCACTCAGTCAGTCAGTTAAGTGCCATACGTGATACACGCTTGGGCGATCATGACTGACTGGGCAGAAGATTATCCTGCAGTAGGTTGCCATTGCTTTCTGCGGGAGACTGGTTGCCGACCAAGGCTATAGAACCCAATCTGTCCTGCTATTTAACCCATAACTGGAAGGAAGAGACGAATTAATATCTTTCCCAAGGGTATTTGCGTGTAAGTGGATACAATGGATTCAACTGGAATTCGAACTCCGCTCCCTGGCTTCTTATTCCGAGCCGATATCCACTGTACTACAATGCACATCCTTGAGCCACTCAGAAAAGTATAAATACAGCAGATTTCTTTTCCTCCATCAATGAGTATCCACCTGCTAAGAGAATCCACGTCACACCAAATCTCACCCAGCAACACACGGGAATCACTTGTAAAATCCAACTTCTACTATCATTTCTTACGATCTATTGACCGTTGAACTTTGTGTTTAATAATTACACAATAAGAATATAAGAATTAATTCACTTACTGACTAATTGCCAGGCTGTATTCAACAAACTTTTCATCATTCAAAATATTCACAGAACTATTCAGTGCTAATTGTCATAAATTACATCTTCAACATTCAAACAAAAAGTAATTTTTCTGCATATATTCATGGTGTCTCGGCTTCAGTTACTTTTCCACCACCATAATGTTACTTCCCTGAGCTCTTTCTAGAAATACTTTCATGGTAATTGGTCAGATAAACTCTTTGCTATGGTACCTGACCTTTATGAATTTAAGTGCAGTACTAGACTTGCATCAGGATCTCACCAGTTCAGAGTTGAGTTGGCTAGATGTAGCAGTAAATTCTATGCTAATAGTTTTTCTTGCACTTCTTGCTTGTGGAACATCCTTCTGGCTCCATGCGTTCTAGCCAACTTTAATCTCAAAAAATTTAAATTCTATGTCAGTTGCTATCTACTGTCCTCTTGATTACTCTTCCTGCCCATTATTAATGTTTCTGTTTCTAATTTTTTCACACCTAGTAACCCCTTGTGTCTTAGTGGCTTTACTGCCTTGCATGGGGTGACCTTGATAAAAACAAAATTAGAGCTTTTACAGTATCTATTAAAATTCTCTGTTTTGACAAGCTTTTGTGTCACAAATATGTTCTCATGAAATCTCTGACTGACTTTTATTGATTGTTTTAATGTCTGAAATTGTGTTTTGATTTATGTACTGTGATTTTGGATAAAAATAACCTAGGTCAATAACAGATGTGAGTGAACATGTTTGAATGATCCTATATTGCGTTAAATCAAACTTTTGATGAAATTATGTTTTAAAACTTATGGATAATTAAATATACATGAGACTTTTTGAACAAGGTTCATTGAATGAATTTTGTCTGAGCATGCCTGTTAAAGTCCTAAATTATTCATTGGGTCTTTTACAGTATTGAAATTCTCTGTTCTGACAAACTTCTGTGTAATGAACATGTTCTCATCAAATCACTGGGAAACCATGACTGACTTTTAATGTTTGAATTTGTATTTTGGATAAAAATAATCTAGGTCAATAACAGATGTGGCTTTTGAGTGAAGATGTTTGAATGATCCTGACCATCTTTGTTTTATCTGTGGCTTGTATACTTTGCCAAAACAGCAAAGTAACATTACTTATGTAAGGAACAAATGATATATTTTTGTATTTTAGAAGAACTGTGCTCTTCCTATTTGAGGGTCATTCACAAACCTCTAAGCCTCACCCAGAAGGGGTTGGAGAAACAAACAATTTTTCACTATTTTTCAATCTAGTTCCCTTTGATATCAATGCTTATGCATTGCAATGCCAACATTTAAGACAGTAGCATCGTGGTCCTCTAACATTTCCTCCACAACACACATGATTTCATTATTGTTTCCAAAATGGCAACCATGCAGGTGGGATTTAACCTTAGGAAACAAAAAATTATCAGATAGACATAAGTCTGGTGAGTAACAGAGATGGGCTACCAATTCAAAGCCACAGTTGTCTGTTTCAGCTACTGCAAATCGGATGATGTGAATGGTCACATCATCCTGGAACATCTGCCCTCAGATTCCTTCTGCATTTTGACTTAATTGTTTTGTTCAGTTTTCAATTCTGATGCATAGTACTGTCCAGTTATAGTTTATTCCTTTTCCAAGTAAAATGAATTTGAAGAAGTTGTTACCAAATTCCTTGGAAATATTGAATAAGAAAGTTGCATTGAAATAGTTGAGAATTTGCTTGAAAGTTTTAAAATGCATTTTTGTTTAACCATTTTGAAAATTTCCCTGAAAAACCCAATAAACTTGGGTAATGTAAGTGATGAAAAAGGGGAAAGATTCCATTAGGCCATCAACATAACTGAGGAATCTTAACAGGTGCATGAAAACAGGATGGCTAATTTTTGCCATAAAAAAAAATTCAAACAAGTTTTTACTATAGAATCTGTGTTGGAATTTTGTGAAATAATGTTAATGTTGCATTACAATTTGTTTCACTCAATAAAATGATGTCATCTTCATTGTGACTTGTGTTTTTCGGTATTTTAATTAGGTTCAGTTTCTGTGATTTTCCAGGGTGAAAACAGAATTTGTTTTCTATTTGGCAGATTCAAAGAAGAGAAATATAGATAAGGGTTTTTGAAAATTTCCATGTCATTCAATCAATTATAAATGCTTGATCATTTTTTCTTCCTCTTTTGTTCTGAAGGTGATCGTCCTAAGCAGAGCAAAGGTACTATTAATCGAATGAAAGTGTTGTCACCTCACAAAACTGAAAAGCATCATGTCAAACGACATCTATGGAAGGCTAAGTATGTTGAACTGAAGGGCAAAACCATTAAAATTGAGGTGACCCCTGCTGCAAATGTCTTTGTTGCTGCATATGAGGTTTATTTGGAAACCAAAAGTGTCAATGATCCTGAGGACACACCTGAATGATATCAACTCCAAGATGACATTTATATCCTTTTCAACATTTGGTGTGAAAGTAAGTGATATTATTAATCGTGCTAATAAAAGTAAATGGGTACCAATTTTCTAAATGGAAATCCCTGCTTTGAAAATCAGCATTTAAATGTTGGTTATTACCTGGGATTAAATGTTAGCTAGCAATGCATAATATGCATATATCAACTCTTTATGCAGCCTTACGTGTATATGACACAAGGCCACATTTATGTAGCAAGTAATGACTTATTACACTAATAAATTGGTCATCAAGACAAGCTTACTAACCATTATATTACAAAGGGGTGCCATATATTTATTACAATTGTGGGTTACCTGGTGAGGATCAAACCTTGTCGATGTGACAAGTTTGCTAAGCATTGTGTCTAAGAAGGTGACCATATATTTATTTAGCTTGTGGGTCGCCTGGTATTGATCACATTACACTGTTGAACTGATTTATGAGACAAGCTTGCTAACTGTTGCACTACAGGTGGTGGGCATATATTTGTTTACTTAGGCTTGTATGAAGCTAAACTTAGATGGCAACCAATAGAAACTAAATTCATGACACAACTAAATTGATCAATGAGAGAAGCTTGGTAACTTTTGTGGTTTAATAAGTGCATATAATAACTAAAGCTGGTAAGACAAAAAAGGTAAGTGACGTGATGGTCAAATAATAGAGGAAGTTTCTTCTTCATTTCTGTGGCTTATTAACAATCGTAGAATAAATGTAACAACAACCTGGGATTTGTGGATAAAAAGCAACTGTAGAATATTTGGTCAATATAATTGTCAGAATTATCAACAAGCAGAATCGACAAAATTCTAAAAAGTGAAAGCAAAAAAGGATTGGAAAAGATATGAGACGTATATGTGTGTGTGTGTGTGTGTGTGTGTAGGATAACTGTGATCTATTTTTATCTTGATACTGAGCATTTTATAATAAAAACCTGCTTGACAAAATATCTTTTTATCAGCCAACCACAGAAAAACAACAATCTTGGCAGTAATACTCAACACTATAAATACACTAGCAGTATAACCTGGTGTTGCTCGGGTGTAATGAAAGCTTTGAAACTAATCCATGGTCCTGGAGCTCAGACTCTTTGGATGTTGGCACAAAAGACTAAAAAGCAATAGTTGTTTTCAGTTAAAGTGAAACCGTAGACTGAAAGAAAAATGAATGGATGTAAGTCAAATTTTGATTTCCTGGTATCGATATCAAATGAGTTTTTTTCGTCGTAAACTGAATTTTGAAGGCAAAATAAGTCCTCTGAGTAAATGGTATCATGGCTGAGACAAAGAACTACAATTATACCTACTTAGAGCCAAACCCGAAGCAAAAACTAAAATAAAAGGGCTGAAAAAAATACATACATACAGGCAGATAAAGAGACACACACACAAACATCTTGCCTTTTATATATATATATATATATATATATATATATATATTATCGATTTTCTGCACTATTGTAAGAACTGCAACCTTGAAACATCTGAATATCGTTTTTATATCTTTGTCTATGAGTGTATCAAATTTGATTAAAATTGGTCCACTCCTTCTATAACCCGATTTTTTTTTATTATTGATTTCCGATATTTGTCGGTGGGGTACCTTGACACAAAACCTAGTTAAGAACAACTCGCAGACACTTATGGTACAACTGTGTAAATTTTCAAGAAAATCAGTTCAGCCGTTTCGGAGTCTATAGGTAACGGACACACACACACACACACACACACACACACACACACACACATATAAATAAGTTTAGATTTAGATATGTAAGTTTATAAACATTTTTATTCTTTTAAGAAGAATCTTTTTAACCATCGATCAAAAATCTGCTGAGGCTGACAAAACAAACCTCGCTGCCGAGCTTGAAAAGGACCTCCAATCCGTGGCAGACTGGGGTAAGAAATGGCTCGTGAATTATCATGCTTCCAAAACGAAGCTGCTATTTATTAACCATCACAGACAATCGCTCCTATCCAACATTAGCATGGATCAGGCTAGTCTTCCTGAAAGCAAAACACTGTGCCTCCTCGGGCTAACTCTCACAACAGACCTCAAGTGGAATGAGTAAATAGAATCCATAGCTAAATCTACTGCTAAGAAAGTCTGTTCTATGTGTAGGGCCAGGAAGTTTTTCCCATCTGAAACAATCCTGTGCATATATAAATCTACCATCCGTCCATGCATTGAATACTGCTGCCATATTTGGTCGGGTGCTCCTGCTATCCACCTAGGGGTCGTTTACAAAATCTAATGGAGAATCTGTAATGTGATCGATCCCGACTTGGCAGCTCAGATACAGTCACTTTCTCACTGGCGCAATGTTGTTTTCCCTGTGTCTCTTCTACAAACACTTTCATGGCTTCTGCTCTGACGATCTTAGCTCACTGGTATCCCCTATATATGAATTTACTCAAGCCACAAGATTAGCAACTAGGTCCCACCCTTTTACTGTGAAACCAATAAATTGTAAATGCAAATTCTACTCCAGCAGGTTCTTTTCTTGCACTTCCCGCCTGTGGAATTCTTTTCCGTATACTTGCTTCCCCGATAGCTACAATCTTTAAGAATTTAAACGTAAATCCAATAGTCATCTCCTATCTCACTAACCTGCATCTTCTGTCTCATGCTCCTTTCTCCGTCTACTCCACTTTCATCAGTATTCTCATCCTTCTCTTACACACTTCCTGACACCCTCTATAACCTGACACTCTTTCTCATAACTTTCCTTTTATGTAATTCCCTGCAAAACAATGGCAGTAAAATGCCTTGAATGGGGTGATATGATTATAAAAATATTGCTTAGCTCCCACCTTGGATTGCCTCTTTGACTGACGACTATGCATCCACTCTTCTTGTAGTTAATGGTCCTTTGTATTGTATTCATTACTAGCTTGTTTAAGAATCTGTCAGTTTCCTTTCTGACTTAGTGTAATTTGAGAATTCCTTTTTTTGTGAAGATTATGTCCAATATTAAAATATCATTATTTTTTTGACATGGTAATTTTAATTCCATGTTTTATAACACGAAAAAAAAACATGGAACATGGAGGGGGCAGTAATTCAATATTTTGCTGTCTTTGATTATCGTTAGTGGTAGTAATCCATCAAGAATTTTCTTATATCCAGCAAGAAAACATAGCCAACAGGAAACCATTAAACTTTCTCAAGAATCCATGGAAATTCACAAATAAAGGAAAGAAATTTCTGGAAAGCCATGATCAATCATGCCCTAAAAATATGAAGTATTAAAACAATTTAGTATATTATCACTGTGTAATTAGAGAGTTATCAAAGATTATATTTTTACATTTTTAACTCTTTAAACGTAATTTTCATGGATACTTATATTCGAATGGACGCTTTCCAGTGAATGCATTTTTTCTTGAATAAGATTTATCTAGGTACCTCTACTCATTTTCCACAACTAACTTTCAAATTTATTTTTAAAAAATTTTTTTGAAATTTTTTTTTTGTTTTAATTAAAAACGAAATGATTAAATTTACTATTTCCAGTAAGCAAAATACTCTGGTGTATTTAAAACAGAAATTATATTGATTGGAATCTGAAATTTTGAGATTTTAATTTTTGTTTCAATATTTCGGCCATTTGTGAGCAATCGACACATTTGTAAACAAAAGTTAATGTTCAGTTTTAAAAATCTTGCAAAATTAAAATATACATCTGTGACATGTTATTTTTGAAAAACTAGCAAATTTACTGCTAAATTAATCTGATTTACACAAGTATTACTTATTTATAGCAGGAAATTTAAAGTAAAACTATTATTAATCTCGAAATGTTGATCTTTCTGACCTTTCCCGTATGTTTTGATATGTGATGACTTCCAAATGCTCGATAAGCTAAGTGACTATGGTAATCACAAGTGACATAATTGTCCTTTTTTTTTCCTGTACAGAATGTACTTTTCAATATACACACAGAAATTAACAGAAAAAAGAACTTCAAATACAAAAAAAAAAAAAGAAATTAAAAATTATTTTAAAAATACAAAGGCACGACGATTAATGTTAAACTTTTCAAATTTCGTTGAGTAAATATAATCTTCACTTAATAAGTAATGCCAATAAATCTTTGAAATATTTTAGAAATATTTTTGAAATTTTATGAATTAAGAAAAAATGAAAACAGTTCTTTTAAAATTTTGTTATTAATCGAAAAAAAAATTCTTCAGACTATTATGTCTTTAATTTATATTATTAATTAAATTAATTAAAAGATTATATAATTAAATAGTGTCATACTTTTATTGCATTTTTTATTTTTTATTGGGAGCTGATTTACCGGAAATAAAAGCAAAATGTTTGAAAAATAATAGACGATCTATATTCTTCAATAAGTCCTGCGTGTAACTAATAAAAAACCAATTTAATTTCTTAAAATTTCATGAATTTACGTGGAGGCGGGGTGGGTGGGAGTAAAAAATTGAAAAGAAATATATTTTTACCAAGATTTTTTTAAAAATAATAATTAAAAAAATAATTCCATTAATTTGTGAAAAGTTTCATTAAAATTCGGCAAATATTTGATTTTTGCAAGAATTTCCAAATTAATGTGTTTTTCACCCGAAAAAACAAAAAAACGAAACAAAAAAACAAAAAAAAAAACACAAAAAACTACGTCACATTATCTATTATAAAGAAACTCTCGTAACGACTTGGTTAGCCGCTAACAAAAATTTAAACAAAATTTTTCCCAAAATTTCGAACGTGTTAGAAAGGATTAAATTAAAAAAAAAAATGATTGAGAAATACTTTGATCTTTCGTCTTAAACATTTTGGTGGGAAATTTTCGTTTTTATTAAGTTTGGTTGGAACCTTTTTTTGATACTATGCCATGCTATATACTCAAATAAATATGAGTACCCATTAAAAATAACGTTTAAGTGATAAAAACCTGTCGAATTAAATAAAAATCCATTAGTTCTTTAGAAGATACTTCTATATGTTTATAAAAGAAATCAAAAATACATTTTCATGGTTTTTTAATTACATAATCTTATAAAATATTGTCTTCGAAATGAAACATTAAATTTCGAACTGACTTATTCAAGAGCGATAACTTTTACAAATATACAACAGTGTTGAATATTTGTAAAAGTTATCGCTCTTGTAACAACACTGAGTGAAGTAAAGCATTTTCTAATGTGGCTTAGAATGTTTTTCATAAACACATTTTTCTATTAAAAATAGGCATGCAGTTAGTAAATTCGACCGTTTATATATTTTTGATTCAGTGGAAGTGACAAACAACATCACTAAGAAGACCAGGTATTAACGCAAAAACAAAAGCATAAACTTAACCACGTCTATTGTACAGGTGTGGAGGCTCATCCCTTGTTCCCTGTTCAGGATGTGGTTTCCGGCTTTCTCTTTTCCGATCTTTTCACTCTTACGTAGCCCCCTGCACATCAGTGGCGTTACCGCCTTGCTCGGGGTGATACGATTAAAAAAAACCAAAAAAACTTATATATGAGTTACCATAGACAGTTGAAGGAGAACAATCTCTCCCGGGGTTTGACAAAAGGCTTTCTTTCCAAATTCCCAGGAGGTTACCAACTACGACAGATAACTGAAAAAGGTCAAGACATTGTGACAATAAAATAAGATGAGAAAAATTAGTCTGACGAAGCCAAAATATAACAAATAATTCAGACAAAAGTTTAATGAGGTTAGCTAAATTGAATACCCACAACAAAAATTTTTAATGATATAGTTAACAATTTATTCACACACAATTAGTGCTCTGGCTATTTTGGCCCGTAATGAGTGTCCCTCATTTGCAGCCTTGTGACAGACAAAACTCTCTTTAGCAGGCCTTCCTAAAGTTCTTAACAGTGTAATCTAAAATATGATTGATAATGAACTGAGTAAAATCCTTACTGGTTTTTCTATACATCTGACCTTGTGCCAACCAGTGCTAAACTTAGTAAAATACAGCAACAACAGATAAGAAGAAACATTTCTATAAAATCAAACTTTTTAAGTATTAATACTGAAATAGTTCATCACATTAAGCCGAAATATCCCATCATTGGATTATCAGTCGCCTTATTCAAAGGTAGACAACTCATGTATTTTTTTTAATATTAAGATGGCCTCCCTTAAACTTGTATCTAAACTTTAATACTTCACATTTTCTCTACCCTGCACAAAACCTCAGTAGAATTT
Source organism: Ascarosepion bandense (assembly GCA_037127315.1). Lineage (NCBI taxonomy): Eukaryota > Metazoa > Mollusca > Cephalopoda > Sepiida > Sepiidae > Ascarosepion > Ascarosepion bandense. Next base: position 1,615,197 of record JBBBDQ010001084.1, on the reverse strand, counting down.
AATTATTATGCTTTTTACAAAAATATCCTCTCTAGGGAAAATGCGTTTTAGTCATAAGATTCCAATACATGGTTTGATCAATGGAAATTGGATGAGTGGATCCCACAGTAACAAGCGATTGATATTGCATTGATGAAAGAAAGCTTTATTTTTTTTCTTTCATTCTTTTTTGATGATACATTTGTGGAAAATCGGTTCATTTTGATAGTCTAAAGAAAAAATAAAGTCAAATTATGTAAAAATATTTCTGTAGTCTTAGAGAATTCATACTGAGGGTTTATTAGATTGTTTAGAACTCATTATAAAAACAGGTTTTTTGCTTTCTAAACATAATCTTTGTATCAGAGAGTAGAATTCATTTATTGCTTACATTTCTTATTTTTACGAGAAATTACACGAGTCTGCCAAATATTGGTTGTGGGAAGAATAGTTATAGGAGATATTAAATATTTATTAAAAATGACCACAACCCGCAACAAAGTGGTGACTCCGACGTGATTCGAACAAGCAGCCTTCTCATGACACGGTACTTCAAACAACTACACTTTCTGTCACCATGTTAATTATTGTTATAGTCTTCTTAAAAGCACATCTTCTGATTCATGTCACACGAATTTCCACCACTGGCCGGATGTGAACACTCCGAAACTCCAGACTGAATTAAAATTTCCGTCAACTGCGTATCGTTTTACTTACACACTCAAAGAAAATTACAATACAGAATCTCCACCCAATAGCACCCACTCCCGCCTAAAGAAACAAAATAAAAATTGAAGCTGATCTGAGCCTAAGAAAAGAACATAAAAGCTCATCAAAGAGACATCCCTGGCAGTCGGCCAGCACAACAGCCGGGGTTCACAACGTTCGTCGGAACGCAACGTCACATCTCCGAAAGACAACGCGCCAAAACCGTTGCCGCATTAAGTCGCCGCTCTCTCTCCCTCTCCTAACGCATGCCTTTGCGGACGACTTCTATGATTCTACTTATCTCTTTATTTCAACGAGAGACATTTACATCAATTTACCATTTGTTGTATTTTTGCATTGATACAATTGTTTATTTTTTAAACCTCCGTCGTTTCTTCTTTGTTCTGACACAATAAACTTAACATATCAACTACACCATTCTACTGTTTTTCTTTTCAGCATTCGACGGTCAAAATAGAAACAAACTCGAATTTTATAGACATGTTGATAAAATAAAATTCTCTTAATCTGAGGGATATTTTGTTGGTTACCCCACTTGCCTTGGCCTAAAACGTCTATGAGGCAGATCTATATATTATTTAAACCCATAAAAATGCAAATATTTTCTTCATTTTCTCTTTTTTACTTCTTGCTTTAAAATGTAGTAGATCGTATATTAGTACCCAGACCAGGGTGTGTTCGTTTTCCCCGGTCGGTTTGACTGATGAATTCCCGCATACGTGTATATCATATACACTAATTTTGATGTACTTTCCTCTGATTTCAATTCTGTACACAAGTACTTCTTTTTGTTAATAGAATGCATTAATTGTTGTTTGTTTTAAATTCCATGTTTTGTGGCTTTATTTTTACCCGGACTTACTTGACTCGCTCAATGATTGTGGGTTAAATGTTTCTGGAGGCGCTAAATATTTACTAAAAAACGACCAATCCTCGCAATAAAAAAGGTGAGTTTCCGCCATAGTACCACTGTCATACCAACTGTCATACCACATCATACCAACTGCACCACGGGCCCGTGGTACAGATGGTATGACGTTCGCTTAATAACGCAACTGTCTGGGTTTCAATTCCTGGTAGTGGATGCGCACTGCTGATGAGTCCCAAATATAGGACAAAACGGCCGTCCAGTGCTTTCTGCATTCTGTTTAGTTCGAAAAAAAAAAACTTACTTACTTTGATATTTCAAATCCTCCTACAATTTCTCATATATATCTATTATACTAGAATTTTCACCAAATTCTCTTCCAGCGAGGCCCTTCTATTGTACTTTGGTTGGATTTTCCTTTGCAATCATCCCAAATGTGGGCGACTTGGGTTCTCTTACGAAATGTGAATATTTCAACGATTTTTGGTAGAATTGCTGCAAGGCAAACTGATGAAATTTAAATACATTAAAATAATACATTAATACATTTAATACATTAAAAATGTATTTTTTGACAGTATTTATTTATTTTTATTATTATTATATATATATTTGATATTTCAGACCGGCCTCGGCCTTTCATCAGAAACAAATGGTTTTAAAATTTAAACTAAAAGCGTTCGTCGCGAGATGTTTACATCACGTGACGTAGAAAGCGATAGAGTTTTTTAATATTTGTAAACGTAAACCTATCTCTAATAATACTTTTAAATGTTGTTTTAAAGAAAAATTTTTTTAAGTGTATCTAAAAAATGTTTAACTATTTAAATATTTTTTAGATACACTTAAAATTTTTTTCTTTAGTTTAAAATATATATATATATATATATATATATATATATATGAATGAGAGCACTATATGGCTATTGGGCGTGTATAATGATATACGCGCTAAAAAGTCTGCCTTCTTCCACCGAACACTCGTAGCCCAGAGGTAAAATTCGGTCGGATTTCAATCCTGGGTAAAGGAGCAATCGGAGTCTGACCGTGCTGATGGGCTGTGATGCAGCGGGACGGATCTGTCTGCGGACGACTATAGTATATATATATATATTTATATTATCAAATATATATTATCAAATATATTATCAAATTTGATACACTCATAGACAAATACATAAGAAACGATATTCAAATTTTCAAGGTTGTAGTTTTAACAAAAGTGCAGAAAATCGATAATATATATATATATATTATTCGATTTTCTGCACTATTGTAAGAACTGCAACATTAAAACTTCTGAATATCATTTCTTATGTCTATGAGTGTATCAAATTTGATTAAAATCGGACCACTCCTTCTATAACCCAATTTTTCGATAATCGATTTTCGATATTCATCGGGGTACCTCGACACAAAACCTAGCTAAGAACACTCGCAGACGCTTATAGTACAACTGTGTAAATTTTCAAGAAAATTGGTTCAGCCATTTCGGAGTCTATAGGTAACGGACACACACACACACACACACACACACACACACACACACACACACACACACACACACACAAAGTTCTATTTATAAATAAGTTTAGATTTAGATAACTCTACATTCAGTTAGTTAAGTGCCATACGTGAAACACGCTTAGGCGATCATGTCTCGAAAGAGACATGACTGACTGGGCAGAACATTATCCCGCAGTAGTTTGCCATTGCTTTCTGCGGTAGACTGGTTGCTAGCCAAGGCTATAGAACACAATCTGTCCTATTATTTAACCCATAACTGGAAGAAAGAGACGGATTAATACCTTTCCCAAGGGTATTTGCTCTTAAGTGAATGCAATTAATTCAACTGGAATTCGAACTCGGCTCCCCGATTATCTTGTTCCGAGCCGATATCCACTGCACCACAACGCGGATCCCTTACTACATTACTTGGAGTGAATTAATAGAAAGAATAAAAAATGTTTCTAAAAATTGTTATGCAAGTTAAATGTTCTTGCTAATGTTGTAAGCATAATTTCTAAGCAATTTTAAAATGAAAAAAAAAATCTTTTTGGTCGGGAGTGGAGTAAATGTCTCCTCATTTTAAATGAGAGAAGGCGATCAGTCCCGGAGATTCCAACCCTGCAACAGCACCTTCCTCATTGAACTTAGATAAGTAAGGTCAGTATGATATTCATGCGTATGGCGCGTAAAACAACCTTATGTTACTTTCTACTCTAGTGGAGAGATCGGATAAATGTACTTGAAGCTTTTATTTTAGTTTTAATTTCACGCTAATAGATTAAATTTAACACTTCCCATGAGTAAAATACTTTGCTGTATTTCAAATCGAACTGAAACTGATGGGAATAAAGTTTTTCCTGATTATCAGTAAAAATCGTCCATATTGACAAAACTGTCAACACAACATAAAAGATTTTATTAAAAAATCTTTAAAAAATAAACTATACTTTTCTGAAAGGATATCTGAGAAAAATAAACCGATTTAATATTTCTTATTTTATGTTCCGTGTCTCTTCCAGACGTATACGATCATAGCCCTCCACATCTTCCTGTCGTTTGTGGCTTTTAGTATATCTTGTGATTTTACTCAATCCCTGCTCTACCATCTATTTGATAAGCCCATCAAGTATGTCACACGCTGTTTTCCCCGCCTCTCTGTCTCTCTATTCGCTCTGTGATTATCAGATTCTCCAAGCGCTCCTTCCTCGTTACATAGCTCAGAAACTTCAACGGTCTCTTCCTGATGTTAAAAATAAGTGTCCTTTTCGTTTCCATTCTCCCCAAAAGCTCGCCGTTGCTCACATGCACGGTTCATTGTACGCTCAGCATCCTTCAGTAGAATCACATTTCTGTTGCTTCGAATTTCCCTTTCATTTTTGAGGAGATTGTCCAGCGTTCGCTGCCATATAGGAGGACAGATATCATGTAACAGTTCAGTACACTTTTCTTTGTTTCCATCGAAATTTAACATTTAATTATTCTGAATTGAAACAAATATTACTTACTTTTAGTTTATAATATCACAGAAAAGCATTTTCTAGGGTGGAAGTGGGTATTTTTGTTATGTGTTGACAGCTTTATTGGCAGCCTGATGTTTAGCTAATTTATGTTAGAAGGAAATAATTGCAATAAAATTACATGAAGGACACAATGTAAACGCTTTTTTAAAACATTTTTTGACCTATCCAGTAACACTTAATATTGAAAAATATCTTAAGCATTTTAAAGAAGCTTATTGAAAACGTCTGTGGAGGAAATAAGAAAAAAGTGAACAATATATTTTTAAGTTACTGTAGTTCTTCTTCTTCATGTACCGTGTCCTTTCAGGACGTAGGCGATCATGGACTTCCACTTGGCTCTGTCTCTTATCGCTCTCAATATTTTTCATCTTGGTATCTCTCCCAAAACCTGCAATCTCTGCAATCCATTTTCTCAAACCCATAAATCTAGAATATAAATAGATAGAAAGTAACATGGCCACAAATTGAGGGATCACTTTATATATTGATTGTAATAGAGAATTGATCCCCCACTTTATATCCACATTATAATTTCTGATTTGTTTATCAAATTCTGAATAGGTATGAATCCACATTTTCTCATTACTAATTAGCTACACAGGAATGCTTATTATTTTTTCTTCTTCTTCTTCATGTGCCGCGTCCCTTTAGAACGTAGCCAATCATAGACTTCTACTTAGTCCTGTCTCTTGTCGCTCTCAATATTTTTCCTGTTGGTATCTCTCCCAATCCCCGCTCCGCCATCCATTTGCTCAGACCTATCAAGCATGTCTCTGCTTTCTCCGGTCTCTCTTTCCGTCCAGTGAGTATTAAATTTTATAGGCACTCTTTCCTCATTACGTGTCCCAGGAACATCAGCTGTCTCTTCCTGATGTTAAGTATGAATTTTCTTCTCGTTTGCATTCTCTCCAACACATTGTCGTTGCTCATGTGCTCAGTCCATGGTATCCTCAGCATCCTTCTGTAAAACTATAGTTACCGCCCATATTTCCTAATAATCCAGTGTTTGGACGTCCGTTCCTTTTTTCTATTGATGCAAACCTTACGCGAAGATGTTTTTACTTAGAACCATATTACGGTGTGGCCAAATTGTTGCCATTTTGAAGATTAAAATTTACAGACGGAGTTGACGATTGGTGACATCCACTTAAATTTTTCTTTAACCCATTAGCACCTATGGTTCTATTTTTAGGACCAGAAGGATAATTTACCATATTTCAGCAATTCCTGTAATTTCAGATATATTTTTGGTTAGTCTTAAAGAATGATTTGTCTTTCAGTTACATCACCTAATGTCTGATATATATTGGCAACACTGATGTCTCAGTTTTCAGTATAGAGTGAAAATCTTCAGGAGGAAGATACACTCAGTTTCATCCATCATTCAAGCAAAAACTTTTTCAGGTAAATATAACTTATATCTAACTTATATTTGTATGTAGTATATATGAATGCCCTAACTGTCCTATAAAGCCAAGAAAATGTATTTTGCTCAAATATACCATGCTCTTTAAGAATTATTTTTTCTTAGAATAATGAAATGCATTTTTTTTGATATATTTAGTATTAAATAAATTTGTACAAACTAAAGATTTTTGGTAAAAAATTAGAGAAAAAAATTGGGCACTAATGGTTTAAGTCCGTGGACTATATTAGAATATGGAATAAAAATTATCTCTGGGATATAAAATATTTTCAGAGTCTTATTCTATGGATTAGACTATTAAATGCATTTTCGATGCTGCCTATTTTTCGAGCATTGAAAGCAATGGATCTCCGATGCTTACGGTGATGATACAGTGAGTGCAAACAGGTGTCGAGAGAGGTTAAGGAAGCGTAGGGATGCAAGGTTGGTTGAGATGAAGTCATGAATGCCACGTGACGGCCGGTGAGTGACTTCAGTTCATAGAGATTTTTTTTTTTTTTTTTTTTTTTTTAATAAGCGTTTCACCCCGAGCAAGGCATGTCACTGCCACTACTGTGCAGGGGGTTACGTAGAGTGGAGAAAGGCTGATTAAATATAGGAAATGACAGAGGGTGGGTGATAGGCGGGTAAGGATACCGAGAATGAGGGTTGGGTAGATGAGAGTGTTGTGAGAATAGTTGGGAGTTAGTGTGATAGGAGATGTCTATTGACCCTACATTTAAACACCTGGAGATTGTAACTGTCGGGAAAGCAGACTTGTGGAAGGGAGTTCCACAGGCGGGAAGCGCGAGAAAATCCCCTGACAGTTACTGTTTATCTCGCCTAGAGGCAAGACGTGTCTGCCTGTGCCACTTGCTATGTAGCTCGTAAAGAAGACGGACGCTACAAGCCTACAGCGACCGAGTGAACAGTGGAACCCACATAGTATCGTCAAAAACATAAAAGACACCCCTGACCTGCCCTTTTCCTTTTGGGAGAGGTTTCACGTAAAATCTTTTCTCTTTACGCTCCTTTCACACTGCTTGTTGTATACATTCGTTAAAATTTCCCGACGTGGAAAAAATTTGTGATAAGTACGTATCAGTCAGTTAAGTGCCATAAGTGATAAACTCTTTGGCGATCATGTCTCTTTCAAGACATGACTGACCGGGCAAAAGATTTTTCCCGCAGTAGGTTACCATTACTTTCTGCAGGAGACTGCTTGACAGCCAAAGTTATAGAACCAATCTGTCCTGCTATATAACCCATAGCTGAAGGGAGAAGATGAATTCATACTTTTCCCAAGAGTATTTGTGCGTAAGTGAATGCACGAATTGAACTAGAATTCGAACTCGCTTCTTCGATTTCTCGTTCCGAGTCGATAGCCACTGCACTACAACGCACATAATTTATTGCAGTTCTGTCATCCCTTTCTTGCAACTATACTATCTAACCTGTGTATTAAGGTTTTATTATATTACGGATATAATAATGCCTATTCATCCCTTTCTTGCAACTATACTATCCAACCTGTGTATTAAGGTTTTATTATATTACGGATATAATAATGCCTATAATAGAAAAATAAAAACTGAGAATATTCTCTCTTGCATTAGAAATTTATAAAAAAGTGATTTTGAGGTCTAGGACAAAAGCTGTTGAATACCGCTATCAGAAAAAAATAATGAATTAGAGGAACATTTTAACAAAAAACGAATCCCAAACCACACGTTAACTTGCTGTATTGTAAGAGAGAAGAAAACTTTCTTAGTGAGGAAGGTTTTTGATCGGTGATTATCCTGTGCAAGAATACCCGTGTTCAAGTTGCAAATTGTCTTGGAAATGCCAAGAGAAGTTCTTCCGTATGCGTTACAAATGACTTGTGGTGAGTAGATATTGAAATAGACGCTTTCCTCTTTACTAATAGAGTGACAGAGAAACTATCTTCCTCTTTTTCTCTCAACACATACATCCTTTTCCTATTTCTATTCTTCCATACTTCTGATAATTGAGATAATAACCCTGATATAGCTTATTTGCTCAAATGACGTCATGCAAAAGTCAACCAATGACTAACGCTCTTGCCAAAATCAAATCAGAAACAAGTAGGCGTTAATAATAAAAATATATACACAAAAAAGTGAACATGTGCATAGGTTTTTTAGTTGGTCCCAGTTCGCACACACGTGCATGTGGAAGTCGAGTCAGCCGTCGGAGATTCAATCAACACGCTAACCAGCTAAAGGAAGAATAACTCTGTGTAAACCAGAGATGTACTTAAATAATATTCACGTAAAGCATATGCACAAAAACCATAAAAATGAATTCAAGAGCATAAGCCACATATCCGAAGAGCCACAACATAAAAAACCATAATCCAAACAGCAACCTGTTACTATATTCCAACTGACACACACACGAAACAACAAATATGCTATATTAATATTTACATGTATGTACATATACACGGAAGAAAAGCTGTATATAAACTGGATACAGCAATACATATATAATAATGGACATGCAGAAGACTACCACAATAACTTATATGAGAAACATAACAAAGACACAAAATACAAATAGGACAGAAATTATAATCATTCACATCTATCTAAACTTATTTATAAATGGAACTTTGTCTGTCTGTGTGTGTGTGTGTGTGTGTCTGTGTGTATCCGTTACCTATAGACTCCGAAACGGCTGAACCAATTTTCTTGAAAATTTACACAGTTGTACTATAAGCGTCTGCGAGTGTTCTTAGTTAGGTTGTGTGTCGAGGTACACCCAATTAATATCGAAAATCGATAATCGATAATCGAAAACATCGGGTTATAGAAGGAGTGGTCCGATTTTAATCGAATTTGATACACCCATAGACAAAGTCATAAGAAACGATATTCAGAAGTTTCAAGGTTGCAGTTCTTACAATAGTGCAGAAAATCGATAATATATATATATATATAAAAGGCAAGATACCGGGTCTGATCAGAATCAGTGTTTCAGCCCTTTTATTTTAGTTTTTGCTTCGAGTTTGGCTCTATTGTAGTTCTTAGTCTCAGCCATGACACCATTTACTCAGAGGACTTATTTAGCCTTAAAAATTCAGTTTACGACCCAAAAAACGTATTTGATATCGATACCAGGAAATCAAAATTTAACTTACATCCATTCATTTTTCTTTCAGTCTACGGTTTCGCTTTAACTGGAAACAACTATTGCTTTTTAGTCTTTCGGTCCAAAGTCCAAAGAGCCTGAGCTCCAGGACCTTGGATTATTTTTAAAGCTTTCCTTACACCCGAGCAACGCCAGGCTATACTGCTAGTATAACAAAAGATATAAACTTATGGAGTTAACAAAAATAAAATGGTGATACAGTTAAAAAAAAACCTGGTTTTTACTCATTTATTATTTCAAACTCGTCCATACCATAGACTGATCATTTGTTTTACGCTTGGTCGAGTTGACGATTCCTGTAAATTACAGATCTTGAAAGTTTCTTCGAAGAATTATTTGAATTAAAACTGGTTCGTTTTTATACGTTGGAATATACAGTTTAGCTGAAAGGTGGTGAACGTTAGAGAAAATACTTTGATGCCACGAATTCATGTGGATATAAGTCTTTGTCAAAGATTAACATTTGTGGCCTTGGTTATTTAAAAAGGCAATGGTTATTTAAAAAGACCTTATTTGAACGGTTACACAATTTTGCTGAAAGATATCAAAAATTCAAAGGAGGATCTGCGATGTAATTATTCTCGATTTGGCTGCTTGCATTCAAGCAATTTCTCACCGATGGATTGTGGCTTCACTCTGTCTTTTCTACAAGTATTTTCACGGTTTCTGCTCTGGTGCCCCACCCTCATCAATTTACTCATGAAAGTAGATTGGCAACTAGGTCCCAAACTTTTGACCCTTTTACCGCTAAAACAGTCAAATGTAATTACCATTTCTACTCCAGCAGTTGTTTTCTCGCACTTCCCGCCTGTGGAACTCCCTTTCCCATGCTTGCTTCCCTAATAGCTACAATCACAAAATGTTTAAGTGCAATTGCCATCTTCTATCTTCGTGAAGCCCTTCCTTTCTCTTATCCTTTTCACAACATCACCGATGAAGTTTTCTTTTCTGTTATCCGTATCTTCTCATAGTAACCCTCCTGCGCACCCCTTACATGAGGTGAAATGATTATAAACAAAAAGAGCGTGTATGTTTGTGGAACGTCATGGAAATATATTACTGACGAAATAATTATACTATTGATTTATGACTTTGTCCAGAAATTGTTGGAAACTTTTACATCAACCTCATAAAAACACAACAGAATAAGCGAAATTATTTTCAAATAGATATTTATTGAAGCATTATTTACACTCTTCGATGTGTTGTCGCCATCGATATTGCCATGTTTACGACGTTTCGCCCGTTGTACGCTCCGGCCTTCTTCAGGTGCAAGGAATTTTGGAAACAAACCCTTTATTTCGATCATTGGGGTTAAAATTCTGATTCCATGTGCCATGCTACTTCCGGATACCATAGAGTTATCTCCCTTTAACTCAACTCTGTAAGTTATTTGTTCCCCACTGCTGTAGCCAAGTATTGAACTTGCAACTCTTTGGGTGAAAACACCGGAACTAATCAACGCCTATATCCACTGGGTCATATGTCCTTGAGTAATAAGAATGATATACTGCTGTGATCAAAATAAAAGGTTCAGTTTAAAATTCCTAGCACCTGAAGAAGACCAGAGAGTACAACTGTCGAAACGTCGTAAACATGGCAATGAAGATGAAGACAACAGTCTGAACAGTGTAAATGATTTAAATAAACCTCATCTCAGGGGAATATTTATTGAAGATACAAAATTCTAGCCTATTGTATATTTAGTATCGAATTAAATCTAAAGCCGTCAAAATTTGAAAAGAATAGTTCTTAAATTTACACGTACAACAGTTTTAAAGAGAAAAAAACGCTTTAAAAGATTTATATTAATTTGAAGAACAATTCGCAACTTAATTCTTTTGGGCGCAGTTTATTCACTGGGCGTTCATCAGTGCTTTCCTCTCTTACGGGGACTTTTTCTTTGGTGCTTGTGTTTCTTCGGACTCTTTTTATGCTTCTTGTATGAATGTTTCTTCTTGCCTTTGTAAGGTGAATGCCTGTGTCTGTGATGTGAATGCTTGTGTCTGTGATGTGAATGCCTGTGTCCGTGATACGGGTGCTTGCGTCTGTCTGGCTCAAATGCCACCTGTTGCAAAGGAAAAAATAACATTTCACAAGTAAGATAAACATAAAAAACCTTTTACAAAAACACAAAGCAAACACGCGTTACTTTGTAGGCGGGAACGAGAGAGAGAGAGAGAGAGAGAGAGAGAGAGAGAGAGAGAGAGAGAGTGTGTATGTGTGTGTGTGTGTGTGTGTGTGTGTTAAGCAAATGTTTTAATAGGAGCAGTGAAGAAGATAGGCCGGTTTCTCCGACTTGGGAGCCCTGGAAGTTCTTTATGACCCTCGATATCTTATCAACATTTCCTTTTTTCTACCTACATTTATGTACACTACAAATGAATCAAATCACAAATGGCTTTTAAAGGACGGAAAAAAACTTGCGGTTTCATTCAGAGGTCTTTTTTGTTCGTCGAAATCCGTGAATTTGTTTCGCTCAAGCTAAGTCTCGAAAAAACGCTATATTGTAGTGAACAAAACAAGGTCTAAATTTAAAATTCAAATACTAAGCATTGACTCATTGATTTTGTTAGAAAAAAAAGACTCGAATTACAAACTTTGTTTAGCACACACCCAAAAGCGAATCCAAAACAAAACTCGTGAAATTTCGCACCTTAATTCGAAATGTTTTTCGCCCAATAGAAAACTAGGAAACATCTAAAAACAAAATTCAAATAATCTTTAATCATCAGAAACAAATTCTTTTACGGAAACTTTTCGCGAGCCAATGCGAAGTTTGTTCGTCGTCTACTGGAAAGACCAGAACCACATACGGGAGTGAATTCCCAAATGACTTTTTCGTTCCCCACAAACGAAATAAATGATATTGCGGTGATTATCTTACCTTGTCTGCCCGAACGGCCGGTAGTTGCTTTGTACGGTACTATAAAAGGAAGTAATTCATTCCCTTGTCCTCCTTTTTGCTCAATATATATAAGGCTAGTTTTTTGCAATTTCAATAAATATTTCTTTGAGATGAGGTTTATTTAAATCATTTACACTGTTCTGACTGTTGTCTTCATCTTCATTGCCATGTTTACGACGTTTCGACAGTTGTACGCCCCAGTCTTCTTCATGGGCCAAGTTCGACCAGAGAGAGAGAGAGAGAGAGAGAGAGAGAGAGAGAGAGAGAGAGAGAGAGAGAGAGAGAGAGATGAGCGTAGTTAACACGTACCCTTGACAAACGTCAAGTGACCATTATTATTATCTCTATCTTTCTCCTTCACCTTTTTATTTTCACGGTTCATCCGTCTGCCTTTTCTTATACTTGATAACCGAACGGAACGCTTTAAGACTGAGCGAATACTTTGAAGACGTTCCTACCTAGCGATAACGCTCATATATACAAACGCATATACGTTCTTGTTTACGTACACATGAATTCATTCTTGCAAGGACTACTACGAACATTTTAACGACCTTGTAACAACCAAAATACATTAATTTTATTTGTAAAAAACCTTAATTGATTTATATGTATATAAATTGTTATTTTTATTTACAATTTGGTCTTATACCCCTCTTATGGTGGGCTATCAAGATAACAAGGCCAAATCAAACTAATCTGTTTCAACATATATACATTTCACTATAACTGGATAACCCACTATAATATAAAATTCACCATTATTTATCCATAATGTTGAATCTATCAAAATTCTCCAAATTTTTAACAAGAAAAATCTCAAATTGATATAAAAAATTGTCGCAAAACATTGTTTTATTTAAGATGGAGTGATTTATTATGAAATGTGTCTAACTTGTATTTAGATACATTGTATTTATTTTCAATTTTTCTAGTTAAATTATTCTCCTATATTGCATATGGTTCATTATTTCACTTAATGTTACAATAAAATTTGTTTGTATCTTATATAAATAGTACCTTATGAAAATTGAGATGCAATAGAGTGGGAACCGTACCATAAATTCAATAGGAGTGCATCCTAGATACGATGGGGAGAGGGTTCACAAGCCCCTTGCATTGGCCCTTGTTGTTGATCTCTAATTTGTAGCAGCAAGGAGCTATAACTTGTTGCGGATGCAGTTTAAGACATTCAGAATAAATGAATTCAACATTTCCCTAAAGAAACAAATTCAACATATTTAAAGAAAACCAATTTTCACGCGCGGTTGGGTTTTATCTGTATATTTATATAATGAACAACATAGCCCAACAAAAAAGAGAAAAAGAAAATTATATTTACGTGAATACAGTTAAAAAGGAAGGAAATAACACATTTACATACTTATCCGTAGTGTGTGTGTGTCTGCTTGTGTGTGTGTGTGTGTGTGTGTGTGTGTGTGTGGGCGTACGAGCACGCGCATATATGTCCACGTGGTTTGTTTGAAATTAAGTACTCGATTTACTGGTGAAAAAATTCTCCCAGGAGTTAAAGCATTCAGTTATTGTCACTTATATATATATATATATATTGAGCAAAAAGGAGGACAAGGGAATGAATTACTTCCTTTGATAGTACCAAACAAAGTGACTACCGGCCGTCCAGGCAGACAAGGTAAGATAATCAGCGCAATATCATTTATCAAAATGGTCATGGAGGCAAACACTATTGACTAGATTGCTCATCCGCGTGGCGTTATAACACAACTATACTACTTTCATGCGCCCAAACCGTTTAGAATAAAATTATAATATTAGCCATTTCCATATAAGGAAACATTTGGCATTCATTCATCGAGCAGCCAGTACTATTTTCGGTTGAAATTTATAAACTCTTTCTCTTAAAACATTTATTCTGGAAAACAGGTTTCTCAAGTCTAGTCGCTGTTATCTCTTTTTCTAGTAATGATAGGAGGGGGTCCCTTCATAACCTTTTATTTGAAGTAATGTGGATGATAACATCTTGATTATATTATTATTTTCTCTTCCAGTTACAAGTGATATCCATTTTATTTGTTGCTGCTATTGGTAGTCCTCAAGTGATGTGGTCTCTGTTATTTGGTAGAGTCCTTTATGATTCCATGGCGCCAGTTCACATTGTTCAAAGAATGGGTACCTTTGCCAAGACTTTCAGGCTTTACTCGATCAAAGACTTCTTTAACTATTGATCTTGATCACTATTGATTGGGTGTACACAGCTGACAATTTAAATATTTCTGAACGTGTTTCGTGCCATATATGACAACCATATTAATGTTTCGATCTAACGAGGCTTTTTTAAAGGTGTAGCTCAATTTTTAGGTAGACTTTTGGTTTCATAAAGATTTGCGTAGTTTCTACTTAATATATCCCAAAATGCCAGCTACCGGTCGGAGAAACTAAAATAAAATAAGTAAACAAACTTAAATACCTGGAAGGTGTTCTGACAGAGGATGGAAAATGCGACATTAAAATCAAAAGATGCACTGGCATGACCAAGGACACATTTACAAAGCTAATCAGAGTACTGAAACAGGAAAATCTCATTGGAAACAAAGAAAAGAGTGCTGAATTGCTATGTGATATCTGTCCTTCGGCATGGAAGTGAATGTTGGAACGATCTTATCAAGGATGAAGGAAAGGCTTGAAGTAGTAGAAATGTTGTTTTACAGAAGGATGCTGAGGATAATATGGACTGAGCACGTGAGCAAAGATGAGGTGTCGGAGAATATGCAAACGAGAAGAAAACATATTTAATATAAGGAAGAGACAAATGAGGTTTCTGGGGCATGTAATGAGGAAAGAGGACCTGAAGAATTTAATACTCACAGGACGGATAGAGGGAAAGAGAGACAGAGGAAAGCTGTGCAAGACGTACTTGATAGGACTAAGCAAATGGATGGCGGTGCGGGGTTTGGGAGGAAAACTAAGAAGAAAAATATTGAGAGCGACAAGAGACAGGACCAAGTAGAAGTCCATGTTATAGATAAAAAATGTTTTAAAATACTAAGTGGAAGTCCATGATCACTTACGTCCTGAAGGGACATGGTACATGAAGAAAAAGAAGTTTGTCCTCTGTTCAATTTCTTTTTCTTCTACCCTTAATTTGTTACAACACATCACTAAATAAATCTCGGGTGTAACTAATAAAACAACAACTTTTAGGCAAAATCTGACTTTATTCATCAACATAGTCTCCTTCTCGGGTGATACACTGATTCCAACGCTTCTCTAACCATTCGATGCCTTTTTTGTAAAATGATTTGTCGTTGGCCTCAAAATATGCCTCAGTTTCCGATATCACTTCTTCATTGAAGCCAACTCTCTATCCCTGGAGCACTCTTTTGAGGTCTGCAAACAACCAGTAGTCGCTGGGGGCCAGATCTGGAGAATAGGGTGGATACGAAAAGCAATTCGAAGTGCAATTCATGTAGTTTTGCCATCGTTGTGATCGACTTGTGACACGTTGCGTTGTCATGGTGAAAGATTACTTTTTCTTCTTCTTCATTTGTGGCCATTTTTTTGGCGATTTTTTCCTTCAAACGCACCAATAATGCTATATAATATTCACTACTGATGGTTCTTCCTTTCTCAAGCAAATTGATGAACAAAATACCTTGCGCATCTTAAAATACGCAGACCAAAACCTTGTCTGCTGATGTTTGCGTCTTTGGTCGCTTTAGACGACTTTCAGTTGCTGCTGTCTACTCAGCTGACTGCTGATTCGACTCCGGAATGAAGTGATGTATCCATATTTCATCCATTGTCACATATTTATGCAAAAACTCGTTCTTGTTGCGTTGAAATAGTTGCAAACAACGCTCTGAACCGTCGACGGGTTGTTTTTTGATCGACTGTGAGCAAACGTGGCACCCACTTTGAACACAGCTTTCTCATTGACAAATATTCATGTAAAATGGTGAATACACTGCCTTCTGATATTTTAAACTCCTCTGCTGTATCACGCAAACTCAATTCACGATCAGCCAAAACAAATTTGTGGATGTTTTTGGTGTTTCCCGGGACAGCTACCGATTTTGTGTGACCTGAGCGTTCAGCATCATTTGTGTCTGTACGACCACCTTTTAACTGTTTTTACCGACGGAGCAGAGTTCGAATAACGCTTATCACATCATTACTTTGCTTGAACAGCATTTTTTCCCATCAGAAAGCAATGCTTTATCAACACACAAAATAAGATTTTTCCATTGTTTTGACAATGTACATCAGTAGCTTCACTTAAATAACTATAATTTGTAAACTAATAATTCGATTGCGCCCAAATTTTGTCACGTGCCATTTGAAGGTTAGTACTTCATCAAAACCATATGGATTTTTTATGCAGTGGAGCCCTCTATATGTGAGGCCCTGAACTTACTGAGTGATGTGTTAACTGATCTATATGCTGATGTATCTGAATTGTTCATTTATTTTAATTTCACATTTTGAATTTTTATGACGGATTCCAATACTTCTTTCATTCCAGTTCCATATTTGAGCAGAAGTTCTGTTTCGGAACTATTTGAATCCTATTTCTTGGAACACTCGATAGAGGATTCTTTTTTCTTCTGTTCATGGTCATTCTTATCCCTTATCATCAATATCTATGTTATCAGCATAGCACTCCCATCATCATCAGTACACTGATCTTGGGAAAGAAAGACGGAATGCTGTGTTCTATTTGTAGATTCATGTGGTATGGAATGCTTAGATGATCTTAAAAAGGAAAGAGGGTTTGAAAAACTTGACATGCGCAAGGCATATTGGAAGTTAGAGAGATAGAGAAAAAAGTGTGTAAGTAATGAGATTTTGTAAATAGATAGCAAAATAGGCACTAGGAGAGATGGCGAGAAGAAAAACCTTATCAATTGCCATCTCTTATCTTCTTGACTTGCATCCTTTCCCTGACAATTCTTGTATCATGGTCTTCTCTTTCCACTCTACTCTCATGCAGCTCTCTTCACACCAGTGTTGTCATCCTTTTATCCATTCTCTAACACCTCCTGTAACTTGTTCCACTTACCACTCACGTCTTATGTAACCCCCTTCACATCAGTGGCAGTATTGAGGCGAAATAATTAAAAAAAAAGCTATAAAGGATAAAAAGTTGGGGAGGGCCATGAGAAGACATAGTAAATGGATGATGATGATCCCAGCCACTGAATAGATAAGAAAGGAGGTGAAAGTAATCAGGTAAAAGTCGCTGATCCATAGAATTAAACTGATAAACAAACATAAACATCTTTATCTCAATGGTTGATTGTATAATGACATATGTTCAAACAAATGTATTTAATCTTTGTTCGATAAGTGACCTTTTTCAGTAGAGGATAAATTGTTATCTGTAATGGAACATCCTGGTTCATAAGTTGACCTGAGCACAACACTCAATTGTAAATTGACCAATGAAGCAAGAAATCTACTGCATATTTCACTTATTGCTTTATCTTTTTCAGGCAATCTTTGATACTCTTCATTATTATTTTTTATTTCATTGCTGGCTTTAGTTCATCTTATTGTACCTACAGCCATACGCCATACGATACCAGTTCAGTCATGCCAAGCCTGGTCCGTACCTGGATGGATGACTGTTTGCGAATACCAGCTACTGTAAGTTAGGATATGTGCATGATATGGCTTATGACCATATCATGTTGACTCAACCAGTTCTCACGTGATACCAGTTGAGTCATGACAAGCTTGGTCTGTAGCTAGTTTGGGAATACCAGCTGCTGTAAGTTAGGATATGTGCGTGATATGGCTTATGACCATATCATGTTGACTCGACCAGTTCTCATATGATACCATTTGAACTTGTTCCTCTTATCACTCACCTCTTATGTAACCCCTTGCACACCAGTGGTAGTATTGCCTTGCTTGGGGTAAAATGATTATAAAAAAAGCTATAAAGGATAAGAAGTTGGGGGAGAGCTATGAAAAGACAGTAAATGGATGATGATGATGATGATCCCAGCCACTGAATGGGTAAGAAAGGAGGTGAAAGTAATTAGGTAAAAGCCATGGATCCATAGAATTAAACTGATAAACAAACATAAACATCTTTATCTCAATGGTTGATTGTATAATGACATATGTTCAGACAAATGTATTTAATCTTTGTTCAATTTATCTTGAGTCCGGTTTCTTGAAATGCTTGGTAGATAAAGTTTATATTGGAAAATCGTCTCGTTAGTTTTAGTTTAGCCCTGAAAATATTCATTTATCTGTCTGTCGACCTGTCTAGAATTATACTGTTCAATCTGACGTATTAACTACGATTTACAATTCCAGCCAAATTAAGAGATGTTACGTCTTTCATGTGGCCAAAAATGTTGGAAAGTTAAATGGAAACTACTTTCAGTTCGACTTTCATAAAATGCCAGCTCACTTTTTCGGTTTTAGTATAAACGATTCCCAGCCTTTTCCATATACTACATAATGCTTGTTCACTTTTTTTCACTGGAAAAGGTTTTCTGATAAATGATTCCCAGCCTCCGGAAAAGTTAATTATTTCCGAACTGAAATCAGTTGTGTAATGGACCGAGCACGTCAGCAATGACGAGGTGTTGGAAAGAATGGAAACGAAAAGGAAATTAATATTGAGCATCATGAAGAGACAACTAAAGTTTCTAGGACATGCAATGAGGAAGGAGGGCTTGGAGAACCTGATACTAACAGGCCAGATAGAGGGAAAAAGAGAGAGGAAAGCAACGGATAACATATTTGAAGTCCTGAGCAGGTGGATGACAGAACGGGGGTTGCGAGATATTACAGATATAAACGTGCGAGTGCCACAAGGCATAGAGAGACATGGAAGGCCATGATCGCCTACGTCCTGAAAGGACAGGGCACATAAAAGAAGACGAACCCTGCATCTTAAAATGTCATGGTTGAAGATTAAGACAATATAATTAAAGATACAATAAAAAGAAGTTTTTACTCACATCACATCCGAAAAAAGTAGTTGTCTTGAAATTTTCTATTATGTTACCAGTGGGATCTACGCGGTACCAATCTTCGCCTGCCACGATATTCAAGTAATCGAAATTGTCATAAACAGCATTGACGGAAATATCTCTTGGCAATTTCTGGAAGTACTTCAAAGTGTGAATCGATCTGCTGCTCGTCAAAGACTCGAAGGATGATCGCTTAGTGTTGTACTTATATTCTATGTATGAATCACCTAAGGACAAATGAAGAAGAGAAAATCATATTTAATGGTTGTCAGATAAGTTTATAGGATGAGGCGCTGAAAATATTTCAGCCTTATCAAGAAGCACAGAAAAATAAAAACAAAAATAGAAATAAAAAAAAAATGATGTTTGATGACTGGGTAAGGTCTTAAAAGCTGATCGAATTAGGAAACAAATTCAAGTGATTCCCTTATATACCTAGTCATGTACATTGTATTACAACATTATAAGCAAATGAATATAATGATAATAATTATAAAACTAATGGTCACAGACTTCTGTTTGGATTTCTAGGAGTCATAATTATTTACACTATTTATATTTGGACTATTGTCCTCATCTTTGTTTTTATTATCTCCTGATCACCTTCTGTCTGAATTTCTGGGATGAGGAGTTATCATTATTTACACTATTTATATTTGGACTATTGTCCTCATCTTTGTTTTTATTATCTCCTGATCACCTTCTCTCTGAATTTCTGGGATGAGGAGTTATCATTATTTACACTATTTATATTTGGACTATTGTCCTCATCTTTGTTTTTATTATCTCCTGAACACCTTCTGTCTGAATTTCTGGGATGAGGAGTTATCATTATTTACACTATTTATATTTGGACTATTGTCCTCATTTTTGTTTTTATTATCTCCTGATCACCTTCTGTCTGAATTTCGGGGATGAGGAGTTATCATTATTTAGACTATTTATATTTGGACTATTGTCCTCATCTTTGTTTTTATTATCTCCTTATCACCTTCTGTCTGAATTTCTGGGATGAGGAATTATCATTATTTACACTATTTATATTTGGACTATTGTCCTCATCTTAGTTTTTATTATTTCCTGTCACCTTATGTCTGAATTTCTGGGATGAGGAGTTATCATTATTTACACTATTTATATTTGGACTATTGTCCTCATCTTTGTTTTTATTATCTCCTGATCACCTTATGTCTGAATTTCTGGGATGAGGAGTTATCATTATTTACACTATTTATATTTGGACTATTGTCCTCATTTTTGTTTTTATTATCTCCTGATCACCTTCTGTCTGAATTTCTGGGATGAGGATTTATCATTATTTAGACTATTTATATTTGGACTATTGTCCTCATTTTTGTTTTTATTATCTCCTGATCACCTTCTGCCTGAATTTCTGGGATGAGGAGTTATCATTATTTACACTATTTATATTTGGACTATTATCCTCATTTTTGTTTTTATTATCTCCTGATCACCTTCTGTCTGAATTTCTGGGATGAGGATTTATCATTATTTAGACTATTTATATTTGGACTATTGTCCTCATTTTTGTTTTTATTATCTCCTGATCACCTTATGTCTGAATTTCTGGGATGAGGAATTATCATTATTTACACTATTTATATTTGGACTATTGTCCTCATCTTAGTTTTTATCATTTCCTGATCACCTTCTGTCTGAATTACCGGGATGAGGAGTTATCATTATTTACACTATTTATATTTGGACTATTGTCCTCATCTTTTGTTTTTATTATCTCCTGATCACCTTCTGTCTGAATTTCTGGGATGAGGAGTTATCATTATTTACACTATTTATATTTGGACTATTGTCCTCATCTTTGTTTTTATTATCTCCTGATCACCTTCTGTCTGAATTTCTGGGATGAGGAGTTATCATTATTTACACTATTTATATTTGGACTATTGTCCTCATCTTTGTTTTTATTATCTCCTGATCACCTTCTGTCTGAATTTCTGGGATGAGGAGTTATCATTATTTACACTATTTATATTTGGACTATTGTCCTCATCTTTGTTTTTATTATCTCCTGATCACCTTCTGTCTGAATTTCTGGGATGAGGAGTTATCATTATTTACACTATTTATATTTGGACTAATGTCCTCATCTTCGTTTTTATTATCTCCTGATCACCTTCTGTCTGAATTTCTGGGATGAGGATTTATCATTATTTACACTATTTATATTTGGACTATTGTCCTCATCTTTGTTTTTATTATCTCCTGATCACCTTCTGTCTGAATTTCTGGGATGAGGAGTTATCATTATTTACACTATTTATATTTGGACTATTGTCCTCATCTTTGTTTTTATTATCTCCTGATCACCTTCTGTCTGAATTTCTGGGATGAGGAGTTATCATTATTTACACTATTTATATTTGGACTATTGTCCTCATCTTTGTTTTTATTATCTCCTGATCACCTTCTGTCTGAATTTCTGGGATGAGGAGTTATCATTATTTACACTATTTATATTTGGACTATTCTCCTCATCTTTGTTTTTATTATCTCCTGATCACCTTCTGTCTGAATTTCTGGGATGAGGAGTTATCATTATTTACACTATTTATATTTGGACTATTGTCCTCATCTTTGTTTTTATTATCTCCTGATCACCTTCTGTCTGAATTTCTGGGATGAGGATTTATCAGTATTTAGACTATTTATATTTGGACTATTGTCCTGATCTTTGTTTTTATTATCTGCTGATCACCTTCTGTCTGAATTTCTGGGATGAGGAGTTATCATTATTTACACTATTTATATTTGGACTATTGTCCTCATCTTTGTTTTTATTATCTCCTGATCACCTTCTGTCTGAATTTCTGGGATGAGGATTTATCATTATTTACACTATTTATATTTGGACTATTGTCCTCATCTTTGTTTTTATTATCTCCTGATCGCCTTCTGTCTGAATTTCTGGGATGAGGAGTTATCATTATTTACACTATTTATATTTGGACTATTGTCCTCATCTTTGTTTTTATTATCTCCTGATCACCTTCTGTCTGAATTTCTGGGATGAGGAGTTATCATTATTTACACTATTTATATTTGGACTATTCTCCTCATCTTTGTTTTTATTATCTCCTGATCACCTTCTGTCTGAATTTCTGGGATGAGGAGTTATCATTATTTACACTATTTATATTTGGACTATTGTCCTCATCTTTGTTTTTATTATCTCCTGATCACCTTCTGTCTGAATTTCTGGGATGAGGAGTTATCATTATTTACACTATTTATATTTGGACTATTGTCCTCATCTTTGTTTTTATTATCTCCTGATCGCCTTCTGTCTGAATTTCTGGGATGAGGAGTTATCATTATTTACACTATTTATATTTGGACTATTGTCCTCATCTTTGTTTTTATTATCTCCTGATCACCTTCTGTCTGAATTTCTGGGATGAGGAGTTATCATTATTTACACTATTTATATTTGGACTATTGTCCTCATCTTTGTTTTTATTATCTCCTGATCACCTTCTGTCTGAATTTCTGGGATGAGGAGTTATCATTATTTACACTATTTATATTTGGACTATTGTCCTCATCTTTGTTTTTATTATCTCCTGATCACCTTCTGTCTGAATTTCTGGGATGAGGAGTTATCATTGTTTACACTATTTATATTTGGACTATTGTCCTCATCTTTGTTTTTATTATCACCTGATCACCTTCTGTCTGAATTTCTGGGATGAGGATTTATCATTATTTACACTATTTATATTTGGACTATTGTCCTCATCTTTGTTTTTATTATCTCCTGATCACCTTCTGTCTGAATTTCTGGGATGAGGAGTTATCATTATTTACACTATTTATATTTGGACTATTCTCCTCATCTTTGTTTTTATTATCTCCTGATCACCTTCTGTCTGAATTTCTGGGATGAGGAGTTATCATTATTTACACTATTTATATTTGGACTATTGTCCTCATCTTTGTTTTTATTATCTCCTGATCACCTTCTGTCTGAATTTCTGGGATGAGGAGTTATCATTATTTACACTATTTATATTTGGACTATTGTCCTCATCTTTGTTTTTATTATCTCCTGATCGCCTTCTGTCTGAATTTCTGGGATGAGGAGTTATCATTATTTACACTATTTATATTTGGACTATTGTCCTCATCTTTGTTTTTATTATCTCCTGATCACCTTCTGTCTGAATTTCTGGGATGAGGAGTTATCATTATTTACACTATTTATATTTGGACTATTGTCCTCATCTTTGTTTTTATTATCTCCTGATCACCTTCTGTCTGAATTTCTGGGATGAGGAGTTATCATTATTTACACTATTTATATTTGGACTATTGTCCTCATCTTTGTTTTTATTATCTCCTGATCACCTTCTGTCTGAATTTCTGGGATGAGGAGTTATCATTGTTTACACTATTTATATTTGGACTATTGTCCTCATCTTTGTTTTTATTATCACCTGATCACCTTCTGTCTGAATTTCTGGGATGAGGATTTATCATTATTTACACTATTTATATTTGGACTATTGTCCTCATCTTTGTTTTTATTATCTCCTGATCACCTTCTGTCTGAATTTCTGGGATGAGGATTTATCATTATTTACACTATTTATATTTGGACTATTGTCCTCATCTTTGTTTTTATTATCTCCTGATCACCTTCTGTCTGAATTTCTGGGATGAGGATTTATCATTATTTACACTATTTATATTTGGACTATTGTCCTCATCACAGGGAAGCCACGTCACGCCGGTGAGAGAGTGACTGCAGGCGATCAGCTAAATCCTGTATCAATCACATTACAGATTCTTCGCTGTATTTTGTCAAGAAGCCCGAGGAGAATAGTAGGGGCACCCGACCAGATGTGGCAACAGTATTGAAAACACGGGCGGATGGTAGATTTGTATAAGTGCTGGTTAGATTCAGGCGGAAAGAATTTCCGGGCCCTGCACAGAGAGCCAAGTTTCATAGCAGCGGATTTAGCAATGGATTCGACGTAGTCATTCCACTTGAGGTCCGCTGAGAGTGTCAGGCCAAGCAGGCGTAGTGTTTTACTCTATGGGAGGCAAGCCTGTTCCATGCTAATGGGAGGGAGGTGCGGTTGTCTGTGGTGGTTAATTGACAGCAGCTTTGTTTTGGAAGAATTGAATTTTACGAGCCATTTTGGAGGTCCTTTTCAAGCTCAGCCGCGCGGTTCGCTTTATCATCAACACCAGATTTTTGATCGAGGCGAGCGTATACTGTGGTATCATCGGCGTACATGCCACTTGTGATCTTATGGCATCGGGGAGATCATTGATGTAGATTAGAAAGAGCGTAGGACCTAGGATAGAGCCTTGGGGGACACCCGCGTTTGTAGAGTAGTTCTGGGAGGCATGTCCGTTTAAAACCACCTTCAGTGTGCGGTTGGAGAGGAATGACTGGATTAAGTCCAACAAAAGTCCAGTAACGCCGTAGCTTAGCAGTTTCCGTAGAAGGCCGGCATGCCATACTCTGTCGAATGCTTTAGAGATATCCAGGGCGACAGTTCGGGCTTCACCATTCTTGTCGAGAGCCTGGTATATATACTCGGTGATGGTCGTTAGCATATCAGCAGTAGACCTGGTGAAGCGGAAGCCATACTGTTTGTCCGATAGGAGCCCGTGGGCCGTGAGATGCTGAACGACCTCGGCATTGATAATGGCTTCGAACACTTTGCCGAAGATCGGAAGAAGGCTGATAGGGCGGTAATTTGCGGGGTCCGAGGGTTCACCAGTGTTCTTGAATATTGGAACTGCAGAAGAAGACTTCCAACAGGCAGGAAAGCAGGAGGAAGACAGGCAGAGGTTGTAGAGCTTAGAAAGGACAGAGGAGAGTTCAGGGGCACATTATAACTACTCGGCTACGTGCTCATATATTTTTAAAATTATTTCACCCCAAGCAAGGCAATAAAGTCACTAACACTCAGAAGTTAGAGTATTGAATCTGAGTATTAAAGAATATAAAAAGCATTATTGAAGAGAGAGAACAATAAAAGAACATAAATTAAGTGCGATTGTTTATTTATTTATTCATTCGTACCGCGGAGATTAGTTTGCTCTGTCCTACTAGACAATAGATTATTCTAACTCCACGTTACCATGCTTTGAACTAAATAAAGGGTTTGGTCTGAAATCTCAAATATTACCTGAAGAAGACGGGAGCGTACAACGACTGAGACGTCGTGAATATATCAATAAAGAAGTGGGCAACAGTCCGAACAATTTTGTTGCTGTTTTTGTTTTATGGCATATCAACCTCGGCGGGTCATTTATTTCCAATTAAATTTTATTTATTTATTGCTGGTAATACCTTTTTCTTTCAACAATTTATTGTTGTTGTTATATAAGTTTTGTGTCTAGTAATACTTTTTTTCTTTTCGAGTATCAAGATTCATTGGGATTTGTTTTTAAGGGCAGGATCCCCAAGTCCGACCCTGTTATTTAACCCATAACTGGAGAAAAGGGACGGATTAATACCTTTCTCAAGGGTACCAGTGCTTAAGTGAATGCAGGGTATTCAACTGGAATTCGAACTAGGCTCACCGATTTCTCTTTCCGAGTCGATATCCACTGCACCACAACGCACATCCGTCACAAAACGCTTACAGCACCTGTTATTCCCCAGCGGTCACCCATCTAAGTACTGACCAGGCTCAACGTTGCTTAACTTCGGTGATCGAGCGAGAACCGGTGTATTCAACGTGATATGGCCGTAAGCCTCCGAACAATGTGTACCGTGTAAATAGCTATAATACCACATCGCAGAAATATAAACAGATGTTGTATACATTTATTTCTGAACTAGCAATATAGCCGGGCGTTGCTCGGGTGTGATGAAAGCTTTAAAACTTATCTGTGGTCCTGGAGCTCAGACTCAGCCTAAAGAATATTTGTGTGAAGTTTGGTGAGGATTTGTATAAAGGACATACAGACAGATAAACATACACACACACAAACATCTTGCCTTTTATATATATATATATTATCGATTTTCAGCACTATTGAAACTTCTGAATATCGTTTCTTATGTCTTTGTCTATGAGTGTATCAAATTTGATTAAAATCGGACCACTCCTTCTATAACCCGATTTTTTCGATTATCGATTTTCGATATTTATCGGGGGTACCTCGACACAAAACCTAGCTAAGAACACTCGCAGACACTTATCGTACAACTGTGTAATTTTTTTAAAAAATTGGTTCAGCCGTTTTGGAGTCTATAGGTAACAGAGACACACACACACAGACAAAGTTCCATTTATAAATAAAGTTAGATTGGGATCGAAGATGGATTAAAATTCGGCAGAATGATAGACTAAAGAACAAATAGAAAACGTTCATAATGGCAATTTATTCAATTTTTATCAGAGATTTTCGGAAAGTTTCGTTACTTTGAGTTCTGCGTTTCTTGTACGCGCCTGGATTCAAGTGAGCATTTTGAGTGTCTGTTAGTGTGTCTTTCTGTTAGTGCGTTTAGTTCCTTAAGATAGGAGTGAGATGATGGCAATTAATGCCATACCAAATTTCCAGAAACCGGTTCTATAAAAGCAGGTAATCTTTAGGAACCTATTCTGCTTGTTTTCTTTTCAATCTGAGAATGGAAACAAATCACTTTCTATAGGATCAAAAAGAATTAAACCATTTTGATAATTTAATAGAAAACATTTGTTCATTAAGATGTTTCCAGATTGACATTCTGTTCTCATCATATTTCTATTTAGTAAAAGCATGATACTTTTATCATCAGCTGTGTTACGGTTTCTTGGCCACATTCGAAATGAACTTCTTCATTCCCAAAGATCTAACGAAAAACATTTATGACTGGAAGATTTAATGTTAACTTCAGTACGATTTCTTTTGTCAGATTAAATAATGTGCATCATAGAAAACCCTCATTCAGCCCCCGCAGAACTTGCAGCAATGGTATTAATTATACGTTTAGCTATTATATATCGGCTATTAATATATAAGACTAACAGTATAGCCCGGCGTTGCTCGGGTGTAATGAAAGCTTTTATATATATATATATATATATATTATCGATTTTCTGCACTATTGTAAGAACTGCAACCTTGAAACTTCTGAATATCATTTCTTATGGGTTTGTCTATGAGTGTATCAAATTTGATAAAAATTGCACCACTCCTTCTATAACCCGATTTTTTCGATTATCAATATTTATCGGGGGTACCTCGACACAAGACCTAGCTAAGAACACTCGCAGACGTTTATAGTACAACTGTGTAAATTTTCAAGAAAATCGGTTCAGCCGTTTCGGAGTATATAGGTAACACACACACACACACACACACACACACACACACACGCACACACACACACACACACACACAGAGTTCCATTTATAAATAAGTTTAGATTATTTTCGGATGATCCAACAACTGGTTAGCTAAGCTTTCATAATTTAAAGAATTGGTTCGCGCGAACCGGTAGGTTGCTACTATTGGATGATGACGTGTCTATATATTTTGCGTATCATATTTCTAGTTGGTCTTGCAGGAAATGGTTGTATCAGTACGTGTGTTGGTTGCTGGATATCTAGTGTGTGTTGGAGTGAAAAACTTAGATCTTAT